>OZ024720.1:41755258-42982889 GCA_964016875.1 Fallopia convolvulus
CCCTTGATGGAAACTCTTCATTGTGGCCTGCAGTGGCTTTTGGTCATTCATAGGAGTTCTTGGTTGTACCTGTGTTCCTTAGAAATACTTGAACAAACCACATTAGTTCCCTATGATGTTTGTCATTATCAAAACCGAACAGAATTACATCGTTGATCCGTTGTTTAGAACTAGAGGTCCCAACAACGTCCCAACATATTGTACGCAAAGTGTTCGATAAAATATGCTTATTGGCTTGATTTTGTAGTGTAGAATGTGCTTATTGGCTTGATATTTTCCTCATTCTTTATGCTTATGTCTAGATATCTTTAAAGCTCACTTATTTTTTCTCCTTTTGCCTTTAAATGACGCGATCTAACATTGCACAACAAGTGTTCGATGAAATGTCCATGTATATGTCACTCCTAATTGTGGCTATCGATTTCTAGGTTCAAATTTATGCTTTTATTGATATGTCTTGATTTTGTGGTGGAGAATGTGCTTATTGGCTTGATACTATCCTCATTCTTTGTTCTTATGCCTAGATGTCATTGAAGATCACTTGTTTTTTCTCCTTTTGCCTTTAAAATGACTTGTGATCTAACATTGCACGTCTAGTGTACAATGAAATGTCCATGTAAATGTCACTCCTAATTGTGGCATTTGGTTTCTAGGTTCGAATTTATGCTTTTATTCGATTGTTTTTGATTTTGTAGTGCAGAATGTGCTTATTAGCTTGATACTATCCTCATTTTTTATGCTTATTTCTAGATATCTTTAAAGCTCACTTGTTGTTTCTCCTTTTGCCTTTAAAATGACGTGATCTAACATTGCACGACACGTGTTCATTGAAATGTCCATGTATATGTCACTCCTAAATGTGGCTATTGGTTTTTAGGTTCGAATTTTGTAGTGCAGAGTGTGCTTATTAGCTTGATACTATCCTCATTTTTTATGCTTATTTCTAGATATGTTTAAAGCTCACTTGTTGTTTCTCCATTTGCCTTTAAAATGACGTGATCTAACATTGCACGACACGTGTTCATTGAAATGTCCATTTCGATTGTTCTTGATTTTGTAGTGTAGAATGTGATTATTTGCTTAATACTATCCTCATTCTTGATTCTTATGCCTAGATGCCTTTAAAGTTCACTTGTTTTTTCTCCTTTTGCCTTTAATATGACTTGTGATCTAACATTGTAAGCCAAGTGTTCGATGAAATGTCCATGTAAATGTCACTCCTAATTGTAGCATTAAGTTTCTAGGTTCAAATTTATGCTTTTATTCGATTGTTTTTGATTTTGTAGTGCAGAATGTGCTTATTAGGTTGATACTATCCTCATTTTTTATGCTTATTTCTAGATATCTTTAAAGCTCACTTGTTGTTTCTCCTTTTGCCTTTAAAATGACGTGATCTAACATTGCACGACACGTGTTCATTGAAATGTCCATGTATATGTCACTCCTAAATGTGGCTATTGGTGTTTAGGTTCGAATTTATGCTCTCATTGATACGTATTGATTTTGTATTGCAGAATGTGCTTATTGGTTTGATACTATCCTCATTCTTTGTGCTTAAGCTTAGATGTCTTTAAAGGTCACTTGTTTTTTCTCCTTTTGCGTTTAAAATGAATTGTGATCTAACATTGTACGCCAAGTGTTCGATGAAATGTCCATGTAAATGTCACTCCTAAATGTGGCATTCAGTTTCTAGGTTCGAATTTATGCTTTTATTCGATTGTTCTTGATTTTGTAGTGTAGAATGTGATTGTTTGCTTAATACTATCCTCATTCTTGATTCTTATGCGTAGATGTCTTCAAAGTTCACATGCTTTTTCTCCTTTTGCCTTTAAAACGAATGGTGATCTAACATTGTACGCCAAGTGTTCGATGAAATGTCCATGTAAATGTCACTCCTTAATGTGGCATTCAATTTCTAGGTTCGAATTTATGCTTTTATTCGATTTGTTTAGCACAGAATGTGCTTATTGGCTTGATACTATCCTCATTCTTTATGCTTATTTCTAGATATCTATAAGGCTCACTGGCTTTTTCTCCTGTTTCCTTTATAATGATGTGATCTAACATTGCACGGCATGTGTTCGATGAAATGTCCATGTATATGTCACTCCTAAATGTGGCTATCAGTTTCGAGGTTCGAATTTATGCTTTTATTGATACATTTTGATTTTGTAGAGCAGAATGTGCTTATTGGCTTGATACTATCCTCATTCTTTGTGCTTATGCCTAGATGTCTTTAAAGGTCACTTGTTTTTTCTCATTTTGCCTTTAAAATGACTTGTGATCTAACATTGCTTGCTAAGTGTTCGATCAAATGTCCATTTGAATGTCACTCCTAAATGTGGCATTCGGTTTCTAGGTTCGAATGTACGCTTTTATTCGTTACGTCTTGATTTTGTAGTGAAGAATGTGCTTATTGGCTTTATACTATCCTCACTTTTTATTCTTATGCCTAGATGTCTTTAAAGTACACTTGTTTTTTCACCTCTTGCCTTCAAAACGACTTGTGATCTAATATTGTATGCCAAGTGTTCGATGAAATTTCCACATAAATATCACTCCTAAATGTGGCATTCGGTTTCTAGGTTTGAATTTATGCCTTTATTCGATTGTTCTTGATTCTGTAGTGCAGAATGTGATTATTAGCTTGATACTATCCTCATTCTTCATTCTTATGCCTAGATGTCTCTAAAGTTCACTTGTTTTTTCTCCTTTTGCCTTTAAAATGAATTGTAATCTAATATTGAACGCCAAATGTTTGATGAAATGTCCATGTAAATGTCACTCCTAAATGTGGCATTCGGTTTCTAGGTTTGAATGTATGCTTTTATTCGATTGTTCTTGATTTTGTAGTGTAGAATATGCAGATTGGCTTGGTACTATCCTCATTCTTGATTCTTATGCCTAGGTGTATTTAAAGATCACTTATTTTTTCTCCGTTTCCCTTTAAAATGAATTGTGATCTAACAATCCACGCCAAGTGTTCGATGAAATGTCCATGTAAATGTCACTTCTAATTGTGGCATTCGGTTTGTAGGTTCGAATTTACGCTTTTATTCGATTGTTCTTCATTTTATAGTGCACAATGTGCTTATTGGCTTGACTATCCTTATTCTTCATTTTTATGCCAAGATGTCCTTTAAAGTTCACTTGTTTTTTCTCTTTTTGCCCTTAAAATGACTTGTGATCTAATATTGTACGCCAAGTGTTCAATAAAATGTCCATGTAAATGTCACTCCTAAATGTGGCATTTGGTTTCAAGGTTCGAATTTATGCTTTTATTCAATTTTTCTTGATTTTGTAGTGCAGAATGTGCTTACTTGCTTTATACTATCCTTATTCTTGATGCTTATGCATAGATGTCTTTATAGTTCACTTATTTTTTTTCCTTTTGCCTTTAAAATGACTTGTGATCCAACATTGAACGCCAAGTGTTCGATGAAATATCCATGTAAATGTCACTCCTAAATGTGGAATTTGGTTTCTAGGTTCGAATTTATGCTTTTATTCGATCGGTCTTCGTTTTGTAGTGTAGAATGTGCTTATTGGCTTGATACTATTCTCATTCTTTCTGCTTATGCCTAGATGTCTTTAAAGTTCACTTGTTTTTTCTCCTATTTCCTTTAAAATGAATAGTGATCTAACATTGCACGCCAAGTGTTCGATGCAATGTCCATGTAAATGTCACTCCTAAATGTGGCATTCGGTTTCAAGGTTCGAATTTATGCTTTTATTCAATCAGTCTTGATTTTGTAGTGTATAATGTGATTATTGGCTTGATACTATGCTCATTATTTATGCTTATGCCTAGATGTCTTTAAAGTTCACTTGTTTTTTCTCCTTTTGCCTTTAAAAATTGACTTGTGATCTAACATTGTACGCCAAGTGTTCGATGAAATGTCCATGTTAATGTCAATTCTAAATGTGGCATTCGGTTTCTAGGTTTGAATTTATTCTTTTATTTGAAGGGTCTTGATTTTGGGGTGAAGAATGTGCTTATTGGCTTGAGATTATCCTCATTTTTATGCTTATGCCTAGATGTCTTTAAAGTTCACTTATTTTTTCTCCTTTTGCCTTTAAAATGACTTGAGATCTAACATTGCATGCCAAGTGCTCGATCAAATGTCCATGTAAATGTCACTCCTACATGTGGCATTCAGTTTCTAGTTTTGAATTTATGCTTTTATTCGATTGGTCATGATTTTGTTGTGCATAATGTGCTTATTGGCTTCATACTATCCTCATTCTTTATGCTTATGCCTAGATGTCTTTAAAGTTCACTTATTTTTTCTCGTTTTGTCTGTAAAATGACTTGTGATTTAACATTGCATGCCAAGTGCTCGATTAAATGTCCATGTAAATGTCACTCCTAAATGTGGCATTCGGTTACTAGGTTCGAATTTATGCTTTTATTCGATCGGTCATGATTTTGTTGTGCATAATGTGCTTATTGGCTTGATACTATCCTCATTCTTTATGCTTATGCCTAGATGTCTTTAAAGTTTATTTGTTTTTTTCTCCTTTTGCCTTTAAAAATTGACTTCTGATCTACCATTGTAGGCCAAGTGTTCGATGGAATGTCCATGTAAATGTCACTTCTAAATGTGGCATTCGGTTTCTATGTTCGAATTTATGCTTTTATTCGCTACATCTAGATTTTGTAGTGCACAATGTGCTTATTTGCTTGATACCATCCTCATTCTTTGTGCTTATGCCTAGATATCTCCAAAGATCAATTGTTTTTTCTCCTTTTGCCTCTAAAATGTCTTTTGATCTAACATTGTACGCCATGTGTTCGATGAAATGTCCATGTAAATGTCACTCCCAAATGTGGCATTCGGTTTCTAGGTTCGAATTTCTGCTTTTATTCGATACGTATTGATTTTGTTGTGACGAACGTGCTTATTGGCTTCATACTATCCTCATTCTTTATGCTAATGCCTAGATGTCACTATTACACAAATAGTATTTTATCCCTGAATATAATATCACGGATGTGATTTATCAGGGATAAAAAGTGATAAGATGCTATAAAAATATATTTAAGGGGTCCCAAGCCTTCACAACTTCAATCTTTAAGTGGTCTACCATGACTCCCTTAGCGGATACAACATGACCCAGGAAAGTAAGTTCTGGTAGCCAGAACTCACATTTGGACAGTTTAGCAAATAGTCGATGGTGCCTTAACACTTCCAAAACTAATCTAAGATGCTTTGCATGCTCCTCAGTGCTTTGAGAATAAATCAATATATCATCAATAAAGACAACCAGAAATTTATCCAAATAGTCTATAAACACCCGATTCATTAACTCCATGAACACCGCAGGTGCATTAGTCAATCCAAACAGCATTACTACAAACTCGTAGTGCCCATATCTTGTTCGGAAAGCCGTCTTGGGAATATCCC
Source organism: Fallopia convolvulus (assembly GCA_964016875.1). Lineage (NCBI taxonomy): Eukaryota > Viridiplantae > Streptophyta > Magnoliopsida > Caryophyllales > Polygonaceae > Fallopia > Fallopia convolvulus. The sequence continues at coordinate 41,760,667 of OZ024720.1, forward strand.
CTTCCCGAATCCTCAATTGATGATAGCCCGATCTTAGGTCCACCTTTGAAAATACGGTACCCCTTGCAATTGATCTAACAAATCATCAATACGAGGCAAAAGGTACTTATTCTTAATAGTAACTCGGTTTAGCTCCCTGTAATCAATACATAAACGTAGGAAACCATCCTTCTTTCTCACAAACAATACTGGAGCTCCCCATGGTGATGCACTTGGACGTATATATTCCTTCTCTAGTAACTCCTCTAACTGAGCCTTCAGCTCTTGCATCTCCATTGGAGCCGTACGGTACGGGGCTTTTGAGATTTGTCTTGTTCCTGGATCTAATTCAATATTAAAGTCCAGCTCTCGTTGAGGAAGTAGCCCTGGAAGTTCATCTGGAAAAACGTCTTCAAACTCACAAACTACTAATATATCTTGAATTCACGGTCCTTTCTTGTCTCCTTCTAGAACATAACACCAATAACCCCCACACCCATCATTAAGCAACTTAGCAGCTTTCACCATACTGATCACTGATCCTGGACCCTCCTGCTCTGGATCTGGACATACATGTATTGTCCCATCATCTTCAGTCATAGTGATTGTACCCTTATGTGCATCTAATACTGCTTTATAACGTCTAATCCAGTCCATCCCCAAAATAACATCATCACTAGGCGACAACTATATCACAATAAAGTCTGCAAACCAATCCCTACCCCCAATCCTAATAGGACAATGAAGTATTTCTCTATATCCTCTCACCTTACTACCATCGGGCAATCCCACCATAAAGGATGTACCCTCCGAGCAAGTCAACCCTAGTCTATCAACGCACGCAGAGGACACAAAAGAGTGTGTAGCACCCGTATCAAATAAGATATGCATAGGTTTAGACTTAATCCAAATCGTACCTGTGGCAGTCGGAGCATTCAAGGCATCAGTACTTCTCATCTCAAATACCCGAGGTTGGTTGCCCCCGGTAGTGCTAGCTCCCGCACCACGGCCTCTACTCTGGCTTGGTGCATGTTGAGTCTATTGGAACTAACGATGAATCCCTTGGTTCACCGACCCCAGCGAAGATCCCTGTGAGGGTGTTTCAACCTTACAATATTTTATGTAAGTGACCTGGCTTCCCACATTTGAAACAATTACGAATTGGTTTCCGACATTGATTCCTCATGTGACTAGTGTCTCCACAGTTGAAGCACTCCCTCAACCCTCCAGTAAACTGACTTTGTTGAGGTTGGTCTTGACGACTTAGTGACTGAAATCCAGATCGGTTTTGTTGAGACACACCCGAACGATTATCTCTCCTAGAGTCTGATGGAGCAAACAACCTCTGCTTCTTATTTCTACTAACTTGTACATTCAATTGTTTCGACCCCAAGATGGCCAGAGAATAAGCTAAAGCAAAATCTTGAACCTCCTTCAAAGTCTTGAGTCGAAGTCCAGATACGTATGCACGCAGTTGGGGTTGCAACCACTTAAGAAAGGTTGCAATCCGCAGATTCTCTATAGGAGCGACATTAGGCCCCGCTGCCTAACCTCTTTGAAACTTTTGGATAGTCTCACCTACGGTAATGTTCTCGGGCCCAGCATCCCGAAAAGCAGTCTCACGAGCCGCTCTCACGACCTTAGGACCATAGTTATCTCAAATTCTCTCCTAAAATTCCTTAAAACTAACATTTACCTGGTGATCACGACTCAACTCCCACCAATCAAATGCAACCTCCTGTAACAATCTATGTACTAGAGACATCCTTCTTTCTTCCGGTGCCTGGATAGAGTCGAGACCAGATGCCACATTCCTCAATCACTACTCAATATCAGCTTCCTGATCCCCAGTAAAGTTCGGTACCCCAATCTTCTTGAATTCTGCAAGCCACTTATCAAGAAGAGGCTCGCGATATCCCCTTCCTTGCTCGGCCACACCATCGACCGCTACTAGCCTTGGAACACGTGGTGGTCTCCTTGACTGAACCGGTTGTGCAAAAACTGGTCTTGGTGCCCTAACCTCAGCCCCTTGATGGCAAGAATTGGTTGCATTATGATTAGGCAAAAATCTAGTACCTACCAGATTTTGTAATAGCTCGGCAAGTGTAGCTCGGATAACAACAGTCGTCTCTTGTGGTAACTCAACTGGTGGCACCAAAGCTGGCCCACATACCTCCCCATCTGCCCTATCGTTGACTCCATTAGTAGGGAGCCCGTTCCCAACAACCGAAACATTTCCCCTTTGATGGTCATTCACTGCAGGTCCAACATTCTTAACAACCTCCTCTTGAGGAGGGTGTGGCTCTCCCACGGCAGGGGCCTCTTCTCTGTTTCCAACACAGCCCCTACCACGTCCTCTACCATTACCTTTCCTTCCTGCTTTAGTTGCTCCAGCTCTAGTTTATGGAGCCATCTGTAAACGGGTGTTTATACTATTTAAACTATCTTTAACTGAAGTTAACAAAATAACTTACTAGTCTACATGAGGTCCTTCGGCTGATGACGACAAAGTTGAGGCGTGTCATCTACCCTGCAAACGTAATATGACTACCCCATTGAAATAAATTGAAATAACCGGCCGGTTTTAGTTTTATTGTTTAATTCCACGTGCCCTTGATGTCAACCTGGCTCTGATACCAATTTGTAACACCCCGTCTTTACGCCGAGCGCTACTCGGTAGTAGACCTTACTAGGTACTACCTAGGCTAGTTTGACAACGAGTTCACTTGGATCTTGCAACTCGGGCACGACGAGAAAACATGAATAAAACATCCAACCGATATTTATAAAACCCAAGTATAGAAAACATGCATGAAACCCAAAACAACATAATTTACAACACTTCCTGAAAACATTTCATTAACATACCACTACCCTTTCTTTATCAAAACCGCACATTATATAAAAGATACCAAAAAGTAACCACCATTTCTCCCAACTAAACCCATCCTAATGACACGACCTTCAACTACCTGTTCCATCATTCAGCTGATGTTCCATCATGGGTCCCTTGTCTTTACCTGAAACTAAACAAAAAACAAGTCCCCGAAGGGTCAGCTACCATTCTAATACATGCTAGAATCCATATGGTACTAGTAAGACGTTTAAATACCAATCAAGTACCTAACACAAACACAAGCACGGTTCACATGAATACAACATATATCGATTCTAAATTCATACTTCACTTCCCATAGATCATAAAAACAAATCACATATCAAACTTCCATACACATTCATACATACAAGTCCAAGCAGAACAATACAACCATTCTCTCACCGTTCCATTCCATGGCGCCTATTAAACATACACCCGAGGTGCCGAGGCGTGACCTCCCACCCTGCACAATTTCATCCTCCTAACCTCGGGTCAAGCCTCCTCGGGAGCACTTTCCCAAAACACAGATAACTTTTCTTTTGAAGGGGCATGATTCTCTGTCACATAACCATACGTAGCTGTCACTTCAACCCAGAGGACTACGCACATGGCCACGCCGAGAACGGTACCAACATAGAGAAAATATTCGAAAATTTCACATTCGATGAAAGCCCGATGAAATCCTTTTCACGCATATCATACACAAGTAAACCTTTTTATAGAACAATCACGTAGGGACTAGTTCCCCAAAACCAATCCTACAAGCACAACATGAAGTCTAACAAGTATTGAATGGAAACTGAGCAAGTCGTAAACGACTTACCTTGAAGACGAATTCTCTAGGCCAACAAACAATAACTAACACACAAAGTGGGCCCCTGTTTAAAACATATAGTTTGTCTCTTCCCCTTGTCTATGATCACGACCTAGGACCCCGCTTTTATATGCATATATATATATATATACCCCAATGAATAATAATAGCCTTTTAACTCTTACAAACTCTAACCCTAAAATCAACAAAAAGCCAGGATGCTTTATAACTTCTCTTGTATAATTCCAAATCCTTTAAAACTTGACAAGAACATACTAAATATATAAAAGAACATATTTCTAGTTCAAACCTTTCTGAAAAACTAGATCAAAGGTCTCCCTAATATCATTACAAAGCAAAACCCTAAAATTATTCTGAAATCTTTTACCGATTATAAATCCGATATCAAAAATACCTTCTGAGAACTCTAAATCGACTGATTTTTAAATCCAATCAATTGTAAAGCCAGATCTGGAAAAATTAGTAAAATCTGAACAAACTATTAACTAATTAAAACTTACCAAATAACGCCTGAACTCCAAAATCTGACACGACGAACGAACCCAACACCGGGCTAATTCCCTCCTCACCCCTCTCTCTCTCTCTCTCTTTCTCTCTCTTATTGTGTACGTAACTTTATGATAGAATGGTGAAGATCATACACATATATAAACAAAAGTGAAGTCGGCAAAATTTTTGAAATTTATGATTTTCACCCTCAAATCTCCTTTACTACAACCTTTACCCTAAAATAATTATTAATTTCTTTTAACTTAAAAACTTTTTAAAACATAATTTTCTAAAATTATAAATAAAATATTAAATATTATTATTTAGCCGAGATTATTTATAAGCTAATTAATCCCCTCTCGAAAAATCAAGGAGCATAAAAAAATGATAAATAGACATATATATATCAAAATATTCCCGAATATTAAATTTTCTCCTATTGCCTTTAAAATGACTAGTGATCTAACATTGCACGCCAAGTGTTCGATGAAATGTCCATGCAAATGTCACTCCTAAATGTGGCATTCGGTTTCTAGGTTCGATATCTATAGAGTTCACTTGTTTTTTTTTATCCTTTTGACATTCAAATGACTTGTGTTCTAACATTGCACGCCAAGTGCTCGACGAAATGTCCATGTAAATGTCCCTCCTAAATGTCGAATTTGGTTTTTAGGTTCGAATTTATGCTTTTATTCGATACGTCTTGATTTTGTAGTGCAGGATGTGCTTATTGGCTTGATACTATCCTCATTTTTTATGCTTATGCCTAGATGTCTTTAAAGTTCACTTTTTTTTTGTCCTTTTGTCTTTAAACTGACTTGTGGTCTAACATTGCACGAAAAGTCTTCGATCAAATGTCCATGCAAATAGCACACCTAAATGTGGCATTCGGTTTCTAGTTTTGAATTTATACTTTTATTCGATACGTCTTGATTCTGTAGTGCAGAATATTCTTATTGATTTGATACTATTCGCATTCTTTGTGCTTATGCAGAGATGTCTTAATGATCACCTGTTTTTCTCCTTTTGAAATTAAAATGACTTGTGATCTAACATCGCACGACAAGTGTTCGATGAAACATCCATGTAAATATCACTCCTAAATGTCGATCGACCTTTTATTCGATTTCTAGGTTGAATTTATACTTTTATTCGATCGGCCTTGATTTTGTAGTGCAGAATGTGCTTATTGGCTTGATACTATCCTCATTCTTTATTCTTATTCCTAGATGTCTTTAAAGTTCACTTTTTTTTTTCTCCATTTGACTTTAAAATGACTTGTGATATAAGAATGCACGAGAAGTGTTCTACGAAATGTCCATTTAAATATCACTCCTAAATGTGGAATTTGGTTTTTAGGTTCGAATTTATACTTCTATTCGATACGTCTTGATTTTGTAGTGCAGAATGTGCTTATTGGCTTGATACTATCCTCATTCTTTATGCTTATGTCTAGATGTCATTAATATTTCACTTGTTTTTTCTCCTTTTGACTTTAAAATGACTGATGATCTAACATTGCACGCCAAGTGTTTGATGAAATGATGTAAATGTCACTCCTAAATGTTGCATTCGGTTTCTAGGTTCAAATTTATGCTTTTATTCGATACGTTTTGATTTTGTAGTGCAAAATGTGCTCATTGGCTTGATACTATCCGCATTCTTTATGCTTATGCCTAGATGTCTTTAGAGTTCACTTGTTTTTTTTCTTTTGCCTTTAAAATTACTTGTAATATAACATTGAACGCCAAGTGTTCGATGAAATGTCCATGTAAATGTCACTCCTAAATGTGGAATTTGGTTTCCAGGTTCGAATTTATACTTTTATTCCATACGTCTTGATTTTGTAGTGAAAAATGTGCTTATTGGCTTGATATTATCCACTTTCTTTATGCTTATGCATTGATGTCTTTAGAGTTCACTCGTTGTTTTCCTTTTGCCTTTAAAATGACTTGTGCTCTAACATTGAACTCAAGTGTTCGACGAAATATCCATGTAAATGTCACTCCTAAATGTGGCATTAGGTTTCTAGGTTCGAATTTATGCTTTTATTCGATTGTTCTGTATTTTGTAGTGCAAAATGTGCTTATCGGCATGATACTCTTCTCAATCTTTATGCTTATACCTAGATGTCCTTAAAGTTCACTAGTTTTTTCTCCTTTTGCAGTTAAATGACTTGTGATCTAACATTGCACGCCAAGTGTTCGATGAAATGTCCAGGTAATGTCACTCCTAAATGTGAAATTCCGTATCTAGGTTCGAATTTATGGTTTTATTTCATATGTCTTGATTTTGTAGTGCAAAATGTACTTATTGGCTTGATACTATCCTCATTCTTTATACTTATGCCTAGATGTCATTAAATATCACTTGTTTTTTTTCCATTTGCGTTTAAAATGACTTATGATCTAATTTGCACGCCAAGTGTTCAATTAAATGACCATGTAAATCTCACTCCTAACTATATATTCGGTTTCTAGCTTCGAATTTATGCTCTTGTTCGATTGGTCTTGATTTTGTATTGCAGAATGATCTTATGGTCTTGATACTATCCTCATTCTTTGTGTTTATGTCTAGATATCTTTAAAGATCAATTGTTTTTCTCCTTTTGCCTTTAAAATGACTTGTGATCTAATATGGAATGCCAAGTGTTCGATGAAATGTCCATGTAAATGTCACTCCTAAATTTGGCATTTGGTTTCTAGGTTCGAATTTATGCTCTTATTCGATACGTCTTGATTTTGTAGTGCAGAACGTGCTTATTGGCTTCATAATATCCTCATTCTTTATGCTTATCCCTAGATGTCCTTAAAGATCACTAGTTTTTTCTTCTTTTGCCTTTAAAATGACTTGTGATCTAACATTGCACGCCAAGTGCTCGATGAAATGTCTATGTAAATGTCACTCCTAAATGTGGCATTCGGTTTCTAGGTTCGAATTTATGCTTTTATTCGATTGTTCTTGATTTTATAGTGCAGAATGTGCTTATTTGCTTGATATTATCCTCATTCTTTATGCTTATGCCAAGACATCTTTAGAGTTCACTTGTTTTTTTTCCTTTTGCCTTTAAAATAACTTTGATCTAACATTGAACGCCAAGTGTTCGATGAAATGTCCATGTAAATGTCACTCCTAATGTAGAATTTGGTTTCTAGGTTCGAATTTATACTTTTATTCGATACATCTTGATTTTGTAGTGTAGAATGTGCTTATTGGCTTAATACTATCCTCATTCTTTATACTTATGCCTAGATGTCTTTAAAGTTCACTTGTTTTTTTTCCTTTTGCCTTTAAAATGACTTGTGATCTAACATTGCACGCCAAGTGTTCGATGAAATATCCATGTAAATGTCACTCCTAAATGTGGCATTCGGTTTCTAGGATGGAGTTTATGCTTTTATTCCATATCTTGATTTTCTAGTCCAAAAATGTGCTTATTGGGTTGATACTATCCTCATTCTTAATGCTTATGCCTAGATGTCATTAAATATCACTTGTTTTTTCTCCACTTGTGATCTAACATTGAATGCCAAGTGTTCGATGAAATGACCATGTAAATGTCACACCAAACTGTGTATTCGGTTTCTATGTTCGAATTTATGCTCTTATTTGATTGGTCTTGATTTTTTAGTGAAGAATGTTCTTACTGGCTGGATATTATCCTCATTCTTAATGCTTATGCATAGATATCATTAAATATCACTTCTTTTTTCTCCATTTGCCTTTAAAATGACTTGTGATCTAACATTGCACGCCAATTGTTCGATGAAATGTCCATGCAAATGTCACTCCTAAATGTGGCATTCGGTTTCTAGGTTCGAATTTATGCTTTTATTGTGCTTATTGAATTGATATTACCTCATATATCTTTAGAGTTCACTTGTTTTTTTTTCCTTTTGACTTTCAAACGACTTGTGATCTAACATTGCACGCCAAGTGCTCGACAATGTCCATGTAAATGTCCCTCCTAAATGTCGAATTTGGTTTTTAGGTTCGAATTTATACTTTTATTCGATACGTCTTGATTTTGTAGTGCAGAATGTGCTTATTGGCTTGATACTATCGTCATTTTTTATGCTTATACCTAGATGTCTTTAAAGTTCACTTTTTTTTGTCCTTTTGTCTTTAAACTGACTTGTGGTCTAACTGCATGACAAGTGTTCGATGAAATGTCAATGTAAATAGCACAACTAAATGTGGCATTCGATTTCTAGTTTTGAATTTATACTTTTATTCGATACGTCTTGATTCTGTAGTGCAGAATGTGCTTATTGATTTGATACTATTCGCATTCTTTGTGCTTATGCATAGATGTCTTAAATGATCACTTGTTTTTTCTCCTTTTTGCCATTAAAATGACTTGTGATCTAACATTGCACGCCAAGTGTTCGATGAAACATCCATGTAAATATCACTCCTAAATGTGGAATTCGGTTTCTATGTTGAATTTATGCTTTTATTCGATCGACCTTGATTTTGTAGTGCAGAATGTGCTTATTGGCTTGATACTATCCTCATTCTTTATTCTTATTCCTAGATGTCATTAATGTTCACTTTTTTTTCTCCATTTGACATTAAAATGACTTGTGATATAAGAATGCACGAGAAGTGTTCTACGAAATGTCCATATAAATATCACTCCTAAATGTGGAATTTGGTTTTTAGGTTCGAATTTATACTTCTATTCGATACGTCTTGATTTTGTAGCGCATAATGTGCTTATTGGCTTGATATTATCCACTTTCTTTATGCTTATGCATTAATGTCTTTAGAGTTCACTCGTTTTTTTCCTTTACCTTTAAAATGACTTTTTCTCAAACATTGGACGCCAAGTGTTCGACGAAATATCCATGTAAATGTCACTCCTAAATGTGGAATTAGGTTTCTAGGTTCGAATTTATGCTTTTATTCGATTGTTCTGTATTTTGTAGTGCAAAATGTGCTTATCGGCATGATACTCTTCTCAATCTTTATGCTTATACCTAGATGTCCTTAAAGTTCACTAGTTTTTTCTCCTTTTGCCGTTAAATGACTTGTGATCTAACATTGCACGCCAAGTGTTCGATGAAATGTCCAGGTAATGTCACTCCTAAATGTGGAATTCCGTTTTTAGGTTCAAATTTATGCTTTTATTTCATATCTCTTGATTTTGTAGTGCAAAATGTGCTTATTGGCTTGATACTATCCTCATTCTTTATACTTATGCCTAGATGTCATTAAATATCACTTGTTTTTTCTCCATTTGCGTTTAAAATGACTTGTGATCTAATTTGCACGCCAAGTGTTCAATTAAATGACCATGTAAATCTCACTCCTAACTATATATTCGATTTCTAGCTTCGAATTTATGCTCTTGTTCGATTGGTCTTGATTTTGTATTGCAGAATGATCTTATGGTCTTGATACTATCCTCATTCTTTGTGTTTATGTCTAGATATCTTTAAAGATCAATTGTTTTTCTCCTTTTGCCTTTAAAATGACTTGTGATCTAACATTGCACGCCAAGTGCTCGATGAAATGTCCATGTAAATGTCACTCCTAAATGTGGCATTCGGTTTCTAGGTTCGAATTTATGCTTTTATTCGATTGTTCTTGATTTTATAGTGCAGAATTTGCTTATTTGCTTGATATTATCCTCATTCTTTATGCTTATGCCTAGACATCTTTAGAGTTCACTTGTTTTTTTTCCTTTTGCCTTTAAAATAACTTTGATATAACATTGAACGTTCGATGAAATGTCCATGTAAATGTCACTCCTAATGTAGAATTTGGTTTCTAGGTTTGAATTTATACTTTTATTCGATACATCTTGATTTTGTAGTGTAGAATGTGCTTATTCGCTTAATACTATCCTCATTTTTTATACTTATGCCTAGATGTCTTTAAAGTTCACTTGTTTTTTTTCTTTTTGCCTTTAAAATGACTTGTGATCTAACATTGCACGCCAAGTGTTCGATGAAATATCCATGTAAATGTCACTCCTAAATGTGGCATTCGGTTTCTAGGTTGGAGTTTATGCTTTTATTCCATATCTTGATTTTGTAGTCCAAAAATGTGCTTATTGGGTTGATACTATCCTCATTCTTTATGCTTATGCCTAGATGTCATTAAATATCACTTGTTTTTTCACCATTTGCCTTTAAAATGACTTGTGATTTAACATTGAATGCCAAGTGTTCGATGAAATGACCATGTAAATGTCACACCTAACTGTGTATTCGGTTTCTATGTTCGAATTTATGCTCTTATTTGATTGGTCTTGATTTTTTAGTGCAGAATGTTCTTACTGGCTGGATATTATCCTCATTCTTTATGCTTATGCCTAGATGTCATTAAATATCACTTCTTTTTTCTCAATTTGCATTTAAAATGACTTGTGATCTAACATTGCAAGCCAAGTGTTCGATGAAATGTCCATGCAAATGTCACTCCTAAATGTGACATTCGGTTTCTAGGTTCGAATTTATGCTTTTATTGTGCTTATTGAATTGAAATTACCTCATATATCTTTAGATTTCACTTGTTTTTTTATCCTTTTGACTTTCAAATGACTTGTGATCTAACATTGCACGCCAAGTGCTCGACGAAATGTCCATGTAAATGTCCCTCCTAAATGTCGAATTTGGTTTTTAGGTTCGAATTTATACTTTTATTCGATACGTCTTGATTTTGTTGTGCAGAATGTGCTTATTGGCTTGATACTATCGTCATTTTTTATGCTTATACCTAGATGTCTTTAAAGTTCACTTTTTTTTGTCATTTTGTCTTTAAACTGACTTGTGGTCTAACATTGCACGACAAGTGTTCGATGAAATGTCCATGTAAATAGCACACCTAAAAGTGGCCTTCGATTTCTAGTTTTGAATTTATACTTTTATTCGATACGTCTTGATTCTGTAGTGCAGAATGTGCTTATTGATTTGATACTATTCGCATTCTTTGTGCTTATGCATAAGGTGTCTTAAATGATCACTTGTTTTTTCTCCTTTTTGCCATTAAAATGACTTGTGATCTAACATTGCACGCCAAGTGTTCGATGAAACATCCATGTAAATATCCCTCCTAAATGTGGAATTCGGTTTATAGGTTGAATTTATGCTTTTATTCGATCGGCCTTGATTTTGTAGTGCAGAATGTGATTATTGGCTTGATACTATCCTCATTCTTTATTCTTATTCCTAGATGTCTTTATAGTTCACTTTTTTTTTCTCCATTTGACTTTAAAATGACTTGTGATCTAAGAATGCACGACAAGTGTTCTACGAAATGTCCATGTAAATGTCACTCCTAAATGTGGAATTTTGTTTTTAGGTTCGAATTTATACTTCTATTCGATACGTCTTGATTTTGTAGTGCAAAATGTGCTTATTGGCTTGATACTATTGACGAACACTTTTACGTCGCAATAAAAGCATTGTCAAAGAATTATTCCTAACTTCCTAACCTTAGCAAAGTTGAAGTAAGGGTCGAACCCACAGAGACTCGGAATATTTGTATTTAAGTAATATTACTAAATTAAAGGTTTTTTTTATGGTTGTAAGGTAAAATCTAAGAAATTAAATTAATTGAAGCTAAGCAAGTAAAATAAGTTGAGATTCAAATATGGAGAAAAGCGTCTGACTTGTTTCGTATCCATTGCATACATGAGTTTTGATCATCGATTATCCTTATTTCAATTTCCCTTGACTAATCTATTGTGAATTTATGAATTCAAGCTTATTGTGGTTTTTAATATACACCGTCTTCGTCTGTAAGGCATCTATTGCTCAAAGAAGCTCATGACGGCCGAGGCCATTTTGGTATAGCCAAAACCCTAGAAGCACTTCGTGAGCATTTTTTATGTCCCCACATGGCCTCCGATGTTCACAAGTATTGTCGCGGTTGTGTGCCGTGCCAAACTGCTAAATCGAGGTCTCAACCTCATGGCCTCTACACGCCCTTGCCAATTCCGGATACCCCGTGGGAAGATCTCTCCATGGATTTTATCACGGGCCTTCCGATGACAAGGCGCGGTAAGGATTCGATCTTCGTAATTGTGGACCGTTTCTCCAAAATGGCTCACTTCGTGCTGTGCAAAGGGAACAACAATGCGACTGACATTGCAAACTTGTTCTTTGAGCATGCCGTGAAGCTCCATGGCGTGCCTCTCACTATCATTAGTGATCGGGATACGAAATTCTATAGCCATTTTTGGAGAACGCTTTGGGGAAAGCTAGGTACACACTTACTCTTTTCCACTGCATATCATCCCCAAACCGATGGTCAGACTGAGGTGACCAATTGGACCTTGGGCACCCTTCTTCGGACCGTGCTCAAACATAACCCACGCCGGTAGGAGGACCTAATTCCATTTGTTGAGTTTTCTTATAACAAGTCCAGGCACTTGGCGACCAAGAGGACCCCATTTGAAGTCGTCTATGGGCTCAACATGCACTCCCCGATGGATTTCACGCCTCGGCCCTTGAAGAACGGTGAGCACATCGATGCGGCCAACCGCGCCGATGCCATACGCCGCTTACAGAGAGGACTCGAGTCCAATTGGAGCGCCGGGCTGCTCAATATGAGGCGCAACACAACAAAGGCCGCCGACACCTCGTCTTCAACCCCGAAGACCTCGTGTGGTTGCACCTCCGGAAGGACCGTTTCCCGGACGCCTGGAAAACCAAGCTTCACCGGCGTGGAGACGGCCCCTTCAAAGTCTTGGAGCGCATTGGAGACAACGCATACAAGATCGACTTCCCTGGCAAGTATTCTGTGCACTCAACTTACAACGTTGCTGATATCTCCCCCAATACTGAGCCTGCCTTTTAGGAAATGGGGACGTTTCCTAACCAAGTGGGGGAGGGTGATGCGACCCCGCCTATGGATGCTAGCCAAGAGATCGAGGCCTTCACACTTCGCTCGGATGGCCCAATCACCCGTGCCAGGGCCCGTGCCATCGAGACCACGACACAGTCACTAGTGCCGCGCCTCTCCGCTGGCCACGGCGTGCCTTGCATCGCTTCCTTGCTCGGCACCATCTCGATCGTCGGCGCCAAGGAACCTCGCTACGAGCTCTTGGTCTAGCCGTGCCAAGACGCGACATCCTCGAGCATTGGATCGCAAGTCGAGGTCGCAAGCATCCGTCGCCAAGACCTGGTGCCGGGCTTCGACCACGGATCGTCACTCGAGGTTCTCGCATCGGACCTCGTGATCGAGTCGCAACATGAGGTTCTCGGAGGCCTCGGAGAACCTCAAGTTCTCGAGACCTCGCCAACACCGTCACCAGCGCCCAGTGCTGTGCCAGCGTCCTCGCCAGTGCCCAGCATCGCGCCGTGACCTCGCCAGCGCCGTGTCCGAGTCTCGCCAGCGCCGCGACAGCCTTGTCGCGACACTTCGAGCACGGTCACGGACGACCTATCACTTTTATAGTATTTTTTGCATCATTTCTAATTCCGAACATTGCTATTTTTAGTTTTATGATTTTAAGAAGTTAATTATGGGCCTTGCGCCGCTAGTTTTTGGACCCGCGTCGATGGGCCTAGCCTGCGTACTATCCCTAGGCGCGCCGCCCAGTTTTTAGGGTTTTCTTGTGTCGCCTCTCTATATAAGGTGGATTAGACTTGTTTTTACGATTAGCGCACATTAGGGTTTAATTCAAGTTGAGGTTGCTCCTTAATTTTACTCTTGTGCTTGGGCCGCCACTCCTATTTGCCAACAAAGCTCTTCTGTTTTACATTTGTTCAATCAATCAAGTCTTCCGCTACGCTAAATCGAGACCTACTACTCAAGCCACCGATCGATCCGGAGCATCCCATACGAGGGACGCATCAGCCAGCCTGCCCTAGAAAACTCCTAATGTCTTTTACAGAAGAGGGAGGAGGTAGTTTTTCAATGAGCTCAATTTTTGCTTTATCTACTTCTATCCCCCTTTTGGAGACAAGATGTCCTAATACTATCCCCTCTTAGACCATGAAATGGCATTTTTCCCATTTTAGCACAAGATCGGTTTCTTCACATCTTTTAAGAACACATGCAAGATTAGCGAGACAAGTATCAAAGGAAGATCCATAAACAGAAAAGTCATCCATAAAGACCTCTACAATATCCTCTATCACATCATAAAAAATTGCCATTATACACCTTTGAAAGGTGGCGGGGGCATTGCAAAGCCCAAATGGCATTCTTTTATAAGCAAAGGTCCTATAGGGACATGTAAAGGTAGTCTTCTCCTGATCATCAAGATGAATGAGAATCTGCCAAAAACTGCTATAGCCATCTAAATAACAGAAATAATCATGTCGGGCAAAGCGTTCTAACACTGGATCAATGAAAGGAAGCGGAAAATGGTCTTTTCTAGTAGCATTGTTAAGCTTCCTATAATCAATACACATCCTCCAACTAGTAGTGGTCCTAGTGGGGATTAGTTCTCCCTTTTCATTTTCTATTACGGTCATTCCCCCTTTTTAGGAACAACATGGACCGGACTGACCCATTGGTTGTCCGATATAGAAAATATGATCCCAGCATCAAGTAATTTAATAATTTCCTTTTTGACCACTTCTTTCATATTAAGATTTAACCTACGTTTATGCTCTATAGTCGGTTTATGATTATCCTCCATGTATATCCTATGCATGCAAAGAGCAGGGGATATGCCGGTTATATCATCTAGGGACTAACCTATAGCTTTTCGATGCATCCTAAGCATATTAAGCAGCTTTTCTACTTCCTCATCTTTTAATTTAGCATTGATGATGACAGGGAAAGTAGAATTTGGGCCAAGAAATTCATACATGAGAGAGTCCGGAAGAGGCTTTAGTGTTGGAGAAGGTTCAACTAGAATGAGATTTCATTGTCCTCAACACCTCTTCAACACCTCTTCAAGGTATTCAAATGCTGAGATTTCATTGTCCTCGGCCAGGGTCGTTAACGATGTTGGTGGGGTTGTTAACGAGCTAGTTTCTTCTGCTAGGAGAATCGGTACCGAGGTCGGGGGACTCGTTACCGAAACTGCATGGGCAATCTCAGCCCATCCATGACCACATAATTCATCATTCAAAACTAATCTTCCAACGGGGTCCCCACATTCGAAAAATTTATTATGGGTGTAGAGCATGTTGAGTTCGGCTCTACCTATCTCCTTCATTGTCGGGTTGAACCGAAATTCCGTCGCCTCCTCCCCAATTTCGAAAGTTAGAAGTCCCTTCCTAACATCAATTATGGCTCCGATTGTGGCGAGGAATGGTTTCCCTAAGATAATAGGAAACAACGGGTCTTCGGGAATTGCCATGACTATGAAATCATTTGGAACAAAGAATTTGTCCACTTGAACCGGGAAGTCTTCTACAACCCCTGTTGGCTTAGCACATGAGCCGTCTGCCATGTATAACCGCATATTGATCGGCTCCAATGGTCCCATATTTTCGTTAGACCAGATTGAAAGAAGGAGTAAACTGGCACTAGCTCCCAAATCACATAGAGCCTTGAATTTGTGGTCGCCTATGCCAATTGGTATGGCAAATCTCCCTAGATCGCCTAGTATTTCTGGTAGAGAAATGGATCGGACTTCATCTTGCAACTCTGTAATGGATCGTTTCCTACTAAGAATATCTTTCAAGAATTTTGTGTAAGCCGGTATTTCGCTTAGGGCCTCGGCGAATGGGATAGAAATATTAATGCCTTGGAGAATCTTTATGACACGCTTGAACATACTCTTAGTAGAATCCTTAGATTTCTTAGTGGGAAAAGGAAGAGACTTTACCACTCTTGGAACCAAATCGGGCTCAAAGAGCAATGCTACTGGGTCGACGACAGGGTCGATTGGTGCTCTCGGAGGATCGTTACTGACCCTGGTGGGGTCGTTAACGAGCCTAGGATTGGGAGAGGAACTCGGAGTAGGAAACTTACCTGGGATGGGGTCGTTAATGACCCAGGAAGTATCGTCACCATGGTATGCTGGTTTGGTAACAACCCTCTCGGTTTCGTTAACGAGCTGAGTCGTGGCTTCCTCATCTGTTTGAGTGCTCTTCTCTTTAGCCTGGATACGCTCAGGTAGTGTCTTCCAGCTCCACGGGTGTACTGCTGCTATTTGTCCTCTAGGGTTCTCCTCGGGACGGCCCGGTATTTGCCCTTGTGGTCTTGGAATCTTTGCAGCAAGGTTCCCTAGTTTGGAGTCAACGTTCCTCTTCCATACATCAAACTCTCCCCATCGTTTTAATTGGCTATGAAGGTTGGATTGCACGTCGTTAACCTTGTTATTGACCTCGTTAATGCCTTCCTTTAACCTTTGTACCCATGATGGTGGCTCTTGATAGCCTGGAGGTCGATATGGTGCAGGTCTTTTATACGGTGGAGGTGCTGCGTAGTTGGAATTCGGATTTTGATTCCCCCATGTCGAATAATTGTTGGACTTGTCAAAATTACTAGGTTGGTTCCTATATTAGTGTAAGAAGAAGTACTATGGGCAGAAGAACCACATTCTTGACAAGATTGAGAGGATTTCAGGAAACTTACATGCTTCATCAGACGATTGACCTCGTCCTGCAGAAATTGATTTTTGATGTCTGGGTCAATATCTTCCTTGTTAGGCATGTAGAGACGTCTTTGGGGATGGGATAATTGTTGGGTACCATACATGGGTTCATAGTTGGACAACTTATCCAGCGGTTCCCATGTAGTTGTGGGATCCATCTCTATAAAACCGCACGCTGTATGCGTGTTGATGCGGTTCTTCATCTCTGCATTTATCCCCTGGAAAAAGATTTCTTGAAAAACATATAAAGGTTGCCCATGAGTAAGGCATTGTCTAAGCATTTCCTTAAATCTTTCTCTACAAAGGTCTCATTATGCAGCTAGTGATTGGAGTTCATGCGTTTTCTCAACTCCGTTGTCTTGGCAGGAGGGAAGAGCTTTGTAAGAAATTGATCATACAAAGTCTTCCAAGTCCTGATAGATTTAGGAGGTAAGCTCTCCAACTAGCTCAGGGCCTTTCTAGTAAGAGACCATCTAAAAGCTTTTAACAGAACATATTCAAGTGAGACACCTTCCACAGCTACGGTATCACATAAATCAAGAAAATTTCTAATATGTTCCATAGGGAACTCAAAAGGTTTCCCTTAAAACTGAGCTCTTTTAATCAAGGATATAAATTGAGACTTAATCTCAAAAGTCTTCTCTATCTCTGGAAGCACAATTGGAGATTCTGGCACCCTCAGTTATGGATGCATGTATTGCTTTGCATTCCTCGGATAGGCATTCAGCTCTTCTTGTAAACGAGCAATGTTTACTCGTTGACGTTCAGCCTCGGCAGCAGTGGCGTCTCGGTCAACTTGTAACACCTCCATCTGCCTCTTGAGTTCAGCCATCTGACGAGCCATCTCTTCAGGTGTAGCCATGGCTCGGTTCTCTCAACATTTACGGTGAAGGGAACGTTCGGATTTAGAATAGTAACCAGTGTTGTCAAATTCGATCCTTCGACGTCCAGCTGGCATACGCTGAAAAACTAGACAAAGAAAACATAATTAAAAACAAAAACAGGGTCCGGCTATTCCTAGACCCACAGATAAACAAACCAACATTGTTGCTTCCCCGGCAACGACGCCAATTTGTTGAGAAGGATTTACTTGACAACAAATAAATTTATAGTCAAGACCCCATTGTATATAGCGAAGTCAGGATCGTTCCACGGGAAGCACGGTTGTTTGTCTATCGACTACTAAAAACAAAACAAAACAAAACAAAACAAATCAAAAAAAAAAACCTACGACCAACCTCGTTAACGACCCTAACAAGGTCGTTAACGAACCTTGGAAATTCTAAGAACACAAACTAACGAGCTAAAACACAGGTTCGGTACCGAGGCACTAACTCGATAATGAATATAATCGAAAGATAAACCTTATAAAATAAAAGACCTAGGACAAGGGTTACCACAATATAGCTATGCATATAAACTCATAAGAAGATAAAGATCATGCCTTTAAATAGATAAATTCATCAACTTTCGCTGACTAGAAAGAAAATCATTCAATTCTCATAAAGTAATTCACTCAATCACTTGTTTTGGATCCAAAGTTCAAAACTTTCGTAATCGAACAATATCAACCTTCAAGTAAACAACTTTCTCTTTCAATCAAATTGAGAAATCAAATTACTTCGACTATCGTCCAAAGATAAGCACAACAAGCAATAAAAAACAGATAGAAATGCATTCAAAACATCAACTTCACTCATCAAACATGCATAACTATGTCGGCTTTCAACCCCGATCCTAGATAAAAAACCTACTCACAACTCACCATCATAAAGCAAACAACTTCATTAAGAGAAAACATTGAAAACAAAACAAAGTCACTTCAAATTAATAAGAGAAAAATCGTCTTACAATATCCAGAAGAAACCGAAAACACAGAACAAAACATGAGCAAAAGCCGACTAACAATCCAATTCTCTCTCTGGATCGAACTTTGCTCACTATTCTTCTCTCGTACTCCATCGAATCGGTTCTCCTCAAAATAAAAATCGTCCTCTTAACTTCAACGATCAATCCCCCCATCTAAAGAGGGGACAAGTTTATTTATAGAGAAACTATTCTATCTAAAAAGCAATCTTATTAAAAAGACCTAAAAGATAAAAACTAAGCATAAAAAGATAACAAGATAAAATATATAAGATAGAACAACCCTAAAATCATTTAAAACACTACCGACACGGAATCTTTGTTAACAACTCCCGCACAAGGTCGGTAGACATCACAAAATCCAGTAGAAAATCCTTCAACTCTTCTTCAACTTAAAACTTCGACTTTACTTGATCTTCTCATGCCACCTTCCTCTTTAACTTCAAATCTTCCATCCTCCATCACAACACTTCAGTTCAGCTCAAAAAGCACTCTTTTCCGCTAAAAACCTACAAAAAGACACAAAACGGAGTAGCTTCCATACTTCTCATAAGATATGCAAACTCATCCATTCAATGTCACTACTAAATGAGGCATTCGGTTTCTAGGTTTGAATTTATCCTTTTATTCGATGCGTCTTGATTTTGTGGTGTAGAATGTGCTTATTAGCTTGATACTATCCTCATTCTTTGTGCTTATACCTAGATGTCTTTAAAGATCAATTGTTTTTATCCTTTTGCCTTTAAAATGACATGTGATCTAACATGTCAAACCAAGTGTTCGATGAATTTTCCATGTAAATGTCACTCCTAATTGTGCCATTCGATTTCTAGGTTCGAATTTATTCTCTTATTCGAACGGTCTTGATTTTGTAGTGCAAAATGTGCTTATTAGCATTATACTATCCTCATTCTTTATGCTTGTGCCTAGATGTCTTTAAAGTGAACTTGTTTTTTCTCCTTTTGCCTTTAAAATGACTTGTGATCTAACATTGTGATGAAGTATTTTCAGTGGTCGTTAATACCTATCAAAGAATCCTTAACTTGACCAACTTAGTAGAGAGGTACGTAAGGGTCGATCCCACGGAGACTCGTGTATTTGTGCTTTTACATGAATGCAAGTAACCAAGAGAGGGTTTTTTATGAATGATTAGGTAACTAATTAATCAAACATGCAAATTTAATCTAAGTATGGACGCAAACATGGTTTATGACAATACGAGAGAAATATGTTCAACTAGTTAAGTCCATCATAGATGTGCTTATTGATCATTGAATCTCTTGATTCTCAATTCCCTTGAATAATCTACCGTGGATTATTATCCAAAACATTATATGTAGTTGAAAGAGCTAACAGTCTAAACAACCCTAATCATCTAACAACCTAGAACAATGTCTAGATTCAATTAAATGACAACTTTAAGTTCAAAGTATCGATAGAAACAAATACTCAATGCAAACAGCTAATCAAGTTATCTGTGGTTTATTCGCTTCTACAACTGAATAGCCCGAACGGGTCCAAACAATTATAGTTGCTACTTTATCTATTCAGTCTAGAACGAGACTTGATCAGATTAGTTGTAAATTAACCTAGAAATATTATTAGGTAGCTAATCTAACAAAAACCTAGAATAATTCTGATTCAATTAAGCACATGGAATAAAACCTATCCAAGCTGTTGAGAATCAATCAAACCTCACAATGTTGTGCAATCTACGATTTCAATAACTAGTCAAACACAATAAATTTAGCAATGCATAATTAAATTAAAAACAAACTTACAAAGGTTTCAATGTCTTCTCCAAAGAGAAAAACCCTATCCTCCAAAGTTTGCCCAAAAGTTATGAGAAAATAAACTAACATAAGGTTTAAATATGTCTCTAAAAACAACCCTCAAACAATTATATCTTAAGCATACTGGGATATAATCTAGCCCAAAAACCAAGAACTCGGCCCAACACTTCGGCCTAATGTCGTCCGCGTGAAACTCCCGATTGCGCGGT
Organism: Fallopia convolvulus; assembly: GCA_964016875.1. Taxonomy (NCBI): domain Eukaryota; kingdom Viridiplantae; phylum Streptophyta; class Magnoliopsida; order Caryophyllales; family Polygonaceae; genus Fallopia; species Fallopia convolvulus. The sequence continues at coordinate 41,781,230 of OZ024720.1, forward strand.
TTCCCCAAAAGCGCGACCGTGCATTGTGCGATCCAGCGCAATTGTTCCCAGTTCCGATTGCGCGGCGTGATTGCTCGGGCTAGCACCCCGATCTCTTCTTGTCTTGGCTTTTCTCCTTCTTCAGTCTTCATTTGTACCACCTCCTAGCTTCCTTTAGCTTGTCCACCACCTCCATGTTTAATCCAAACCTCGCCCCGCTGTTGCTCCTAAACCTAAAAACCTACAAAACCGAGCAAACCAGCGCATAATGCCCGACAATACAAAAACCTAAAAACTACATAAAAACCAACCCAAAACTAGCTAAAACATATATAAAACATGCAGCTAAACTACTCCTATATGCGAGCTATCAAATTCCCCCATGCTTAACCCTTGCTTGTTCTCAAGCAAGACATAAATCCAAATCACACCACAGAAATGCAATTATACATCCAACTCAAGTCAAACAAACATTTCACATATGATTAAAAACCCGACCAAGACTTCTCAACATGCATCATAACAAGCAAAGAGCAAAGACTATTCATCCATTCTAGACCTCACCAGGGTGTATGTGTTTGCACTCAAACTCTCAAGTGTTTAAGGGTATGTGTTTCGCTCAAAAATCATTTTTGAATGCCAACTACCATATGCTTGCATCAGTGCACTAAATCTCCACCACGAGTGTTCAAATGCACAACGTAAATCATGAGGTCTTTTTCAAGGTTGTAATGGGGCCAAGGTATAGACAAGTAGGTGGGGATCATTATTTGGCCGTGTGGTTCTAAATCCGGGAACTAGAATCAACTAAAACACAAATTACAATAACACTTACTTCTCAAAACATCTTCCCAACTTTCCTCTTCCCTTTTCTTCCATTACTTACTGTTAAGCACTTCTTTCTTTTGCTCTTCTTTTATTTTTATTTTTTTCTTTCCACAAACCCAATTGAGATTCATTCTTTTTCATTCTTCTCTCACAAGAACAACTGTCAATTCATAATAAAGCTCATCTAAATCAACCATTCATACCAACTTTGCTCAAAAGATTTTCAGCAAACAATCCCAACATCCTTAACTTTTTTTTTAAAGTTTTCACATTCTCCTTAATTACACCTTTTCAATCTTCCTCACAAAACAACAAAGTACATCAAATAACCCACAAAATTCCCCTAGTTAAATCCTAATTCCCGGATAAGGGTCAAGCTTATTTGGCTAGGAACAATTTTTGTGGAGCTAATAAATCAAGGCCTAGGCTCAAAAACAATGGGGCTACAAAAAGAAGGTATAATGTAGGGTGGATAAGGATATAAATGAGCTAAAGAAAATTTTGTCTCAATCACTTTTACATCATACATTTAAATCATATAATGTGGCCTCGAAAAAGAACCTAAACACAAGCTCTAGAGTTAAAGCAATCAAAGATAGCATGTAAAGGCTCAAAAAGATCTAAAATGCAACAATTGTCTAGTACTTTAGAATGAATCAAATCCTTAAGCTAAATACATGCTCCATCCCATAATCAAGGTAAATAATCAATGATCATGCTCATATCATATCAACTTCAACATATCATGCAAATCATGGGTTAGAACTTATACTCAACTTAGAGAAACAAGAGGAATCAAACAATGGGGAAATAAGAACCTACATGTAATATTTTTGTATTTTTTTTCAATTTTCTGATTTTTTTCATTTTTTCTGGAATTTTAATCAATGCATGAAGAAAAGTGTAAACATGACCTAAACTAATGCAACTGCAAACAAGTAATTTCCTTCCCTCATGCTTAAATCATACTTTGTCCCCAAAGTATAGTAAAAAGTAAAGAGAAGAGAAAAACTCACAAAACCTAGTTGTTTGGCGGGTAATGCGGTGGGAAATCCTATGGTGACGGTGGATACTCTGTAGGAGGTGGCTGGTACGGCGGATACTGAGGATATGGCGGGTCAGGGAAAGCATACTGAGGGTAGGACTGGTGAGGTGGATAACCCGTTGAACTCCATCCATCAAGTATAGTGTTAAGCAGTCTGAAATGCTCATCCTGGCGGGCCTGAAAAGAAGCAAGTTGTTGATCCTGATGAGTCTGGTAAGAGGCAAACCTTTGATCCACATAACCTCTCATACTTTGAAAGCTCTGATCAATGTGAGACGAATATCATTGTATCGTTGTGTGTTGTCCAACTTCATCTGTCTCATCATCCCCATCATCTAGCTGAACTGATCATTAGAATGGTGAAGGCCGCCCCCAACAGGCAAAGATGGATCAAACTGTCGTTGCTGGGCTTCTTCCTTAGACTCATACTCCTCCTCAGATTCCTCCTCAGATTCTTCTTCTCCTTCAGCAATAACAAAATCTTCATCATTATCTTCTTCTTCCTCAGACTCCTCCTGAATAGCAATTGCAGCCTTCTTTTTACCCCTAACAAGGCCCTTGGCATCGCTCAGCTCTAAATCTCCATCCTGGACTTTAGTGAACCAGTTTCTCTGGCTATCCCCAATCCTCACTCTGGCTCCATCAAGAAGCTTCATCACTCTCTTGGAATCCCCAATAGACTAGAAGTAAGAGTTCTTATACTTGAAATGAGAACCCATCTTCTTAAGCATGGTGAAGTCTATAGCCAAGGGCGGAATGTCAACCTGTAGTCTGTCAAGATCAACCCCAAAATGCTTAGCCAGATGAGTCACAATCCCACCAATGCAGATGGATCCATCTCCTTTGTTCCCAACAGGAGCTAGATGGTGCATCAACATAGCACCCATATTCAGCTTCTTCTTCTTTAAACAAGCGCCCAACACAGCAACATCTTTCTTAGGGCAATTGTTTCAACCATCACCCTGCCCATTCAGAGTACAAGCTTTAAACCTCTGGAAGACTTTAATGGCAGGATGAGTAATGGGAGAGGCCTTTTCTGGGGTAGGATTATATGTGGATCTCTCGGTGATAGACCTCCAGAAATGTTTATGAGCCCATGTAGCACCAGTATCATTTAGTACTACATCATTACCGAGAAAGTGATAGAACCCGAACACACGGTTGACCTCTTTCAAGGTCATCTTCCTCCTTATACCTCCTAGCCAATATTTGAACTCTCCTTCTCCTCTGAAGTCAGTGGACAAAGTGCTCAAAAACTCAAGTGTTAACCCCTAGAAAGTGGGTTCACACAGCTGTAAGAACTCGCCCATATGCAAATATGCCGCCATCTCCCTCAAAAGATGTGCTAGACCGATCTCATTCATCAGATTCCAATCGATAAACCTGGTCGCTTTCCACTCATTGTCTTGCAGCAAATCAAATCGGACTATGTGATTAGTCTTTGTCAAGCTAAACCCATAGTTCTCTGGAGTGGTCTCTCCCTCCACAGTAGGAGGAACCAGGTGAACACCCTGAGTAGCAACCTGGGAAGAAGACACTCCATCAGTTCTATCTCTCTTTCTACCCATATTTCAGAATATCAAAACAACCTGCACAAACACCACAAACAAACCAAGCAAGCACAAATATGTTGTCCCGGCAAGCACAACCACAACAATAATATATAGAATCAAGCCAATAAATCCCTCAATCACTCTCTTCACCCACTACCTTGAACAAATTAATAAAAAATTAATCCAAATTCTAGGGCAATCTCAAATTTGTAGAAAAAGCTCAAATAACACATAAATCTGAACTAGAATCATGCAATAAACGAACTTTTGTGAAGGAATTAAGCCTAAATCCGAGCCTAAAGGGAGAAATTTCAAAATTTAAAAACTAAAACCTAGGTCTAGATTTAGTATAAAAACTGAAATATTGAAGAGATTTGAGAAAGCTTACTTGAATCCCGCTTGATTTAGGTTGAAAATTCGGGTTGAAAGAGCTTGAATAGAGCTTGAATGCTTGATCTTAAATGGAGGCTTTGAGGGAAGTAGGAGGCGGCGGTGTACGAATGGATGAAGAAAGAAGAGGCTCTGGCTTTATTATATTTGGTTCGCTGAAATCGGCTAAAAGCGTGGGATTGACACAAATTGCGCGGTCACACAATGTGCGATCCCACGTAACACCCCCTCAGTCAGGATTACGCGGTTTAGGTGCCAGATTGCGCGGCCACGCAATTGGCGATCCCGCGTACTAATCCCGCAGTTGGAATTGCACGGGATGTCTCCTAATTTGCGCGGTTGCGCATTTTGGTAACCCGAACAATTTCTTTAATTCTAAGATTACTCGTGTTTGGGGACTTGATTGCTTGGCCACACAATTTTAGCCCCCAATCCGAGTTTTTAGCTACTGTAAGGCACGTTTTCCAATCCTTGTCTGAGGTATCTGTAGGTTTGAGGATTATTTCTACAAAAACTAAACAACTAGAAAAAAATAAAAAGCAAAAACTCAAAACTAAAAACAATATTCAATGAAAAGCTAAATTAAACCTTGGGTTGCCTCCCAAGAAGCGCTTGTTTAACGTCATTAGCTTGACGTAAAAATGATATTAAGAAGGATATGAGCTATGGAATTCGATTTCCTTCCCATCGAACCCCGTTTATAATATGCCTTGTGGAATATCAATCCTTGTATTAGTCGTCTTCAAGAATGGTCTTCCTAGAAACATAGAATTTTTTCCAGGTCCTGGTCCCTTGTCCAATATCAGAAAATCAGCCAAAAATTTCAAGGAATCAACTGTAACCCATACATCTTCAATCTTTCCCTTGGGCCTCACAGTGGAATGATCTTCCAACTCAACTATGGTTCCAGTTTCTTTCAACGGTCCCATACCGAGTTTCTCATATAAGGAGGAAGACAGAACATTGAAAGATGCACCTAAATCAATTAGAGCCTCATTCACCATGGTGCCTCCGATCATACAAGGAATGGTGAACATGCCAGGGTCACTCCACTTCTCAAGCAAACGCTTTTGAAACACAGGAGACACATGTTCTTTCTCTTTAACTTGCTTCTGACTTTTTTCCCTTCTATGCCCTTTTTAAAGTGCACAACTCCTTCAAAAACTTGGCATACCAGGGTACACTCTTGATCAGTTTCAATAACAAGACGTTTACTCTGCAAGTACTAAAAAACTCGAACAACTCTTTGTCATTTTTCAATTTCCGGGTTTCTTAAGGCTTCAGGAAAGGGTGGAACAAGTACATAAGCCTTCAAAGGAGTTTCAGACTGATTCTCATTAACGACCAGATTGCGCGACTTGGCTTCCAATTGCACGGCTGCGCATTTGCCACCTACCCCGCACAATCCTAACTGGGAGGGCATTGCACGGGATGCAGATTGCTCGGACGCGCTTTTAGCAAGCAGACCGAGCAATTTGTTTTCGTTCTGATCTTTTGTTTCGTCAGCTTTGCTCATTTGGTACACTTGTCCTGCCTTAGAGCCATCATAGATAGAGATAAAACTCACATTCATCCTCAGATTGAGCTCTGTTTGTGATGGCAATTTGCTGGACTCCCTAGCCTCTATCTTGCTTACCGCATCAGCAATCTGACTAACTTGGCTCTCCAAGTTCTTAATACTAGACTTGGTCTCTTGTTGAAGGTGATTTAGAGAACCATGCATTGTAGAAACAGTCTGAGTCAGATTTTTGATCATCTCTTCAGTGGACATAGCATTCTGATTCACTCCTTGAGCTTGAGGCTGGAAAGGCGATCTGTACTAAGCTTGGCCACCTTGATGGTTAAATTGTTGATTGCTTGAATTTCCATACCTCAAGTTAGGATGATCCCTCCACCCAGGATTGTAAGTGTTGGAGTAAGGATCATACCTAGGCCTTTGTTGACCATAATTTCCCACCATATTAACTTCAGCTTGGGGCTTTTGGAGAGTGGGACATGAATCAGTTGGATGCATTATATCAGAGCAAATTCCACGGGCTTTCACTTGTTGTCTCCCACCTTGCGGTAGAAACTATTTCATCGTAGTTTTCAGCTCAGACACTGCTTCATGCAATAATGAGTTGGCAACTACAACATTGCCAGCCTTAGAACCAGTTTCCTTCTTGAACAGTCTTGTGCCCTCAGACAATTGTGTGAACAGTTCAAATGCAGCAGCAGGAGTCTTGTTGAGAATGTTACCTTGGCAAGCCGGATTCACCATTCTTCTCTCATCATCCAAGAGGTTATTAAATAAGTATAAAAATCAAATCTTGATCAGTGTAGGCATGGAAGGCACGACTGGCTATCAACCTCTTGAATCTCTCATAGTATTCGTACAAGGAGTCATTTATTTCTTGTTCAATATTGCTAATTCTTTTCTTCAAATCATTGAGCCATGTAGCAGGGAAGTACTTCTCTAGAAAAGCTTGCTTCATCTTAGCCCATGTATCGATACTTCCCGGAGCCAAGTAATAAAACCACTCTTTAGCATGATCCTTGATAGAGAAAGGAAAGGCTCTCAGCGCGATCTGGTCATGAGTCACATCAGCAGGCTTCATGCTTGAGCACACAGCATGAAATTCAGAAAGATGTTTGTTGGGGTCTTCACCACTAAGCCCATATAATGAAGGCAGAAGGTGAATCAACCAAGATTTCAGCTCGAACTTGACTCCTTCACCAAGAGCAGGAAATTGCACCGCCAATGGTTGTTGTTCCAGATTTGGTGCAGTCAACTGTCTCAACGTTTCGTCACCCATCTCAGCAGATTCAGATTCAGTCTCTGATTCAGATTCAGATTCAGATTCCTCAAGGAAGAACGGTAGAGCCTGAAAGTGATTCTGGATATCCTTCCTTCGCTTGAAGATTGCCCTGTCAATATCTGGATCAAAGAGCAAGGGAGATGAGTTAGTGGCATGGGTATGAACCATATAACAAGTTCACACCCAAAATAGCACAAAAGTAAGAACACAAATAGCGACGAGTCCCCGACAATGGCGCCAAATTTGATGAAATAATTTCAGTGGTCGTTAATACCTATCAAAGAAACCTTAACTTGACCAAGTCAGTAGAACGGTAAGTAAGGGTCAATACCATAAAGACTCGTGTATTTGTGCTTTTACTTAATTGCAAGAAACCAAGAGAGGGTTTTTTATGAATGATTAGGTAACTAATTAATCTAACATGCAAATTTAATCTAAGTATGGACGCAAACATGGTTTATGACAATACGAGAGAAATATGTTCAACTAGTTAAGTCCATCATAGATGTGCTTATTGATCATTGATTCTCTTGATTCACAATTCCCTTGAATAATCTACCGTGGATTATTATCCAAAACATTATATGTAGTTGAAAGAGCTAACAGTCTGAACAACCCTAATCATCTAACAACCTAGAACAACGTCTAGATTCAATTAAATGACAAATTTAAGTTCAAGGTATCGATAGAAAAAAATACTCAACGCAAACAGCGAATCAAGTTATCTGTGGTTTATCCCCTTCTACAACTGAATAGCCTGAATGGGTACAAACATATATAGTTGATACTTTATCTAATCAATCCCGAATGGGACTTGATCAGTTTAATGGTAAATTAACCTAGAAATATTATTAGGTAGCTAATCTAACAAAAAGCTAGAATAATTCTGATTCAATTATGCACAGGGAATAAAACCTATTAAAGTTGTTGAGAATCAATCAAACCTCACAATATTGTGCAATCTACGATTTCAATAGCTAGTCAAACACAATAAATTTAGCAATGCATAATTAAATTAAAAACAAACTTACAAAGGTTTCAAAGTCTCCTCCAAAGAGAAAAGCCCTAGCCTCCAAAGTTTGACCAAAAGTTATGAGAAAATAAACTAACATAAGGTTTAAATATGTCTCTAAAAACAACCCTCAAACAATTATATCTTAAGCATATTCGGATATAATCTAGCCCAAAAACCAAGAACTCAGCCCAACACTTCGGCCCAATATCGTTCGCGTGAAACTCCCGATTACGCGGTTTCTCCAAAATCGCGGCCGCGGATTCTGCGATCCAGCGTAATTTCTCCCATTTCCGATTGCGCGGCCTGATTGCTCGGGCTAGCACCTCGATCTCTTCTTGTCTTTGCTTTTCTCCTTCTTCAATCTTCACTTTTTCCACCTCCTATCTTCCTTTATCTTGTCCACCACCGCCATGGTCAATCCAAACCTCGCCCCGTTGTTGCTCCTGAACCTAAGAACCTGCAGAATGTGCTTATTGGCTTGATACTATCCTCATTCTTTGTGCTTATGCCTATATGTCTTTAAAGATTAATTGTTTTTTCTCCTTTTTCCTTTAAAATGACTTGTAATCTAACATTACACTCGAAGTGTTCTATGAAATATCAATGTAATGTCACTCCTAAATGTGGCATTCGGTATCTAGGTTCTCCTTTATACGATACGTCTTGATTTTGTGGTGCAGAATGTGCTTATTGGCTTGATACTATCCTCATTCTTTGTGCTCATGCCTAGAGGTCTTTAAAGATCACTTGTTTTTTCTCTTTTTGCCTTTCGATTGACATGTGATCTAACATTGCACACCAAGTTTTCAATAAAATGTCCATCTAAATGTCACTCCTATTTGTGGCATTCGGTTTCTAGGTTCGAATTTATGCTCTTATTCAATCGGTCTTGATTTTGTGGTGCTGAATGTGGTTGTTGGCTTGATACTATGCTCATTCTTTTTGTTTATGCCTAGATGTCTTTAAAGTGCACTTGTTTTTTCTTCTTTTGCCTTTATAATGACTTGTGATCTAACATTGCACTCGATGTGTTATATGAAATATCAATGTAATGTCACTCCTAAATGCGGCATTCGGTTTCTGAGTTCGAATTTATCCTTTTCTTCGTTACGTCTCTATTTTGTGGTGCAGAATGTGCTTATTGGCTTGATACTATCCTCATTCTTTGTGCTTATGCCTAGATGTCTTTAAAGATCAATTGTTTTTCTCCTTTTACCTTTAAAATGACATGTGATCTAAGATTGCACACCAAGTGTTCAATGAAATGTCCATGTAGATGTCACTCCTAAAAGCATAATTTCAAACCTAGAAACCGAATGCCACATTTAGGAGTGACATTTACATGGACATTCATCGAACACTTATAGTGCAATGTTAGATCAAATGTCATTTTACAGGCAAAAGGAGAAAAACAAGTGAACATTAAAGACATCTAGGCATTAGCACAAAGAATGAGGATAGTATCAAGTCAATCAGCACATTCTGCACTACAAAATCAAGGACAATCGAATAAAAGCATACATTCGAACCTAGAAACTTAATGCCGCATTTAGGAGTGACATTTAAATGGACATTTCATCGAACACTTGGTGTGCAATGTTAGATCACAATCATTTTAAAGGCAAAAGGAGAAAAAACAAGTGAACTTTAAAGACATCTAGGCATTAGCACAAAGAATGATGATAGTATCAAGTCAATCAGCTTATTATGCACTACAAAATCAAGACGTATCGAATAAAAGCATAAATTCGAACCTAGAAACTTAATGCCGCATTTAGGAGTGACATTTAAATGGACATTTCATCGAACACTTGGTGTGCAATGTTAGATCACAATCATTTTAAAGGCAAAAGGAGAAAAAACAAGTGAACTTTAAAGACATCTAGGCATTAGCACAAAGAATGATGATAGTATCAAGTCAATCAGCTTATTATGCACTACAAAATCAAGACGTATCGAATAAAAGCATAAATTCGAACCTATAAACTGAATGCCACATTTAGGAGTGACATTTACATGGACATTTCAATAAATAATTGGCGTGCAATGTTAGATCACAAGTTATTTTAAAGGGAAAAGAAGAAAAAACAAGTGATGTTTAAAGACATCTAGGCATAAGTGTTGAGTTTTAGGGTATGCATGCAAACATAAAAGCATATTCGCATTGTCAAGTTGAAGTGAAAGTCGATCCTTGTATATACAAGGCTTTTTGAGTAGACCATAAAGGTAATCTCATGAGTAGACCCATTCAAGTGTAGTCTCGTTGGATTTAGGCCCTAAGGAAATCACCATCGACCCACTTAACATCTTAGTAAGTTACTTGGATTAAGGCTACGAGTCGAATGATTAGATTGATCTTTCCTTCAACGTATAATGCCCCTATTCCATGCCAAGGGTTCATGCAATATCGTTGTGAGATAATACTTACCAAAACGAAACAATAGACGTGTTGGCAAGACACATCTATTAAGAACAAGCGTACCTTATTCGAGTCCCATTATTCCGCTTCGTTCTTGACTTGAACGAAGTCTTCTTCCCAAGACGTTTGTGGTTCATCCTTCACACGAACGAACTGCCCATCCAACGCCTCTTGAGGTTCCTTCTTCATGCTTGAAGATCGATCCATGATGCCCTCTCACAATCGTGTTTGATCTTGTGAAAACTCACTCAAAACAACGACTAGTCTTACTCGACTATGTGTGTCTTTCTCTACCGAATTTTAGTGTAAGTATGGACTGTTTTCTCGTGTATTTCATGCCCTCAAAGCACGACATACTCCCCTTTAAATAGGCGTGAGAATCTTGTCCAAAAACAGCCCTAAGTGACGGTTACATTCGGTTGGAGAAATGGATGTCGAGAGTGAAAGTAGGGGAAAGTAGTTGCAACTTCCTCCTTCTCTTTCCTAGTCATATGGGGGTTCAAATGCAGCCCCCCTTGGACTCCAAATGGTGCTTCATTTCATCCTATAATGGCCCAAGTGAAAGCCCAAAAATCCAATCCAAAAGGCCCAAGAGTTCGGCCCAACACGCATGGCACAAGGCCCATGCCATGCAACAAGCTTGCGGCCCAAAAGCCCATAGACCCTCCCCACGGGCTGGCCCACCTAGCCCCACACCATGCTAGCATAGCTGGGTACCTAGCTAGGTCACTTACCTAGTGTCACTGGCCCCTAGCTAGATGAGCTAGCATCCAGCTAGTTGAGCTTGCTTGAGTTGCGTTTGAGTTTGTTGAGATGAATTTCTAGCTTGTTGAGCTAACTTGAGCTAGTGTGAGCTATCTTGAGCTTCCATGAGCTAATCTCTAACTACATGAGCTTCTTATCAAGCTTATACAATGAGTCTAGAGCTTGTTCAAGCTCCTAGAACTAACTCTTAGCTATTATGAAGCTTCAATACTTCTTTCTAGCATACCTAGCTATGTGCCAAGCTAAAGTCAAGCTTTGTTTCTTGCTTACAGCATCTACCAAGCTTAGAGAAGCTTCCTAATTTACATTAGAACATGCACAAAGCTATAAGACTTAAATACAAAGCTCAAAATCTTACCTTAGCTCCATAACTCGGACTCGGCGCCAAGGGCCAATGCCCTAGGCACGCCGCAAGTTTCACCGCACACTCCATGGTGCGTCGCTAGTCTCATGCAGCCTTGACCATGCCATTACACAACCATAGGCGCACCTTAACAAATGTGACTTGAACCTCAAGTTCAATCACTAGGCGTGGCCTAACCTGCAGAGCCTCGAACCTCGCGATCGAGCTCCTCGCCGTGCCATGCCCTTCCAGGGTGCCGATGCACCGTGCTGACTCCGAGCAACGCCATCTCCAAGGCGCGCCCTCGCCAAGTGCCGTGGCATACGAGGTTCCAATCCTCGGAGTTGGTGTGCAATTTACTTTGGATCATTTCATACATGACAACCCTCTATATTCACATTATGGAAAGTCATACATGTCAGTTTCTTAATCGACATTATCAATATGACTTCCTAACCTCAGCATGCTCTTACAGGGATTTGACGACTTGACACAAATCACCAACATTCCTCCCCCATTTGATCAATGTCATCAAAACACGAAGTTTTATTAAATAAACTCTATGTATAGAAATAAATGTCTGTGGACTTGAATTTATAACTTGTAACAATTACAATCATGCACTAAAGAATCGTGGTGTTCTTGAGAATTGAACCACATCAACTTTTCTAAGTGCACGTCATAAGAATTACACATTAGTTTCTTACGTTTATTCTTTTAACTTGATGCTTTCGTAAAGGATCTTTCGTCCCATATCAATTCACATATATTTTATTCGAGTCATCCTTGAACTCTAACTTGGAAGAAGCCTTACACTTCCACATATGCTAAGTTTAGTTCTCTTACGTGCTCCACATTAGCAATTTCCAAAAATTCATTAATGAAAACTTTGTTTCAAAACAAGTTTCATGTGGTCTAGAGCAAATTTACCTTGATGGGAATTTATGTATGCTCTCCAACTCCATGACTTTGGCTTTCCACATTGAATTCAACCAACACCTTTCGATGCGGGGACTTGGGTGTCCAAATCATAGGGTTTATTAGGATTTTAACCCCATCCCTCGATTTGAATTTAACACAAAAACACTTATGCCAATCTTCTCTATGGAGAAATCAACATATTCGATGTCATTAGCAAAACTCAAATGAGTTCGCTCTAAGTATGGAATATTCCTTTAGAAAGGTTCCCTCAAACTTAAAAGTCACTTTCCGACCCAAAGTCATAGTATAGCAAATTGCCTCTTGGAAACTCCATGAATGTCGACCCATCACCCAAATAGGAATTCATGACCAATTGTTGACTAGAGTTCTTCAATATTTTAGTGATCCAACTTGCTTTCAAACTTTCCAACCTAGAAAGTTTTTATACACATCCAATGCCTTATGCATCAATCATATCTTTGACAAATGGCCATGCCAAGATATCAGCACCTTAACATCCACTTGAGCGTCCTCAAGCCATGACACATCTAACCCTATAACCGTGAGTTCATAGATCGATTGGTGTCCTCAAACATGTGTATAACCATGGAATTCCCTTTCCATTCCAATGTATTACAACCAAGACGAAGATTTAGAAAATCTAATTCACGTTGTCCTCTTACATTGGCATCTTAATAATTTATCTATGAAGAACATCATAGACAAGATCCTTTCCATCTTATCCATTTCATTTGGTTTCTTACCAAACAAACCATGTCATTTAATATAATTTCATTAAACACATCTGTAATCAAAGTGATTAAACTTACTATATCTTACATGCTACAAGCATATGGAGTCTTTAGAAAGAATTCCAAATGACATCACTATCCTTTTGGCAATTCAACACAAAGTGTTCCACTTTATGTTCTACTTTCATCCTAACCACCAATTCATTGGGAGTTTCCATATGATCATCATCCAGGAAACAACATTAGAAGAATCAATTCTTCTTTCCCTTAGAAAACTTTCACCAAGAAGCGTAGAAGAATTATGCTCATAAGACAATCATCTTATCACAAGTGTTTACACACATGTTAAGATTTGTCTTTTGTTAACCATGCCATTAATTTCCATTAATCCTTTCAATGGTTTTCTTAACCATAAGACTAACTTATCAGAGTTGTCAAATTTAAGCCTTCATGGCACTTTGACACCTTTCTTGGATCCGAGGATTGAAACAATTCCTCAAAGTCTCTTCTAGACCATCACTTGTTAATTTGAAAGTCTTGAAACCAGCCTTTCAAACTTTTCAAACAAGTTCCATCCATTCTAATGACATAAAACATGAGCCTTTCAAAACAATCATATGGAACATTTGATAAAACATGTTTCTCAACTCAATCACAACATTATCAAATCCTAAACTAGGAAAACCTAAAATGACTTCAAATATGGTTTCATTGATTTGATTAAATCAATTCGAATGCCTTATGGTAAGCGCCCCTATGGTCCATCGAGTGTACATTGATGCTAAACATCGAACACCAACCATAGCCAGGCTTCGGTTTTCAACCAGCCTTGGCACGCCTAGGGTTCGCCAAACCGTGCCAAGGTTCCAACCAAGACACGGCATCGCCGTGAACCAAGCGCCTCGCACATCGTTAGTGATTTAATGGATCCGAGCGCTCCCTTGCCTTGACCTCGCAAATTCAGCCATGCCATGCGCCGAGCATAACGACTCGGCGTGCCTAGGCATATGCGATCCAAGATCGTGCCAAGGCTTTGGCTTTGCGATCGTTACACCCCCCCACCCCCCCACAAACGACGACTATCGTCTCGCGCCAAGCGCCGAGGGGATCTAGGCAGAGGCCTTACAAGGGTGTGCCTTCGATGCTCCGTGGGTTTCATTACCATGAGCGCCAAGCACCGCGAGGACCGATGCCGAGACTCGACACCGTCTGGCACGCCTATGGCTAAGCTAAAGGCATATCTAGGTTTTAATCCTAGACATCCATGCGCTAATCCTCACATCAAGACAATTTCTTTTGATATTAAAATGTCTATTCAAGGCAAATCATCATGTTAACATTTATTCAAGTCAACATCAAACCATATTTATAAATTAGACAAGTCATAACATTTAGGATTCAACCGTATGATTTAACAGTCTAGACATGAACATGTCATAGTATCAAAATTTCCATTTGACACTTCCCAACTTTTCAACTTTTATTTGACTAAGACATGAGATATTTCACTCTCATAAAACATTGCTCACTACAAGTATATTATAAATCTTAATTTAAACCAATCAAGACCTTCATATTTTTTTTTCCATAAGAAGCATGATTTTCATGAAATCACTATGTGGATTTCCACAAGCATCTTATCAAGAGACTCTCACCATCTCTTTTATGTGTTCTTTAGTGCATTCATGGCCAACATGTGTTTACCTTCTCACGTGAGGGCAATCCAGTAGACCTTTACATTAGTAGACCCGAAGGTAGTATAGAGCATGAGTCATTCCAATCAAAGAATGGTCGACTCAAGGGTAATCTGGTTAAGATCATCCAAAAGAATGAACATGGAATCAACCTTTTCAAGTCGATCTTAAAATTGGACTTTTAGTCCTTTTCTTGCACACATGTCATTATGATTAACATTGAATCAAACCATTTGTTTATTATCAACCATAAACATGACAAGATCATGTCTTTGATCAAACAACACACTTATTACCCTTTAATCAAGGTATAGAAACACACATAAGCTTATAGTACACGTCTAATGCTAAAACACACATACATACGTACATAAGGAAACATTACAATACTTATATTTAGTCACACCGTTTGATGCCACACAACGATTAATAGACCGGCTTAATTGGCCTTCGGTCTCCATAGACAATTTGCCAATAGTTGCCTCCAACCGATGCTCCTCCATCACCCAAAGGCGCGCCCCTAGGGACGCCGCTCCTAGGCTTGGCACGCAAGTGCTTAGCATTCAACCTCGTACGACGATTGAACCTCGAGTACTCTTGCCTACCTCATGTCCACGCCCTGGAACACGAGCCTCCATCTCCTTAGAGGGTTGAGGCGAAAGAACCTCATCTTCAAGATCGGGTTCACACCTCACATTAGCGAGGACCCAATCCCAATACAAGTTGCTTTTATTGTACTCCTCAAGCCATTCGTCAAAGTCTTGGAGTCCACCTTGATCCACTTTGATCGGCCTTATGGGACTAGGGGTCTCGATATTGACTTCCCTCAAGTAAGAGGTAACACCATCGACCGTTTTATCCTGTCGTCTAGCCAAATCCACAAAGTTAACAAGACAAACCAACAATGCAGACATAAACATAAATATATGAATGCAAATATAAATAAAAATTATACGTTGAAGATTGTTGAGTTTTAGGGTATGCATGCAAACATAAAATCATATTCGCATTGTTAAGTTGAAGTGAAAGTCGATCCTGGTACATACAAGCCGGTTTGAGTAGACCATAAAGGTAATCTCACGAGTAGACCAATTCAAGGGTAGTCTCGTTGGGTTTAGGCCCTAAGGCAATCACCATCGACCCACATAACATCTTATAAAGTTACTTGGATAAAGGCTACAAGTCGAACGATTAGATTGATCGTTCCTTCAATGTATATTGCACCTATTCCATGCCAAGGGTTCGTGCAAAATCATTGTGAGATAAAACGTACCAAAACGAAGCAATAGACGTGTTGGCAAAATACATCTATTAAGAACAAGCGTACCTTATTCGAGTCCCATGATTCCACTTCGTTCTTGACTTGACAAAGTCTTCTTCCCGAGCCGTTTGTGTTTCATCCTTCACACGAACTGATGCGACCCAAGGGTCACAATGGGTGGATCTAGGCTCGAAACGCCCGGATCTTCTCTGATACAAGTAACGGGATAAATACGAGACCACAAAGTGGACTCGCGGGCCTCTAATGCTCGTCGGAACGAGGGCGGGGCGAGGTAGAATCAAGGGCGAGGGAAGAGAGTTAGAAAGGGGTGACGTCGGGCCAAGAGATAGGAGGAAACTCGACTCTACTATAAGCTTGGCTAATTCATTTTGACGTCAAGATTACAATGGGGTGTGGCTCCTTTATATAGAGGAGAACCATGAAACCCTAGTCTAGCAAGGGAGAGGCGCCTAGGGTTTGTATGCAAACAAAGCCCAAAGACTTCTGACCCAATAAGACAACATACTAAAAATTGAAAGTAGTTATAAAGGGAAATAACAAGGCTAGCTCATACTATAAGAATGGACACACGCCTAAAAGGGAAATGACGGAAATATAAATGACGAAAATATAAATAATAACATAAGTTAGACTAAGTCCTAATCCAAGGGGGTCTCCAAGGTCTAGGCCGTCTCGAGTCCGTCGGAGCTAGGTCCGAGCTAGGGCAGAGTCCCATCACGAACGAACTGCCCATCTAACGCCTCTTGAGGTTCCTTCTTCATGCTTGAAGATCGATCCATGATGCTCTCTCACACTCGTGTTTGATCTTGTGAAAACTCACTCAAAACAACGACTAGTATTACGCGACTATGTTTGTCTTTCTCTACCGAATTTTAGTGGAAGTATGGACTGTTTTCTTGTGTACTTTATGCCCACAAAGCACGACATTCTTCCCTTTATATAGGCGTGAGAATCTTGTTCAAAAACTGCCCTAAGTGGCGGTTACATTCGGTTGGAGAAATGGATGGCCGAGAGTGAAAGTACGAGAAAGTAGTTGCAACTTCCTCCTTCTCTTTCCTAGTCATATGGGCGTACAAATGCAGCCTCCCTTGGACTCCAAATGGTGTTTCATTTCAGTATATAATGGTCCCAGTGAAAGCCCAAAAATCCAATCGAAAAGCCCCAAGAGTTCGGCCCAACATGCATGGCACAAGGCCCATGCCATGCAACAAGAATGCGGCCCAACAACCTATAGGCACGCCCCATGGACTGGCCCACCTAGCCCCACACCTAGCTAGGTCACTTACCTAGTGTCAATGACCCTTAGCTAGTTGAGCTAGCATCCAACTAGTTGAGCTTGCTTCAGCTGCATTTGAGCTCGTTGAGCTGAATTTATAGCTTGTTGAGCTAACTTGAGCGAGTGTGAGCTATCTTGAGATTCCATGAGCTAATCCCTTGCTACATGAGGTTAGCAAGTCATACTCGGACTCGGCGCCATGGGCCAATGCCCTAGGCATGCCACAAGTTTCACCACACACTCCATGGTGCGTCGCTAGCCTCACGCAGCCTTGACCGTGCCATTTCACCACCATAGGCGCGCCTTAACAACCGTGACTTGAACCTCAATTTCAATCACTAGGCGTGCCCCAACCTGCCGAGCCTCGAACCTCGAGATCGAGCTCCTCGCGGTGCCATGCCCTTGCATGGTGCCGATGCACCGTGCTAACTCCGAGCGACGTCGTGTCCAAGACGTGCCCTCGACAAGCGCCGTGGCATACGAGGTTCCGATCCTCGGCGTTGGTGTGCAATTTACTTTGGATCATTTAATACATGACAAGTCTCTATAATCACATCATGGAAAGTCATACATGTCAATTTCTTAATCGACATTATAAATATGACTTGCTAACCTCAACATGTTCTTAGATGACTTGAAACAAATCACCAACAATAAGCACAAAGAATGAGGATAGTATCAAGCCAATAAGAACAATATGCACTACAAAATCAAGACGTATCGAATAAAAGCATAAATTCGAACCTAGAAACCAAATGGCACATTTAGGAGTGACATTTACATGGACATTTCATCGAACACTTAGCGTACAATGTTAGATCACAAGTCATTTTAAAGGCAAAAGGAGAAAAAACAAGTGAACTTTAAAGACATCTTGGCATAAGAATCAAGAATGAGGATAGTATCAAGCAAATAAGCACATTCTGCACTACAAAATCAAGAACAATCGAATAAAAGTATAAATTCGAACCTAGAAACTAAATGCCTCATTTAGGAGTGAAATTTACATGTACATTTTATCGAACACTTGGTGTGCAATGTTAGATCACAAGTTATTTTAAAGGGAAAAGGAGAGAAAACAAGTGATCTTTAAAGACATCTAGGCATAAGCACAAAGAATAAGGAGAGTATCAAGCCAATAAGCACATTATGCACTACAAAATCAAGACGTATCAAATAACAGCATTTTCGAACCTAGAAACCGAATGCCACATTTAGGAGTGATATTGACATGGACATATCATCGAATACTTAGCATGCAATGTTACCTCACAAGTCATTTTAAAGGCAAAAGGAGAAAAAACAATTATCTTTAAATACATTTAGGCATAAGCACAAATAATGAGGATAGTACCAAGCCAGTAAGCACATTCTACGCTACAAAATAAAGTCATATTTTATAAAAGCATAAATGCGAACCTAGAACCCGAATGCCACATTTAGGAGTGACATTTACATGGACATTTCATCGAACACTTGGCGTAAAATATTAGATCACAAGTCATTTTAAAGGCAAAACAAGAAAAAAACAAGTCAACTTTAAAGACATCTAGGCATAAGAATCAAGAATGAAGATAGTATCAAGAAAATAATTGAGCACATTCTGCACTACAAAGTAAAGAACAATCAAATAAAGCATAAATTCGAACCTAGAAACAGAATGCCACATTTAAGAGTGACATTTACATGAACATTTCATCAAACACTTGGCGTGCAATGTTAGGTCACAAGTAATTTTAAAGACAAAAGGAGAAAAAACAGATGATCTTTAAAGACATCTAGGCATAAGCAAAGAGAATGATGATAGTATCAAGCCAATAAGCACAAGATGCATTACAAAATCAAGATCTATCAAATAAAAGCATAAATTCGAACCTAGAAACTGCATGCAACATTTAAGAGTGTCATTTACATGGACATTTCATTGAACACCTGACATGCAATGTAAGATCACAAGTCATTTTAAAGGCAAAAGGAGTTAAAGCAAGTGAACTTCAAAGACATCTACGCATAAGAATCACGAATGAGGATAGTATCAAGCAAATAAGCACATTCTGCACTACAAAATCAAGAACAATCGAATAAAAGCATAAATTCGAACCTAGAAACCGAATGCCACATTTAGGAGTGATATTTACATGGAGATTTCATCGAACACATGGCGTGCAATGCTAGATCACAAGTCATTTAAAGGCAAAAGGAGAAAAAACAAGTGATCTTTAAAGCCATCTAGGCATAAGCACAAAGAATGAGCATAACATCAAGCCAATAAGCACATTCTACATTACAAAATAAAGACGTATCGAATAAAAGCATAAATTCGAACCTAGATACGGAATGCCACATTTAGGAGTGATATTTACATGGACATTTCATCGAACACTTGGAGTGCAATGTGAGATTACAAGTCATTTTAAAGGAAAAAGGAGAAAAAAACAAGTCATCATTAAAGACATCTAGGCATAAGCACAAAGAATGAGCATAGTATCAAGCCAATAAGCACATTGTGCACTACAAAATCAAGTCGTATCGAATAAAAGAACAAATTTGAACCTAGAAACCGAATGCCACAATTAGGAGTGACATTTACATGGACATTACATCGAACACTTGGCGTGCAATGTTAGATCACAAGTCATTTTAAAGGCAAAAGGAAAAAAAACAAGTGAACTGTATATACATCTTGGCATAACAATCGAGAATGAGGATAGTATCAAGCAAATAAGATCATTCTGCACTATAAAATCAAGAACAATCGAATAAAACCATAAATTCGAACCTAGAAACTAAATACCGCATTTAGGACTGACATTTACATGGACATTTCATCGAACACTTGACGTGCAATGTTAGATCACAAGTAAATTTAAAGACAAAAGGAGAAAAACAAGGGAACTTCAAAGAAATCTAGGCATAAGAATCAAGAATGAGGATAGTATGAGGCAAATAAGCTCATTCTACACTACAAAATCAAGAATGATCGAATAAAAGCATAAATTCGAACTTAGAAACCGAATGCCACATTTATGAGTTACATTTACAAGGACATTTTTCATCGAACACTTGGCGTGCAATGTTAGATCACAAGTTATTTTAAAGGCAAAAAGAGAAAAAAAGTGATCTTTAAAGATATCTAGGCATAAGCACAAAGAATGAGGATGGTATCAAGCCAATAAGCACATTCTACAGTACAAAATCAAGAACAATCGAATAAAAGCATAATGTCGAACCTAGAAACCGAATTCCACATTTGGGAGTGACATTTACATGGACTTTTATTGAACACTTGGCGTGCAAAGTTAGATCAAAAGCCATTTTACATACAAAAGGAGAAAAATAAGTGAAGTTTAAAGACATCTAGCCATTAGCAGAAAGAATGAGGATAGTATCAAGTCAATCAGCACATTCTTCACTACAAAATCAAGGCGTATCAAATAAAAGCATAAAATTGAACCTAGAAACCGAATACCACTTACATTTAGGAGTGACATTTACATGGACATTTCATCAAACACTTGGTGTGCAATATTAGATCACAAGTCATTTTAAAGGCAAAAGGAGAAAAAAACAAGTGAGCTTTAAAGACAACTTGGCATAAGAATCAAGAATGAGGATAGTATCAAGCAAATAGGCACATTCTGCACTACAAATCAAGAACAATCGAATAAAACCATAAATTCGAACCTAGAAACTAAATTCCTCATTTAGGAGTGACATTTACATGGACATTTCATCGAACACGTGACGTGCAATGTTAGATCACAAGTCATTTTAAAGGCAAAAGGATAAAAACAAGTGAGCTTCAAAGACATATAAGCATAAGAATTAAGAATGAGGATATATCAAGCAAATAAGCACATTCTAAACTAAAATCACGAACAATCGAATAAAAGCATAAATTCGAACCTAGAAACGGAATGCCACATTTAAGAGCGACATTTAAATGGACATTTAATCGAACACTTGGCGTGCAATGTTAGATCACAAGTCATTTTAAAGGCAAAAGGAGAAAAAACAAGTGATGTTTAAAGACATCTAGGCATAAGCACAAAGAATAAGCATAGTATCAACCCAATAAGCACATTCTACACTACAAAATCAAGACGTATCGAATAAAAGCATAAATTCGAACTTTGAAACCGAATGCCACATTTAGGAGTGACATTTACATGGACATTTCATCGAACACTTGGCATGCAATGTGAGATTACAAGTCATTTTAAAGGAAAAAGGAGAAAAAACAGGTCGTCATTAAAGACATTTAGGCATAAGCACAAAGAATTAGGATAGTATCAAGCTAAAAGCACTTTTTGCACTACAAAATCAAGACGTATCGAATAAAAACATAAATTAAAACCTAGAAACCGAATGCCACATTTAGGAGTGACATTTACAAGGATATTTCATTAAACACTTGCGTTGCAATGTTAGATCAGAAGTCATTTTAAAGGCAAAAGGAGAAAAAACAAGTGAACTGTATAGACATCTTGGCATAAGAATCGAAAATGAGGATTGTATCAAGCAAATAAGCACATTCTGAACTACAAAATCAATAACAATCGAATAAAAGCATAAATGCGACCCTAGAAACTAAATGCCGCATTTAGGAGTGACATTTACATGGACATTTCATCGAACACTTGGCGTGCAATGTGATAGCATGCATTTAGACATAGTTTAGGACATGTTTACTTTCATGTTTTGAGTCTTTTTAACTTAGTTTTGAGTTAGTTTTATGTTTGTTTCGTTTGTTTTCTTTGTTCGGTATCTACTCTTCTGTTGTGTGGATTTCAGGCTATTCTGGACGGAGATTCAAGAATTTCAAGGATCAAAGCTAAGAGGATTGTTTCATGGAGCCTAAGTGATGAAGGACGGAGCTTACAAGTGGTTGCTCGGGTGCCAAGACGGGGTGAGAGCGGAAAAATGAAGAAAAGTCAGCCCAGCGAGTACGTGACCAAGTACGTGACCAAGTACGTGGCCGGGTTCTCATCTACCCGACCAATTACGTGGCCGGGTACAAGATCGGGTTCTCCAAAAAACCACCGCGATCATGCAGTAACTTACCCGACCGGGTTCTTGCCCGGGTACTTGACCGGGTAGTTCCCCGTGTCGGGATTTGGGCCGACTTTGCAAAATATTTTGTCTCTTAAAACACTATAACCCTATTTTTTATGAGATTATTACGTATTATTATTTCGAGCCTCTCTAGAGAGAACCCTAGTTGGAGATTATTGGAGATTTTTCTAGATCTGTTGGATTGGAGTTTGAATCGATTTGAAGACAATTTGGTATGTTGTTCATTAAATTTGATTTGCTTTCCTCCCTTCTCATGTCTAGCTAATTCTGCTATTCTGAGGTTGGGTGAACCCAATGATGAAGTAGGTAGATCTAATTTGTGATGTTTAGTTGAATGGGAACTTGATTGTAGTGTTATTTAATCATAGGTTGCTTTATGCCCTATTTTCTTTGCATATAGGATTCTTGTTATAATTTGAGACCGACATGAGATAATCGTAACAGGATATTGATTTGATAAGTACAAAAAATTGGTTCTGAATGAGATCCCTAGGTATTAAACTAGAGAGTTATTTATGCGACAACAACTTAATTTCTCTTGTGTGAATTTCAACTATCGTAGTAGTTCTAGGGTTGGATAATTCAAGCAGAACGCGACAGCGAATACTGGGTTTGTTTTCCCTAGTCTCTAAAGAGCTTAAAGGGCCTAAAACTGATTAATCTTACGCGATAGCGATTATTAGTTGAGTCTAGACACATTCACATATTTTCTAAAAAGGGATTTGTGTTGGTTTTAGATAGTGAGTTCCTTCAAACGACATTCAAGTTGAAATCCAAATAAACATCATTTAAAATCTAGTGAAACATTATTGTGGGGATCCTAACCTTGGAAGTTTTTCTCCACTGATATTCCTTTGTTATTCTTGAATATTCGTTAGCATTTACATTCAATCGTAAACTCTTTTCTTACTTATTTGGCTTGATCTACTAGTTCGAATATCAATTAATACTACAAAGTTCTCTGAGTTCGACACCTTGATTACTACAACCGAAACGTATACTTGCGGTGTAGGAAAATAGCCTATCAAGTTTTTGGCGCCGTTGCCGGGGAACTTTTCAAGTATTGGTTGTGTTCCACAACCGGTAGATTAAGTCTTGTTTTATTTTTAATTTGTTTCTTTTTGGTTTTGGTTTCAGTTTGTTCTCTTTCTTATGAGAAGAACTCTGAGCGCTAGTGCACTAAACAACTACAATTCTGAACCCAAGCGTGCTTTTCATAGGAGAAGAAGAGAGCAAAGGGAAGCTGAAACCCAAGCTATGGAAGGTGATCAGGAAAATGCGCAACAACAATTGTTGTTGCAACAATAACAACAACTGAATGCTCAACCACCTATGACATTGGGTGACACTACTATAATGAAGAGCTATGGAAGCGGTTGTTAACTGCTACAAGATCAACGAAAACCGCAAACTAAAGCCTAATGTAGCGGTTTTTCACCGCTTCATCCGCTCGAGTTGCATTAGGTCAAATGTAGCAGTTATTGTCGGCTTTTGCAGCGGTTTTATATGAACATATAACCTCTTCAATAGACCAAAAAGTCGCTGCTAAATTATCTATTGTAGCGGTTTTTTACCACTCAATTGTAGCCGTTTTATGGTCTAATGCCGCGGTTGTATTTTCTTTTGCGACGGATTTTACCATCTTTTGCGGCGGTTTATGGTCTAATGCAGCCCTTTTGTGATTAAATGTAGTGGTTGCATTTTCTATTGCGACGGTCTTTACCATCTTCTGCGGCGGTTTGTCATAATCAATTTTAAAAATTAGGATCTAAAGCAGCGGTTTTGAAAATCATTTGCAACATTTGTCTTATTTATGAAATACATATTCAATGCTATTGTAGCGGTTTAGTATGTGTATTAATTTAGCTATTTAGCCATAATTATGGCTTTGAACCTGTACGTACTCATATATACATTTCATATACACATTCAAATCCCACATAAGATCAACATACGAAATGCCATTAAAGTATAAATTCATTCATTACTTGCATATGAAACTTGAATTTGGTTATAATTGTTCATAAAAAAGAAGCAAATTCTAGTAACCATACAAAATGACAAGTCAAGATTTTAGCCCAAAGTTGTAACCCTACATATATATATTGAAACCAAAAGGCAAGCTACTAGCGCCTATCGGCGAGAACCTACATCACATTAATTGAGATATACACTGCACATTTGTCGTAATCCGATTGATGAAGTAGTAGTTTTCACATCTTGCAACCTGCACCATTTTTTAAAATAAAAATATGAGGTTTAGAAAGATCAAAAATCAAGAATTTGGGATTTTCTATTGATCAAAGTTAAAACAGAAAAATAAAACAATCCGACATTAACCACCTAATAAGATCTAGCTCAAAGACAACTCATATATATACTGCTCACACCTGCTAAGACAAATATATGCATTTCATAGTAGGGCATAAAAGCAAACTGATCTTCTACGTTTGTAAATGAATGAACTGCCTGCATTAAGATTTAATGTGTCTCTTCTTTGTTTTCCTCTTCTCTAGTATGTTAATCTCAACTAAAAAGCAGTAGCTAATTTTACATTACAAGTGCAACAGAAAGATGTTTATAACTACAACCAAAATTTTATCTCAAAGAAGTTGATCCCATCAAGAGTTTAATCAAACTCAAAGATTGGTCACACGAGACAAATACAACCAAGAACACAAAAGCCGAATAACGAGAAGTTATGACAAATACGACCACAACATCCAAGCAAAGCACATTGACTATGTCATAACAATTTTAGAAAATTCCCTTGTAATCAACAACATTCCGAGTAGACCACGTCATTCAAATTACAAAACGAATCACCCAATCAATCAAGAAATATAAAGGCATGCAAGGAATCAAGAGATAGACAGAGCATAAAAAACATGTTACCTGCATCTCTAGCTATGACAAACTGCAGGTTTCCATCAACCTTTCAAGATTCATCCATACAATCCCTAGAATCAGCACAAATGAATAAAACAAAACTCTTAATAAAGCTTAATATATAAATAATTACTCCAACACTCACCTAGCTACAATGTCATCTGAAGTAGATTCATCATTTTGATTTGTTGGAAAGTTAGGAATAACAAAATCTCTTCCTGGATTTGCTTCTCGTATCTTTGATATAAGGCTAGAAACTGTTTGCTCCACCTGCTCGGATACCTTTTTCTCCATTTCTTGTACGGTGTTGTCCATGAAAACAGAGGGAATTATAAAACGGGTCGTTGAATCCTTTCTCTTCAATGTAGATTTGGTCACACCTAGTCCATATAAGCGCAAGTGTCCACTATGCTCCTTCTTAGTGATAACAGCAGAATATGGATCAGATTTGTCATTTCCATCCTCCAAGGATTGAAGTTCTTTCATTTTCTCCTAAGTAATAAATATACGATCAACACAAAAGTAGGCGAGAATGTTACCAAACTAATATCACAAAGACGATATGTAAAAATTAATGTAAGAGAATTTATCTCACAATGTTTTTTAGTGTTTCTTCGTCTTGTGTCGGGTATTTGCGTCCAGGCACTCGCTTTCTAGATTCCAAATACAATTCTCCTTTTGATGGTTCCAGCTTTTTTGGGTGATTTTGTTGCTAAAAGAAAATTATCAAAGAAATTGTCAAACTATATTATAACTAAGAATGATATAAGACTAATAGACATGATTAAACATAGTTTACCATTTCATGACGCTTTCTAGCAAATGATACAGGCCCCATAGTATGCATGTCAACTTGCTTCTTCGATTCTCTTTGTTTTTTGTACTCGCTTCCTATTTATACATTTGTACAAACATAATGTTATGTGTAAAAAATTCAATCAAAGACAATAGATATTTGATTGCAGCAGTCAAATAAATTCCATCAAGACATGAACAAAAGCCAAGCAAAGGATGAATATTAATATGTTCAGACCATCAAGGCTTGAAGAGGTTGCAACAATTATGTTTTTTAGATATTTGGTTGCAACAGTCAAATAAATTGTGAAGTATGCACCTAATTATTATTAAGATGACAAGTGGACAAGTAAGAAGACCTTCCAAATCTAATTTAAATTACTCTTCACTCAAACTCCACCTTAATATAGAAAAACTTCCTACAATATGTCGCTACTGCTATTTTACTGATCTTTTGGCTTAATCAAGATATCAAATTTAAAAATCTTGTGGCTTTACCAATATCTTTACATAACAACATAATAATAAGAAGAAGAATTCACACCTTTGCTGGTTCTGAGTCCCAAAAATCCAGAAGTTCTTCAAATTGATCTTTTGGAATGTGTAGTGGACGATGGGCCAATATCTCTTCCCTGGTTTCTGGTGGATCGTAAACGGTTAGCAAAGAGCTTGGGAATTGGAAATTAAGCTGTCCCAAGGGAGCGGAAGTAAACAATCGCAAGTAATAAAGACAATAAAGAACGCAGTTCCTTTATAGAGGAACCCTACTACAACCAACTAGTTGTATGGGTAAACCTCTACCTCCGCTTGGAGGATTTTGAATGACTTACTTATATTAATTGCTTTGTTCCTTAGTTACACAGCCGGATTCACACTTCTCTGTTCCTACGAGTTCTTCCTAACTCTAGCAACACTAGCAAATCCTCTCAACTAAGTTCCTAAGCTCACAACAACAAAATACAAATAAGTCAGACCTTACACCAACTTCTCAGCTCCCTTGTCCTTGGGAACTTCGGCTTCACCGTCGTTGAGATCACACACTCGCCGGAGGGGACTTCTCTTCCTTTTCTTTCTTTTTCTCAAATGTGGGTGTTTGAGAGTTCTGGGAGAAGTACTCCGACCGAGTACTATTCATTTGGCTTTATAGTCCAGGTGAGCTTGGGCAATCGCATCTTTCGTTTGTGTCCAAAATGCCCTTTGCTTGATGCCCAAGTTGTACTTTCTTCACATGTGACTTTGGTTTGAACTAGGTCAACTTCTTGGATAAATCGGACCGTTGGATGAAGCGTGACAGTCTGATCCTCAGATTGTTCCTTCGGGATGTCTGAGACAGAATCCCGCGATCTGCGCTGAGCGGTCGTTGTCCTCACATGTGAGTTCCCATGTCATGGGAATTGTCTTCTTCAGAGTTCCCTTGATGGAAACTTTTCATCGTTGTAAGATTGTGTTCTCTTGATTGTTTCTGGGAGTTCCCACTTCATGGGAACTTTCCTCTTCAGAGTTCCTTTGATGGAAACTCTGCATTGTGGCCTGCGGTGGCTTTTGGTCATTCATAGGAGTTATTGGTTGTACCTGTGTTCCTTAGAAATACTTGAACAAACCACTTTAGTTCCCTATGGTGTTTGTCATTATCAAAACTTAAGAGAATTACATCGTTGATCCGTTGTTTAGAACCAGAGGTCCCAACAACGTCCCAACAATTTCCCCCTTTTTGATGATGACAAACCCATCACAAAATATGCAAGTATTTCAATGAATGATATGCTGATGAGTTCCTAAGTATGATTTTGGGAAGTCACTTTTAGTGAAACACTTAGATTTAGGGAACCACTTCTAGTAAGACACTTAGTTCTTACTTAGCTTTTTATGCAGTTGTTCCCATTTAGCTTATGCGTGGTCTGTGATAACTTAAACTTTTAACTCATCTCGCATTTTTTGTCTTTCCCCCTTTTGACATCATCGAAAACAAGCAAAGAAATAATAGGAAAGAAGGGAACACGCAATCAAAATAAAGACCAATTCATTACTTAAGAAAATATATACATTGGAACCGAAGTACAATTTGTGGTCATTTTTGGATTAAGGGAAAAATAAGGGATAGATCATGGGGCTTGAGGGAATAGGGCGTCACAGAGGCGCGTAAGGACTTGTGTAAGCTTTTCTTGTCCTCTGGCCAACGCTGCTTGGTCCTTAGCAATCTGGTCGAGGGTGTTGGCGATTCGGAGCAACACTTGAGAGTTCCCCTCTTGTTCACCAGACTCCAGTTGAGCCGCTTCCTCGAAAGGCTCAGAGTGCCTCATTTTCTGGACAACTAAAATGTCCAGTTCCCTTCCAAGCTCGATTTCGTCCTTAGAGGCGTCGTAGAGACCCTCTTTTTGTAGGAGCTTCTTTATCAGCCCTGAGTAGGGAAGAGAATGGGACTTGGAAGCCATGCACTTCTCCATGTGCCTAAGGATTATTCTGGGAAGATTGATGGGCTTCTTGAGGAGGAAGTGATAGAGGATGATGGCATCAGGGATGTTGACGACCAGACGCTTCTCTTGGCGCGGGATCACAAAATTGATGATGAATTGGTGAACGAGCTTGGCGACCAAGGACAGATGGTGCGTCGAGAGCACTTTCGAGGGAACCCGACCCTCAAAGATTGTGTTGCATACCTCGACGCTATTGAAGTCGCCCCAGAGCTTGCTGGACAACTCGTGGGAAATGTGGGAACTGATCAAGGCCCAGGGCTAGGAGACCTGATCAAGGCCCTTGACCGGGGACCTGGAGTTGACGGCGGATTGTTGACGTTGTGAAGATGAACTCGTCGCCTTCGTGGGAGAGAGTTCCCTGAGTGCAGTCGTTGGTGATAGTGAAGTTGTTGTAAAACTGACGCACTTGTGAGTGATCTACCCTCACAGTCTCTTTGTAGAGATTCTCCTAGCCCTGGGCCTTGATCAGGTCCCACAGTTCCCCAAGACCGTTGTCGTTTAGCACGTCTTCTGAAACGATAAGTGGGGGAAGGAGCTTCCTGCGCTCATCCACGTGGTGCTTTGTGGAAGAGGTCCCCATCCCCTTCTTTGTAGTGCTCTTGGACATGTTCCCCCTAGAGACCGTGCGAGGTCCTTTCGGCTGAGGAGGTGCAGCCGCTTCGATCATGAGCACGTGATCCCTTGGCAGTTGGGAACTCGTGGACACCACCATTTGGTGTCCAGGTATTGGGATCCGTGCTTGCTCCTTAGCAGCTGGAGCTGTCATGGGAACTGTCTTCTTCAGAGTTCCCTTGATGGAAACTTTTCATCGTTGTAAGCTTGTGTTCTTTTGATTGTTTCTAGGAGTTCCCACTTCATGGGAACTTTCCTCTTCAGAGTTCCTTTGATGGAAACTCGGCATTGTGGCCTGCGGTGGCTTTTGGTCATTCATAGGAGTTCTTGGCTGTACCTGTGTTCCTTAGAAATACTTGAACAAACCACATTAGTTCCCTATGGTGTTTGTCATTATCAAAACTTAAGAGAATTACATCGTTGATCCGTTGTTTAGAACCAGAGGTCCCAACAACGTCCCAACAATTTCAAATAAATAGTAGTGATTTTTCTTCGTTCTTGATTTCTGTGTCCTCCAGGATCTATTCACAACTTGTAGAACACTTTTCTTTCCCTCTTCAGGGACAATGAATTTTGTCTAGGTCAAAATTTGAAATTTTAGTATTTGCAAATACAAAAATCAAAGCATATGAACCAGAACATAGATAAAAACATTACCTGAATAAAATCCCAAATTTTGTCCTTTAAATGCATCGGCACATCTTTCCAGCTTAGATAGATTAATGGTGCCAAGGTTGAATTTTGAGCCACACTTCCAAGGAAGCGAGTGAAATCATCAATTATCTTCTTTGTAGGTCCCACTGGTTGGTTGAAATTGTTCAAAATGATAGGCTCCCGATCATCCATTGAACGTGCATAGACCCTATCCAAAAGAGTTCGTCCTCGATGCTTCTTTTTAGGGGTTGAATAAAATTACAATAAAAATTAAACTTTGTAGTGAAAAATGCAAAATGATGAAATAAACTTGATTTGCTTGGTACCTGAATTTTCATTTTCAATCACCTCATCAGACGTGTTTACTTCTTCATTTTGATAATTTCCAATGTCTTCAGAAGAATCAATCCCATCCATATTAGTGACATTTGCTGGTTGTTGAAGTCTCGGGCCTTCACCAATGACATTTTGATGATTGGTATACATAGCATTGCTTTGCTGTCCTCTTACACTTTGCATTTTTCTCATGTTCTTAAATCTTGACATTGAGCCTGGAGCACAATATTGTTTTTGATTTTTCTCTTGTGTGCCCAAAACTTTCTTTTGCTGATTTGCTTGTGGTTAGACCAAATTTTGTAGCTGATTTTGGGATGGCCCACTCCTACTTGAATCTGATTCATGAATCGAAACTTGTGGCAGGTGTTGTTGGAGATCAGTTTTTTTCGGTCGCTGCACTTTTTTTCAATTTGCAAATTTCAACCATAGATAATTTTTGTTGTGCAAGCGGTTGGTTTCCTTTATTAGCTCTTGAGCAAGTACCATCCTTTAAAATAATGAAGCAGTTATAAATTAATTTTTGAAATCAAATATATACTAGAAGTAAAAACATCAACCATATACCTTGTTAGATTCATTCACAGGGGTTAGTTGTTGATCATTTATTGAACCATCTACACCTTGTAATCTCAAGACAATCTCAGGCTGCAAGGAATGAGACAACATTATGATGATATTATTTTAAGCAAACTAAAATGGCTACTAGACCAAGATATTGCATACATGTATTCTTATACCTCAAATTGACATTCCATGTCTTCACTTGCTATCTCATTAACACCCCTTGCAACTGGTTCATACTTGTCTTGCAAGATCTTGTTTGCTAGAGTCCCATAACCTTTAGCCTTCATTTTTTCAGCATTTGATTCAAGTATTTTCATCCTCTTCATTTCATATTCACATAGAGGTTCACTTTGACGAGAAATGTTCTTCGATACCATCTTTCTGGCAATAACAAATAGCAACAGATTACATAATTAAACCACAAGTTCTAATCAGATAACAACAAAAGGATGCCAATTAACAAGAAACAGATCAGAAATTGATAAGAAACAGATCAACATCATATTAGAAATTGCTCAAAAACAGAAAATAATACATAAATGGTAAGAAACAGATTAGAAATGGATTAAAAAGGTAAGAAAAACCAACAATTAAATATACTAATTCATCTGTTGTCCCTTCACAGTTCACACCATTTCATCTTTACTGAATAAGAGACTAGTTCTTTGTTGTATCTATCATTACAAAATAGTTAACCAAATCAGCAATCTACACTACCTTCAATTACCTTCGATTTGTTGTCCACCTCAAGGTTTTCTTCTAGTCCAACAAGCCCACCAAAAGAAATCAACAAGTGCTTGCTACATCACAAGGTTTACATGTTATTATAAGGGTCAGCTAGAATTTGAGAGCAGAAACAGATCAGAAATCATAAAAAAAAGAAACATGTATAAAGTTGTCAACACAACTGCATACAACATACAATAATAAATTCGAAACAGTAATAACAAAGATTTTGACAACTTAGACAAAAGGAAAAAGGAAACTTAAATGAGATTATAGTTCAACATTCACTCTCATACAGCTTAGTTCAACATACACCATTCATTGGACATTTTAGTTGAAAATAATAAAGGTAGGATTAGTCCTCTACGATGTTTCTAGACATCCACTCCCGTACAACTTAGTTAAACATCACCGCCAGTGTTATTAAACCTCCTTGGAGACCCATGAGATTCCCTCCAGTACAATTCACCAAATCTGTCAGCATCTTCATCCTTAGAAGCGGAATGATCTCGAGGAAGGTCTTGAACAACATAATGCCAATCATCTAATGATGGATCTTCAACATAAAAAACTCGATTAGCTTGAGTTGCCAAGATGACTGGTTCATGTTGAGAAATGAGCTTCTTACGATTGACTCGAGCAATTCCATAGTCGTCTTCCTCAGATTGAAACCAAACACACCCAAATAAGATGACACTAAAATGGTTTTCATAAAATATCTCAATAATTTCCTCAATTGAGCCATAATACGTAACTTCTCCTGTAATAGGATTTTGATCCTTAGTACTTGCAAAGCTATGAGTTAATGCCTTCAAAGTCACTCCACTATTTTCAGTCACACAATTTTTGTCACGCTTCATTGTTTGAAACTTATAGCCATTAACAAAATATCCGGAGCATCTTTTGACAAAGAAAGATGGTCCAACTAATAACCATTTAACAAAGTTTGAGCAATGAAATTATAAAAATGTAAATTTAATGATCTTAGCCATCAAAAGATTTCAAAAAAAATTATAAAAATACTATTGAGCAATGAAATAAGATCAGTTACACTACCTAATATATCTCTCAACTTCATCTTTTTGGCGATTGAATACAATATAGAGATGTGCTTGACCCCACTTGATAAGATTAATCCTGTAACGTTTTTGTTCTCTGTTTTTGCATTTCCCTTGCATGGTAAAACATGACCTACCTTAGAAAAAATATATTCAGAGCCATTAATGTCAATATGCTCATTTGTGTTGGTGGTTCCACGATTCAGATATAGAGAGCAAAAAGTGACACATTCATAAACTAAGCATGCTTCTGCCATTGATCCTTCTGGGCGGCCCTTGTTACGAACAAACGACTTTATTTTCCGAAGGTATCTTTCAATCTGATACATCCATCTCCCAGAAACTGGCCCCCCAAGTCTAATCTTTTCAACTAAGTGAACAGGCAAGTGAACCATGATGTCAAAAAAAGCGGGAGGAAAGATCATCTTAAATTGACAAAGGATTTCACCAATATCAGATTGTAGATAATCAAGATCTCGTGGGTCAATGACTTTACTACAAATGGCCTTGAAAAACGCACTCAACCTAATCAAAGGAAGTGCAACGTCCTTATGCAAACTTGTCTTTGCAGAAATTGGAAGCAAATATTGCATTAAGAAGTGAGCGTCATGACTCTTATAGCCTATAATTTTTCTCTCCTTTACTTGAACACATCGTGAAATATTAGAGTCACAAACTTGTGGTAGCTTGGCATTCTTAATGAAACTACAAAATTTGTCCCTCTCATCCGTTGTCATCCAAAATTGTGACTTTGGCAGTTCAATACGTTCACCATCTAGGAATCTAGGCTGAAGCTCCTTCATAATTCCATGTTTCACCAAGTCCAATCGTGCATTCAAATGATCCTTGGTTTTCCCAGAAATATTTAGCAATGTCCCAATCACGTTATCACATATATTCTTCTCTATATGCATCACATCAAGGCAATGTCGACAAACAATATTTGCCCAATAAGGCAAATAAAAAAAGATCGATTTTTTCTTCCAAGGGCAAATATCATCTGTCTCATCTTGCTCGTGAGGTTCCTCCTCTTGTTTTTGCTTCTTCTTCTTCTTCTTCTTCTTCTTCTTCTTCTTCTTCTTCTTCTTCTTCTTCTCATTCTTTTTCTTTTTGTTCCTCTTCTTCTTCTTTGGTAGTCTATTCTTTCCAAACTCATTCTGAAAATCATGCAATAATTCCATAATTTCAATTCCGGACAAATGGACTGGTGCATCTTCACCCTCATTCTTCCCATTGGTAAGACACTTATTATGCCGATATGGATGGTCCATTGGCAAAAATCTGAATTTGGCCATGTAACATATCTTCTTACTCTCTGGCAAATATTTGGAGTCGGTGTTGTAATGACAACAAGGGCATGCCAAATTCCCTTTCGTGCTCCATCCAGATAACATGGCATAACCTGGAAAATCGCTGATGGTGAACAACAAGGCTGCACGCAAAGTAAACATTTTGTCACGTAAAGCATCGTACGTTTCTATGCCAATCTCCCAAATTTCTTTTAGATCCTTCACTAAAGGTTGCATGTACACATCAATATTGTTACCCGGAGAAAAGGGTCCTGGAATCAGCAAAACCAACATTAAATAGTCCGCCTTCATGGACAACCACGGTGGCAAGTTGTAGTTGCTCAAAATAACTGGCCAAGTACTATGCACAATACTCATTGTGTTAAATGGGTTAAATCCATCACTAGATAAACCCAATCTCACATTACGTGGATCCCCTGCAAACAATGGATAGGATATATCAAAGTTCTTCCAATCATCACCATCGGATGGATGTCTCAAAAGTCCATCATTTGGATGTCCATTGACATGCCATGTCATGTAGCGTGCAATCTCAAGGCACATAAATAACCTCTACAGCCTCTTCTTGATAGGAAAGTATCTCAACACTTTTGCAGGAGTTCGGCGAACCTTACCAGTTTCCTCATCCTTGACAACTGATTTCCACCGAGAAGTCTGACATATATGACAACTGGTTGCTTCAACATTATCACCCCAATACAATATGCAGTCATTAGGACATGCATCTATCCTAGTGTAATCAAGACCTAACAGCTTCAAGACATTCTTTGCTTCATTACATGACTTAGGTAAATTTGCATCTGGTTGCATATCTTTTAAAATCTCCAGCAAAGCAGTGAATGCGCCATTGCTTAGGTTGTAATCCCGCTTATAAATAAACAACCGAATGATGAAGGAAAGCTGAGAAAAATTTTTGCAACCCGGATATAATTCTTCCTGTCCCTCTTCCACTAGCTTGTAAAACTTCTTTGTCTCTTCATTTGGACCATTTCTAAATGTATCATGAATCAAATCATCTATTTCGTCATCAAAGTTGTTCCTCACACCATTATCAACTGTTATCCTTCCATGATTCTCTGCCTCTATTCCTTCCTCTGGTAGCTTCCCAAAGCCGTTTGCAATCAAATGATCTTTGACAATATTTCCACGAAACCAATTCCTACAATGACATACTTTACAAGGACAAGGAATATTGCATCCTTGTCCTTGAGTTGCAAAGGCTTTTTCTATGTACTCATCTAGTCCTTTTTCATACTCTTTACTCCATCGAGGAAACATCCACCAATTTGAGTTACTTATATTCATGGCTAAAAGAGTAAGTCGTGCCTTGAAACCTATTAAAGGGTTATAATTAGGGAAATGTAGAAAGAAATAAGATTCCGCCAAGAATGCTTGAAGAAGATAAATCTTACGTAAGACCCCCTATACTAGATATAAATTTATAAGAGGATTAGCCTAATAGCCAACATCCTAACACATTCGTTTTTTAAAGCATCAACAAGAGTAATATACTACAACATATGATCTTGCAAGTGTCTTCATTAATTAGAAAAAAAATGGAAAACAAATCTATGGATACATTTTATGTATGATAAATCAATAGTAAATGGTAGTTAACCCTAGTAGAAAATTTATGAAAAATGTGCCTTATAGAAACACTTCAAATATGCTATTGAATGAAACACATTTGGTTTATCCCTACTCGTATGCTCAATCTGAAAATTTTCATTTGGTGATTATGAATGCAAGTATGAAATATATGAACAATTGGCCTTTCATGCCTTCTAAGGTGGAAGAAATCAGAAATAGTAGTGATACAATGAAGAAAGGCATTGAAAGCATGAATTTTGAGCATGTAGATGACAAGATTTTAGGTGCTCTCTGTATGAACAATTTAGCAATCTGGCATGATGCTATATGTGACAGTAAGTGCTTTGTTAGTTGTAGCCAAATTAAATGAATCTGGGTAATAACTATATATGAATCTCTTTTTGTGGGAATTTAGGCCTTCCAACAGTGAACTAGTTGAATCCTGGTGAAGAATTTTTATGCTTAGTAAAACTAGTTCTATGATGCACTGGCTTCTAGCATTGATGTTAGAAAGCTGGAGAATTAATACTAGAGAAAATATTGGCCAAATGATGATCTAGAAAGTGGTGATGAACCTGCTGACCTTAGAGTACCAAATTCTGAAGTAATTATATATCAAAGGGGCTTTAAGTTAATTTATTTGAATCACTCGAATTATATTAAGCTCATGATAAATAGGATTAGAAAAATTAGAAAGTCTGACAAATGGAACAGCTGGTGTGAACACAATGCTTTTATTAGTTTCTGGATTGAGAATGAAAGAAGGACCCAACTTAACTAAAAATTATAAGATTCTCATCACGATCAACCTCTAAGTTGCTATTTAGCTACCATTCACCATTGTAACAAAAAAAAATAGATAATTGGTTGAAAATGCACATGGCTGTCAATTAGTGAAAAGAAACTCATATACATTTTAAACCAAAGGTTTTGTCAAAGTTAAACTACCTAATGTAGGCGGATTTGTGTTGATCAAGAATAGTCTCATTTAAATCATCAGCCTTGTAATAAATCATCAATCCACATGGTGCTTGATTCTAGTACTATGATATATCTTAGTTCATTATAGCAAAATGGAAATTATTTACCCAAGTAAGAAACTAACCTTGGATCTGTGTACTACAAAAGCAAAATACCAGCCAACTCTTCCTTCTAGGAAATTGTGATGACTGCCATCAAAAGACAAAAAGGTTCAAATGCAGCGAATAAAAGTAAGAAAAAATCAAAAACACAACAAAAATAAAGCACAACAATCCAGGCAATGCATATGCACTAACTAGGGTTCTAGTTCACCAACTTCTTGAAACTGAAACAAGCATCAAGTTTGACATCATTAATAAGATGATTTTACAAGAGACTATTAGAAGTTACCTTTTGTGTTTTACTAGAATATTTGCTGAATCTGGAGAGCAAGTTCTTTAGTAGTCAACTAGCAAATACTTCCAATCTGCCATGCCAACAGTAGCTCAGAGAAACAGTCCAATGATTAGGTTTTTTTCCATTTAATTCAATCAAAGTTGTTGCAAACTAGATAATAGCAATAATCTCAGCATGTTGATATCATATCACATACGTTATGGCAAAATAAACATATCTAACTAAGCTAAATCTCATTCATTTTTACAGAATAGGATGGATTATCAAACTCTTATGCTGCCCTGATTTGAGAATAATATTTTGCAACAAGAACAATAAAGCCCAATCAAGTATAGAGCTATAGAAGTCTTCTACTTGTTTAGTAAACTTGACCAAAATTGCAGAGAATAATCTCCGTGCTTCACAATGAGTAAGAAAAGGATAATATTATGTCATGAATCAGATGCAAAGCACATGGAACCCTAAAAATCCAGAAAGCTCACACATATTAAACTGACAAGATATACTTGATAGAGAAGAAGATCGGAAGAAGAATTAAACATAAATTACCTGAAATAAATTGTGCAAGCTCTGTAAAAACCAGTAATATAGAACCCTAAACGAGGAACCGTAAACGACTCAAGAAGTCACTAGAACAAGATTGAAGACAAAGAACACTTGGATGGAGCAAACAACATTCAGTAGCACAACATCAACATTAGGGTTTGTCTTCAGCTTTGCAATAGCCCATCTAGAATGAAGCCTAACCCATTGCTTCCATGTACCACCCTAATCTCTGGAGAAATTTCACGGCAAACCCCATCTTTGTTTTTGTTTGGAAGCGACACTCTCTTGTTGAGTTTCGAAATATGAATTTGGGAAATTTGGGGATAACCTTTGACCTAATGACAAAAAGAACAAGGCGGAACTCAAACATTGTGCCAAACATACGCGGGGAAGAATTTTAGACTCGCGCGCGCCCAACCCTAACCCGCTTCATTGGTATTTTTTTATTTTTTTGGAAACCGCTACAATATATACTAAAAACGGCTTCATCTCCTTCTATGTGACAAAACCGCTGCTTGAATCGCTGCTATTGCCTAAATCGCTACAGAAAACCGCTTCTTCTGCTCGAACCGCCACATCAAACCGCTAATATAGCCAAAACCGCTAACAGAACCGCTTCATTATTTTAAACCATTGCAATGAACCGCTTCAATTGCTCTTTAATGTAGTAGTGTGATTATGTGTTGCCACGCCATCAAGGACCCACAGCTGGTGTGGTCCGACCTCCAGTTCAGGCCAGGAATTTTGAGCTGAAGCCATCTCTGATTAATATGGTTCAACATAATCAGTTTGGAGGTCTACCTTCTGAGAATCCTCATCAACATCTCAACACTTTTCTGGAGCTTATGGATACAGTGAAGATTCATGATGTTTCTGATGACGCACTTTATTTGCGCACCTTCTCATTCTCTCTAAGAGATAGGGCTAAAGCATGGTTCAAGGCCCTGCCTCGTGGCACTATCACTACATGGGATGAGTTGGCCAAAGCTTTCCTGACCAAGTATTTCCCGCCTAAGAAGACTGCAGAGATGAGGAACCAAATCAGCTCATTTCAAATGAAGGAAGGGGAATCTCTTTATGAAGGTTGGGAGAGGTTCAAGGAGCTCCTATTGCTATGTCCTCACCATGGAATAGACAAGTGGGTGCTTCTTCACACTTTTTACAATGTTGTTGACAACACCACCAGGCTGCTCATTGATGCCTCATCTGGAGGCACTATTATAAAGATGAATGTTAATGATGCTTGGGATCAGATTGAGGACATTGCTCAACACACTCACTATTATAATGATGCTCGTTCTCTTCCAAGTTCTAAGAGATCAGCTGGGTTTTATGAAGATGATAAAGAGACTTTGCACCAGGCACATATTGATGCCATGACTCAGGAGATCAAGCAGTTGAAATTACAGATTAATGGTTCTCCCGTTTCTACTAGTGGAAGTCCTTCTCAAGTTGTTTCGAATGTTGTTTGTCAGTTTTGTGGAGCTAGTGATCATACCATCAAATCTTGTGAATTGTTTGCCTCTAAAGATGAACCACAAGAGGAGGAAGCGAACTACATGAATATCTTCAACAGGGGGCCTAGGAATGACCCATACTCTAATTCCTATAACCTTGGTTGGAGGAATCATCCCAACTTTTCTTATGGGAATAATCAAGCACAACAGAGGCCACCTTCTGGATTTCCACCCAAAGCTCCTACTTATCAAAATCAAGCTTCTCAACCTACTCAGAAACCGGCTTGGGAGACTGCTATTGAGAGCCTTGCCACTTCTATGAAGACTCTCACTGAAGAAGTAAGGGCCCAGGAATGAACTTGAAGATTATAGAACAAGAGGTGGCTCAACAAGCTGCCAATGTTCCAAGGCCAGCTGGCCAACTTCCTGGGCATCCTGAGGTGAATCCTAAGGGTCAATTGAATGCTGTCACACTTAGGAATGGAAGAGAATTAGAGGATCCAAGGCCAAAGGAGCCGAAGAAACATAGCAGTGAACCTGAAAAGCTTCGAGACGATGGAGAGGAGGAGAAAGAGGCTCCCTACATTCCGCCTCCTCCTTACAAGCCTCCTATCCCATTCCCACAAAGAAAAGCCAAAGCTCAGACTGAGAAGCAATTCGGGAAGTTCTTAGAAGTGTTGAAGAAGCTCTACATCAATATTCCATTCACAGATGCTCTTCAACAAATGCCTGCTTATGTGAAGTTCCTAAAAGAGATATTATCAAATAAGAGGAAAATTGAGGGTTGTCAAAAGGTGTCCCTTAATCAAGATTGTAGCGCCCTTGTTCAAAATAAGTTGCCACCTAAGCTTGGAGATCCTGGGAGCTTTTGTGTTCCCATTGTGATTGGCAATTGCACTTACAACGCGTTATGTGACTTGGGAGCTAGTGTGAGCTTGATTCCTCTTTCCATTTGCAAGAAGCTGGATCTTGGAGAACCTCAACCGGTGGATATGACTCTCTTCATGGCTGATAGATCTACTGCATCGCCTATAGGTATCCTTGAGGATATCCCCATTCAGGTCGGTAAATTCTATGTACATGTTGATTTCATTGTTCTTGATATGCAAGATGATTTTCCCATTCCCATTATATTAGGAAGACCTTTCTTAGCTACTGCTGGAACTCTTATTGATGTAAAAGAGGGTGTTCTTTCTTTTTCTATTGGGGGGGGGGAGAAAATTGAGTATAATTTCACTAAAGCTATCAAGCAACCTAGACTTGAGGATGAGTTGTGCAGGTTAGATGTTATAGACAGGGAAACTCAAGGAATGATGATGTCTGTGGCCACAAAAGACCCCATTGAGGAAATTTTGGACCACCCTGAGATGTCTACTAATGAGTTGGAAAGCACCATCGTTGATGTGCTAGAAGTGGATGTTCAAGATGTTGGAAAAGAATCCCCTGTTGCACCTAAGGTGGAGTTGAAGCGACTTCCATCTACATTGAGGTATGAATTTCTTGGCTCTAATTCTACATACCCTGTGATAGTAAATGCTAGCTTAAGTCATGATGAAACTGCCAAACTGTTAAAAGAACTTAAGTTGCATCGAAAAGCCATAGGGTATGCTATTGATGACTTGAAAGGGATCAATGCTTCTTTGTGCATGCATAGAATTTTATTAGAAGATGATCACAAGCCTTCTATTGAGCATCAAAGACGACTCAACCCCAACACGAAAGAAGTAGTTAGAAAAGAAGTGCTGAAATTGTTAGATGCAGGCATTATTTACTCTATTTCTGATAGTCCTTGGGTGAGTCCTGTGCATGTTGTACCAAAAAAGGGGGGGATGACTGTTGTGAAAAATGAAAAGAATGAATTAATTCCAACTAGAACAGTCATGGGTTGGCGAATGTGTATTAACTATAGAAAACTTAATCAAGCAACCCGAAAAGATCATTTTCCTCTCCCCTTCATTGACCAAATGCTTGAAAGGTTGGCTAAACATACCCACTTCTGCTACTTGGATGGCTATAGTGGATTTTTCCAAATCCCTATACACCCAGATGACCAAGATAAAACTACTTTCACTTGTCCTTATGGCACTTTTGCATATAGGAGAATGCCCTTTGGGTTATGTAATGCTCCAGCCACCTTTCAACGATGCATCATGTCTATTTTCTCTGATTTTATTGAAGACATCATGGAAGTGTTTATGGATGACTTTTCAGTATATGGTACTTCTTTTGATGCTTGTCTAGCTAACCTATCTAGAGTTTTACAGCGTTGTGAAGAAGCTAACCTTGTACTAAATTGGGAGAAATGCCACTTCATGGTAAGTGAAGGGATTGTTTTAGACCATATGATTTCTTACCGTGGAATTGAGGTTGACAGGGCCAAAGTAGAAGTCATTGAAGGAATGCCACCACCAACTTCGGTAAAAGGGTTAAGGAGTTTCTTGGGTCATGCAGGTTTTTATAGGCGTTTCATTAAAGATTTCTCTAAAATTGCCAAACCGCTTACTAACCTGCTCTTGAAAGATGTTGAGTTTAATTTTTCCCAAGAATGTCTAGAATCTTTTAACAGGTTGAAACAAGCATTGGTCTCAACTCCGATAATGCAAGCCCCTGATTGGAGTCTCCCATTTGAAGTGATGTGTGATGCAAGCGATTACGCTGTGGGAGCTGTGTTGGGACAAAGCAAAGATAAGAAACTTCATGCCATCTATTATGCTAGTAGAACATTGGATGAAGCACAAGTCAATTACGCTACAACAGAGAAGGAGCTACTAGCTGTGGTTTTCGCCTTTGAGAAATTTCGGTCCTACCTTGTCGGGGCCAAAGACATTGTCTAGACTGACCATGCCGCTTTGAGGTACCTTTTGAGCAAGAAAGATGCTAAGCCAAGGTTGATTCGTTGGATTCTGCTTCTCCAGGAATTTGACTCGGAAATTAGAGACAAAAAGGGGA
Organism: Fallopia convolvulus; assembly: GCA_964016875.1. NCBI lineage: Eukaryota > Viridiplantae > Streptophyta > Magnoliopsida > Caryophyllales > Polygonaceae > Fallopia > Fallopia convolvulus. The sequence goes on from OZ024720.1 coordinate 41,822,703, forward strand.
CCGAGAATTTGGTGGCTGATCACTTGTCCAGAATGACACAAGAGCAAATGGAGTGCACAAGAGGTGATTTGCCCATTGATGATTCATTCCCCGATGATCACCTTTTCAGGATTACTGAGGAACTTCTACAACTCTCTTCCTCTACAGTGCCATGGTTTGTTGATTTTGTGAATTATCTGGTGTGTAATGAAATGCCTGTTGGATTATCATTCCAACAAAAGAAGAAGTTTTTGTCTGATGTCAAACATTACTTTTGGAATGAGCCCTTCTTATTCAAGAGATGTGCTGATGGAGTCTATAGGCATTGTATTCCTGAGGATAAAATTGAGAGTGTGATTACTCATTGTCATTCATTGCCTTGTGGTGGCCATGCTAGCTCTTCAAAGACCACTGCCAAGATCCTTCAGTCTACTTTGTATTGGCCATCCATGTTTAAAGATGTTCACCAGTATATTTCTTCTTGTGATTCTTGTCAACGCACCGGTAACATCTCGAGGAGGAATGAGATGCCTCTAAAAAACATTCAAGAGGTTGAAATTTTTGATGTATGGGAAGTTGATTTCATGGGGCCATTTCCACCGTCTTGCAACAATAAATACATACTTTTGGCGGTAGATTATGTGTCTAAATGGGTTGAAGCCATTGCATCACCAACAAACGACTCAAGAGTTGTGTCCAAGTTCTTCAATAATGTGATCTTTCCGAGGTTTGGGACTCCAAGAGTTATAATCAGTGATGGTGGATCTCATTTTATTGAGAAGAAATTTGAGAGTTTGTTGAGCAAGTATGGAGACACTCACAGGATTGCCACCCCCTATCACCCACAAACGAGTGGACAAGTAGAGGTCTCCAATCGAGAGATAAAGGCGATATTGGAGAAAACTGTGTCCCGATCTCGAAAGGATTGGGCGATGAAGCTAGACGATGCTCTTTGGGCTTATAGGACAGCATTTAAGACTCCCATTGGCACTACTCCATTCTGATTGATATATGGGAAGTCTTGCCATCTTCCAACGGAACTTGAGCATAAAGCATATTGGGCAATCAAATTGTTCAATTATGATATGAAAGAAGCAGGTGAGAAGAGAATGCTTCAGTTACAAGAGCTCGATGAATTGAGATTAGATGCCTATGCAAATGCCAGAATCTATAAAGAAAGAACTAAGAGATGGCAAGACAGGCATATCGTTCCAAGAGAATTCGAACAAGGTGATCTTGTTTTGCTATTCAATTCAAGACTGAGGCTTTTTCCGGGCAAGCTAAAATCTAGATGGAGTGGCCCTTTACAAGTCCGAAAAGTGTATCCTCATGGAGCGATTGATATATGGAGTGAAGAGTGGGGCAAATTCAAAGTGAATGGGCATCGTTTAAAGAAGTACAATGCGGGAAATCCGATTGAGAAGATATCTGCTGTTTATCTTCTTAATCCGAGCACTTGATTGAAGAAGAACGGTCAAGCTAACGACCGTAAACAAGCGCTTCTTGGGAGGCAACCCAAGCTCTATGTATCCTTTATTAGTTTTAATTTATTGTGTTAATTAGTTTTAGTTCAGAGGCCCGATTTTAAACCCAATTGGGTGAGAAATCGTATTGATTTATACAGAAAATTACCCGACCGAGTACTTGACCGAGTACTCGATCGGATAGTGAAAAGGGGAGAACCCGACCTTAAACTTGACCGGGTATAAGGTCGGGTAGTGTTTACCCGGCCGGGTACATGGCCGGGTATAAGGTTGGGTAGTTACCCGACCTGATTCCCTTTATATATAAAAAAATAATTTTAAAATCAAAAAATAAAAATATTGGAGACGCTTTTATTTTTCTTCCCCCTTCTTCTCTCACATCTCTTTCCCTTCCATTCTCTACCCCCGACTCCCTCTTCTCTTTGCCTCCACCGGAGGTCCTCCTCTCCCATTCCAGCCACCTGCTCCACCTCTCTGGCCTCCCTTGGCCTGCACTGCACCCAGGCGCAGCAGCCTCGCGCCTCACCAGCACCGGCCACCGGATCGCGAACCAGCGCACCAACAGCACCTGCGAACCAACGCTCCTTAGTCCGCCCTTCCGGCCGCCTGCACCACCAGTCCGGCCACCCACGGTCCTGCGCACCAGCCCCTAGCACCAACCACACTCACTTGTGATCCTATTTGGTACAAATTTCTACCTTTTAGTTGGTTGATTTCTAGGGTTTATAAAAAATTAGGGATTTTAATTTGTGTTGAAATCCTGAAATTTCTGGAGTTTATTGGGCCGACCATATAACCTAGAAAGCAACCTCACAATGTTATCCCCTTCACTTAAAGAAAATTAAAAAAAAAAATCCATAAAAACCGAGAGCACATTAATCGTCCTCAACCATTAAATTGTCACTTATCGAACCATGATGTATCATAAGACTCCAACTTTCACCTTTGCTAACCAAAATCCAACTTATGAGCCATGAGCTCCTCCTTGATCTTGTCAAGCATTGCCCTAGCATGTGCTCGAGTGATGCGCCCAAGATACGGCGTGGTACCTTGACTTGGCTTCTTAGCGCCTCGGACACCGGCCTTGGTTACTTGTCCAAGAGAAGACTCCCCTTTGTCGTGCAAATTGGACTTGTCATTAGGGACGAAATCTTCACTCAAGTAATGGGGAAAAGTTCCATCAAAATTTCTAGAAGATTTGGCAATATCAAGGTCGGAATCCAACGTAGTGTAAGGCGTACCAGCCCCTTGCAAGGGCGCGCCGAGTGGCTCCGCATCCAAGCTTGTAGGCGCGTCTAGGGCAGGTCGTGGCTCCTCCAAGTGTTCCGGCGTATGCTCCATTGTTGGCTCGGATGTCGATGGAATCACATCATGAGGCGTGGAAGAGGGATTTTAGTCGGTCGTATGCCTTCTTCGGGGATCCTTGGCTTTCGGACCACTCGTCGGGTCTTGTGTTCGCCAACCCTTCCCTTGTAGGAAGAAAGTATCCTTTCCGGTTCTACAACTTTTGGACGGAGGAGGAGGAGTTTAGAAATGTAGTTGAAAGGGCATGGAATATTCGGGTGGAAGGAACAGATCAATTTGTGCTTATGACAAAGTTACAAAAGGTGAAGGGGGAGCTTAAGGGGTGGTTGAGATCCAAGCATAGGGCCCTTGAAGGTTTAGTGGAGGATAGTGTGGAAACGCTTAAGCAAGCACACTTGGTCTTGAATGAGGACTTAGCAAATGAGGAGAAACAAGAAGAGGTTAAGAAAGCAAAGCTTGATTTGGAGAGTAACTTGAGCAAGCTTACTAGTGCCACCAAACAAAGAGCAAAGATGGATTGGCTCTCGTTTGGAGAAGAAACGTCTTCTATTTTCTTTAATAGAATCAAGGCAAGAAAAGTAAGCAAGACACTACACTTGATTAAGAATGAAGAGGGGCAAGAGGTGGAAGGGGAGGAAAACATCACCAAGGAGGTTGTGGGCCACTTTGAAAAGCTTTTTGGCACCTCGGGAATGTGTCAACCGAGGGGGTTTGAGGGATTGAGTGGGCCTATACTAGAAGCGGAGGATGTGGCAGCCCTTAACTTTATCCCGACGGAGGAGGAGATAGGTGTTGCCTTCTTCAAGATAGGAGTGAATAAATCCCCCGGACCGGATGGGTTTGGTAGTCATTTCTATAAGGTGTGTTGGGAGACTATCAAGGGGGGTGTTATAGCGGCTGTCCGAGAATTTTTTAGCTCGGGACATTTGCTTCGGTTTTGGAATAACACTTTTGTTAGCTTGGTACCGAAAGTTGAAGAGCCGTTCATGGTTAAGGAGTTTAGGCCAATTGCTTGTTGTAATGTGTTCCAAAAGGCCGTATCAAAAATCATGGTGGAGAAGATACGACCTTTGCTTGGATATATTGTAGGCTTGAACCAAGGGGCCTTTGTACCGGGGCGTCTCCTAGCCCATAATGTGGCGGCGGCGCAAGAGATAGTTGCTAATTATGAGGATCGGGATGTGTCGAAGAGGTGTGTGATCAAGGCGGACTTGCTTAAAGCCTATGATTGCTTGGATTGGGGTTTCTTGGAGAGGACGCTAGCCTACCTCAACTTCCCTCCACATTCGATTCGCCTCATCATGGTATGTGTTTCTACACCTCGGTATTCTATTTTGGTGAATGGGGAGGCTAAAGGCTTCTTTGAGGGGAAAAGACGACTAAGACAAGGGGACCCTCTCTCTCTGTTCTTCTTTGTCTTAGCCATGGAGGTTTTAAGTAGGATGCTTAAGAGTGCTAGTAGCACCGGGGGTTTCTTTTTCCACCCAAAATGCAAGAGACTAGGTATCATAAACTTAGCCTTTGCGGATGATCTTTTGGTTTTTTGTAAACGGTTGAGAGATTCCTTGAATATTGTTACAAAATGCTTGAGGGAGTTTGGAGAGGAATCTGGGCTTGTTCTTAGTTCCACAAAAACCCATCTATTTTTTGGGGGAGTGTTGGAGGGAGAGAGGGAGAGGGTGGCGAGAGAGCTTGGGTTTCCTTTGGGGAGTTTCCCGGTAAGGTATCTTGGGCTTCCTCTTCACACAAAAAAGCTAAAGATCTCGGATTATGGGCCTCTTCTAAATAAAATTACCACGGTCTTCCAACGGTGTAGTGTGCCCACACTTTCTTATGGCGGGAGAGTGGAGATTGTTAGATGTGTGGTTGGGGGAGTGCTCTCTTTTTGGGCTCAATTGGTGCTCCTAACTAAAGGGATTATTGGAAGGATTGAAAGCCTTTGTAGGAGCTACCTATGGTTGGGAAGATTGGAGGGGCGCAAGGCCTTAGTTGCTTGGGAGGTTGTGTGTAAGCCTTATGAGGAGGGTGGGCTTAATATAAAAGAGGTGGGACGATTTTCTTCCGGTTAGGGCATGATATGATCACCGGGAATAGGAACTTGTGGACAATGTGGGTGGAAGATAACCATACTAGGAGAGCCGGTTTTTTGAGTGTGACGAAGACACAAACCGATTCTTGGGTTTGGAGGAATTTGCTTAAAACACGTGAGGTTATGAGAAGAGTGTTATTGGAGGATGAGAATCAAGAGGTGGAGGTAGATATCCTAGACATTACTAGGCCAAGTGGGGGTCTTGACACTAAGGCTCTTTATGAGGTCTTGAGGGATAAAGGAGAAAGGGAGAGTTGGTGTGAGATTGTTTGGGGGGTGGTTCGAGCAAGAACATGGAGTTTCCACCTTTGGTTAGCATATAGAGGTCGTCTTCCCACCATGGAGCGCCTTTATTCTTGGGGACGTGTTAGCCACAATTTATGCCCCTTATGTAACACACACCCCGAAACTGTTGACCACCTTTGGGGGTCTTGCCCTTTTGTTCTAGGAGTTATGGAAAAAACTTGGAGGTGGGTAGGGATATTTACCCATAAGGAGACTATAAAAGATTGGGTGGAATGGTTTGCAAACTCACCCGGGAGGGAGAGCTCTCTTTTTAAGACAAAGCTCTTGGCTTTCCTTGGTGTTGTGTACTACACATGGAAGCTAAGGAATGAAGTCGTACATGATGGAGTTGTACCAAATGTTGACTCATGTGCCCAAGAAATCATGTTAGAAGGCAAAAGAAGAATGGAAGTCACTTGCAAGTTTGAAGGGAGAAGAGGAGAAGCCCTTCGTAGAAGACTTGGCCTTTGAGGTTAGTAACCCCAGGTGCTCTTGTTTACGTTGCTTTAGACTCTTGTTGGGTTAGTTTGCCGAGCGCCCTTGCCCCCCTTTCGAGGGTGTTTTTGTCTTTGGTTTGATAGTTGGTGGTTCCTATGAGCCTTGTGGCTTTTGTTGGAGGTGTTGGTTGCGTAGGGTGTGGCGTTGTGCCCCCCGGTTTTTTATCCACTTGTTAGGCATTTTGGCTAAGTGAGTGGGCTGCCGAGGTACACGGTTTTTGTGTACATATATAGGCTTTTGTCTATACTTTCGGGTATAGGGTCTTAGACCCGGTTTTGTTAGGCTCGTAGGGCGTTTTTGTTCCGGATCTGCGTATCCGGGGTGGGGTTGTCGTTTTTCACCTTGACTTTTTACGGTCAAGCGTGTTTTGTATCTACGTCTTTCGTTTTATATATATTTACCACATTTCGAGCTATATTAATCCATGCTTGTTGAGATTTAAAGTGGGTTTTGGCTAAATGTGGTTGTATGCATATACTTTTCGTGACTTGGGAGTTGACATAATTTGAGCTCTAATGTTTTCTACTTGCAAATTTTGACTTGGTTGAGAGCTTGAATTATTATTGTTGTTGGTTGTCCTTGCCGGGACAACACAAATTGTGTTTGGTGTGTTTTGGTTGTTGTCTATTTGTGTGTAGGAACTCATTGGCTTAACATGCCTCCCAAAGGCAAGAAAAACGCAGCCTCTACTTCACAATCCGGCTCTCGTATAAGCCTAGACACCGCCACTCCAGAGGATTTGGGCTTTCAGTTGGCCAAACGACATCACAAGGCTCGGTTTGAGGACTTGAAAAAGCGGACGTTTGAAAGCACAAGAGCTCTTGATTTAAATGCCTTAGAGGTCTTGGGTTTGAAGTCTGATATAGTTGAGTTGGCTCAGAGATTGGGATGGATTGACTTTCTGACTTTCCATGAGTATACTTATCCGATCTTGGCGTTAGAGTTCTTGAGCACTATAGATACTAATTAAGGCAACACCTGGCCCAGGATACGGTGTCGTAACCTTCCAATTGAGGAACTGTCAGTATAGATTTTCTTTTGCTGATGTCAACAAGATGTTCGGTTTCCCCGAGGGTGATGCACCTAGCCACGAGCACAATGCAAGTGGATTCCAGGCCGCTAGCTTCTATGATGAGATCGCAAGGGATCTTGGCCGCTACAAGCCCGCTTTTACTAAGGCCACTGCGATTGCTAATCCCATTATTCGTGTCATGCAGCGATTCATGGGACATACCATATTTGGTAGAGGAGATGGTGAGAATGGCTTTTCAATCAAAGATCTTGTTTTTCTTTAGAGTGCTCTACATAGACAACCTCTCAACTCCGCAGGATTTATGCTCAACCACTTTCAGTCAGTTGCTAATAGAGGGAGTGGGAAGATTGTCATTGGTTCTCTTATTACACACATTGCTAAGTGTGTTAAGGCCCCGCTTCATGGTTTGCCTCATCTACCTTACTCGGCCCCCATTAGTTTTCCCCTCTTTACTAAAATGAACTTTATTAAGACAATTGGGGATCACTACTATTATTACCCTGCTCACTTGAGTCCAAAAATTGTCCGTCTCCCTTTCCGATCCCGCTGCAATATCAATAGCGTGGGGAACTGGTTGTTCCCTGCAAGAGATGCAGACCATAAGGAAAGCCAGGCTTTATACGAAGCTACTGCCCGACCTAAGAAAAAGAGGCGGAATGAGCAAGGGAGTGAAGCAGATGAGGATGAAGAAGATGAGAGTGATGAAGATGAGGAAGAAGAGCATGTTGAACCTCGACCACGTTTTGAGCTTGGGGGTTCTTCTGATGATGCAGTTGATCCGCCTCTTTATGGTGGATTTGGTTTCCCGGACCCTCCTATTTATCCTTATGCTCCACAGCCACCATCCATGTTTGACATCTATGGAGAGTTGGAGAGTCAGAGAGAGCAGGTTGGTGCGCTACGCACTTCCATGGATGCAGGATTCAGCAATGTGAATTCCCGATTTGATTCTATGGAGAAAAATCTAGCAGTTATTCAGAAGACCCTCCAGAATTTCCAGTTTCAAGGATGGCCGCCTGGACCTCCACCTCCTCCACAGTTTTAGATGTCTTGTGAGTGTTTTCTCTTCTCTTACTTTTACTTTGTACATTGGGGACAATGTAGTTTTAAGCGTGGGGGAGGGAAACATGTTTCATGTTAGTTAGATGCATGTAGTTGCATGTTAGATTGCATGTTAGATTGCATTCGCATTGAAAAAAAAATTAGAAAAATGTCAAAAACAATGAAAAAAACAATGAAAAAAAAATTGCATTTTAGGAGCTATTAATTTTCCCTAAAGTAACAAGCCCCTTGTTCTTCATAATTCTTGAACGAAATCCTATCCCCTAGACTTGCTTGAAGTGTTTGAAGTTTTGGTGATGTCTAGCAATGTTTATGAACTTGTTTGATGATTGAATGAGCATGTATATTCTTTGAGATTTTAGTTGACATTGAAATTCTAAACAAAAAGCCATGTGCGATTTTTGACCTTTCTAGGACTATTTTCTATTAAGAGTCCTCTCTTTTCATGTGTGATTCTCACTTTTGATTGCTTCCTCTAGAACTTGCATTAGACTCTTTTTCAAGATCGCTTCTATGACTTTTGTATGCAACTTTAAAATGATTGAGGCACTATTTCTATGAGCCTATTATTCCCTATCCACCCTTATATATGATCCTCTTTTTGATAACCCATGTTAGACTTTATTGCCTATTTATTTGGAAAGATTCACAAGATAATTCCGAGCCTAATGTAAGCCTGACCCATCCGGGAAATAGGAATTTGAGTGGATTTATAAGTGTGAGTTTGAGCCAAGCTTGGGGGATTCAAAAAAAAAGGGGTTGATGTTAAATATCAAATAGTGTGGATGGAATTTGATGTTTTGAGAAAAATGAAATGAAAAAAAAATGAGGAAAGAAGCTCATAAGAATAAAAAGAAAAAAATTCTTTAGATGAGCAAAGTGTTTAAGTGAAAAGGTTGTGGGAAATAAAAGAAAAAAAAAGGGTGAAAGAGAAGGTGAAGAATAAAACAAAAGAGAAAGTTTGGGAAAGAAGTGCGCTAAGCTTGGTTTTGGTGTTTTATTTAGGAATAATTTCTTTTCCCGGATTAGCACCACATGCCAAATTTTTATCCTCGCCAAAATTGTTTCACCCTAGCCTCATTACAACCTTATAAAAGACCTCATGATTATAGCTTGTATACAAAGTCCCATGCAGTGGAGACTTAGATCGTTGTTGCAAGCTTATGGTAGCTAAGCTTTCAAAATATGAGACTTGAGTGAAACACGTCCTATTCAAACACTTGAGAGAGAGTGAAAACACAATTGTCCTATGTGAGGTTTAGAATGGATATGTTGGCTTTATCTCTTTGATGTACAAATGCATGCTATGATTTTGGTTGTCATTCTTTGCTTCTATAATTCTCGTCTAGATTATTGTTGAAATGGATCCATGACTTGCTTGTCTTGCGGGGTGTCGGATTTGATTTCTTACTTGAGGACAAGTAAGGTTTAAGCTTGGGGGATTTTGATAGCATGCATTTAGACATAGTTGAGGACATGTTTACTTTCATGTTTTGAGTCTTTTTAGCTTAGTTTTGAGTTAGTTTTATGTTTGTTTCGTTTGTTTTCTTTGTTCGGTATCTACTCTTCTATTGTGTGGATTTCAGGCTATTCTGGATGGAGATTCAAGAATTTCAAGGATCAAAGCTAAGAGGAGTGTTTCATGGAGCCTAAGTGATGAAGGACGGAGCTTACAAGTGGTTGCTCGGGTGCCAAGACGGGGTGAGAGCGGAAAAATGAAGAAAAGTCAGCCCAGCGAGTACGTGACCAAGTACGTGGCCGGGTTCTCAACTACCCGACCAATTACGTGGCCGGGTACAAGTCCGGGTTCTCCAAAAAACCACTACGATCATGCAGTAACTTACCCGACCAGGTTCTTGTCCGGGTACTTGACCGGGTAGTTCTCCGTGTCGGGATTTGGGCCGACTTTGCAATTTATTTTGTCTCTTAAAACACTATAACCCTATTTTTTATGAGATTATTACGTATTATTGTTTCGAGCCTCTCTAGAGAGAACCCTAGTTGGAGATTATTGGAGATTTTTCTAGATCTGTTGGATTGGAGTTTGAATCGATTTGAAGAGAATTTGGTATGTTGTTCATTAAATTTGATTTGCTTTCCTCCCTTCTCATGTCCAGCTAATTCTCTTATTCTGAGGTTGGGTGAACCCAATGATGAAGTAGGTAGATCTAAATTATGATGTTTGGTTGAATGGAAACTTGATTGTAGTTTGATTTAATCCTAGGTTGCTTTATGCCCTATTAGCTTTGCATATAGGATTCTTGTTATAATTTGAGACTGACAGGAGATAATCGTAACAGGATATTGATTTGATTAGTACCAAAAATTGGTTCTGAATGAGATCCCTAGGTATTAAACTAGAGAGTTATTTATGCGACAACAACTTAATTTCTCTTGTGTGAATTTTAACTATCGTAGTAGTTCTAGGGTTGGATAATTTAAGCGGAACGCAACAGCGAATGCTGGATTTGTTTTTCCCTAGTCTCTAAAGAGCTTAAAGGGCCTAAAACTGATTAAACTTACGCGATAGCGATTATTAGTTGAGTCTGGGCACATTCACATATTTTCTGAAAAGGGATTTGTGTTGGTTTTAGATAGTCAGTTCCTTCAAACGACATTCAAGTTGAAATCCAAATAAATATCATTTAAAATCTACTGAAACATTATTGTGGGTATCCTAACCTTGGAAGTTTTTCTCCACTGATATTCCTTTGTTATTCTTGATTACTCGTTAGCATTTACATTCAATCATAAACTCTTTTCTTAAATATTTGGCTTGATCTACTAGTTCGAATATCAATTAATACTACAAAGTTCCCTGAGTTCGACACCTTGATTACTACAAACGAACCGTATACTTGCGGTGTAGGAAAATAGCCTATCACAATGTTAGATCACAAGTCATTTTAAAGGCAAAAGGAGAAAAAATGTGAACTTTAAAGACATCTAGGCATAAGAATCAAGAATTAGGATAGTATCAAGCAAATAAGCACATTCTACACTACAAAATCAATAATGATCGAATAAAGGCATAAACTCGAACTTAGAAACCGAATGCCACATTTAGGAGTTACATTTGCATGAACATTTTTCATCGAACACTTGGCGTTCAATGTTAGATCACAAGTCATTTTAAAGGAAAAAAGAGAAAAACAAGTGATCTTTATAGATATCTAGGCATAAGCACAAGAATGAGGATGGTATCAAGCCAATAAGCACATTCTGCACTACAAAATCAAGAACAATCGAATAAAAGCATAAATTCGAACCTAGAAACCGAATTCCACATTTACGAGTGACATTTACATGGACTTTCATTGAACACATGGCGTGTAATGTTTGATCAAAAGTCATTTTACAAGAAAAAGGAGAAAAACAAGTGAACTTTAAAGACATCTAGCCATTAGCACAAAGAATGAGCATAGTATCAAGTCAATCAACACATTTTGCACTACAATATCAAGGCGTATCGAATAAAAGCATAAATTCGAACCTAGAAACCGAATGCCACATTAAGGAGTGACATTTACATGGACATTTCATCGACCACTTGGCGTGCAGTGTTAGACCACAAGTCATTTTAAAGGCAAAAGGAGAAAAAACAAGTGAGCTTTAAAGACAACTTGGCATAAGAATCAAGAATGAGGATAGTATCATGCAAATAAGCACATTCTGCACTACAAAATCAAGAACAATCGAATAAAAGCATAAATTTGAACCTTAGAAACTAAATGCCACATTCTGGAATGACATTTACATGGACATTTCATCGAACACTTGGCGTGCAATGTTTGATCACAAGTCATTTTAAAGGCAAAAGGATAAAATTAAGTGAACTTCAAAGACATATAAGCATAAGAATCAAGAATGGGGATATTATCAAGAAAATAAGCACATTCTAAACTAAAAAATCACAAACAATCGAATAAAAGCATAAATTCGAACCTAGAAACGGAATGCCACATTTAAGAGTGATAATTAGATGGACATTGCATCGAACACTTGCCGTGGAATGTTAGATCACAAGTCATTTTAAAGGCAAAAGGAGAAAAAACAATTGATGTTTAAGGACTTCTAGGCATAAGCACAAAGAATAAGCATAGTATCAAGCCAATAAGCACATTCTGCACTACAAAATCAAGACGTATCGAATAAAAGCATAAATTCGAACCTTGAAACCGAATGCCACATTTAGGAGTGACATTTACATGGATATTTCATCGAACACTTGGCGTGCAATGTCAGATTACAAGTCATTTTAAAGGAAAAAGGAGAAAAAACAAGTCATCATTAAAGAAATTTAGGCATAAGAAAAACGAATGCGCTCTAGTATCAAGCCAATAAGCACATCATGCACTACAAAATCAAGACGTATCGAATAAAAGCATAAATTCGAACCTAGAAACTGAATGCCACATTTAGGAGTGACATTTATATGGACATTTTATAGAACACTTGGCGTGCAATTTTAGATCACAAGTCATTTTAAAGGAAAAAGGAGAAAAAAAAGTCTTCATTAAAGACATCTAGGTATAAGCACGAAGAATAAGCATAGTATCAAGCCAAAAAGCACATTCTACACTACAAAATCAAGACATATCGAATAAAAGCATATATTCGAACCTAGAAACCAAATGCCACATTTAGGAGTGACATTTACATGGACATTTTATAGAACACTTGGCGTGCAATGTTAGATCTAAAGTCATTTTAAAGGCAAAAGGACCAAAAACAAGTGATCATTAAAGACATCTAGGCATAAACACAAAGAATGAGGGTAGTATAAAGCCAATAAGCACATTTTGCACTACAAAATAGAGACGTATCGAATAAAAGCATAAATTCAAACCTAAAAACCGAATGCCACATTTAGGAGTGACATTTACATGGACATTTCATTGCACACTTGGATTGCAATGTTAGATCAGAAGTAATTTTAAAGGCAAAAGGAGAATAACAAGAGATCTTTAAAGACATCTAGGCATAAGCAAAAAGAATGAGGATAGTATCAAGGCAATAAGCACATTCTGCACTACAAATTCACGAAGTATCATATAAAAGTATAAATTCAAACCTAGAAACCGAATGCCACATTTAGGAGTGATATTTACATGCACATATAATCGAACACTTGGCATGCAATGTTAGTTCACAAGTCATTTTAAAGACCAAACGAGAAAAAACAAGTGAGCTTTAAAGACAACTTGGCATAAGAATCAAGAACAAGGATAGTATCAAGCAAATAAGCATATTATGCACTACAAAATCAAGAACAATCGAATAAAAGCATAAATTCGAACCTAGAAACCGAATTCCACATTTACGAGTGACATTTACATGGACTTTCATTGAACACATGGCGTGTAATGTTTGATCAAAAGTCATTTTACATGCAAAAGGAGAAAAACAAGTGAACTTTAAAGACATCTAGCCATTAGCACAAAGAATGAGCATAGTATCAAGTCAATCAGCACATTTTGCGCTACAATATCAAGGCGTATCGAATAAAAGCATAAATTCGAACCTAGAAACCGAATGCCACATTAAGGAGTGACATTTACATGGACATTTCATCGACCACTTGGCGTGCAGTGTTAGATCACAAGTCATTTTAAAGGCAAAAGGAGAAAAAACAAGTGAGCTTTAAAGACAACTTGGCATAAGAATCAAGAATGAGGATAGTATCATGCAAATAAGCACATTCTGGACTACAAAATCAAGAACAATCGAATAAAAGCATAAATTTGAACCTAGAAACTAAATGCCACATTTAGGAGTGACATTTACATGGACATTTCATCGAACACTTGGCGTGCAATGTTTGATCACAAGTCATTTTAAAGGCAAAAAGATAAAAATAAGTGAACTTCAAAGACATATAAGCATAAGAATCAAGAATGAGGATATTATCAAGCAAATAAGCACATTCTAAACTAAAAAATCACGAACAATCGAATAAAAGCATAAATTCGAACCTAGAAACGGAATGCCACATTTAAGAGTGACATTTACATGGACATTTCATCGAACAATTGGCGTGCATTGTTAGATCACAAGTCATTTTAAAACCAAAAGGAGAAAAAACAATTCATGTTTAAAGACATATAGGCATAAGCACAAAGAATAGACATAGTATCAAGCGAATAAGCACATTCTGCAATACAAAATAAAGACGTATTGAATAAAAGCATAAATTCGAATATGTAAACCGAATGCCACATTTAGGAGTGACATTTACATGGACATTTCATCCAACACTTGGTGTGCAATGTCCGATTACAAGTCATTTTTAAGGAAAAAGGAGAAAAAACAAGTCATCATTAAAGACATCAAGGCATAAGCAAAAAGAATGAGCATAGTATCAAGCCAATAAGCAAATCTTGCACTACAAAATCAAGACGTATCAAAAAAAAGCATAGATTCGAACCTACAAACTTAATGCCACATTTAGGAGTGACATTTACATGGACATTTTATAGAACACTTGGCGTCCAATGTTAGATCTAAAGTCATTTTAAAGGCAAAAGGACAAAAAAAAAGTGATCATTAAAGACTTCTAGGCGTAAACACAAAGAATGAGGGTAGTATAAAGCCAATAAGCACATTCTGCACTACAAAATAGAGACGTATCGAATAAAAGCATAAATGCAAACCTAAAAACCGAATGCCACATTTAGGAGTGACATTTACATGGACATTTCATTGAACACTTGGATTGCAGTATTAGATCAGAAGTAATTATAAATGCAATAGGAGAATAGCAAGAGATATTTAAAGACATCTAGGCATAAGCACAAAGAATGAGGATAGTATCAAGGCAATAAGCACATTCTGCACTACAAATTCACGACGTATCATATAAAAGTATAAATTCAAACCTAGAAACCGAATGCCACATTTAGGAGTGATATTGACATGGACATATAATCGAACACTTGGCATGCAATGTTAGTTCACAAGTCATTTTAAAGGCAAAACGAGAAAAAACAAGTGAGCTTTAAAGACAACTTTGCATTAGAATCAAGAACGAGGATAGTATCAAGCAAATAAGCATATTCTGCACTACAAAATCAAGAACAATCGAATAAAAGCATAAATTCGAACCTAGAAACCGAATTCCACATTTACGAGTGACATTTACATGGACTTTCATTGAACACATGGCGTGTAATGTTTGATCAAAAGTCATTTTACAAGCAAAAGGAGAAAAACAAGTGAACTTTAAAGACATCTAGCCATTACACAAAGAATGAGGATAGTATCAAGTCAATCAGCACATTCTGCACTACAATATCAAGGCGTATCGAATAAAAGCATAAATTCGAACCTAGAAACCGAATGCCACATTAAGGAGTGACATTTACATGGACATTTCATCGACCACTTGGCGTGCAATGATAGATCACAAGTCATTTTAAAGGCAAAAGGAGAAAAAACAAGTGAGCTTTAAAGACAACTTGGCATAAGAATAAAGAATGAGGATAGTATCATGCAAATAAGCACATTCTGCACTACAAAATCAAGAACAATCGAATGAAAGCATAAATTTGAACCTAGAAAATAAATGCCACATTTAGGAGTGACATTTACATGGACATTACATCGAACACTTGGCGTGCAATGTTTGATCACAAGTCATTTTAAAGACAAAAGGATAAAAATAAGTGAACTTCAAAGACATATAAGCATAAGAATCAAGAATGAGGATATTATCAAGCAAATAAGCACATTCTAAACTAAAAAATCACGAACAATCGAATAAAAGCATAAATTCAAACCTAGAAACGGAATGGCACATTTAAGAGTGACATTTACATGGACATTTCATCGAACACTTGGCGTGCAATGTTAGATCACAAGTCATTTTAAAGGCAAAAGGAGAAAAAACAATTGATGTTTAAAGACATCTAGGCATAAGCACAAAGAATAAGCATAGTATCAAGCCAATAAGCACATTCTGCACTACAAAATCAAGACGTATCGAATAAAAGCATAAATTCGAACCTAGAAACTGAATGCCACATTTAGGAGTGACATTTACATGGACATTTCATCGAACACTTGGCGTGCAATTTTAGATCCAAGTCATTTTAAAGAAGAAAGGAGAAAAAAAAGTCTTCATTAAAGACATCTAGGCATAAGCACGAAGAATAAGCACAGTATCAAGCCAATAAGCACATTCTACACTACAAAATCAAGACGTATCGAATAAAAGTATAATTTCGAACCTAGAAACCAAATGCCACATTTAGGAGTGAAATTTACATGGACATTTTATAGAACATTTGACGTGCAATGTTAGATCTAAAGTCATTTTAAAGGCGAAAGGACAAAAAACAAGTGATCATTAAAGACATCTAGGCATAAACACAAAGAATGAGGGTAGTATAAAGCCAATAAGCACATTCTGCACTACAAAATAGAGACGTATCGAATAAAAGCATAAATGCAAACCTAAAAACCTAATGCCACATTTAGGAGTGACATTTACATGGACATTTCATTGAACACTTGGATTGCAGTATTAGATCAGAAGTAATTTTAAAGGCAAAAGGAGAATAGCAAGAGATCTTTAAAGACATCTAGGCATAAGCACAAAGAATGAGGATAGTATCAAGGCAATAAGCACATTCTGCACTACAAATTCACGACGTATCATATAAAAGTATAAATTCAAACCTAGAAACCGAATGCCACATTTAGGAGTGATATTTACATGGACATATAATCGAACACTTGGCATGCAATGTTAGTTCACAAGTCATTTTAAAGGCAAAACGAGAAAAAACAAGTGAGCTTTAAAGACAACTTTGCATAAGAATCAAGAACGAGGATAGTATCAAGCAAATAAGCATATTCTGCACTACAAAAACAAGAATAATCGAATAAAAGCATAAATTCGAACCTAGAAACCGAATTCCACATTTACGAGTGACATTTACATGGACTTTCATTGAACACATGGCGTTTAATGTTTGATCAAAAGTCATTTTACAAGCAAAAGGAGAAAAACAAGTGAACTTTAAAGACATCTAGCCATTAACACAAAGAATGAGGATAGTATCAAGTCAATCAGCACATTCTGCACTACAATATCAAGGCGTATCGAATAAAAGCATAAATTCGAGCCTAGAAACCGAATGCCACATTAAGGAGTGACATTTACATGGACATTTCATCGACCACTTGGCGTGCAATGTTAGATCACAAGTCATTTTAAAGGCAAAAGGAGAAAAAACAAGTGAGCTTTAAAGACAACTTGGCATAAGAATCAAGAATGAGGATAGTATCATGCAAATAAGCACATTCTGCACTACAAAATCAAGAACAATCGAATAAAAGCATAAATTTGAACCTAGAAAATAAATGCCACATTTTGGAGTGATATTTACATGGACATTACATCGAACACTTGGCGTGCAATGTTTGATCACAAGTCATTTTAAAGGCAAAAGGAGAAAAATAAGAGATCTTTAAAGACATCTAGGCATAAGCACAAAGAATGAGGATAGTATCAAGGCAATAAGCACATTCTAAACTAAAAAATCACGAACAATCGAATAAAAGCATAAATTCGAACCTAGAAACCGAATGCCACATTTTGGAGTGATATTTACATGGACATATCATCGAACACTTGGCATGAAATGTTAGTTCACAAGTCATTTTAAAGGCAAAAGGAGAAAAAACAAGTGATCATTAATGACATCTAGGCATAAGCACAAATAATGAGGATAGTATCAAGCCAGTATGCACATTCCACACTACAAAATCAAGTTGTATCGAATAAAAGCATAAATTCGAACCTAGAAACCGAATGCCACATTTAGGAGTGACATTTTGATGGACATTTCATCGAACAGTTGACATACAATATTAGATAACAAGTCATTTTAAAGGCAAATGAAGAAAAAACAAGTGAACTTTAAAGACATCTAGACATTAGTAAGCACAAAGAATGAGGATAGTATCAAGCCAATAAGCACATTCTGTACTACAAAATCAAGACCGATCGAATAAAAGCATAAATTTAAACCTTATGGCCGAATGCCACATTTAGGAGTGACATTTACATGGACATTTATCGAACACTTATGGTGCAATGTTAGATCCCAAGTCAATTTTTAAGGGGAAAAGGAGAGAAAACAAGTGAACTTTAAATACATCTAGGCATAAGCATAAAGAATGAGGATAGTATGAAGCCAATAAGCACATTCTGCACTACAAAATAAAGACGGATCAAATAAGAGCAAAAAATCGATCCGAGAAACCGAATGCCACAGTTAGGAGTGACATTTATATGGACATTTCATAAAACACTTGGCATGCAATGTTAGATCAAAAGTCATTTTAAAGGCAAAAGGAGAAAAAACAAGTGATCTTTACTGACATCTAGGCATAAGAACAAAGAATGAGGATAATATCAAGCCAATAATAACATTCTGCACTACAAAATCAAGACGAATCGAATAAAATCATG
Organism: Fallopia convolvulus; assembly: GCA_964016875.1. Taxonomy (NCBI): domain Eukaryota; kingdom Viridiplantae; phylum Streptophyta; class Magnoliopsida; order Caryophyllales; family Polygonaceae; genus Fallopia; species Fallopia convolvulus. Next base: position 41,840,918 of record OZ024720.1, read on the forward strand.
AATTCGAACCTAGAAACCGAATGTCAAAATATTTAGGAGTGACAATTACATGGACATTAAATCGAACAATTGAAGTGCAATGTTAGATTAAAAGTCATTCTAAAGGAAAAAGGAGAAAAAACAAGTGATCTTTAAAGACATCTAGGCATAAGCACAAAGAATGAGGAGAGTATCAAGCTAATAAGCACATTCTAAACTACAAAATCAAGACTTATCGAATAAAAGCATGAATTTGAACCTAGAAACCGAATGCCACATTTAGGAGTGACATTTACATGGTCATTTCATCGAACACTTGGCATGCTATGTTAGATCACAAGTCATTTATTGGGAAAAGTAGAATAAAGAAGTGATCTTTAAAGACATGTAGGCCTAAGCACAAAAAATTAGGTTGGTATCAAGCCAATAAGCACATTCTGCACTACAAAATCAAGACCGATCGAATAAAAGCATAAATTTGAACCAAAAAACTGAATGCCAAATTTAGGAGTGACATATACACAAACATTCATCGAAACTTGGGGTGCAATGTTAGATCCCAAGTCAATTTTTAAGGGCAAAAGGAGAAAAAATAAGTTACCTTTAAAAACATCTAGGCATAAGCATAAAGAATGAGGATAGTATGAAGCCAATAAGCACATTTTGCACTACAGAATGAAGACGGATCGAATAAGAGCATAAAATCGAACCGAGAAACCGAATGCCACAGTTAGGAGTGACATTTATATGGACATTTCATCGAACACTTGGCATGCAATGTTAGATCAAAAGTCATTTTAAAGACAAAAGGAGTAAAAACAATTAATCTTTACAAACATCTAGTCATAAGAACAATGAATTAGGATAATATCAAGCTAATAAGCACATTCTAAAGTAGAAAATAAAGGTGTATCGAATAAAACCATGAGTTCGATCCTAGAAACCCAATACCACATTTATGAGTGCATTTACATGGACATTTAATCGAATAATTGACGTGCAATGTTAGATCAAAAGTCATTCTACAGGAAAAAGGAGAAAAAACAAGTGATCTTTAATGACATCTAGGCATAAGCACAAAGAATGAGGAGAGTACCAAGCTAATAAGCAAATCCTAAACTACAAAATCAAGACTTATCGACTAAAAGCATGAATTTGAACCTAGAAACCGAATGCCACGTTTAGGAGTGACATTTACATGGTCATTTCATCGAACACTTGGCGTGCTATGTTACATCACAAGTCATTTAAAGGGAAAATTAGAATAAACAAGTGATCTTTAAAGACATGTAGGCATAAGTACAAAAAATGAGGTTAGTATCAAGCCAATAAGCACATTCTGCACTATAAAAATCAAGACCGATCGAATAAAAGCATAAATTCGAACCATAAAACCGAATGCCACATTTAGGAGTGACATTTACGCAGACATTCATCGAACACTTAGGGTGCAATGTTAGATCCAAAGTCAATTTTAAGGGCAAAACGAGAAAAAACAAGTGAACTTTACAGACATCTAGGCATAAGCATAAAGAATGAGGATAGTATGAAGCCAATAAGCACATTTTGCACTAATAAGTTAAGACCGATCGAATAAGAGCATAAAATCGAACCGAGAAACCGAATGTCACAGTTAGGAGTGACTTTTATATGGACATTTCATCGAACACTTGGCTTGCAAGATCAAAAGTCATTTTAATGGCAAAAGGAGAAAAGACAATTGATCTTTAAAGACATATAGGCATAAACACAAACAATGAAGAGGGTATCAAGCTAATAGGCACATTCTAAACTACAAAATGAAGACGTATCGAATAAAAGCAGAAATTCGAACCTAGAAACAAAATGCCACATTTAGGAGTGACATTTACTTGGACATTTCATCGAACACATGGCGTGCAATGTTAGATCAGAATTCATTTTAAAGGCAAAAGGAGAAAAAACAAGTGATCTTTAAAGACAACTAGACATAAGCACAAAGAATGAAGAGGGTATCAAGCTAATAACCACATTCTGTGCTACAAAATAAAGACATATCAAATAAAAGCATAAATTCGAACCTAGAAACCGAATGCCAAATTTAGGAGTGACATTTAAATGGAAATTTCATCGAACACATGACATGCAATGTTAGATCAAAAGTCATTTTAAAGGCAAAAGGAGAAAAAACAAGTGATCTTTAAGGACATCTAGGCATAAGCACAAAGAATGAGAAGAGTATCAAGCTAATAAGCACATTCTAAACTACAAAATCAAGACGTATCGAATAAAAGCATAAATTCGAACCTAGAAACCGAATGCCACATTTAGGAGTGACATTTACATGGATATGTGATAGAACACCTGGCGTGCTTTGTTAGATCACAAGTCATTTTAAAGGCAAAAGGAGAAAAATAAGTAATCTTTAAAAACATCTAGGCATAAGCACAAAGAATGAGGATAGTATCAAGCCAATAAGCACATTCTGCACTACAAAATCAAGACCGATCGAATAAAAGCTTAAATTTGAACCTTATGGCCGAATGCCACATTTAGGAGTGACATTTACATGGACATTCATCGAACACTTGGGGTGCAATGTTAGATCCCAAGTAAATTTTTAAGGGGAAAAGGAGAAAAAACAAGTGAACTTTAAATACATCTGGGCATAAGCATAAAGAATGAGGATAGTATGAAGCCAATAAGCACATTCTACAGCACAAAATCAAGACGGATCGAATAAGAGAAAAAGATCGATCCGAGAAACCGAATGCCACAGTTAGGAGTGACATTTATATGGACATTTCATCGACCACTTGGCATGCAATGTTAGATAAAAAGTCATTTTAAAGGCAAAAGGAGAAAAAACAAGTGATCTTTACTGACATCTAGGCATAAGAACAAAGAATGAGGATAATATCAAGCCAATCATAACATTTTGCACTAAAAAATCAAGACGAATCGAATAAAATCATAAATTCGAACCTAGAAACCGAATGTCATAATATTTAGGAGTGACATTTACATGGACATTTAATCGAACAATTGACGTGCAATGTTAGATCAAAAGTCATTCTAAAGTAAAAAGGAGAAAAAACAAGTGATCTTTAAAGACATCTAGGCATAAGCACAAAGAATGAGGATAGTATCAAGCCAATAAGCACATTCTGCACTAAAATATGAGGACGTATTAAATAAAAGCATAATTTTGAACCTAGAAAATGAATGTCATGTTTAGGAGTGACATTCACATGGACATTTAATCGAACTCTTGGCGTGCAATGTTAGTTCAAAAGTCATTTTAAGAGCAAAAGGTGAAAAACCAAGTGATCTTTATAGACATCTAGGCATAAGCACAAAGAATGAGGATAGTGTCAAGACAATAAACACATTTTGCACTAAAAATCGAGACATATCGAATAAAAGCATAAATTCGAGCCTAGAAACCGAATGCCTCATTTAGGAGTGACATTTACGTGGACATTTCATTGAACACTTGGCGTGCAATGTTAGATCAAGAGTCATTTTAAAGGGAAAAGGAGAAAAAAACAAGTGATCTTTACACACATCTAGGCATAAGCACAAAGAATGTGGATAGTATCAAGCCAATAAGCACATCCTTCACTACAAAATCACGACGTATCGAATAAAAGCATAAATTCAGACCTAGAAACCGAATGTCATATTTAGGAGTGACATTTAATGGACATTTCATCGAACACTTGGCGTGCAATGTTAGATCAAAAGTCATTTTAAAGGCAAAAGGAGAAAAAACAAGTGAACTTCAAAGACATCAACGCAGAAGCATAAAGAATGAGGATAGTATCATTCAAATAAGCACATTCTGCACTACAAAATCAAGAACAATCGATTAAAAGCATAAATTCGAACCTAGAAACCGAATGCCACATTAGGAGTGACATTTACATGGTCATTTCATCGAACACTTGGCGTGCTATATTAGATCACAAGTCATTTAGAGGTCAAAGTAGAATAAACAAGTGATCTTTAAAGACATGTAGGCATAAGTACAAAAAATGAGGTTAGTATCAAGCCAATAAGCACATTCTCACTATAAAAATCAAAACCGTTCGAATAAAATCATAAATTCGAACGTAGAAACCGAATGTCATTATATTTAGGAGTGACATTTACATGGACATTTAATCGAACAATTGACGTGCAATGTTAGATCAAAAGTCATTCTAAAGTAAAAAGGAGAAAAAACAAGTGATCTTTAAAGACATCTAGGCATAAGCACAAAGAATGAGGATAGTATCAAGCCAATAAGCACATTCTGCACTAAAATATGAGGACGTATTAAATAAAAGCATAATTTTGAACCTAGAAAATGAATGTCATGTTTAGGAGTGACATTCACATGGACATTTAATCGAACTCTTGGCGTGCAATGTTAGTTCAAAAGTCATTTTAAAAGCAAAAGGTGAAAAACCAAGTGATCTTTATAGACATCTAGGCATAAGCACAAAGAATGAGGATAGTGTCAAGACAATAAACACATTTTGCACTAAAAATCGAGACATATCGAATAAAAGCATAAATTCGAGCCTAGAAACCGAATGCCTCATTTAGGAGTGACATTTACGTGGACATTTCATTGAACACTTGGCGTGCAATGTTAGATCAAGAGTCATTTTAAAGGGAAAAGGAGAAAAAAACAAGTGATCTTTACACACATCTAGGCATAAGCACAAAGAATGTGGATAGTATCAAGCCAATAAGCACATCCTTCACTACAAAATCACGACGTATCGAATAAAAGCATAAATTCAGACCTAGAAACCGAATGTCATATTTAGGAGTGACATTTAATGGACATTTCATCGAACACTTGGCGTGCAATGTTAGATCAAAAGTCATTTTAAAGGCAAAAGGAGAAAAAACAAGTGAACTTCAAAGACATCAACGCAGAAGCATAAAGAATGAGGACAGTATCATTCAAATAAGCACATTCTGCACTACAAAATCAAGAACAATCGATTAAAAGCATAAATTCGAACCTAGAAACCGAATGCCACATTAGGAGTGACATTTACATGGTCATTTCATCGAACACTTGGCGTGCTATATTAGATCACAAGTCATTTAGAGGTCAAAGTAGAATAAACAAGTGATCTTTAAAGACATGTAGGCATAAGTACAAAAAATGAGGTTAGTATCAAGCCAATAAGCACGTTCTCACTATAAAAATCAAAACCGTTCGAATAAAATCATAAATTCGAACCTAGAAACCGAATGTCATAATATTTAGGAGTGACATTTACATGGACATTTAATCGAACAATTGACGTGCAATGTTAGATCAAAAGTCATTCTAAAGTAAAAAGGAGAAAAAACAAGTGATCTTTAAAGACATCTAGGCATAAGCACAAAGAATGAGGATAGTATCAAGCCAATAAGCACATTCTGCACTAAAATATGAGGACGTATTAAATAAAAGCATAATTTTGAACCTAGAAAATGAATGTCATGTTTAGGAGTGACATTCACATGGACATTTAATCGAACTCTTGGCGTGCAATGTTAGTTCAAAAGTCATTTTAAAAGCAAAAGGTGAAAAACCAAGTGATCTTTATAGACATCTAGGCATAAGCACAAAGAATGAGGATAGTGTCAAGACAATAAACACATTTTGCACTAAAAATCGAGACATATCGAATAAAAGCATAAATTCGAGCCTAGAAACCGAATGCCTCATTTAGGAGTGACATTTACGTGGACATTTCATTGAACACTTGGCGTGCAATGTTAGATCAAGAGTCATTTTAAAGGGAAAAGGAGAAAAAAACAAGTGATCTTTACACACATCTAGGCATAAGCACAAAGAATGTGGATAGTATCAAGCCAATAAGCACATCCTTCACTACAAAATCAAGACGTATCGAATAAAAGCATAAATTCAGACCTAGAAACCGAATGTCATATTTAGGAGTGACATTTAATGGACATTTCATCGAACACTTGGCGTGCAATGTTAGATCAAAAGTCATTTTAAAGGCAAAAGGAGAAAAAACAAGTGAACTTCAAAGACATCAACGCAGAAGCATAAAGAATGAGGATAGTATCATTCAAATAAGCACATTTTGCACTACAAAATCAAGAACAATCGATTAAAAGCATAAATTCGAACCTAGAAACCGAATGCCACATTAGGAGTGACATTTACATGGTCATTTCATCGAACACTTGGCGTGCTATATTAGATCACAAGTCATTTAGAGGTCAAAGTAGAATAAACAAGTGATCTTTAAAGACATGTAGGCATAAGTACAAAAAATGAGGTTAGTATCAAGCCAATAAGCACATTCTCACTATAAAAATCAAAACCGTTCGAATAAAAGCATAAATTCGAACCATAAAACCGAATGCCACATTTAGGAGTGACATTTACACAGATATTCATCGAACACTTGGGGTGCAATGGTAGATCCCAAGTCAATTTTTAAGGGCAAAACGAGAAAAAACAAGTGAACTTTACAGACATCTAGGCATAAGCATAAAGAATGAGGATAGTATGAAGCCAATAAGCACATTCTGCACTAATAATTTAAGACCGATCGAATAAGAGCATAAAATCGGACCGAGAAACCGAATGTCACAGTTAGGAGTGACATTTATATGGACATTTCATCGAACACTTGGCTTGCAATGTTAGATCAAAAGTCATTTTAAAGGGAAAAGGAGAAAAAACAAGTGAACTTCAAGACATCTACACATAAGCATAAAGAATGAGGATGGTATCATTCAAAAAAGCACATTCTGCACTACAAAATCAAGAACAATCGATTAAAAGCATAAATTCGAACCTAGAAACCGAATGCCACATTAGGAGTGACATATACATGGACATTTCATTGAACACTTGGCGCGCAATGTTAGATCACAAGTCATTTTAAATGGAAAAGGAGAAAAAAATAAGTGATCTTTAAAGACATGTAGCCATAAAGACAATGAATGATGATAGTATAAAGCCAATAAGCACATTCTAAACTACAAAATCAAGACCGATCGAATAAAGGCATAAACTCGAACCTTGAAACCGAATGCGACTGTTAGAAGTGACATTTACATGGACATTTCATCGAACAGTTGGTGTGCAATGTTAGATCACAAGTCAATTTTTACACTACAAAGAATGAGGATAGTGTGAAGCCAATAAGCACATTTTGCACTAAAAAATGAAGACCGATCGAATAAGAGCATAAAATCGAACCGAGAAACCGAATGCCACAGTTAGGAGTGACATTTATATGGACATTTGATCGAACACTTGGCGTGCAATGTTTGATCACAAGTCATTTTAAAGGCAAAAGGATAAAAATAAGTGAACTTCAAAGACATATAAGCATAAGAATCAAGAATGAGGATATTATCAAGCAAATAAGCACATTCTAAACTAAAAAATCACGAACAATCGAATAGAAGCATAAATTCGAACCTAGAAACGGAATGGCACATTTAAGAGTGACATTTACATGGACATTTCATCGAACACTTGGCGTGCAATGTTAGATCACAAGTCATTTTAAAGGCAAAAGGAGAAAAAACAATTGATGTTTAAAGACATCTAGGCATAAGCACAAAGAATAAGCATAGTATCAAGCCAATAAGCACATTCTGCACTACAAAATCAAGACGTATCGAATAAAATCATAAATTCGAACCTAGAAACTGAATGCCACATTTAGGAGTGACATTTACATGCACATTTCATCGAACACTTGGCGTGCAATTTTAGATCCAAATCATTTTAAAGAAGAAAGGAGAAAAAAAAGTCTTCATTAAAGACATCTAGGCATAAGCACGAAGAATAAGCACAGTATCAAGCCAATAAGCACATTCTACACTACAAAATGATCTTTAAAGACATGTAGGCATAAGTACAAAAAATGAGGTTAATATCAAGCCAATAAGCACATTCTGCACTATAAAAATCAAGACCGATCGAATAAAAGCATAAATTCGAACCATAAAACTGAATGCCACATTTAGGAGTGACATTTACGCAGACATTCATCGAACACTTGGGGTGCAATGTTAGATCCAAAGTCAATTTTTAAGGGCAAAACGAGAAAAAACAAGTGAACTTTACAGACATCTAGGCATAAGCATAAAGAATAAGGATAGTATGAAGCCAATAAGCACATTTTGCACTAATAAGTTAAGACCGAATGAATAAGAGCATAAAATCGAACCGAGAAACCGAATGTCACAGTTAGGAGTGACTTTTATATGGACATTTCATCGAACACTTGGCTTGCAAGATCAAAAGTCATTTTAATGGCAAAAGGAGAAAAGAAAATTGATCTTTAAAGACATATAGGCATAAACACAAACAATGAAGAGGGTATCAAGCTAATAGGCACATTCTAAACTACAAAATGAAGACGTATCGAATAAAAGCAGAAATTCGAACCTAGAAACAAAATGCCACATTTAGGAGTGACATTTACTTGGACATTTCATCGAACACATGGCGTGCAATGTTAGATCAGAATTCATTTTAAAGGCAAAAGGAGAAAAAACAAGTGATCTTTAAAGACAACTAGACATAAGCACAAGGAATGAAGAGGGTATCAAGCTAATAACCACATTTTGTGCTACAAAATAAAGACATATCAAATAAAAGCATAAATTCGAACCTAGAAACCGAATGCCAAATTTAGGAGTGACATTTACATGGAAATTTCATCGAACACATGACATGCAATGTTAGATCAAAAGTCATTTTAAAGGCAAAAGGAGAAAAAACAAGTGATCTTTACAGACATCTAGGGATAAGAACAATGAATTAGGATAATATCAAGACAATAAGAACATTCTGCACTACAAAATCAAGTGAACCGGATGCCACATTGAGGAGGTATCAAGCTAATAAGACGTATCGAGTAAAAGCATAAATTCGAGCCTAGAAACCGAATGCCTCATTTAGGAGTGATATTTACGTGGACATTTCATCGAACACTTGGCATGCAATGTTAGATCAAAAGTCATTTTAAAGGCAAAAGGAGAAAAAGCAAGTGATCTTTATAGACATTTTGGCAAAAGCTCAAAGAATGAGGATAGTGTCAAGACAATAAGCACATTCTCCACTAAAAAATCGGGACGTATCGAATAAAAGCATAAATTCGAGCCTAGAAACCGAATGCCTCATTTAGGAGTGACATTTACGTGGCATTTCATTGAACACTTGGCGTGCAATGTTAGATCAAGAGTCATTTTAAAGGCAAAAGGAGAAAAAACAAGTGATCTTTACACACATCTAGGCATAAGCACAAAGAATGGGGATAATATCAAGCCAATAAGCACATTCTTTACTACAAAATCAAGACATATCGAATAAAAGCATAAATTCAAATAAGTGAACTTCAAAGACATATAGGCATAAGCATAAAGAATGATGATAGTATCATTCAAATAAGCACATTCTGCACTACAAAATCAAGAACAATCGAATAAAAGCATGAATTCGATCCTAGAAACCCAATACCACATTTAGGAGTGACATTTACATGGACATTTAATCGAACAATTGATGTGCAATGTTAGATCAAAAGTCATTCTAAAGTAAAAAAGAGAAAAAACAAGTGATCTTTAAAGATATCTAGGCATAAGCACAAAGAATGAGGAGAGTATCAAGCTAATAAGCACATTCTAAACTACAAAATCAAGACTTATCGAATAAAAGCATGAATTTGAACCTAGAAACTGAATGCCACATTTAGGAGTGACATTTACATGGTCATTTCATCGAACACTTGGCGTGCTATGTTAGATCACAAGTCATTTAAAGGGAAAAGTAGAATAAACAAGTGATCTTTAAAGACATGTGGGTATACGCATAAAAAATGAGGTTAGAATCAAGCCAATAAGCACATTTTGCACTATAAAATCAAGACCAATCGAATAAAAGCATAAATTCGAACCATAAAACCGAATCCCACGTTTAGCAGTGACATTTACACCGACATTCATCGAACACTTGGGGTGAAATGTTAGATCCCAAGTCAATTTTTAAGGGCAAAACTAGAAAAAACAAGTGAACTTTAAAGACATCTCAGCATAAGCATAAAGAATGAGGATAGTATGAAGCAAATAAGCACATTCTGCACTAATATATTAAGACATATCGAATAGGAGCATAAAATCGAACCGAGAAACCGAATGCCACAGTTAGGAGTGACATTTATATGGACATTTCATCGAACACTTGGCATGCAATGTTAGATCAAAAGTCATTTTAAAAGCAATAGAAGAAAAAACAAGTGATCTTTACAGACATCTAGGCATAAGCACAAAGAATGAGGATAGTATTAAGACAATAAGCACATTCTGCACTAAAATATCAGGACGTATTGAACAAAAGTATAATTTCGAACCTAGAAACCGAATGTCATATTTAGGAGTGACATTCACATGGACATTTAATCGAACACTTGGCGTGCAATGTTAGGTCAAAAGTCATTTTAAAAGAAAAAGGAGAAAAACCAAGTGATTTTTAAACACATCTAGGCATAACCACAAAAAATAAGGATAGTATCAAGCCAATACGCACATTCTACACTACAAAATCAAGACGTATCGAGTAAAAGCATAAATTCGAGCCTAGAAACCGAATGCCTCATTTAGGAGTGATATTTACGTGGACATTTCATCGAACACTTGGCATGCAATGTTAGATCAAAAGTCATTTTAAAGGCAAAAGGAGAAAAAGCAAGTGATCTTTATAGACAATTTGGCATAAGCTCAAAGAATGAGGATAGTGTCAAGACAATAAGCACATTCTCCACTAAAAAACCGGGACGTATCGAATAAAAGCATAAATTCGAGCCTAGAAACCGAATGCCTCATTTAGGAGTGACATTTACGTGGCATTTCATTGAACACTTGGCGTGCAATGTTAGATCAAGAGTCATTTTAAAGGCAAAAGGAGAAAAAACAAGTGATCTTTACACACATCTAGGCATAAGCACAAAGAATGGGGATAATATCAAGCCAATAAGCACATTCTTTACTACAAAATCAAGACATATCGAATAAAAGCATAAATTCAAATAAGTGAACTTCAAAGACATATAGGCATAAGCATAAAGAATGATGATAGTATCATTCAAATAAGCACATTCTGCACTACAAAATCAAGAACAATCGAATAAAAGCATAAATTCGAACCTCGAAACCGAATGCCACATTAGGAGTGACATTTACATGGACATTTCATTGAACACTTGGCGTGCAATGTTAGATCACAAGTCATTTTAAATGGAATAGGAGAAAAAAGAAGGGATCTAGGCATAAAGACGATGAATGATGATAGTATCAAGCAAGTAACCACATTCTACACTACAAAATCAAGACCGATCGAATAAAGGAATAAATTCGAACCTTGATACCGAATGCCACATATAGGAGTGATATTCACATGGACATTTCATCGAACACTTGGTGTGCAATGTTAGATCCCTAATCAATTTTTAAGGGCAAATAGAGAAAAAAAAAGTGATCTTTAAAGACATCTAGGCATAAGCACAAAGAATGAGGAGGGTATCGAGCCAATAAGCACATTTTGAGCTACAAAATCAATACGTATCGAATAAAAGCATATATTCAAACCTAGAAACCGCATGCCAAATTTAGGAGTTACATTTGTATGGACATTACATCAAACACTTGACATGCAATGTTAGATGAAAGGTCATTTTTGTAATATTCGGGAATATTTCTATATTTTTTTATTCTATTTCTACGCTCCTTGAATTTCATGTTGGGACTACTTAGCTTGTAAATAATCTCGGATATATAAAAGTATTTGATTTTTAATTTTTAATTTAAAATAATTATATTTTTAAAAGTTTTTAACTTAAAAGTAATTAATAATTATTTCAGGGTAAAGCTTGTAGAAAAGGAAATTTGAGGGTAGAAATTGTAAACCTCTATAAAGTTAGCCGACTTCCTTTTTTTTTTATATATATGAACATGTTCTATAGTTGTTCTTTGACGAGAGGAAGAAGAACCGAGAGGGAGGAGAAGAGAGAGAAGGAGATAGATAGATAGATAGATAGAGAGATAGAGATAGAGATAGAGAGAGAGAGAGATGGAGATGGAGATGGGGAGGGAGAGTGAGAAAGGAGGAGTTAATTCTGGTGCGGGATTCGTTTATCGGGTCGGTTCTTGGAGTTCAAACGTCGTTTGGTAATTTTTAACTAGTTAATAGTTTGTTTAGATTTTACTAATTTTTCCAGATCTGGCTTTACAATTGATTTTGAATTGGAAATTTGTCGATTTATAGTTCTCAGAGGATGTTTTCAATAGTGGATTTATATTCAGTAAAATATTTCAGAGTAATTTTAGGGTATTGCTTTGTAATGTTATTAGGGAGACCTTTGATCCTGTTTTTCAAAAAGGTTTGAACTAGAAAAATGTTCTTTTATATATCTAGTATATTCATGTCAAGTTTCAAAGGATTTGGAATTATATAAAAGAAGTTATAAAGCATCTTGGCTTTTCTTTATTTTTGGGGTTAGAGTTTGTACGAGTTAAAAAGCTATTATTATTCATTGAGGTATATATATGTATATCGGAGCGTGAGTCTAAGGTCGGGACCTGAGATTAGGGGAAGAGACACACTATCTGTCTTAAGACAGGATTCTACTTCGCGTGTTAGTTAGTGTTTGTTAGCCTCAAGAATTCGTCTTCAAGGTAAGTCGTTTACGACTTGCTCGGTTGTTGTTCAATACTTATTAGACTTCATGTGGTGCTTGTAGGATTGGTTTTGGGGAACTAGTCCCTCGATGATTATTTTATGAAAAAGGTTAACTTGTGTATGATATGTGTGAAAAGAATTTCATTGGCCTTTCATCGAATGTGAAGTTTTCGAATATTTTCTCTATGTTGGTACCGTTCTCGGCATGAACATGTGCGTAGTCCTCTGGGTTGAAGTGACGGCTACGTATGGTTATGTGAAAGAGAATCGTGCCCCTTCAAAAGAAAAGTTATCTGTGTTTTGGGCAAGTGCTCCCAAGGAGGCTTGACCCAGGGTTAGAAGAATGGAATTGTGAAGGCTGGGAGGTCGCGCCTCGGCTCCTGGGGCGTAGGGTTGAAAAGAGACATGGAATGGAACAGTGAGAGAATGGTTGTATTATTCTGCTTGGACTTGTATGTATGTATGTGTATGGAAGTTTTGGTATGTGGTTTGTGTTTATGATCTATGGAAAGTAAGTATGGATTTAGAACTGATATATGTTGTAATCATGTGAACCTTGCTGGTGTGTGTGTTAGATACTTCACTGGTTTTTTAAACGTCTTACTAGTACCGTATGGATTCTAATTTGGAATAGAATGGTAGCAGACCCTTCAGGGACTTGTTTTATTTAGTTTCGGGTAAAGACAAGGGACCATGATGGAACCTCGGCCGAATGATGGAACAAATCGTTGAAGGCCGTGTCATAAGGTTGGGTTCGATTGGGAGAAATGGTGGTATACTTTTTGGTATCTTTTGAATAATGTGTTGTTTTGATAAAGAAAGGGTAGTAGTATGTTAATGAAATGTTTCTAGGTGGTGTTGTAAGTTATGTTCTTTGGGTTTCATGCATGTTTTCTGTACTTGGATTCTATAAATATTGGTTGGATGTTTAATTCATGTTTTCTCGTCGTGCCCGAGTTGCAAGATCCAAGTGAACTCGTTGTCAAACTAGCCTAGGTAGTACCTAGTGAGTTCTACTACTGAGTAGAGCCCGGTGTAAAGACGGGGTGTTACAAATTGGTATCAGAGCCAGGTTGACAACAAGGGCACATGGAACTGAACAACGAGTGTACTCGAGCTCCAACCTAAAACTAAAACCGGTCGGTAATTTCAAATTATTTCAATGGTGTAGTCATATTGCATTTACAGGGTAGATGACACGCCTCGACTCTGTCGTCATCAGCCGAAGGACCTCATGTAGACTAGTAAGTTATTTTGTTAACTTCAGTTAAAGATAGTTTAAATAGTAAAACATCCGTTTACAGATGGCTCCACAAACTAGAGCTGGAGCAACTAAAGCAGGAAGGAACGGTAGTGGTAGAGGACGTGGTAGGGGCCGTGTTGGAATCAGAGGAGAGGCTCCTCCAGTGGGAGAGCCACAAAACCTTCCTCCTCAAGAGGAGGTTGTTGAGAATGTTGGACCTGCAGTGACTGATCATCAAAGGAGAAATGTTTCGGTTGTTGTGAACGGGCTCCTTGCTAATGGAGTCAACGATAGGGCAGATGGGGAAGAACGTGGGCCAGTTCAGGTGCCACCAGTTGAGTTACCACCAAATATGACTCTTGTTATCCGAGCTACACTTGCCGAGCTATTACAAAGTCTGGTAGGTACTGGATTTTTGCCTAATCATAATGCAACCAATTCTAGCTATCAACGGGCTGAGGTTAGGCCACCAAGACCGATTCAGTCAGGGAGACCACCACGTATTCCAAGGCCAGTAGTGGCTGATGGCATGATTGAGCAAGGAAGGGGATATCGCGAGCCTCTTCCTGATAAGTGGCTTGCGGAGTTCAGGAAGACTGGGGTACCGAACTTTACTGGGGATGAGGAAGCTGATGTTGAGCGGTGGTTGAGGAAAGTGGCATCTGTTCTCGACTCTATCCAGGCACCGGAGGAAAGAAGGATGTCTCTAGTACAGAGTTTGTTACACGAAGATGCATTTGATTGGTGGGAGTTGAGTCGTGATCACCAGGTAAATGTTACTTTTGAGGAATTTCAAGAGAGGATTCGAGATAACTATTGTCCTGAGGTCGTGAGAATGGCTCGTGAGACCGCTTTTCGGGATGAAGGGCCCGAGAACAATACCGTAGGTGAGACTATCCAAAAGTTTCAAAGAGGTTTGGCAGCGGTGCCCAATGCCGCTCCTACAGAGAATCTGCGGATTGCAACCTTTCTTAAGCGGTTGCAACTTCAATTGCGTGCATACGTATCTGGATTTCTACTCAATACTTTGTAGGAGGTTCAAGATTCTGCTTTAGCTTATTCTATGTCCACCTTGGGGCCGACACAATTGAATGTACAAGCTAGTAGAAATAAGAAGTAGAGGTTGTTTGCTCCATCAGACTCAAGGAGAGATAATCGTTCGGGTGTGTCTCAACAAAACCGATCTGGAATTCAGTCACAAGGTCTTCAAGACCAATCTCAACAAAGTCAGTTTACTAGAGGGTTGATGGAGTGCCTCAATTGTGGTGACACTAGTCATATGAGGAATTAGTGTCGGAAACTAGTTCGTAATTGTTTCAAATGTGGGAAGCCAAGCCATTATAAAAATATTGTAAGGTTGGAACACCCTCACAGGGATCTTCATCGGGGTCGGTGAACCAAGGGATTCGTTGTGAGTTCCAACAGATTCAACATGCACCAAACCAGAGTAGAGGTCGTGGTGCGGAAGCTAGCACTATCGGGGGCAACCAGCCTCGGGTATTTGGGATGAGAAGGCCTGATGCCTTGAATGCTCCCACTGCCACATGTATGATTTGTATTAAGTCTAAACCTATGCATATCTTGTTTGATACGGGTGCTACGCACTCTTTTGTGTCCTCTGCATGCGTTGATAGACTAGGGTTGACTTGCTCGGAGGGTACATCCTGTATGGTGAGATTGCCCGATGGTAGTAAGGTGAGAGGAAATAGATAAATACTTCATTGCCCTATTAGGATTGAGGGTAGGGATTGGTTTGCAGACTTTATTGTGATACAATTGTCGGCTAGTGATGATGTTATTTTGGGGATGGATTGGATGAGACGTTATAAAGCAGTATTAGATGCACATGAGGGTACAATCACTGTGACTGCAAATGATGGGACAATCCATGTATGTCAAGATCCAGAGCAGGAGGGTCCAGGATCAGTGATCAGTATGGTGAAAGACGCTAAGTTGCTTAATGATGGGTGTGTGGGTTATTGGTGTTATGTTCTAGAAGGAGACAAGAAAGGACCGTGTATTCAAGATATACCAGTAGTTTGTGAGTTTGAAGATGTTTTTCTAGATGAACTTCCAGGGCTACCTCCTCAACGAGAGATGGACTTTAATATTAAATTAGATCCAGGAACAAGACCAATCTCAAAAGCCCCGTACCGTATGGCTCCAATTGAGATGCAAGAGCTGAAGGCTCAGTTGGAGGAGTTACTAGAGAAGGGATATATACGTCCAAGTGCATCACCATGGGGAGCTCCAATATTGTTTGTGAGAAAGAAGGATGGTTCCCTACGTTTATGTATTGATTACCAGGAGCTAAACCGAGTTACTATTAAGAATAAGTACCCTTTGCTTCGTAGATTACTTGTTAGACCAGTTGCAAGGAGCTATTGTGTTCTCAAACGTGGACCTCAGATCGGGCTATCATCAGTTGAGGATTGTAGTAATGCCGTTCAGATTGACTAATGCACCTGCGATGTTCATGGAATTAATGAACCGGGTGTTTATAGACTATTTGGATAATACATTGATGATATATTGATTTATTTTGAAAGCACTGAGGAGCATGCAAAGCATCTTAGATTAGTTTTGGATGTGCTAAGACACCACCGACAGTTTGCTAAACTGTCCAAATGTGAGTTTTGGCTACAAGAAGTTACTTTCCTGGGTCATGTTGTATCCGCTAAGGGAGTCATGGTAGACCCCTTAAAAATTGGAGTTGTGAAGGCTTGGGAACCCCCGAAGAATGTGATGGAGGTATGGAGTTTCTTAGGATTGGTAGGGTACTACAGGAGGTTTGTGGATGGGTTTTCGCGAATAGCTCAATCACTTACCAACTTACTGAAAAAGACCACTCGTTTTGACTGGAATGATGCTTCTCAAAGGGGCTTCGATGAGTTGAAGGAGAAGTTGACTTCAGCTCCAATACTTGCTTTTCCTCAAGGAAATGAAGGCTTTGTGATTTAATGTGATGTATCAAAGATAGGCTTAGGTTGTATATTAATGTAGAATCACAGGGTGATTGCATATGCTTCCAGATAGTTGAAACCAAACGAGTTGAATTATCCCACACATGATTTAGAATTGGCAGCAGCGATTCATGCTCTAAAGATATAGCGTCATTACTTGTATGGAAGTACATATAAAGTGATTACAAACCATAAGAGCCTTAAGTACACTTTTACTCAGAGAGAATTGAACATGAGACAACGGAGATGGCTTGAATTACTGAAAGATTATGATTTAGAGATCTTGTATCAAGCAAATAAGTACATTCTGCACTACAAAATCAAAAACAATCGAATAAAAGCATAAATTCGAACCAATGGGCCGAATGCTACATTTAGGAGTGACAATTACATGGACATTTCATCGAACACATGGCGTGCAATGTTGGATGACAATTCATTTTAAAGGCAAAAGGAGAAAAAACAAGTGATGTTTAAAGACATCTAGGCAGAAGAAAAAAAATGAGGATAATATCAAGCACATAAGCACATTGTGCATTACAAAATCATGACGTATCGAATAAAAGAATAAATTGGAACCTAGAAACCGAATGCCACATTTAGGAGTGACATTTACATGGGCATTTCATCGAACACTTGGCGAGCAATGTTAGATCAAAAGTCATTTTAAAGGCAAAAGGAGAAAAAACAAGTGAACTTTAAAGACATCTAGGCACAAGCATAAAGAATGAGGATAGTATCAAGCCAATAAGCACATTTTGCACTACAAAATCAAGACGTATCGAATAAGAGCATAAATTCGAACCTACAAAAACAATGCCACATTTAGGATTCAGATTTACATGGACATTTCATCGAACACTTGGCATGTAATGTTAGATCAAAAGTAATTTTAAAAGCAAAAGAAGAAAAAACAAGTGAACTTTAAAGACATCTAGGCACAAGCATAAAGAATGAGTATAGTATCAAGCCAATAAGCACATTATGCACTACAAAATCAAGACGTATCGAATAAGAGCATAAATTCGAACCTAGAAACAGAATGCCAAATTTAGGATTAAGATTTACATGGACATTTCATCGAACACTTGGCGTGCAATGTTAGATCAAAAGTAATTTTAAAAGCAAAAGAAGAAAAAACAAGTGAACTTTAATGACATCTAGGCACAAGAAAAAAGAATGAGCATAGTATCAAACAAATAAGCACATTCTGCACTACAAAATTAAGAACAATCGAATAAAAGCATAAATTCGAACCTATAAACCGAATGCTACATTTAGGAGTAACATTTACACGGACATTTTATCAAACACATGGCGTGCAATGTTAGATATCAATTCATTTTAAAAGCAAAAGGAGAAAAAACGAGTGATATTTAAAGACATCTAGGCAAAAGCACAAAAAATGAGGATAGTATGAAGCCAATAAGCACATTCTACACTACAAAATCAAGATGTATTAAATAAAAGCATAAATTCGAATCAAGAAACCGAATACCACATTTAGGCGTGACATTTACATGGATATTTCATCGAACACATGGCGTGCAATGTTAATTCAAAAGATATTTTATAGGGAAAAGGAGAATAAATAAGTGAACTATAAAGACATCTAGGCATAAGCATAAAGAATGAGGATAGTATCAAACTAATAAGCACATTATACACTACAAAATCAAGAAAAATCGAATAAAAGCATAAATTCGAACCTAGAAACCGAATGGCACATTTAGGAGTGACATTTACAGGCACATTTCATCGAACACTTGGCGTACAATATTAGATCACAAGTCATTATAAAAGCAAAAGAATAAAAAACAAGTGAACTTAAATGACATCTAGGCATAAGCACAAAGAATAAGGATAGTATCAAGCCAATAACCACATTCCGCAATACAAAATCAAGACCAATAGATAT
Source organism: Fallopia convolvulus (assembly GCA_964016875.1). Classification (NCBI taxonomy): domain Eukaryota; kingdom Viridiplantae; phylum Streptophyta; class Magnoliopsida; order Caryophyllales; family Polygonaceae; genus Fallopia; species Fallopia convolvulus. The sequence goes on from OZ024720.1 coordinate 41,859,724, forward strand.
AAGAGCATAAATTCGAACCTATAAACTGAATGCTACATTTAGGAGTGACATTTACATGGACATTTCATCGAACACATGGCGTGCAATATTATATCACAAGTGATTTTAAAGGCAAAAGGAGAAAAAACGAGTGATCTTTAAAAACATCTAGGTAGAAGCATAAAAAATGAGGATAGTATCAAGCCAATAAGCACATTCTGCACTACAAAATTAAGACGTATCGAATAAAATTAGGCGTGACATTTACATGGACATTTCATCAAACACTTTGCGTGCAATGTTAGACCAAAAGTTATTTTTATTGGCAAAAGGTATAAACATGTGAAATTTAAAGACATCTAGGCATAAGCATAAAGAACGAGGATAGTATCCAACAAATAAGCACATTCTACACTACAAAATCAAGAACAATCGAATAAAAGCATAAATTCCAACCTAGAAACAGAATGACACATTTAGGAGTGACATTCACATGGACATTTCATTGATCACTTGGCGTTCAACATTAGATCACAAGTCATTTTAAAGGAAAAAGAAGAAAAAACAAGTGAACTTTAATTACATCTAGGCATAAGGATAAATAATAAGGATAGTATCAAGCCAATAACCACATTCTGCACTACAAAATCAAAACCGATCGAATAAGAGCATAAATTCGAACCTAGAAGCCGAGTGCCACATTTAAAAGTGACATTTACATGTACATTTCATCGAACACTTGGCGTTTATTGTTAGATCAAAAGTCATTTTAAAGGCAAAAGAAGAAAAAACATGTGAACTATAATGACATCTAAGCATTAGCAAAAACAATGAGGATAGTATCAAGCAAATAAGTACATTTTGCACTACAAAATCAAAAACAATCGAATAAAAGCATAAATTCGAACCAATAAACCGAATGCTACATTTAGGAGTGACATTTACACGAACATTTCATCGAACACATGGCGTGCAATGTTAGATGACAATTCATTTTAAAGGCAAAAGGAGAAAAAACAAGTGATGTTTAAAGACATCTAGGCAGAAGCAAAAAAAATGAGGATAATATCAAGCCAATAAGCACATTGTGCTCTACAAAATCATGACGTATCGAAAAAAAGAATAAATTGGAACCTAGAAACCGAATGCCACATTTAGGAGTGACATTTACATGCGCACTTCATCGAACACTTAGTGTGCAATGTTAGATCAAAAGTCATTTTAAAGGCAAAAGGAGAAAAAACAAGTGAACTTTAAAGACATCTAGGCACAAGCATAAACAATGAGGATAGTATCAAGCCAATAAGCACATTTTGCACTACAAAATCAAGACGTATCAAATAAGAGCATAAATTCGAACCTAGAAAAAGAATGCCACATTTAGGATTCAGATTTACATGGACATTTCATCGAACACTTGGCGTGCAATGTTAGATCAAAAGTAATTTTAAAAAAACAAGTGAACTTTAAAGACTTCTAGGCATAAGCATAAAGAATGAGGATAGTATCAAGCAAATAAGCACATTTGCACTACAAAGTCAAGAACAATCGAACAAAAGCATAAATTCGATCCTATAAACCGAATGCCACATTTAGGAGTGACATTTACATGGACATTTCATCGAACACATGGCGTGCAATGTTAGATCTGAAGTCATTTTAAAAGCAAAATTAGAAAAAACGAGTGATCTTTAAAGACATCTAGGCAGAAGCACAAAAAATGACGATAGTATCAAGCCAATAAGCATATTCTGCACTACAATATCAAGATCTATCGAATAAAAGCATAAATTCGAACCTAGAAACCGAATGCCACATTTCGGCTTGACATTTACATGGACATTTCATCGAACACTTGGTGTGCAATGTTATATCAAAAGATATTTTATACGGAGAAGGAGAATAAATAAGTGAACTTTAAAGACATCTAGGCATAAACATAAAGAATAAGGATAGTATCAAGCAAATGTCCACATTCTCAACTACAAAATCAAGACCGGTCGAATAAGATCATAAATTCGAACCTATAAACTGAATGCCACATTTAGGAGTGACATTTACATGTACATTTCATCGAACACTTTGCGTTCAATTTTAGATCAAAAGTCATTTTAAAGGCAAAAGAAGAAAAAACAAGTGAACTTTAATGACATCTAGGCATAAGCAAAATGAATGAGGATAGTATCAAGCAAATAAGCACATTCTGCACTACAATGTAAAGAACAATCAAATAAAAGCATATATTCAAACCTATAAACCGAATGCTACATTTAGGAGAGTCATTTACATGGACATTTCATCGAACACATGGCGTGCAATGATAGATCAAATTTTATTTTATAGGGAAAAGGAGAATAAATAAATGAACTTTAAAGACATCTAGGCATAAGCATAAAGAATGAGGATAGTATCAAACAAATAAGCATATTCTACACTACAAAATCAAGATCAGTCGAATAAAAGCCATAAATTCGAACCTAGAAACCGACTGACACATTTAGGAATGACATTTACATGGACAATTAATTGAACACTTGGCGTACAATATTAGATCACAAGTCATTTTAAAAGAAAAAGAATAAAAAAACAAGTGAACTTTAATGACAACTAGGCATCAACATAAAGAAAAAGGATAGTATCAAGCCAATAACCACTTTTTGCACTACAAAATCATGACCGATCGAATAAGAGCATAAATTCAAACTTAGAAACCGAATGCCACATTTATGAGTGACATTCACATGGACATTTCATCGAACACTTGACCTTCAATGTTAGATCAAAAGTCATTTTAAAGGCAAAAGAAGAAAAAACAAGTGACCTTTAAAGACATCTAGGCATAAGCATAAAGAATGAGGATAGTATCAAGCAAATAAGCACATTCTGCACTACAAAATCAAGAACAATCGAACAAAAGCATAAATTCGAACCTATAAACTGAATGCCACATTTAGGAGTGACATTTACATGGACATTGCATCGAACATATGTCGTGCAATGTTATTACACAATTAATTTTAAAGGTAAAAGAAGAAAAAACGAGTGATCTTTAAAGATATATAGGTAGAAGCAAAAAAAATGAGGATAGTATCAAGCCAATAAGCACATTCTACACTACAAAATCATGACGTTTCGAATAAAAGCAGTAATTGGAACCTAGAAACCGAATGCCACATTTAGGAGTGACATTTACATGGACGTTTCATCAAACACTTGGCGTACAATATTAGATCACAAGTCATTTAAAACGCAAAACAAGAAAAAAGAATGAGGATAAATTCGAACATAGAAACCGAATGCCACAATTAGGAGTGACATTTACGTGGACATTTCATCAAACACTTGGCGTGCAATGTTAGATCACAAGTAATTTTAAAGGCAAAAGGAGAAAAAAACAAGTGATCTTTAAAGACATCTAGGCATAAGCATAAAGAATGAGGATAGAGTCAAGCCAATAAGCACATTCTGTGCTACAAAATCAAGATGTATCAGAATAAAAGCATTAATTCGAACCTATACACCGAATGCCACATTTAGGAGTGAAATTTACATGGACATTTCATTGAACACTTGTTGTTCAATGTTATATCAAAAGTCATTTTAAAGGCAAAAAAAGAAAAAACAAGTGAACTTTAAAGACTTCTAGGCATAAGCATAAAGAATGAGCATAGTGTCAAGCCATTAAGCACATTCTGTTCTACAAAATCAAGATGTATCGAATAAAAGAATAAATTCGAACCTAGAAACCGAATGCCACGGTTACGAATGACATATACATAGACATTGCATCGAACACTTGGCGTACAATGTTAGATCACACGTCATTTTAAAGGTAAACGGAGAAAAAAGAAGTCAGCTTTAAAGACATCTAGGCATAAGCACAAAAAATGAGGATAGTATCAAGCCAATAAGCACATTCTACACTACAAAATTAAGACGTATCGAATAAAAGCATAAATTCGAGTCTACAAACCGAATGCCACAGTAAGGAGTGACATTTTCATTGATATTTCTTCAAACTCTTGGCGTGCAATGTTAGATCACTCGTCATTTTCAAGGTAAAAGGAGAAAAAAGAAGTGACCTTTAAATACATCTAGGCATAAGCACAACAAATGAGGATATATCAAGCCAATAAGCACATTTTGCACTACAAAATCAAGACGTATCGAATGAAAGCATAAATTCGAACATAAAAACTGAATCCACATTTAGGAGTGACATTTACATGGACATTTAATCAAACACTTGGCGTACAATGTTATATCAAAAGTCATTTTAATGGAAACAGGAGAGAAAAATGTGAACTTTAAACACATTTAGGCCGGCATAGGCACAAAGAATGACGATAGTATCAAGCCAATAAGCACATTTTGCAATACAAAATCAAGACGTATCGAATAAAAGCATAAATTCAAACCTAGAAACCAAATGCCACATTTAGGAGTAACATTTACATGGACATTTCATCGAACACTTGACTTGCAATGTTATATCAAAAGTCATTTTAAAGGTAAAAGGAGAAAAAACTATTGAACTCTAAAGACATCTAGGCATAAGCACAAAGAATGAGGATAATATCAAGCCAATAAGCACATTCTGTACTACATAATCAAGACGTATAGAATAAATGCATAAATTCGAACCTAGAATCCGAATGCCACATTTAGGAGTGACATTTACATGGACATTTCATTGAACACTTGTTGTGCAATGCTATATCAAAAGTCATTTCAAAGGCAAAAGAAAAAAAAACAAGTGAACATTAATGACTTCTTGGCATAAGCATAAAGAATGAAATAGTATCAAGCCAATAAGCACATTCTGCATTACAAAATCAAGACATATCAAATAAAAGCATAAATTCGAACCTAGAAACCCATTTCCACATTTAGGAATAACATTTTCATGGACATTTCATAGAATACTTGGCGTGAAATGTTAGTCAAAAGTCATTTTAAAGGCAAAAGGAGAAAAATCAAGTGATCTTTAAAGTCATCTAGGCATAAACATAAAGCATGAGAATAGTATCGAGCAAATAAGCACATTCTACACTACAAAATCTAGAAGAATCGAATAAAAGCATAAATTCGAAGCAAGATAACGAATGCCACATTTAGGAGTGACATTCACATGGACATTTCATCAAACACTTGGCGTGAAATGTTAGATCAAAAGTCATTTTAAAGTCAGTAGGAGAAAAAACAATTGAACTTTAAAGACATCAAGGCATAACCAAAAAGAATGACGATAGTATCAAGCAAATAAGCACATTCTACACTACAAAATCTAGAACAATCGAATAAATGCATAAATTCTAACCTAGAAACCGAATGCCACATTTAGAAGTGCATTTAATGAACATTTCATTGAACACTTGGTGTGCAATGTTAGATTACAAGTCATTTTAAAGGCAAAAGGAGAAAAAACAAGTGGTCTTTAAAGACATCTAGGCAGAAGCACCATAAATGAGGATAGTATCAATCCAATAAGCACATTTTACACTACAAAATCAAGACGTATAGAATAAAAGCATTAATTCGAACCTAGAAACCGAATGCCACATTTAGGAGTGATATTTACATGGACATTTCATCGAACGCTTGGCGTGCAAAGTTAGATCATAAGTCATTATAAATGCAAAAGGAGAAAAAACATGTGATTTTTAAAGACATCTAGGCATTAGCACAAAGAATGAGGATAGTATCAAGCCAATAAGCACATTCATCGCTACAAAATCAAGACGTATCGAATAAAATCATAAATTCGAACCTAGAAACCAAATGCCACATTTAGGAGTGACATTTTCATGGATATTTCATAGAATATTTGGTGTGCAATGTTAGATCAAAAGTCATTTTAAAGGCAAAAGAAGAAAGACCAAGTGATCCTTAAAGACATCTATACCTAAACACAAAGAATGACGATAGTATAAAGCAAATAAGCACATTCTACACTACAAAATCAAGACATATCTTATAAAAGCATAAATTCGAACCTAGTTTTCGAACGCCACATTTAGGAGTGATATTTACATGGACATTTCATCGAACACTTGGTTTACAATATTATATCACAAGTCATTTTAATGATAAAAGAAGATAAAACAAGTGATCTTTCAATACATCAAGGCATAAGCACAAAGAATAAGGATAGTATCAAGCCAATAAGCACATTCCACACCACAAAATCAAGACGTATCGAATAAGAACATAAATTCGAACCAAGAAACCAAATGCCACATTTAGGAGTGAAATTTATATGGATATTTCATCGAACACTTGGCGTGCAATAGAAGATCACAAGTCATTTTAAACGCAAAAGAAGAAAAAAGAAGTGATCTTTAAAGACATCTAGGCATTAGAAGAAAGAATGAGGAAAGTATCAAGCCAATAAGCACAATCTGCACTACCAAATCAGGACGTATCGAATAAAAGCCTAAATTCGAACCTAGAAACCGAATGCCACAATTACGTGTGACATTTACATGGACATATCATCGAACACTTAGCGTGCAATGTTAGATAACATGTCATTTTAAAGGTAAAAGAAGAAAAAACAAGTGAATTTTAAAGACATATAGGCATAAGCATAAGGAATAAGGATTGTATCAAGCAAATAAGCACATTCTGCACTATAAAATCAAAACGTATCGAATAAAAGCATAAAATAGAACCTAGAACCGAATGCCACATTTAGGAGTGACATTTACATGGACATTTCATCCAACACTTGGCGTACAATGTTATATCACAAGTCATTTTAAAGGCAAAAGGAGAAAAAACAAGAGATCTTTAAATACATCTAAGCATAAGCACAAAGAATGAGGTTTACCCATACAACTAGTAGGTTGTAGTGGGGTTCCTCTATAAGGGAACTGCGTTCTTTATAGCTTTTAATACCTGCGCTTAATTTACTTCCGCTGCCTTGGGAACAGCTTAACAGCCAGTTCCCAAGCTCTTTGCTAACGGTTTACGATCCAACAAACAGTAGATCACAAGTCATTTTAAACGCAAAATAAGAAAAAACGTGTGATGATTAAAGACATCTAGGGGTAAACACAAAGAATGAGGATAGTATGAAGCCAATAAGCACATTCTACACTACAAAATCAAGAACAAACGAATAAAAGCATAAATTCGAACCTAGAAACCGAATGCCATATTTAGGAGTGACATTTACATGGACATTTCATCGAACACATGGCGTGCAGTGTCAGATGACAAGTCATTTTAAAAACAAAAGGAGAAAAAACAAGTCAGCTTTAAGACATCTAGGCATAAGCACAAAGAATGAGGATAGTATCAAGCCAATAAGCACATTTTCCACTACAAAATCAAGAACAATCGAATAAAAGCATAAATTCGAACCTAGAAACCGAATTCCATAATTAGGAGTGACATTTACATGGACATTTCATCGAACACATGGCGTGCAGTGTCAGATCAGAAGTCATTTTAAAAACAAAAGGAGAAAAAACAAGTCAGCTTTAAGACATCTAGGCATAAGCACAAAGAATGAGGATAGTATCACGCCAATAAGCACATTCTCCACTACAAAATCAAGAACAATCGAATAAAAGCATAAATTCGAACCTAATAACCGAATGCCACATCTAGGAGTGACATTTTCATGGACATTTCATCAAACACTTGGCATGAAATATTAGATCAAAAGTCATATTAAAGGCAAAAGGAGAATAAACATGTGAATTTTAAAGACATCTAGGAATAAGCATAATGAATGTGGATAGGTTCAAGACAATAAGAATATTCTACACTACAAAATCAAGACGTATAGAATAAAAGAATAAATTCATACCTAGAAACCGAATGCCACATTTAGGAGTGACACTTAAATGGACATATCATCGAATGCTTGGCGTACGACATTAGATCACAAGTCATTTTAAAGGCAACAGAAGAAAAAAAAAGTGATCTTTAAAGAAATCTAGGCATAAGCACAAAGAATGAGGGTAGTATGAAGCCAATAAGCACATCTGCACAATAAAATCAAGACGTATCGAATAATAGCATAAATTCGAACCTAGAAACTGAATGCCACATTTAGGAGTGACATTTACATGGACATTTCATCGAACACTTGGCGGGCAATGTTAGATCAAAATTCATTTTAAAGGCAATAGGAGAAAAACAAGTGAACTTTAATGACATCTAGGCATAAGCACAAAGAATTAGGATAGTATCAAGGCAATAAGCAGATTCAACAGTACATAATCAAGACTTATCGAATAAAAGCATAAATTTGAACCTAGATACCGAATTCCACATTTTGGAATGACATTTACATGTACATTTCATAGAACACTTGGCGTGAAATGTTAGATCAAAAGACATTTTAAAGGAAAAAGGAGGAAAACAAGTAAACTTTAACGAGATCTAGGCATAAGCACAAAGAATGAGGATAGTATCAAGCTAATAAGCACATTTTGCACTACAAAATCAAGAACAATCGAATAAATGCATAAATTTGAACCTAGAAACCAAATGCAACATTTAGGAGTGACATTTACATGGACATTTCATCGATCATTTGGCGTACAACATTAGATCACAAGTCATTTTAAAGGAAAAAGAAGACAAAAAGTGATCTTTAAAGACATCTAGGCCTAAGCACAAAGAATGACAATAGTATCAATCAAATAAGCACATTCTTCATTAGAAAATCAAGAAGAATCGATTAAAAGCATAAATTCGAACCTAGATGTCGAATGCCACATTTAGGAGTGACATTTACATGGACATTTTATCGAACAATTGACGAATAATATTAGAGCACAAATCATTTTAAAGATAAAAGAAGAAAAAAAATGAAAATTAAAGACATATAGGCTTAAGGATAGTATCAAGCCAATAAGCACATTCTACACTACAAAATCAAGAAAGATCTAATAAAAGCATAATTCCAAACCTAGAAACCGAATGCCACATTTAGGACTGACATTTACATGGACATTTCATCGAAAACTTGGCGTGCAATGTTAGATCACAATTCATTTTAAAGGAAAAAGGAGAAAAAACAAGTGATCTTTACAGACATCTAGGCATAAACATAAATAATGAGGATAGTATCAAGCAAATATTCACATTCTACACTACAAAGTCGAGAACAATTGAAAAAATGCTTAAATTTGAACCTAGAAACCGAATGCCACATTTAGGAGTGACATTTACATGGACGTTTCATCGAACACATGGCGTGCCATGTTAGATCACAAGTCATTTTAAAGGCAAAAGGAGAAAAAGCAAGTGATCTTTAAAGACATCTAGGCATAAGCATAAAGAATGTGAATAATATCAAGCCAATAAGCACATTTTGCACTGCAAAATAAAGAAGTACAAAATAAAAGCATAAATTCAAACCTAGAAACCAAATGCCACATTTAGGAGTGATATTTTCATGGAAATTTCATCGAACACATGGCGTGCAATGTTACATCACAAGTCATTTTAAAGGCAAAAGGAGAGAAAGCATGATATCTGCAAAGACATCTACGCATAAGCACAAACAATGAGGATAGTATGAAGCCAATAAGCACATTCTACACTACAAAATCAAGACGTATCGAATAAAATCATAAATTCGACCCTAGGAGCCAAATGTCACATTTTGGAGTGACATTTACATGGACATTTCATTGAACACTATGCGTGAAATGTTAGATCAAAAGTCGATTTAAATGCAAAAGGAGAAAAAACAAGTGAACTATAAAGATATCTAGGCATGAGCACAAAGAATAAGGATAGTATCAAGCCAATTAACACATTCAACACCACAAAATCAAGATGTATCGAATTAAAGCATAAATTCGAACCAAGAAACCGAATGCCACTTTTAAGAGTGAGATTTACATGGACATTTCATCGAACACTTGGCATACAATCTTAGATCAAAATTCATTTTAAAGGCAAAACGAGAAAAAACAAGTGAACTTAAAATACATCTAGGCATAAGCATAATGAATGAGGATATTATCAAGCAAATAAGCACATTGTACACTACAAAATCAAGACGAATCGAATAAAAGCATAAAGTCGAACCTAGATACCGAATGCCACATTTAGGAGTGACATTTACATGAACATTTCATCGAACACTTCGCGTAAAATATTAGATAACAAAGAATGAGGATAGTATCAAGCCAATAAGCACATTCTGCACTACAAAATCAAGACGTATTGAATAAAAGCATAAATTCTAACCTAAAAACCTAATGCCACATTTTGGAGTGACATTTACATGGACATTTCATCGAACACTTGGCATCCAATGTTAGATCAAAAGTCATTTTAAATGCAAAAGGAGAAAAAACAAGTGAACTTTAAAGACATCTAGGCATGAGCACAAAGAATAAGGCTAGCATCAAGCCAATAAGCACATTCTGCACAACAAAATCAAGACGTATCGAATAAAAGCATAAATTGGAACCAAGAAACCGAATGTCATATTTAGGAGTGATAGTTACATGGACATTTCATCGAACACTTGACGTGCAATGTCAGATCACGAGTCATTTTAAAGGCAAAGGGAGAAAAAGCAATTAATCTTTAATGACATCTAGGTATAAGCATAAAGAATGAGGATAGTATCAAGCAAATAAGCATATCCTACACTACAAAATCAAGAAGAATCAAATAAAAGCATAAATTACAACCTAGATACCGAATTCCACATTTAGGAATGACATTTACATGCACATTTCATCGAACACTTGGCGTACAATATTAGATCACAAATCATTTTAAAGGTAAAAGAAGAAAAAACAAGTGATCGTTAAAGAGATCTACCCATAAGCACAAATAATGAGGATAGTATCAAGCCAATAAGCATATTCTGCACTACAAAATCAAGACGTATCGAATAAAAGCATAAATTGAAACCTAGAAACCGAATTCAACATTTAGGAATGACATTACATGGACATTTCATAGAACACTTGGCGTACAATATAAGATCACAAATCATTTTAAAGGTAAGAAAAGAAAAAATAAGTGATCTTTAAAGATATCTAGGCATAAGCACAAAGAATGAGGATAGTATCAAGCCAATAAGCACATTTTGCACTACAAAATCATAACGTATAGAATAAAAGCATAAATTCAAACCTAGAAACCGATATCTACATTCAGGAATGATATTTACATGGACATTTCATAGAACACTAGGTGTGAAATGTTAGACCAAAAGTCAATTTAAAGGCAAAAGGAGAAAAAACAAATGAACTTTAACGACATCTAGGCATAACCACAAAGAATGAGGATACTATCAAGCCAATAAGCACATTCAGCACTACAAAATCAAGACGTATCGGAAGTATCGAATAAAACCATAAAGTCGAACCAAGAAATCGAATGCCACATTTGGGAGTGACATTTACATGGACATTTCATCGAGCACTTGGTGTGCAAAGTTAGATCATAAGTTATTTTAAATCCAAAAGGAGAAAAAACAAGTGATCTTTAAAGACATCTAGGCATTAACACAAAGAATGAGGTATGTATCAAGCCAATAAGCACATTCAACACTACAAAATCATGATGTATCGAATAAAAGCATAAATTCGAACCTAGAAACCAAATGCCAAATTTAGGAGTGACATTTTCATGGACATTTCATAGAACACTATTTGTGCAATGTTAGATCAAAAGTCATTTTAAAGGCAAAAGAAGAAAGACCAAGTGAACTTCAAAGACATCTAGGCATAAGCATAAAGAATGAGGATAGTATCAAGGAAATAAGCACATTCTGCACTAAAAAATCATGAACAATCGAATTAAAGCATAAATTCAAAGCTAGAAACTGAATGCATTATTTAGGAGTGACATGTACATGCACATTTCATCAATCACTTGGGGTACAATATTAGATCACAAGTCATTTTAAAGGAAAAAGAAGAAAAAACAAGTGAACTTTAAAGACATATAGGTTCAAGAATAAAGAATGAGGATAGTATAAAGCCAATAAGCACATTCTACACTACAAAATCAAGACCGATATAATAAAAGCATAAATTCGAACCTAGAAACCGAATGCCATATTTAGGAGTGATAGTTACATGGACATTTCATCGAACACTTGACGTGCAATGTCGGACCACGAGTCATTTTAAAGGCAAAGGGAGAAAAAGCAATTAATCTTTAAAGACATCTAGGCATAAGCATACAGAATGTGGATAGTATCAAGATAATATGCATATTCAACACTACAAAATCAGGAAGAATCAAATAAAAGCATAAATTATAACCTAGATACGGAATTCCACATTTAGGAGTGACATTTACATGCACATTTCATCGAACACTTGGCGTACAATATTAGATCACAAATCATTTTAAAGGTGAAAGAAGACAAAACAAGTGATCATTAAAGACATCTACCCATAAGCACAAAGAATGAGGGTTGTATCAAGCCAAAAAGCACATTCTACACTACAAAATCAAGACGTATCGAATAAAAGCAATAATTGAAACCTAGAAACCGAATTCAACATTTAGGAATGACATTTACATGGAAATTTCATAGAACACTTGGCGTACAATATAAGATCACAAATCATTTTAAAGGTAAAAGAAGAAAAACCAAGTGATCTTTAAAGACATCTTGGAATAAGCACAAAGAATGAGGATAGTATCAAGCAAATAAGCACATTCTACACTACAAAATCAACAACAATCGAATAAAAGCATAAATTCGAACCTAGAAACCGAATTCCACATTTAGGAGTGACATTTACGTGGACATTTCATCGAACCCTTGGCGTATAATAGTAGATCACAGGTCATTTTAAACGCAAAAGAAGAAAAAACAAGTGATCTTTAAAGACATCTTTGCATTAGAAGAAAGAATGAGGATAGTATCAAGCCAATGAGAAAAATTCTGCAATAAAAAATCAAGACGTATGGAATAAAAGCCTAAGGAGAAAAAACAAGTGATCTTTAAAGACATCTAGGCATTAGTACAAAGAATGAGGATAGTATCAAGCCAATAATTACATTCAACACTACAAAATCATGAACAATCGAATAGAAGCATAAATTTGAAACTAGAAACAAAAGCAACATTTAGGAGTGACATTTACATGCACATTTCATCGAACACTTGGCGTACAATATTAGATCAAGTGATCTTTAAAGACATCTAGGCATTAGCACAAAGAATCAGGATAGAATCAAGCCAATAATCACATTCAGCACTACAAAATCATGAACAATCGAATAAAAGCTTAAATTTGAAACTAGAAACCAAATGCAACATTTAGGAGTGACATTTACATGCACATTTCATCGAACACTTGGCGTACAATTTTATATCACAAGTCTTTTTAAAGTCAAAAGGAGAAAAAACTGATCTTTAATGACATCTAGGCATTAGCACAAAGAATGAGGATAGTATCAAGCCAATAAGCACATTTAGCACTACAAAATCTAGACATATCGAATAAAAGCATAATTTGGAACCTAGAAACCAAATGCCACATTTAGGAGTGACATTTTCATGGAAATTTCATAGAACACTTGGCGTTGTTGATAGGGTTTCTCGGCCAACAAATAAATTTGTAAGTCAAGACCCCGCTGAGTACAGTGGAGTCAGGATCGTTCCACAGGAAGCAAGGTTATTGGTTTATCAATCTAATAAAAATCAAATCAAATTAAACAAAACACTCACGAGATGCCTCGTTAACGACCTTGTCAGGATCGTTACCGAACCACCGAACACAAAAATACCAATTAACGACCTAATAAAATTCTAATTAATACTCGGTACCGAAGCAAGTATTCAGCAACGAAGATTTATCAGAAATAATTCAATAAAAACAAATATCTAGGATAAGGGACACCACAACATAGCCAAGCATAAGAATTCATAAGAAGATAAGATCATGCCTTTAAATAGATAGAGTCATCAACTTTCATTGACTTGACAAGTAAATTAATCTATTTTCATAAACTAACTCACTCAATTGCTTGTTTTGGATCCAAAGCTTGAAACTTCCGTTGTCAAACAATATCAACCTTCAAGTTACTAACTTTCTCTTTCAATCAAGTTAAAACTCAAATTACCTCAACTCCCGTTTCGGTATTAAGCACAACAAACAATCTCAATAAAAATAAAAGGCATTCAAAATACTATCTTACTTCATCAAACATGCTCAACTATGCCGGGCTTAACCCCGACCCTAGAAAAATAGACTACTCACTACTCATGATTAAGAAACTACAAACTTGAATAAAAATAAACATTGAAACAAAACTCAAACTTAAATTAATAACAAAAATATTGTCTTACAGAGAATCAGAAGAAAACCAAAACAAAACAATCACCGAACCACAAACTCGATCAACGAACCTCGGAAACCGTCGTTACCGACTTCCGATCCGGCTCTCTCTCCTTCGGCCTTCCTTCTCCTCCAAAACTAGCTCTAAAACTCTACTCCAAATTAAGCCCCCCCCTTTCTATGCTAGATAGAAGGGTATTTATACTAGAAAATCCTAAAAAACTAAAAAGGCTAAAAGATAAAAACTTTCCTAAAAAGATAGAAACAATCTCTAAAAGATAGAAATAAAATCTAGAAAGATATTAAACCCTAAAATACATATTCTAATAACCCATAAAGATTCTGAAAAGATACTCAACCGATACGGAAATAAATTCCCGCTCAGGATCGGTGAATAATAAAATAATACTCCGAAATCTTCTCTTCGTGGCCTCGTTAACGACCCTTCACAGCCTCGTTAACGAGCCTGGGTTTTTGTTTTCTTCAACACCTCCTCTCGTTTTCTTGAGCTCTGACTTCTTAAATCTTGCACTTTCCCGTCCTTCACTGTGATGCTCCAAATTTAGCTCCATTTAGCTCCTTTCCTCGCTAAAACCTGTAAAATACACAAAATAGCGTAGATTCCACCCTTTTCGTAGATTTATGCAAAACTAACTAAAAACACTTAAAACTAAACCTTAACTAGACAAAATTAATCCTAATAAGCAAGGAAAACCTATCAAAAACTATACCAAAAATGCGAACATCAAAATACCCCATACTTAGACTTGCTTGTCCTCAAGAAATAATCAAGACACTAACCAAAACCAAAACAAATCATGCTTATCAAGACATAGCCATCTTCAAAAAGCAACATCTACACATAAGAAAATTATAGCAAAAGACTATTAACATCCTCACACATATGTGCACTTAAAATAGACATAAAATAATACAATCCAACCTCTCAAGGGATATAATGCGTTTCACTCCACTCTCATGTGTTTGGGCTTATAATATCAATCTCTCAACTCATCCTATATACAAAAACTCATAGAAATTGGAACTTATATCACCAATACTCTCCACCCAAGATTTGTCAAAACAAGCAAAGAATCATCAAGAGAACTAAGGCTCAATGAAAAACTTCATAGAAGCTTCCATTCGGCCGGGTTGTAATGGGGCTTGGTAATAACAAATAGGCGTGGAAATATTTTGGTCATGTGGTGCTAATAATATCCGGGAATCAAAGACTCCTAAAAACTCACACACAACATCAAAACTCTCATATAAAATAACCAAACTCAATCTCATATTATGCACACTTATTTTCACTCACCCATTATCATCCTAGAAAGTCTCATAACCAAAAATAAAAGAATCTCTTGATATTATTTTTAAACACAAATGCACTTCAATTATTCCTCTTTTCTCTTTTCTTTTTCCTTTTTCTTTTTTTCTTATTCTTCTTTCGCTGCCTCGTTAACGAACCCACATCCGGGTCGTTAACGATTCACCATATACATTTCTTCCCTTCAAGCTTTATTTTGTGCATCTTTTTTTATCAAGAGACCTTTCTTACATGTAATAACAAGAGACTTCCAATCTACCCTTCCCAAATACCCTTTAATTCAAGCAAATAGAAACTCTTTTCTTTTCAACAAAACACAAGACTTCACCTCTCCAATCTAAGTCCTAATTCTCGGATAGGGTCAAGCTTATCTCGGCTAGGGAACAATTTTTGTGGAGCTAAAAATAAAAGGTTTCAGGCCAAAATTGGTTATCAAAAGAAGGAATAATGTAAAGGTAGATAGGGGATAATAGGGCTCATAAAAATAAGTTCTCTATCATATGATCTTCACAAGTAATGAACTAAAAATCTCATAACGGTCTCAAGAAATAGATAACCATCACAATTCCAAGAGATAATATGCATAAGGAGAGTAAATCACACAAAAAAGAAGAGGGATTTTATAAATGTTCTCCCTATAAGGCCAAAAATTACTCACAAGGTAGATTTTGTTGGATTGCATCATCTATGCTATAAAGTATATGTGCTCAATTCCATCTAATGTTATTCTCTTCTAAACAACAATAATTTCAATTTTAAGAATCTGGCTATACTTTCAAAGACATATTTGCAAGGAATTATATGGTCAAGCTAGTGATTGCTATCATAGAACTTTTAAGAAGGGATATCTATCAATTCTAAACTTTTTTTTTTGAATTTTTAAATTTTTCAATTTTTTTGGTTTTTTCCGATTTAACAAAAGTAACAACTACATAAAACATAAAAAACACCTAGGACATAATTTTTCTACTTTCTTCCCACCCCATACTTAAAATTACAGTGTCCCCACTATAAGAAAAATAACAAGAAGAGGGAAAAGAAAACAAAAAATATTAAAAAGCAAAAGAAAGACATAAAACTTACAAAAAAGGAATCAAGGAAAGGAAACTTCATCTTGAGCTTGATCAACGGTTCGGTGGAGGAAAATAGTGCTCAAAGTTCCCCATGAAGTCATACATCGTCCTCCAATGCTCAGCATCCTCCGCTTCTCTCTGACGTTGCCGCTCGTCCTCCCTCGACATGCGTGCGGAGTAGACGATTTCCCATCTATCCATCCTCCGATGAATGTGATCGGTCTGAAGGTGAAGCTGCTGCATCCGTGCAGAAAGATCCTCGGCCCATGGTGGTGGTATGCTCGATCCTGTGTACTCGGGCTGAGGAGGTGGTGGGTAGTGAGGCTGGAAATGGTCTTGATACATCACCGGGTTGTAAGGCATTAAGCCATATGCTTGAGGGTCGACAGGAGCTGGTGGAGGGTCGACAGGATCTTGCGGTACCTCGTTAACGAAGCTGGTTGCCTCGTTAACAGTGTTGGGCGGTGGCTGGAAATGGTCGTTAACGACCCTGGTTGGCTCGTTGACGAAGATGTTGCCTCCTAATTCCTCCGTCTCCATGTCTTCTTCTGTAAAGTTGAGCTCCTCAGTGCCGCCCTCGGTGTCGGCTTCCTCGGTGTCATTGCCTACGACCTCGGTATCCTCTTGCTCATCTTCTTCTTCATATTTGTCCACATCGTCCCGCTCAAACCGGGTGTGACATGGCCTAAGTGAGAGCTCATCCTCCGGTTTTGGCTCCAATGGGTAAGGCTGGCCCGTCCACACTTCGTACCAATTCGGTACGTAGAGTAGCTCGTACATGTCGAGGGAAGGTATGACGACTTGATCTCGAACCTTCACATTGTAGCCTCCCTCGGCTTGCACGAAAATCCCGGAACTATACCAATAGTTCTTGTTGAGGAGTTGAGCGTGGGCCGGTGTGTAGCGGGTGAGATCCACTCCAAGATTTTTAGCCAAGAGGCTAACCAAATTGCCACACCACACCTCCTTGGACTTGTGGGACTTCTCGACATAGTAGAGCCATTCGTACCCCAAATTCAAGGGGCCGGGCTCCTCGAAGAGGATGGTGTGAAAGCAAGCGACCTCCGTCCTTGTAGACCGGTTCAACTCCTTCTTCGGCCAGAATAGTGCGGCGAGGACTCTCAAGATGATCCGGAAGATGGGGTTGACTATGGTTGCCCCGGATAGCGCCGCGGTGGAGGATTGAACCTCTCCGGTGATGTAGCTCCAAGTGCGGGTCACTCGGTAGTCCTTCAAGCTATAGTCTCTAGATGGGTTTGGGAGCTCCAAGATTGCATTGAGCTCCGCCATGGTGAAGTCACGGTCCTCGTTACCGAGCCGGAACCGAATGCGTCCCGCCGAGATCTTCGATGAGAAGTTGGTCTCCAAGGTGGCCAAGAACTCGGATGTGAGGGCCGGATAATGTGGCAAGCTCTCTTGCTTCAATAAGTGTGCGGCCCCAAGGATGATGAAAGCGTCCTTGACATCCGTGTAGATGCCCGTAGAGACGGCGCTAGACTTCGAGAACCATCGGGTGTAATGGTCCTTCTCCAAGAAATCCCGGTAGCGCCGTACTTGGCTTTGACTGCTCAAAATCACATCGTCCACCCGGGGTGGAGATGGAGACCTGTGGTTCCTCCTCTTCTTCTGGGCTCGGGTAGCGGGTCTGCTTGAACTAGCCATGGATCCTACAAAATAATCGAAAATTTTCCAAGATAAGATTCACTCAAAAATAATAGGTACGAGACCCCATACTTGGTCTCAAAATTAACCTCGGAATTATTCATAAACTACCCAATTGGGTTGTTTACGGGTCTGGGCTCGGATCGATCATCTATGAAGTGCAGGGTCGTTAACGAGCCTGGGTGGGTCGTTAACGAGCCGCCGAGAGCAAAACCAGAAATTTCCGAAATTGAATCTACCTCTAATTCAGCACAAATCAAGCATGCAATCTTCTATTATTCCCCACAATTCCCTCATTGGTTAAAAGCACCTCATACTTACTCAATTACCCATCCCGAACATGCTAAAAATTTCCCGAAATTTTGACATGCAAAGTTCGAACTTTTAGATCTAGAACAAGAAAAATCCATGCTTTCCTAACTAAAGGGTTACAATAGCTAATCTAACATGAATAAACTTACCTAAAACATAAACAACTAAGCACAATCAAGAATTTTTAGAATGGAATTTAAGCATGCTCATCGATCTCCCTAAAAATCATGATTCAAGATATGAAATTTAACCTTACAAATAATCAATCATGCAAATTCAAGCAAGGGTTAAGAAATCATACCGGAGAACCGAGAATTAAAAGAACAAGGTTCGGAATCGGGGTAGTTAACGAGCTCGTCGTCGACGGTGAATGGCTTTCGAACTCCGGTAACGATGGCGTCTCCGGTGGTCATTAGCGTGGGATTTCCGACTCGGTGGGAGAGAAGGGAAAGGGATTGCGAGAGTTTTGGGTTTGAGAGTGAATGTGGGAGAGATTGTGGTAGAATTTTGGGAGGGGTAGAAGGGTTTTTATAGGAGGGGTAAAGACAGAGGGGGTGGCGGCTAGGGTTAGAAAAGTTAACTAGGTTAGAATTACTTACCTGCCCCGTATTGTGACGAATCGGGTCGTCCGAACTGGGTCGTTAACGACCCCGGGGTGGGTCGTTAACGAGCCACCGTAGCCTCCTTGAGTGAATTTCGACCCCTTTTTTCCTGAAATCTTGTTAGCTCAAAAAATCTTATTTCTATCCTATTAAAAACTAAAAAAAGAAAGCTAGGAAATAATCTAAAAGAAAAATAAAAATAAAATAAAATAAAATAAACCTATTCTAAAAAGCGGGTTGCCTCCCGTAAGCGCTATGTTTAACGTCGTTAGCCCGACGAGCTCTCTTGCTAGTCTTGTGGAGTGAGAGCCATGGTGACTCTTATTTCTTCATCAGGATCAGGCTGCTCATGGAATTTCTTCAACCGGTGTCCATTAACTTTGAAAATGACGCCTCGGTTATCAGTCAACTCTACTGCTCCGTGAGGATAAATGTGATGAACCACAAATGGTCCACTCCATCGTGTCCTTAGCTTCCCGGAAATAATCTGAGTCTAGAGTTGAAGAGGAGTACCTTATCACCGATGTGGTAAGTTTTGGGCACCAATTTCCGATCATGCCACCTTTTGGTGCGCTCCTTGTAGATTTCAGCATTTTCGTACGCCTTCAGCCTCAATTCTTCTAATGATTGCAAGTCCATGAATCTTTTTGCTCCAGCCGTGTCGAGGTTCATGTTGAGCTCCTTGAGAGCCCATAATGCTTTATGCTCCATTTCGACCGGTAAATGACATGCCTTGCCATACACTAGATTATAGGGGGTGGTGCGTAGAGGCGTTTTGTATGCTGTCCTATATTCCCATAGAACGTCGTCCAATTTGGAGGACCAATCCTTTCTAGAACGGGAAACTGTCTTCTCTACTATGCTTTTTATTTGCCTGTTTGAAACTTCAACTTGGCCACTTGTTTGGGGATGATAGGGTGTTGCCACCTGATGAGATACCCCATACTTAGCCAAAAGGGCTTCAAAACTCCGCTCGATGAAATGGGAGCCACCATCACTGATTAGGACTCTTGGAACGCCGAATCTGGGGAAAATATTGGTCTTGATGAATTTAGCAACAGTCTTGGCGTCGTTAGTCCTTGTAGCAACAACTTCCACCCGTTTGGAAACATAATCAACCGCAACTAGGATGTACTTGTAAGGTCCTGAGGCTGGGAACGGTCCCATGAAATCAATACCCCATACATCAAATAGCTCAACTTCTAATATCCCAGCTAGTGGATTCTCATGTCTCCAAGTTATGTTGCCTGAGCGTTGACATCCATCACATGCTGTCACATAAGCTTGCACATCTTTGAACATGGTGGGCCAATAGAGACCACTTTGAAGAATCTTCGCAGTAGTCTTGAATCCTTTTGCATGACCTCCAGTTGGCAGTGTGTGGCATTGACGGATCACGTTTTCAATCTCCTCTTCTGGGATACAACGCCTAAAGAGGTGATCACTTCCTTGTTTAAACAAATAAGGATCGTCCCAGTAGTATTGTTTCACATCATGGAGAAATTTCTTCTTCTTTTGTGGGGTAAGGCCCTCGGGAATTACGCCTCCTACAAGATAGTTAGCGAAATCCGCAAACCAAGGAGCTTTTGGCCCTCTAATAGCATGGATTGATATTGAGGAAGAAGAAATTGAAGAAGGAGAGGGGGTGGATTTTAATTGAGAAGACTTAGGTTCAGAAATCTTACCTGGGTGGGTCGTTAACGAGCTAGGTTTCCATTTATTGACCTCGGTACCGACCTCCCGTAGCTCAGTAACGACCCCATTGGCTTGATTGTCGACCAAACTTGAACATTTTCCCTTTTTATTTGTGTCCTCCAGCCTCGGCACCTCGTTAACGATCCTGAAGGGGTCGGTAACGAGGGTCTTGTAGAGCTCAACCTCGTTCAGCAGGAGGTGTTCGTCGGGTCTGGAATCATTTATCGGAACTTCATTATTGGACTCGATGATATGCTCAACTGGCAACCTGGACAAGTGATCCGCCACTAGATTTTCTGCTCCCTTCTTGTCTCTTATTTCATGATCGAATTCCTGCAGTAAGAGCATCCAACGAAGCAATCTAGGTTTTGCATCTTTTTTAGCCATTAGGTATCTAACGGCCTCATGGTCAGTATAAACAATCACTTTGGATCCAACAAGATAGGACCGAAATTTTTCAAAGGCAAATACCACAGCAAGGAATTCCTTCTCCGTTGTGGTATACTTGCTCTGCACCTCATCCAGCGTCTTACTTGCGTAGTAAATGGCGTGGAGTTTCTTGTCCTTCCTTTGCCCTAAAACTGTGCCAACTGCATAGTCACTGGCATCGCACATGATCTCAAAGGGTAATGTCCAATCTGGGGACTGCATGATGGGGGCGGACACAAGGGCAACTCTTAACCTATAAAATGCTTCAAGACATTCTGGAGACAGCTGAAACACTACATCTTTCATTAGTAGGTTAGTCAAAGGTTTAGCTATCTTAGAAAAATCCTGAATAAATCGCCTGTAAAAGCCAGCATGCCCTAGAAAACTCCTAATGTCTTTTACAGAAGAGGGGGGTGGTAGTTTTTCAATAAGCTCAATTTTCGCCTTATCTACTTCTATCCCTGTTTTAGAGACAAGGTGTCCTAGTACTATCCCCTCTTGAACCATAAAGTGACACTTTTCCCAATTCAGTACAAGATTGGTTTCTTCACATCGTTTAATCACTCGTGCAAGGTTAGCAAGACAAGAATCAAATGAAGAACCGTAAACAGAAAAATCATCCATAAAAACCTCTACAATATCCTCTATCATATTAGAAAAAATAGCCATCATACATCTTTGAAAAGTAGCAGGGGCATTGCAAAGCCCAAATGGCATTCTTTTATAAGCAAAGGTTCCATAGGGACATGTAAAGGTTGTTTTCTCTTGGTCATCAGGATGAATGGGAATCTGCCAAAAGCCGCTATAGCCATCTAAATAACAGAAGTAGTCATGATGGGCTAAGCGTTCTAAAACTTGATCTATGAAAGGAAGCGGAAAATGATCTTTTCTAGTAGCGCTATTGAGCTTCCTATAATCAATGCACATCCTCCAACTAGTGGTGGTTCTAGTTGGAATAAGCTCTCCCTTTTCATTTTCTATCACAGTCATCCCCCCTTTCTTAGGGACTACATGGACCGGACTCACCCATTGGCTGTCCGAAATAAGAAATATGATCCCTGCATCAAGTAATTTAATAATTTCCTTTTCAACTACATCTTTCATGTTAGGATTTATTCTACGTTGATGCTCTATGGTGGGTTTATGATTGTCCTCCATGTAAATCCTATGCATGCAAAGAGAAGGGGATATGCCAGTTATATCATCTAGGGAGTAGCCTATGGCTTTTCTATGCATCTTAAGCACACTTAGGAGTTTTTCTACTTCTTCATCTTTTAATCTAGCATTAATGATGACAGGAAGAGTAGAATTTGGGCCGAGGAATTCATACCTGAGGGAATCTGGCAAGGGTTTAAGTGTTTGGGACGGTTCGGCAGGAATTAGAATGGGCTCTTCTGGTTCCGTCTTCAACACTTCATGAAAGCATTCGAAAGCTGAGATCTCGCCATCTTCGGCAAGGGTCGTTAACGAGCCTGCATCTTCTGCCAGGAGAATCGGTAACGATGATAGAGGACTCGTTACTGAGACTGCAGTGGTTATTTCTGCCCATCTTTGCCCTGAAATTTCATCATTGCATGCTGATCTTCCTATAGGGTCTCCACATTCAATGATCTCCTCGTGGGCGTAGAGCATCTTGACTTCAGCTTTGTCGGACTCCTTGGATTGTTTAAATCGGAATTCCGTCACCTCATCCCCAATTTTGAAAGTTAGGAGTCCTCTCCTAACATCGATTATAGCTCCTGCTGTGGCGAGGAATGGTCTTCCCAAAATAATAGGCACAACTGGATCTTCGGGCATTGCCATCACGATGAAGTCATTCGGAACAAAGAAATTACCCACTTGAACTGGGAAATCTTCTAGCAGCCTTGTTGGTTTGATGCAAGATCCGTCTGCCATATAAAGCCGCATGTTGACAGGCTCTAATGGTCCCATATTTGCTCCAGACCAGATTGAGAGTGGAACAAGACTAGCACTGGCACCAAGACCGCATAAAGCTTTGAACTTGTGGTTGCCTATGCCGATTGTGATTGCAAACCTCCTAGGATCCCCAAGCTTTTCTGGAAGGGCTATGGATCTGACCTCGTCCTGCAGCTCTGTAATAGATCTTTTCCTGCTAAGAATATCTTTCAAGAATTTTGTGTAAGCCGGCATTTCGCTTAGGGCCTCAGCGAATGGGATGGAAATATTAATGCCCTGAAGAATCTTAACGAAACGCTTGAACTTACTCTCAGTAGAGTCCATAGATTTCTTAACTGGAAATGGAAGAGTTTTCACCATTCTAGGAACCAAGTTAGGCTCGAGAGGTGAGAGTACCGGGTCGACACTAGGGTCGTTCGGTGTCCTCGGCGGGTCGTTACCGACCCTGGTGGGGTCGTTAACTACCCTGGGATCGAGAGGAGGGCTCGGTTTAGAAAACTTACCTGGGTTGGGCTCGTCAGGAATCCTCGGAGCCTCGTCATCCTGGCTTGTAGGTTCGGTACTAGCTCTCGCTTGCTCGTTAACGAGCTGGCTGGCGAGATCTTGTTCCTCCTTCTCTTCAGCTTGAACTCTCTCCGGTAGTGCCTTCCCGCTTCTAAGGTGTACCGCTGCTATTTGGCCTCTAGGGTTCTCTTCGGTACGACCCGGGAGTTGCCCTTGTGGTCTTGGAATCCGTGCAGCAAGGTCTCCTAGTTGGGAATCAAAACACCTCTTCCAAATATCGAACTCTCCCCATCTTTTATCCAATCCGTTGATTCTCTCTTTAATCTCTTGAACCCATGATGGTGTCTCCTGATGGCTTGGAGGTCGATATGGTGCAGGTCGTCTATCTTGCGGGGGCCTTGTGTAATTATGATTTGCATTCTAATTGCCCCATGACGGATAGTTGTTCGACCTGTCATTATAATTAGGCTGGTTCCTGTAGGGTCCTCTCATGTAATTCATCTCAGCTATCGTCTCAGCGGTTCTAACCTGCTCAATGTTAGTGCAAGCAGAAGTACTATGCGCAGAAGAACCACATTCTTGACATGATTGAGAGAATTTAAGAAAACTTACCTGTTTCCTCAAACGGTTGACCTCATCTTGTAAGAATTGATTTTTAACATCGGGGTCAACTTCATCTCGATTGGGCACATAGAGACGTTTTTGAGTTTGTGGAGCTTTCTGGGTTCCGTACATAGCATCGTAATTCGCCAGCTTGTCCAACAGTTCCCACGCCTCTGTCGGGTTCATCTCTATAAAACCGCACGCAATATGCGTGTTGATGCGGTTCTTGGTCTCTGCGTTGATACCCTAGAAAAAGATTTCTTGCAATACATATAAAGGTTGCCCATGAGTAGGGCATTGTCTAAGCATCTCTTTAAATCTTTCCCATGTTTCAACAAATGTCTCATTAGGCAACTGGTGATAAGAGGTGATACGTTTCCTTAACTCCGTTGTCTTAGCAGGAGGGAAAAACTTTGTAAGAAATTGATCATACAAAGCTTTCCAAGTCCTGATAGACTTAGAAGGTAGGCTCTCTAACCAGTTCAGGGCCTTTCCAGTAAGTGACCATCTAAAAGCTTTTAACAAAACATATTCTAGTGAGACACCTTCAGCAGCTATGGTGTCACAAAAATCAAGAAAATTTCTAATATGTTCCATAGGGCACTCATCAGGTTTCCCTTCAAACTGAGCCCGTTTAATCAAGGATATAAATTGAGACTTGATCTCAAAAGGTTTCTCTATCGCAGGAAGCACAATAGGAGATTCTGGCACCCTCAGTTCCGGATGCATGTATTGTTTGGCATTCCTTGGATAGGCGTTTAGCTCCTCTTGCAGTCGAGCCTTGTCTGCATCAGCGCCGTCCTTCTCGGCTTTCAGTGCCTCCATCTGGGTCCGGAGGATCTCTAACTCTCGAGCCATCTCTTCAGCTGTGGCCATGGCTCGGTTTTCTCGGAGTCGTCGGTGTAGGGAACGTTCGGGTTCTGAGTAATAACTGGAGCTATCAAACTGAAGCCTTCTTCGTCCTACCGGCATACACTGAGAAAACAAACAAAGAAAACAAAAATTAAAAACAAAAACGGGGTCGGGCTAGTCCCGATCCCAAAGATAAACTAACAACTTGTTGCTTCCCCGGCAACGGCGCCAATTTGTTGATAGGGTTTCTCGGCCAACAAATAAATTTGTAAGTCAAGACCCCGCTGAGTACAGTGGAGTCAGGATCGTTTCACAGGAAGCAAGGTTATTGGTTTATCAATCTAATAAAAATCAAATCAAATTAAACAAAACACTCACGAGATGCCTCGTTAACGACCTTGTCAGGATCGTTACCGAACCACCGAACACAAAAATACCAATTAACGACCTAATAAAATTCTAATTAATACTCGGTACCGAAGCAAGTATTCAGCAACGAAGATTTATCAGAAATAATTCAATAAAAACAAATATCTAGGATAAGGGACACCACAACATAGCCAAGCATAAGAATTCATAAGAAGATAAGATCATGCCTTTAAATAGATAGAGTCATCAACTTTCATTGACTTGACAAGTAAATTAATCTATTTTCATAAACTAACTCACTCAATTGCTTGTTTTGGATCCAAAGCTTGAAACTTCCGTTGTCAAACAATATCAACCTTCAAGTTACTAACTTTCTCTTTCAATCAAGTTAAAACTCAAATTACCTCAACTCCCGTTTCGGTATTAAGCACAACAAACAATCTCAATAAAAATAAAAGGCATTCAAAATACTATCTTACTTCATCAAACATGCTCAACTATGCCGGGCTTAACCCCGACCCTAGAAAAATAGACTACTCACTACTCATGATTAAGAAACTACAAACTTGAATAAAAATAAACATTGAAACAAAACTCAAACTTAAATTAATAACAAAAATATTGTCTTACAGAGAATCAGAAGAAAACCAAAACAAAACAATCACCGAACCACAAACTCGATCAACGAACCTCGGAAACCGTCGTTACCGACTTCCGATCCGGCTCTCTCTCCTTCGGCCTTCCTTCTCCTCCAAAACTAGCTCTAAAACTCTACTCCAAATTAAGCCCCCCCCCTTTCTATGCTAGATAGAAGGGTATTTATACTAGAAAATCCTAAAAAACTAAAAAGGCTAAAAGATAAAAACTTTCCTAAAAAGATAGAAACAATCTCTAAAAGATAGAAATAAAATCTAGAAAGATATTAAACCCTAAAATACATATTCTAATAACCCATAAAGATTCTGAAAAGATACTCAACCAATACGGAAATAAATTCCCGCTCAGGATCGGTGAATAATAAAATAATACTCCGAAATCTTCTCTTCGTGGCCTCGTTAACGACCCTTCACAGCCTCGTTAACGAGCCTGGGTTTTTGTTTTCTTCAACACCTCCTCTCGTTTTCTTGAGCTCTGACTTCTTAAATCTTGCACTTTCCCGTCCTTCACTGTGATGCTCCAAATTTAGCTCCATTTAGCTCCTTTCCTCGCTAAAACCTGTAAAATACACAAAATAGCGTAGATTCCACCCTTTTCGTAGATTTATGCAAAACTAACTAAAAACACTTAAAACTAAACCTAAACTAGACAAAATTAATCCTAATAAGCAAGGAAAACCTATCAAAAACTATACCAAAAATGCGAACATCAAAATACCCCATACTTAGACTTGCTTGTCCTCAAGAAATAATCAAGACACTAACCAAAACCAAAACAAATCATGCTTATCAAGACATAGCCATCTTCAAAAAGCAACATCTACACATAAGAAAATTATAGCAAAAGACTATTAACATCCTCACACATATGTGCACTTAAAATAGACATAAAATAATACAATCCAGCCTCTCAAGGGATATAATGCGTTTCACTCCACTCTCATGTGTTTGGGCTTATAATATCAATCTCTCAACTCATCCTATATACAAAAACTCATAGAAATTGGAACTTATATCACCAATACTCTCCACCCAAGATTTGTCAAAACAAGCAAAGAATCATCAAGAGAACTAAGGATCAATGAAAAACTTCATAGAAGCTTCCATTCGGCCGGGTTGTAATGGGGCTTGGTAATAACAAATAGGCGTGGAAATATTTTGGTCATGTGGTGCTAATAATATCCGGGAATCAAAGACTCCTAAAAACTCACACACAACATCAAAACTCTCATATAAAATAACCAAACTCAATCTCATATTATGCACACTTATTTTCACTCACCCATTATCATCCTAGAAAGTCTCATAACCAAAAATAAAAGAATCTCTTGATATTATTTTTAAACACAAATGCACTTCAATTATTCCTCTTTTCTCTTTTCTTTTTCCTTTTTATTTTTTTCTTATTCTTCTTTCGCTGCCTCGTTAACGAACCCACATCCGGGTCGTTAACGATTCACCATATACATTTCTTCCCTTCAAGCTTTATTTTGTGCATCTTTTTTTATCAAGAGACCTTTCTTACATGTAATAACAAGAGACTTCCAATCTACCCTTCCCAAATACCCTTTAATTCAAGCAAATAGAAACTCTTTTCTTTTCAACAAAACACAAGACTTCACCTCTCCAATCTAAGTCCTAATTCCCGGATAGGGTCAAGCTTATCTCGGCTAGGGAACAATTTTTGTGGAGCTAAAAATAAAAGGTTTCAGGCCAAAATTGGTTATCAAAAGAAGGAATAATGTAAAGGTAGATAGGGGATAATAGGGCTCATAAAAATAAGTTCTCTATCATATGATCTTCATAAGTAATGAACTAAAAATCTCATAAGGGTCTCAAGAAATAGATAACCATCACAATTCCAAGAGATAATATGCATAAGGAGAGTAAATCACACAAAAAAGAAGAGGGATTTTATAAATGTTCTCCCTATAAGGCCAAAAATTACTCACAAGGTAGATTTTGTTGGATTGCATCATCTATGCTATAAAGTATATGTGCTCAATTCCATCTAATGCTATTCTCTTCTAAACAACAATAATTTCAATTTTAAGAATCTGGCTATACTTTCAAAGACATATTTGCAAGGAATTATATGGTCAAGCTAGTGATTGCTATCATAGAACTTTTAAGAAGGGATATCTATCAATTCTAAACTTTTTTTTTTTGAATTTTTAAATTTTTCAATTTTTTTGTTTTTTTCCGATTTAACAAAAGTAACAACTACATAAAACATAAAAAACACCTAGGACATAATTTTTCTACTTTCTTCCCACCCCATACTTAAAATTACAGTGTCCCCACTATAAGAAAAATAACAAGAAGAGGGAAAAGAAAACAAAAAATATTAAAAAGCAAAAGAAAGACATAAAACTTACAAAAATGGAAACAAGGAAAGGAAACTTCATCTTGAGCTTGATCAACGGTTCGGTGGAGGAAAATATTGCTCAATGTTCCCCATGAAGTCATACATCGTCCTCCAATGCTCAGCATCCTCCGCTTCTCTCTGACGTTGCCGCTCGTCCTCCCTCGACATGCGTGCGGAGTAGACGATTTTCCATCTATCCATCCTCCGATGAATGTGATCGGTCTAAAGGTGAAGCTGCTGCATCCGTGCAGACAGATCCTCGGCCCATGGTGGTGGTATGCTCGATCCTGCGTACTCGGGCTGAGGAGGTGGTGGGTAGTGAGGCTGGAAATGGTCTTGATACATCACCGGGTTGTAAGGCATTAAGCCATATGCTTGAGGGTCGACAGGAGCTGGTGGAGGGTCGACAGGATCTTGCGGTACCTCGTTAACGAAGCTGGTTGCCTCGTTAACAGTGTTGGGCGGTGGCTGAAAATGGTCGTTAACGACCCTGATTGGCTCGTTGACGAAGATGTTGCCTCCTAATTCCTCCGAATTCCTCCGTCTCCATGTCTTCTTCTGTAAAGTTGAGCTCCTTAGTGCCGCCCTCGGTGTCGGCTTCCTCGGTGTCATTGCCTACGACCTCGGTATCCTCTTGCTCATCTTCTTCTTCATATTTGTCCACATCGTCCCGCTCAAACCGGGTGTGACATGGCCTAAGTGAGAGCTCATCCTCCGGTTTTGGCTCCAATGGGTAAGGCTGGCCCGTCCACACTTCGTACCAATTCGGTACGTAGAGTAGCTCGTACATGTCGAGGGAAGGTATGACGACTTGATCTCGAACCTTCACATTGTAGCCTCCCTCGGCTTGCACGAAAATCCCGGAACTATACCAATAGTTCTTGTTGAGGAGTTGAGCGTGGGCCGGTGTGTAGCGGGTGAGATCCACTCCAAGATTTTTAGCCAAGAGGCTAACCAAATTGCCACACCACACCTCCTTGGACTTGTGGGACTTCTCGACATAGTAGAGCCATTCGTACCCCAAATTCAAGGGGTCGGGCTCCTCGAAGAGGATGGTGCGGAAGCAAGCGACCTCCGTCCTTGTAGACCGGTTCAACTCCTTCTTCGGCCAGAATAGTGCGGCGAGGACTCTCAAGATGATCCGGAAGATGGGGTTGACTATGGTTGCCCCGGATAGCGCCGCGGTGGAGGATTGAACCTCTCCGGTGATGTAGCTCCAAGTGCGGGTCACTCGGTAGTCCTTCAAGCTATAGTCTCTAGATGGGTTTGGGAGCTCCAAGATTGCATTGAACTCCGCCATGGTGAAGTCACGGTCCTCGTTACCGAGCCGGAACCGAATGCGTCCCGCCGAGATCTTCGACGAGAAGTTGGTCTCCAAGGTGGCCAAGAACTCGGATGTGAGGGCCGGATAATGTGGCAAGCTCTCTTGCTTCAATAAGTGTGCGGCCCCAAGGATGATGAAAGCGTCCTTGACATCCGTGTAGATGCCCGTAGAGACGGCGCTAGACTTCGAGAATCATCGGGTGTAATGGTCCTTCTCCAAGAAATCCCGGTAGCGCCGTACTTGGCTTTGACTGCTCAAAATCACATCTTCCACCCGGGGTGGAGATGGAGACCTGTGGTTCCTCCTCTTCTTCTGGGCTCGGGTAGCGGGTCTGCTTGAACTAGCCATGGATCCTACAAAATAATCGAAAATTTTCCAAGATAAGATTCACTCAAAAATAATAGTTACGAGACCCCATACATGGTCTCAAAATTAAGCTCGGAATTATTCATAAACTACCCAATTGGGTTGTTTACGGGTCTGGGCTCGGATCGATCATCTATGAAGTGCAGGGTCGTTAACGAGCCTGGGTGGGTCGTTAACGAGCCGCCGAGAGCAAAACCAGAAATTTCCGAAATTGAATCTACCTCTAATTCAGCACAAATCAAGCATGCAATCTTCTATTATTCCCCACAATTCCCTCATTGGTTAAAAGCACCTCATACTTACTCAATTACCCATCCCGAACATGCTAAAAATTTCCCGGAATTTTGACATGCAAAGTTCGAACATTTAGATCTAGAACAAGAAAAATCCATGCTTTCCTAACTAAAGGGTTACAATAGCTAATCTAACATGAATAAACTTACCTAAAACATAAACAACTAAGCACAATCAAGAATTTTTAGAATGGAATTTAATCCTAATAAGCAAGGAAAACCTATCAAAAACTATACCAAAAATGCGAACATCAGGCGTGCAATATTAGATCAAAAGTCATTTTAAAGGCAAAAGAAGAAAGACCAAGTGAACTTCAAAGACATCTAGGCATTAGCATAAAGAATGAGAATAGTATCAAGCAAATAAGCACATTCAGCACTACAAAATCATGAACAATCGAATAAAAGAATAAATTCGAACCTTGAAACCAAATGGAACATTTAAGAGTGACATTTACATTCACATTTCATCGAACACTTGGCCTACAATATTAGATCACAAGTCATTTTAAAGGAAAAAGAAGAAAAAAACAAGTGAACTTTAGAGACAAATAGGCTTAAGAATAAAGAATGAGGATAATATCAAGCCAATAAGCACATTCTGCACTACAAAATCAAGACCGATCGAATAAAAACATAAATTCAAACCTTGAAACCGAATGCCACATTTAGGAGTGACATTTATATGGACATTTCATCGAACACTTGGTGTGAAATGTTGGATCATAAGTCATTTTAAAGCCAAAAGGAGAAAAGAGAAATGAACATTAAAGTCATCTAGGCATGAGCACAAAGAATAAGGATATTATCAAGCCAATAAGCACATTCAACACAGAAAAATTAAGACGTATCGAATAAAAATATAAATTTGAACATAGAAACCGAATGCCAAATTTAGGAGTGAGATTTACATGGACATTTATGCGAACACTTAGCATGCAATCATAGATCAAAATTCATTATAAAGACGAAAGGAGAAAACACATGTGAACTTTAAAGACATTTAGCCATAAGCATAAAGAATGACGATAGTTTCAAGCAAATAAGCACATTCTACACTAAAAAATCAAGAACAATCGAATAAAAGCATAAATTCGAACCTAGAAACTGAATGCCACATTTAGGAGTGACATTTACACGAACATTTCGTCGAACACTTAGCGTACAATGTTAGATCACAAGTCATTTTAAAGGCAAAAGGATAAAAAAACAAGTGAACTTTAACGACATCTTGGCATAAGCACAAAGAATGATGATAGTATCAAGCGAATAATCACATTCTGCACTACATAATCAAGACGTATCGAATAAAGGTGTAACACCCCGCCTTAACGTCGGGGCACTACTTGGTAGTTGACCCTCTCGGGCACTGCCAAAACTAGTCTGACAACTAAACATCTAGACCTTGCAACTCGGGCACGACGAGAAAACGAGTTTGAATCATCCATGATGGCTGGATCGATGGAGGGAATCATGGTGCAAAGGGATCGCCACGAGAATCCAAGGAATTCCGACAACAAACACCACGCAACTGACCCGTCTTCAACTGGATTGATCTTCGTCGTCCGAACTCGGATTTGAGTGATTCCAATTCGAGACGTTAGATCTCTGAGTCTAGTTTAATCCCTCAGAATAAAGATGATGAGTGGATTAAACGTTATGTCGAATTTAATGATATGGTGCAGAAACCTCCGAGATGGATGATGGTTCAATGGAGAGAACAAGGGGATATGGATGCTTGATAACTTGGATATGACTCACTAAGCTCTCAAACAAACTAGGATGCTCGAATTGTCGGATATGACTCACCAACAACAGAACAACGAGAATTGAACGAAACAAAACAAGAACTTTGAATTGAAAAATGCAAGGAAAAGAGAAGCAAATTTCATCCAAGTCTACCAACAAAGGGTGAGGGGGCCGACCATATAACCTAGAAAGCAACCTCACAATGTTAGCCCCTTCACTTAAGGAAATTACAAAAATTAACCCGAAAACCCGAAAACTTAATAATTGTCCTTTCCGTAGAATTGTCACTTAGAACCATGAAGTAGAATAAAACTCCAACCATCTTCATTGCACTCTTTCGGAAAGCTACACCCCATGATCTCTTCTTGCACTTGACATAGAATGGACTTAGCTCGGGATCGCGTAATACGACATAGATAAGGTGGTGTAGTTCCTTGAGCTTTGGCACCATCAAAACCGGAAGTCAAGGGCGCGCCACCATCCAAGCTTGTTGCCGCGTCTAGGGTATGCAGAGGCTCCTCCAAGTGTTCCGACGTGTGCTCCTCCAAGTGTTGCTCCTCCAAGTGTTCCGAAGTGTGCTCCATAGTTGGCTCGGACATCGATGTAATCACATCATCATCCTCCCCTTGAAAAGGGTTCGTCCTCGAACCTAGATCCTGCTCAAACTCAACATCATCGTTAGAAAAATAAGGAACAAGATCGGATACGTTGAATACCTCGTGGACACCATAATTTGGAGGAAGATCAAGCTTGTAAGCATTGTCGTTGATGCGCTATAACACTTGGAATGGTCCATCTCCACGTGGCTTGAGCTTAGAATTTCGAAGTGTAGGAAACCTCTCCTTCCTCAAATGAACCCAAACAAGGTCGCCGGGTTCAAAAATCAGCTCCTTGCGCCCTTTATCAGCTTGGCGCTTGTATTGCAATGTTCGCCTCTCCAATTGAAGACGAGTATCCTCATGAATCTGCTTAATATACTCAGCCCGGTCCCGTCCTTCACGACTCTCTCGATCGGACATAGCAGAAGGCGCTAAATCAAGTGGTGTAATGGGATTGCGCCCATACACCTCCTCAAAAGGCGTCTTCTTTGTAGCGGAATGAACGGACCTATTGTAAGAAACTCAATGAAAGGAAGACAGTCTTCCCACCTGCGCAAATTAGTTTTCAAAATAGAACGCAACAAGGCACCAAGGGTACGATTAACGACCTCGGTTTGCCCAACCGTTTGCGGGTGGCAAGTAGTAGAGAATAAGAGCATGGTTCCAAGCTTGGACCAAAGAGTCTTCCAAAATAAACTTAGAAATTTAACATTACGGTCAGAAACAATAGATTTAGGGACCCCATGCAACCGAACCACATTATCAAAGAACAAAGTGGCAACATTAACAGCATCATCGGTTTTGTGGCAAGCAATAAAATGTGCCATCTTAGAAAATCTATCTACCACCACAAAAATAGAGTCCCTACCCCTTTTTATCCTAGGCAACCCCAAAACAATGTCCATAGAAATATCTTCCCATGGGGCACTAGGAATAGGCAAAGGGGTATACAAACCTGAGGGTGCACTTTAGACTTTGCACGCACACATGAAGCACAAAAGCTCTCTACCGACCTAAGCATGTGAGGCCAATATAAATGTTCCCTAAGTATATGCAAAGTTTTCATGACACCAAAATGTCCCATGAGGCCGCCACCATGGGCCTCTTGGACAAGCAAACGCCTAAACGAACCACTAGGCACACACAAGCGAGTTCCCTTAAAAAAGAAACCCATCATGCAAATAAAATTGATCCCGACTTCCCCCCTTCAAACAAGCATGAAAAGTGTCACTCAATTCAGCATCATGAGCATACAACTCTTTCATGAAAGAAAATCCAAGCAATCGTGCATCTAGTAAGGATAAAAGAGCGTACCTCCGGGACAACGCGTCAGCGACGACGTTGTCCTTGCCTTTCTTATGCTTGATGACATAGGGAAAGGATTCAATGAACTCAACCCATTTCGCATGCCTCCGATTCAGTTTGGCTTGCCCTTTCATGTACTTCAACGCCTCGTGATCGGAATGGATAACAAACTCCCGAGGCAAGAGATAGTGCTCCCACGCCCGTAGCACTCGAACAAGAGCAAGTAGCTCCTTGTCGTACGTGGGGTACTTGAGCTCATCACCTTCAAGCTTCTCACTATAATAGGCTATGGGACGTCCCTCTTGCATAAGCACACCACCGAGCGCGATTCCCGACGCATCACACTCAATCTCGAACATCTTGCCAAAGTCGGGAAGAGCTAACAACGGCGCTTGTGTCAACTTATCCTTAAGGGCTGCAAAGGCCTCTTCTTGAGCCTCTCCCCACATAAATGGAACATTCTTCTTGGTGAGGAAGGTCAAAGGCGCAGCCAACGTACTAAAATCACGAACAAACCGGCGGTAGAAACCAGCTAGTCCAAGGAAGCTCCGGACATGTGTCATAGTTGTCGGTGTTGGCCATTCTTGAATCGCCTTCACCTTCTCTTCATCCACGTGAAGTCCTTTCCTACTCACAATAAAACCAAGAAATACCACGTGATCCGAACAAAAGTGGCACTTCTTGAAGTTAGCAAATAGGCGTTCCCGTTTCAAAGCTTCAAGCACTTCCCTAAGGTGCTCGACATGGGATGATAAATCGTGGCTATAAATCAAAATATCATCAAAGTATACAACCACAAACTTACCAATAAAAGGGCGGAGGACGTTGTTCATCAAGCGCATGAAAGTTCTCGGAGCGTTGGTTAATCCGAAGGGCATAACCAACCACTCGTATAGGCCTTGCTTGGTTTTGAACGCTGTCTTCCATTCATCTCCCTCCTTCATCCTTATTTGATGATATCTGCTCTTGAGATCAATTTTGGAGAAGAGACTCGCCCCATGAAGCTCGTCAAGCATATCCTCAAGCCTCGGAATCGGGTGACGATACTTGATAGTATTATTGTTGATCGCTCGACAATCAACGCACATCCTCCATGTGCCGTCCTTCTTAGGCACAAGAATGACGGGCACGGCACACGGGCTGAGGCTCTCACGCACATATCCCTTATCAAGGAGCTCTTGAACTTGTCGTTGAAGCTCCTTAGTTTCCTCCGGATTGGCTTTGATGCTCGATTCCCCTAAGCGGTGGTAGTCCTGGTGGCACCTCTTCTTGGAAAAGCTCCTCAAAGTCCTGCAAAAGAGTAGATATGGAAGGAGGAAGATCAACTAATTCTTGGGAAGATAAATAAGATTCTTGAAAAATAAGTAAAACGCAAACGCCACTTCCCTTGAAAGTATGAAGAATCTCCTTCGGTTTGGCCAAAAGCAAGGGCGTAGAAAGGCCGCCTAGAGCTAGCTTCTTGTCCTTCTTTCCCTCTCGAAGCGCATGCTTCTTCCTTTGCTCCTTCTCTGCGTGGTCCAACATGATTTCATGGGGAGTCATCGGGTGCAACGTCACCTTCTTTCCCTCCATTTGAAAGTGATACTCGTTGGAGACGCCATCATGAATAGCTACCTTGTCATATTGCCAAGGGCGACCCAAAAGAAGATCACAAGCGGTCATCGGCACCACATCACACTCCACCTCATCCTTGTAAGGCCCTATAGAAAAGCAAATACGAGCCCTTTCCTTGACTTGGATCGGGGCATTAGAATTCAACCAACATAGAGGATAAGGTAAAGGATGGCAAGTAGTTTTCAAGGAAAGCGATCCACCACCTCTTGACTAATAATATTACAACAAGACCCGCTATCGATAATCACACTACATACCTTATCCATAATTTTCCATCGAGTGTGAAAGATAACCTCTCGTTGGCTAGGTGTGGTGGTGTTCTCCGTCATGAAAAGCGTTCGTTGTACCACGAAGCACTCACCCTCCTCGGCGGTGACATGGAGGCCGTCTTCCTCAACCTGGGGGCTCTCTTCTTCCTCTTCCGCAGCCCCTTCTTCCTCATACTCGTACTCCCCTTGGGAGTTAAGAAGAACCTTCCGTTCGTTGGGACAATCCCGAGCATAATTCCCATGGCCAAGGCACTTGAAACACTTCACGTCGCTCGCCTTCACACCGCCTTCTTGCCGAGGACGTGGGGGAAACTCTTTCCTCGGTTGAGGAGTCAAGTCCTTCCTTATTTCCGGCTTCCTAAACTGTTTTGGTGGTGCCTTAGGAGTCGTGGATGAAGGCTACCACGTTCGAGAAGTGGTTGAACTCGAACGCCGTTGAGCAAGTTGCTTGTACATATGGTTGGTATAATGAAGCACTTGCTCAATATCAGTACCCCTACTAAAATGCTGCATACTCACCACATTTTTAAGTTCCAAATTTAACCCATTGACAAATTTAGAGATGACATACCCGTCGGGAAATTGTACTCGGGAACGGAAGATGAGCATACGCAGCTCTTAGATCTTGCCATGTGTAATCTTGAGGCACGAACCTCTCTTCTAAGGCCTCTCTTAGATCTTGCCATGTGTTAAGTTGAGGCATCCGACGTGCTCTCCTCAAAGCCTTATCCTCGAGCCACCATTGGTAAGCAAAGTCGTTGAAGTGTATGGCCGCCATGGCCACCCGCCTCGCATCATCATAGCCATAGAAGTCAAATATTGACTCCACCTTGGCAAGCCAATCAAGACAGGCATCGGCGTCGGAAGTTCCCGAAAACGTCGGCACGTTCAGCTTGATGTCGTAATGAGGATCCCGCGGCCGCTCTTCTTGTTGCAACGGCGCGCCATGCCAAGGCTGCTCGACACCAACATTGGTCGGCCCTCTAGGAGGTTGGCCGCGCCTTGGTAGATGCAAGAGAGGTGGGGGTTGAGTAGCCATTGCAGGATTGGCCTCTTGATAGCTTGGCGCTCCATATCTTGAAAAGTTAGTACCACTAATAGGAATATTATTAGGAAAAGTAGCGAATGAAGGCCTTACCCCGGAATTGGCCACAAAGTGTGGATTGTGGAAGCTCATCGGAGGAATGTAAGGAGGCATAATCCCCATGGAGGTGCTCACACCGATGGATGCTTGCGCCTCCGAGTTTGGCAAGTAAGAAGTAGAGGCCTCCTCGTGTAACTGGTCGCTCTCGGATGCGAGGGTCAAGAGATACAATTTATAACCCGACCCTGTTGTAGTACGTGGTGGGTGTCGAACACTCGGGATGTCTACTCGATCGATGTGCCTAGATACTAGGAATCTAGAAAGGAGAGCATAAAACAAAGGAAAACAAAGAAAACAGTCGGGACCGACACTGAGGTCACGTCGTGCCCGAGGTTGACGACAAGAGGAAGTCGAGACCGACACTGGGTAAGTCGGGCCCGAGGTAGCTGGGGATGTCGAACTCAAAGATTTTAAAAGTAGATCTTGGGCTTTTGGGTTCCTTCCCTAGTAGATTAAGGCTTTTCCACCCCAATTCAGGCAATGAGTGATGATCGGACTAGGATCGAGTGCTTTCGCCCTCGTTCCAACCACATCTACACCTCAATCCATGGGGAAATCCCCTTCGAAGCAAGGTCTTGAGATTGACACATGTTCACTTTCGCTACTTTGCCAATCTCAAGCCTTGATTCCCAACTTTCGCAAGGAATTGTAGCTCTATGTAGAGTGGGTTCCTTAGATCAAACACTCAAGGCTATGGAATTGGGGTTTCTAGCCTAAACCTAGCTAGGGTTTTCCCCCATAACCCAAGATCAAGGAGATCTACTCCATGTGACAAGCAAAGAAAGCAATCAAATCAAAAGGGAAAACAATCATCATAATCAATCTCAAAACAAAGCAAAGTTTCATTCAAATCCAAAGCAATCCACAAATTCAAATCAAAGGTTTTCAAATCCACAAGAACAAAGCAAATCAAAGCAAATCTACCAACAAAACCTATCAAGACTTCCTCCCTTGGCCGATTCTCTGTCTCTTCCTTCTCCTCTCCTTCCTCCTTGCTCTCCAAGTATCCCCTTGGTTCCCTTCTTTTTGTGTGTGTGTGGGAACCCTTTCTTAGAAGACAAGAGGGCCTTTTATAGATTAGATGAAGGGCAAAAGTGGAAGTCCACAAATTCGGGCCTTGGAGCCCAAGTAGTTCGGTGACCGACTCGGACCGACACGGAGGACCTCGGGCCCGAGTTACTGTGCATCTCGGTCCGAGGTTGGAGACTTCAAAGTCGGGCCCGATGTGGTTGCAACTCGGTCCTGACCTCGTTCCACCTTCTTCTTAGTTGGCTTCTCTTGTTCTTCTTCATGGCTTGCTTCTCTCTTTCCCGCTTTAGCTCATCCTTTGCTCCATGTCTCGACCCTACTTCAAATCGATCCTTGATTCATGCCAAATTACCTACAAAACACATAAAAGGTGTGTAGTCTCCGAATCTCATAGAAATACGGGAACTAGGCTAAAAAGGAACAAAACGCACAAGAAAAGGGGAAAAAGAAACATATTTACAAAGGAAATCACATATGAAAACACCACCAAATAGAGAGACATCAAAATACCCCATACTTAAACTTGCTTGTCCTCAAGCAATAACAATGTAAGCAAGACCGAAACATAATCTTCAAGTAAAGCCTCGTATGAAAACACATTTTAATCACAAGTGATCGATATTCAATCAAGATTACATCATCACACGTGATTAAGTGTTCCAAGGAATAAAGTCAATGCAACTAAGCCTCACTTTAGGGATATGTGAATGTGTATCACTCATCATGTTTTTGGGTTTAGCAATGAACACTCAAGCTCAAAAATCATGCAAGTAAGGACTTTACTATTGAAGCTAATATCACCAATTCCTCCACCTAGAGATGCCTAATGCAAAGTACACAAAGAGTTTCGAACTTGGCTCAATGGAGGTCCTCAAAGAGGTTCCATTCGGCCGGGTTGTAATAGGGCTTTTGGTATTTTTCAAGGTGGGAATTATTTGGTCTTGTGGTGCTTACAATGGGGATTGAACAACCTAAACTCTCATTAACCTCACCAAATTCCACCATTACTTTCACACCCACCCAAAAGACTTAACATTTTCCTTTCAACCCAAAATTTCACTTAACATTCCACTTCATCTTTGCTCTTATGCTTTTTGTTGGATTTTCAACACTTTCTACATTTGGACCGACTTTCTTATGACATCGGGCCCGATGTTGCTTGTAACTCGGTCGGACCATTTTCTTCACTTAAGCTCTTTGCTTTATTCCATTTTACATTTCCAACATTTTCTTTCTTTCTTTTCTTTCTTTTTTTCATTTTTTTTTTGTACAACAAAGATGCACTACCCACATGATTCATAACACCATTCTTTGCCCTTAAACCCAAGAGAATCTCAACTCTTCAAATACAATCCAAACCTCTTTTCTAAAGTCCAATCCCATAAGGGTCAAGTCATATAAGGCTAGGAATAATATTTTTGAGGAGTTTCAAATAAAGGCTTAGGCTAGAACGGGGCTACAAACAAAGGATTATCTTCATGGTAGGATATGGAACATTTATGTGACTAGAAGAATAAAGTTCAAAATCAATGTGACCATGCTAGGACAATTCTCATGACGGTCTCGGAAAATAGATAAACACCGCAATAGCAAGTTTTACTAAGCATGAATGAGCTAATCACACAAGAAAAATGAGGGATATGCAAATATGAACAAGCATCCCTAAAATGGCCAAAAATCAATCTCACAAGGGTCACTCATACCTAGTTGCATAAGAACTTATCCTAGAACTCACATGTTCAATAAAACAAGCAAGATATCATGATCACATCAAAAGCAACATCATTTTTAGAGGCTAAACTATCCAAAAATATGCAAAGGAATTTACATGCTCACATCATCGTTAGCTTTTATTTTCGCAATCTAAGATGGGAATTTCTAGTCCAAAACCTACAAAACACAAAATCTTTTTGTTGTTTTTAACACAATTTTTCAATTTTTTTATGGATTTTTTTGCAAAAATTTCTCTAAAACCAAAAGCTAATCCATTCAAGACCAAATTAATCATCCATGTCTTTCCTCAAACCACTAACCAATAAGAAAACATCCCAAATACAAACTAGAAACACAAACTAAATATCCTCAAAATAATAAACAAACATAAACAAGTGAAATCATGAACACACTTACCCCCACCCCATACTTAAAATTTTGATGTCCCCATCAAACAAGGAAACCAAAACGTAAAAGCAAGAGATAAGAGTATGAAGAGCTCACAATTTCTTATTCTTCAATGGCATGTATAGAATCAATCGAAGGGGTTGTCACGTCTAATTCCTCTTTGGAGCCTTGCTTGCCGTTCCCTCTCGTACACTTGCTCTTGGTAGAAGTCTTGTGGTGGTGGTTGAAGTTGAGGCTCCGGGCGTGTCCATTGGTCCTCACGGGAAGGGAATTTCCATCTCATCCACGTGTTGTAGCTATCTTGGACCCGCCACCTTTGGTCTTCCACCTCCCTAAGCTCCTCTACCTCTCGTCTAGTGTAGCCGAGGGCCCGGTTCATCTCTTGTTGGCTAGCTTGGAAAGAGCTTTGTTGTTGAAGCATTTGTTGTTGTTGTTGGTACATTTGTTGTTGATGTTGGTACATTTGTTGTTGTTGGAGATTCACTTGATGGACCTCTTGGAGAACATTTTCTTGTTGAAGTTGGAGATGAGCCATTTGGTTGGCTAAGAAGGACATGTCCACCGGTTGTGGTTGCTCGGGAAACACCATTCCCGGACCGTACCATTGGGCATAGCCTTCATAACCGCCACCTTGGAATTGCTCTCGCCTTGCACCGCTCCCTTCTCCACGTTCATAATGCCTCGGGACCTCACCACCATGGAATGAACTGGACCGACGTTGAGGGAAGTCGGGCCCGACTTGGTGTGTACCTCGGTCCGCCAGTGTTGGAGCATGGTGCGTGGCTCGGAGGTCGGCCATCAAGCCTTGGAGGCGCTCATCTTCTTCACTTTTCCCTTGATCGACATCCATGTCCTCCCCACGAGGTGCAAACACGAAGTTGTCTTGGTCGGAATCCGGTGTAGATGGAGGAGAGGTAAACCGAATGTGTTGAGATTGCATCTTCGGGGTCACCAAATGAGTGTGGCTTGCCGGCCCACACTTGGTACCAATTTTGATACCGAGAAAGGTCATAGAGGTTGTGCACTAACCGGATCGACACACCATCATAGTTTGAGTGAGGGGCCAAGGAAATCATGTAGAGCTTCTCCTTGATGATGTTGGCCTTCTTGAAATACTTCATGTTCATGAACTCAACACCATTCGGAGCCGGAGAATACTTGTCAAGATCAACTCCTAGACGCATGGCGAGCCTTGCTATCATCCCGCCGAAGTAGATCCAAGAGGAACTTTAGAAGTCCCGCACCATCTTGACCCACTCCCATGCAAGGTTCATGGGCTTCTCGGTGTTGAAGAGCATCTCATGGAGCAACATGATCTCCTCCTTCATCGGCTTGCTCAACTCATGACGAGCATAGATTGCACACCCCAAGACTCGCACCATGACCCGAAAAAGAGGGCTAGCAATCTCGGTTGTGGAGGCGCCCTTTCTCATCTCACTCTTCCCGGCCACATGACGCCACACTTGGTTCACCTTCTCATTGTTGACGCCGGCCTCTTCTCTTGGGCATGAAAACCTGAAGTAGGTAGCCAAATCCCTAAGAGTGAGATTGTGGTCCTCGTTGCCTAATGGGAAAGTGATCGCCCCTTCCTCATCCTCCACATTATCATAAGTGCACTCGAATGTGGCCATAAATTCCGAGGTGAGGGCGGGGTAGTGAGTGTTGTCCCACCTTAGCATCCCATTAAGACCGATGTGGGAGTAGCATCTTGGAAGGGCTTGATCCATGTCCATCTTCCTCACGTCTTCCCAATCAAGCCACCTCGTGTGGTGCTCAAGCGCCATATATCTTTCATAATTCTCCACTTGCTCATCCTCCTCCAAATAGACATCATCCAACTTCAGCTCTTTCCTCGTCTTCTTGGACTTCTTCCTTGGCCTTTCCACATGAGAGGATGAAGCTCTTGTCTCCATGGTACCTACACACATCCAACCAAACAAAAGGATCCAAGATAAACTCCATACAACTCGACAAAAGCACTCATCAACACACAACAACATTGCAACACAAAGGGAACCCCATACTTAGTCTCTAGACTCACATGCATCTCAATCCAACATAAATCATCATGGACATCTTCTAACAATAGCCAAGCAAATGATCATTCTACATCATGATTAGGCTATAGCCAACAATTAAACACATGAATCCACATGATATCACAAGAAGAGAGCAAAAAACAACAAGGATCGACTTCCAGCCTATGTCGGGCCCGACTTACTCAACCTCGGTCCGACATGTTGGACCGACTTTCACACCTCGGGCCCGACTCTCCTGGGCACGACGATCTCGACCTAGTTCATGCTTCGACTTCTAGCCTCAAATCAACCCAAATCACTCTATCATGCACTTAAATTTCAAATTCAACCATCAAACATCCCTAATCGAAGTTCTAAATGGATCTAAGCATGCATAAACAACTTTAAAGCTCAATTTCACAAATCATGCAAATCCACCATTGATGCTCAAGCTCAAGCTCTCAATCAAACATGGCATTACTCAATCTACGCAATGAAAGCACAAAATTTTCAAAGAAATAAGTAGAGATCGAGTAACACATACCGGATTCGAAGAGTATTTGAACTTTTGAACAAATAAGCAACTTAGAACTCAAATTTCCTAGATCTAGATCTAGATGGGGGACGAAGGACTATATTGAACTCGAGATTTCTACTTGGATTCGGGTTTGGGAGGCCTTTTTGTGGTTGGAACGAGAT
This sequence comes from Fallopia convolvulus, assembly GCA_964016875.1. Classification (NCBI taxonomy): domain Eukaryota; kingdom Viridiplantae; phylum Streptophyta; class Magnoliopsida; order Caryophyllales; family Polygonaceae; genus Fallopia; species Fallopia convolvulus. Next base: position 41,902,899 of record OZ024720.1, read on the forward strand.
GAAGTGGGATGGATGTGGATCGAGTATGGTGAGGGTAGGGGCAGCCGACTTTGAAGGTTTTTGAGGGTGATGGGTTGTATTTTGGGAATGGTAGTTGATATGAAGATGATAGGTAGGCGGGGGATAATATTTAATGGGGGAAAGGGACAAATTAGGTCAAGGGCAAAATTGGCATTCTAACTAGTCGAATCAAGTTGGACCGACTTCATGGACCGACGTCCCTATGTCGGGCCCGACTTACCTGGGCTCGATGTGGGAGTATTCGGGTCGCCAATTTTACTCCATCCTCATGCAACTTCTTTCCCATATTTCCATGTAAATATTTCACCTCAAATACTACACAACTTTGAAGGATGCACAACACCATAAATCCACAAAACACTAGATAGGGATTGGTTAGAGAAAAGCTAAGCTAAACTAAGAGAATCAAACTAAAATTACGAAAAGAAAGCTACTAGCTCGGGTTGCCTCCCGAGAAGCGCTCGTTTAGAGTCACTAGCTTGACTTCCTAACCTCAACCTTATGGCGGGTGAAACACGGTGAATTGCTCGCCATTGTTATGCCAATTCCCATCGCCTTCATACCCATAAAACCACCAACGATGGTCTACATAGGCATGGCTTTCCGATCTCGGGCCTATCTCATCATACTCCTCCAACGGATGAGATTTCTCCTCCTTACTTGCTCCATCATGTTTCTCTTTTCCTACACCATAGTTATCCAAAGTATTCCTAGGAGATTCTACCAATTCATCTTTTAAATCACTAAGGCAAATGTAGGAGTCTCCTAAGTCATCGTTCAAATCACTCAAGCAAATGTAGGAATCAAAATTTTGGGAAGAATTGTGGTCTTCACCAACATTAAAAGGATATAAGTAAGGATACTCTTCATCTCTTCTTGAGCTAGCATTGATCCTTGACTCATCTTGATCCTTAAGTTGCTCCAACAACTCCCTTACTTGTATTTGTTCATTGAATCTTTCATCACCCCTTAATGCACCGACCTCCCTAGCAACTTCCACTTCTTCACTTTCTCTCTTGGCACTCTCTTCAAGTTTAAGGATGGCCAAGGCATCCGGCTCATTCAAAGCTTTGTCGAAGTCAAAATCAACCTTCTCTTCCCCAATCTCAAAGGAAACCTTGCCGTTCTTGACATCAAACCTTGCCCCCGCCATAGCTAAAAATGGTCTTCCTAAGATTATTGAGACCAAGGGATCCTCATGCATGTCCAAGATCACGAAATCATCGGGGACAAAGTACTTTCCAACTCGCACCGGAACGTCATCCAATATTCCCTTGGCCTTGATGATGGAACCGTCGGCCATAGTTAGGGACATATCGGCCGGCTCCATTTCACCCAAATTTGCTCTTCTCCAAATGCTAGCGGGCATCACCGAAACACTTGCCCCAAGGTCACATAAGGCTTGGAAATTTTGAGACCCCACACCAATGGTTATAGCAAAGCGACCGGGATCTCCTAGCTTTTGTGGTAACTCCAAGGTCTTGACTTCATCTTGCATTTCCACTATGGACCTCTTCTTGCTCAAAATATCCTTTAAAAACTTGGCATAAGATGGCATCTCGCTCAATGCATCGGTGAACGGGATAGAGATGTTCAAGCCTTGCAAGAGTTTGAGAAACCTCTTGAACTTGTTCTCTACAACATCTTTTGGCTTCTTCGAGGGATATGGAAGAATTGTTGCACCTTGAATCTTGCTTGGATCAACTTCTTTGGACTTCCCTACTTCATTTGCAACGTTTCCTGGTTGGACCGACTTGGGCACCATGTCGGGCCCGATGTTGTGAATCTCGGTCCTGGACAGAGGAGTTGGATCGAGGTCTGTATATGTCGGTCTCGAGTTGCTCTCGACCTCGGTCCGTGGTGAAGGAGTCGGTCTTCTTGCTGGGTCGACTTCGGGGAACTTCGGACCCGACTTGCTGGGTAAGTTGGTCCGACTCTCTTCATTCTTCTTAGGCACGTGTGGCTCGGGTAGGTTTCGGCCACTTCTCAATCCAATTGCCCGGACTTCATTTTGATTGTTTTGAGCTGGAGGATTCTCCTCGGGTCGGCCCAGAAGTCTCCCATTCTCTCTCGGGGCTTGAGTCGCAATTTGAGCAAATTGATTGTCGACTTGCCTCCTCCATGCACCAAACTCATTGAATTGGGTCCTCATCTCCTTGAACCCATCTCTCATCTCTTGAGCAAATGTTTGTAACTCATTGAATCCCGGTGGTCTATATGGTGGGTGTGGCGCCCTTGGCTCGTTTTGGTTGAAGTTGTTGTTGTAGCCTTGAGCTTGACCGTTGTTCCACCGGCCATTGCCACCATTGTTGAAATTGCCTCTTCCACCGAAATTTCCTCGAACATAGTTTGCCTCCTCAATTCGCTCGGCCAAGCGCACTTGGCTCTCATTCGGACAAACTTGTGTAGCATGTGCAAAGGATCCACACTCCTCACAAGCTCTAGCATTTTGCTTGTAGTAGTGGACTTGCCTCTTAAGCTTGCTCACTTCACCTTCAAGGAATTGGAGCTTCACATCCCTATCAATGTCTTCTCCCTTTCGATCATATAACTTCCTTGTACCTTCGCCTTGAACTTTCACCTCCTTGCTAGCTTAACTCACCCCATACATGGCTGTATAATCGGATAGCTTGTCAAGTAGCTCCCAAGCTTGATCCGGTGTCAAGTCTATGAACCCACAATCGGTGTGGAGATTGAGCTTGTCCTTCGTTACCGGATTGATGCCTTGGAAAAAGATGTCGTGAAGCACATATGGTTGTTGGCCATGAGTAGGACATTGGCGCAACATCTCCTTGAAACGGTCCCATGCTTCGAAGAGGGGCTCATTCGGACCTTGTTTAAAGCTTACAATCTTCCTTCTTAACTCGGTTGTCTTTGAGGGCGGGAAGACCTTCATCAAGAAAGCATCATAGAGTGTCTTCCAAGTTGTGACTGACCTAGGAGCTTGGATCTCGAGCCAATGTGTGGCCTTGCCCCCAAGTGACCATTTGAACGCCTTTAGAAGCACATACTCCAATGTCTCCTCGTCGGTGGAGATCGTCTCACACATATCCACAAATCATTTAACATGCTCTATGGGACACTCATGTGGACGGCCCTCGAATTGATCACGCTTGATGAGGGAGATGAATTGCATCTTGATCTCAAAATTCTTGGCAACCTCGGGAAGCACAATAGCCGGCTCGGGTACCCTCAACTTCGGATGCATGTATTGGCGTGCATTCCGGGGTAGAGCGTTGAGTTGAGCCTCGGCTCTCATCCGTTGCTCCCGTTCTCTTCTTGCCACCTCCTCTTGATTGTCCCTCTCAAGTTGCAATCTAGCCATTTCGGCCCTAAGTTGAGCCAACTCCTCATCAACATGGAGAGCTTGATTCGCCATCCTTTTCCTTCTTCGGGCTTCCTTGAGAATACTTTCCGGATCACTCACAAACTCAAGCTCAAGTGTTCCTCAGGAGGAACGAGCTAGCATACACCTATGAAACAAAAACACAAACCAAAACAAATCAAAAACAAACAAAGGGTTTGGGCTATTCCCTCACTCAAATCACTACGAAAACACAAGAAACTCACCAAATTGGCACTCAATGCACTTAGACTTCCCCGACAACGGCGCCAACCTTTTGGTCGCTCTCGGATGCGAGGGTCAAGAGATACAATTTATAACCCGACCCCGTTGTAGTACGTGGTGGGTGTCGAACACTCGGGAAGTCTACTCGATCGATGTGCCTAGATACTAGGAAGCTAGAAAGGAGAGCATAAAACAAAGGAAAACAAAGAAAACAGTCGGGACCGACACTGAGGTCACGTCGGGCCCGAGGTTGACGACAAGAGGAAGTCGGGACCGACAATGGGTAAGTCGGGCCCGAGGTAGCTGGGGATGTTGAACTCAAAGATTTTTAAAGTAGATCTTGAGCTTTTGGGTTCCTTCCCTAGTAGATTAAGGCTTTTCCACCCCAATTCAGGCAATGAGTGATGATCGAACTAGGATCGAGTACTTTTGCCCTCGTTCCAACCACATCTACACCTCGATCCATGGGGAAATCCCCTTCGAAGCAAGGTCTTGAGATTGACAAATGTTCACTTTCGCTACTTTGCCAATCTCAAGCCTTGATTCCCAACTTTCGCAAGGAATTGTAGCTCTATGTAGAGTGGGTTCCTTAGATCAAACACTCAAGGCTATGGAATTGGGGTTTCTAGCCTAAACCTAGCTAGGGTTTTCCCCCATAACCCAAGATCAAGGAGATCTACTCCATGTGACAAGAAAAGAAAGCAATCAAATCAAAAGGGAAAGCAATCATCATAATCAATCTCAAAACAAAGCAAATTTTCATTCAAATCCAAAGCAATCCACAAATTCAAATCAAAGGTTTTCAAATCCACAAGAACAAAGCAAATCAAAGCAAATCTACCAACGAAACCTATCAAGACTTCCTCCCTTGGCCGATTCTCTCTCTCTTCCTTCTCCTCTCCTTCCTCCTTGCTCTCCAAGTATCCCCTTGGTTCCCTTCTTCTTGTGTGTATGTGGGAACCCTTTCTTAGAAGACAAGAGGGCCTTTTATAGATTAGATGAAGGGCAAAAGTGGAAGTCCACAAATTCGTGCCTTGGAGCCCAAGTAGTTCGGTGACCGACTCGGACCGACACGGAGGACCTCGGGCCCGAGTTATTGTGCATCTCGGTCCGAGGTTGGAGACTTCAAAGTCGGGCCCGATGTGGTTGCAACTCGGTCCTGACCTTGTTCCACCTTCTTCTTAGTTGGCTTCTCTTGTTCTTCTTCATGGCTTGCTTCTCTCTTTCCCGCTTTAGCTCGGCCTTTGCTCCATGTCTCGACCCTCCTTCAAATCGATCCTTGATTCATGCCAAATTACCTACAAAACACATAAAAGGTGCGTAGTCTCCGAATCTCATAGAAATACGGGAACTAGGCTAAAAAGGAACAAAACGCACAAGAAAAGGTGAAAAAGAAACATATTTATAAAGGAAATCACATATGAAAACACCACCAAATAGAGAGACATCAGTAACGACTCCACTTGGTTAGCGCTTTGTAGCACACTTGGTAGAGCCCCCATTTGAGACACCCGTGCTCTATCATCTTGGCCGCGCACTTGGCTCTCCAAATCAGTCAACCTAGTTCCCAAAGCCTCAATGGATTGTTGCAAGGATTGTTGCATGGTTTGCAACATGGCAGCCACCGAAGTAGTGGATGTCTCCTCAACTTGTTCCTTATTCTTGTCATCACCTACACTTGTCATCGTAAAAACAAGGAAAAGATCAAGGTATAGAGGTCACACGAAATAATCACCAAGACTTGCCCGAGATGAAAATCCGACAAGTTGCAAGTAGGCAAAAACAACAAAGGCAACAAAGAGAGAATTCACCACACACTTGCTTAGGAAAACAATGCTAGGAATCCACTAAACCATCAAGACTCAGCACCAAGTATTACGAAATTAACTAATTAATTTTTGTTTGTTTTGGGTAGGCCTTTGCTAGGCACTACTAGAAGACGAATTTTGTAGGCCTTTGCTAGGCACTACAAGATGACTACTCTTTCCGTGCCCGACCCCTTATTAGGTTTACGCCGCCGGGCAAGGTTTTTCTAGTCTTTAATCTTTCTTTCTGTGCCTGGCCCCTTATTAGCTTTACGCCGCCGGCAAGGTTTTTCTGATTATTCAACAAAAGATTTCAAGACACTTAAACACAACACAAGATGTCTCGTCTCGGTGTCGTTCCCGTATCCTAGCACCGCAACCAACAACAAGCATGTAATGAAAACAAACAAGGCTGGTTTGGGACCTCCTTCACACGTTTTTTTCTCAGCAAAATTCAGCAAAGATCAATTCATTTCAAGCACTAAAGGAAGACTTTAATCAAGCAACAAATGCACCCTTTCAACTACCAACTTTTGATAACTCCTTTGGGTGTTCTATTGGATCGTTTTTTTGAGCATGGTTTGCAGCCATGGCTGAACACACACTCGGCCAAGACAACCACAAGATCAAGACAAAGCAACGACCACAACAACACACAACAAGGACACTATGGTCGCACACAACAACACAACGCAGCCAATAAAGAGTTCGAACTTAAAACCTTGCAACAAGTGGAAATTCAAGGTCGGAACATGGTTTAGATGGCGATACCTTTGCGTGGATCTGATACCACTTGATGGCCGGATCGATGTAGGGAATGATGGTGCAAAGAGATCCCCACGAGAATCCAAGGAATTCCGACAACAAACACCACGCAATTGACCCGTCTTCAACTGGATTGATCTTCCTTGTCCGAACTCGGATTTGAGTGATTCCAATTCAAGACGTTAGATCTCTGAGTCTAGTTTAATCCCTCAAAATATTAGAGAAAGATGATTAGTGGATTGAAAGTTATGTCGAATTTACTGAGATGGTGCAGAAACCTCCGAGATGGATGATGGTTCGAAATGGAGAGAACAAGGGGATATGGATGCTTGATAACTTGGATATGACTCACCAAGCTCTCAAACAAACTAGGATGCTCGAATTGTCGGATATGACTCACCAACAATTGAATAACGAGAATTGAACGAAACAAAACAAGAACTTTGAATTGAAAAATGCAAGGAAAAGAGAAGCAAATTTCGTCCAAGTCTACCAACAAAGGGTGAGGGGGCCGACCATATAACCTAGAAAGCAACCTCACAATGTTATCCCCTTCACTTAAGGAAATTACAAAATTAAACCCGAAAACCCGAAGTAGAATAAAACTCCAACCATCTTCATTGCACTCTTTTGGAAAGCTACACCCCATGAGCTCTTCTTGCACTTGACATAGAATGGCCTTAGCTCGGAATCGCGTAATAGGACCTAGATAAGGTGGTGTAGTTACTTGAGCTTTGGCACCATCAAAACCGGAAGGCAAGGGCGCGCCACCATCCAAGCTTGTTGCCGCGTCTAGGGTATGCCGAGGCTCCTCCAAGTGTTCCGACGTGTGCTCCTCCCAGTGTTGCTCCTCCAAGTGTTCCGAACTGTGCTCCATAGTTGGCTCGGACATCGATGGAATCACATCAATCCAACTATCATTTATTAAAAAATATTTGTACAATGTCATGTAAGAAGTCCCAAAGACTGAAACAAACCATAAACAACATGACAACCCACATAAGTCAGCAAAAGAGAAAACCTCCAAAAACGTAACTAAAGACTAAAACAGAACACCCAAACCACTCTAGCAACTAATGACACGCGCGTCAACGATCCACTGCAACATCCTGCCTAGTGTCCAACAAGGACCTGTAGAAGTTCCTGGAACTGAAAAATAAAATTCCCCGAGGGGTCAACTATTATCCTAGGCAAGCTAGATAACAAGCGGCAATGGTATAACGTTTGAAAAACAACAATTAGCCAACAACATAACCTTTAACAAGAGAATTGAACAAAACAGAATAGGCCAACACACATTTCCACAATCTAGATAATAGGTAAAAGGAAAGGCAACGAGACATACCACAATCAAACTAACAAACACAAAAGTAAAACATTCGTAATAATAAGCAACACTTCGACATTCAACAAATAAAGGGAAATACTACGAAACAAGCAATGCATCAAGCGTAACAAAAATTCACAAGGTCGGAAACCAACTAAGTAATCACACACACACACACAACAAAACCATTCACAATCCTATTGGGAAATGCAATTCTCCCTTCCTCCATCGCATTCCCATCTATGGCGCTGTCTCACCTGCGCCCTAGTGCAGAGGCAGGCCCTCCCACTTTCCATATACGTCATCCTTCCAACCCTTGGTCAAGCCTCCACCGGAGCACTTGCCAAAAACAAGCAATCAATTTTTATTTTTAAAGGGGCCCGGCCGATACACGACCATGGCTAGACGCCTCTTCATCACCGACAATCGTCACACATGATCATGCCGGTTACGCTACCAGCACAGAGAAAGCGATATTATTTCTTTTACGAGAAAAAGTTTGAAATGGAAAGCGCATCACATCATGCATGAAAACATTTCACATGTCAAACATACGGGACTATCTCCCAAAACCAATCTCATAATCACGGCTTGAAATCTAACAAGACTAGAATAAAGCCGAGCAAGTCGAGAACGACTTACCTCAAAAGACGAACACAAATACGTAGCGGAAGAAAGTAGGCTCGAACAAGGCACACACGAACATTATCGAATCCTAACAATTCAATAACCAAAACTATAACGCTCGAGGAGAGGTGAAATACGAAACTTAACGGTCCAAAAAGGCTAAGAGCTCTTTCTAATTGATGATTATTGATGTTATCGATTTTAGGTGAACACTTACAATTTTACAAACCAACACATCCTTATCACCCGTTCGATTCCAACCTAGGTTACTACTTACTAGCACGCTTCTCAAACGAAATTTTTTATTTTACAAGAAGGATCTACTTAATCCATATAGTAGTCTTTAACCTACTAATATAGATATACATTCAATCAAAACAATTCTAAAAGAACAATTAAAAAATTACATTGACAAACATTACATTTGATGATCAAACCAGTAGAACCAACAATAATTCGGTCAACATACATTACCAATCCAGTAGCCACAAAAGCCCAACATTAATGAAAACAATTCAATATTGGTTGACTAAGAGGTCAACAATAAATCCACAACTTTGACCGAAATTGTTCAACAACAATTATAATCATTCCTTCCAGTATTCTAAACGTCAAAACTAAAAAACATTCTAACCCGCAAATTGACTCCTTATAAAAACAACAATGACCCAACAATAGCCTTACTAATCCAAGAGATTGACATGCCTAATCTATCGGAAACTAAAATACAAACCAAGCTCGTCCCTTATGAGCAACAAAATCCCGGAAATAAAGCTTGGATTACAATTTTTACCCTTACAATCCGGCGAGTGCATATGACCTTCGCGAACGTGGTCGGCGGTTTGTAACTCGGCGGATGGAGCTTGAGGGTGGTCTGCAAGCGGCACTCGAAGGAGGCGAGAGATCGGGGCGAGCACCAGCGGACGAGAGTGGTTTGCAGCAGCAGTCAGGCTCCTCTGAGGTTGATGACGGTCTTCACCGGTTTGGATCATTCGAAAGGAGGCGGGAAAGAGGGGGTTCAGTCGATAGTGAGGCTAGACGAACAGAAACGGGAAAAAGGATGCTCGCGCGCACCGTCGGACTTTTCCGAGGACAGTGACGGTGACCCCTTTTGAATAGAGATGAGAAAATGAGAGTGTGAGGTGAGGAGTGGTGATTGATTGCGTAAGAACCAGAGGGAGGAGGCAAACAAGCTTTCCCCGAAAGAGAGATGGAGGAGAAGAGTGTGAGGAGTGGCGGCGTGCAAAGAAGGAGATGGTGAACAGTAGTTCTCAAAGAAATTAGGGATAGGAGGGTAGTACTAAAGACTTCGGCCCATATCTTCAAAGTCGGGCCTAATAAAAAAAAGTAGCTTATAGGAAATCAAGCCCGATATTACAAAAAGCATAAATTCGAACCTAAAAACCGAATGCCAGGACTGAGATTTACATGGACATTTCATCGAACACTTGTCGTGCGATGTTATATCAAAATTCATTTTAAAGGCAAAAGGAGAAAAAACAAGTCAACTTTAAAGACATCTAGGCATAAGAATAAAGAATGAGGATAGTATCAAGTAAATAAGTACTTTCTACACTACAAACCTAGATAACGAATGCCACATTTAGGAGTGACATTTACATGGACATTTCATCGAACACTTGGCGTACAATATTAGATCACAAATCACTTTAAAGGTAAAACAAGAAAAAACAAGTCATCATTAAAGACATCTAGGCCTAAGCACAAAGAATGAGGATAGTATCAAGCCAATAAGCACACTCTACACTACAAAATCAAGACGTATCGAAGAAAAGCATAAATTTGAACCGAAAGATATCTAGGCATTAGGAAAAAAGAATGAGGATAGTATCAAGAAAATTAGCACATTCTACAGTACAAAATCATGAACAATCGAATAAAAGCAAAAATTTGAACCTAGAAACCGAATGCAACATTTAGGAGTGACATTTACATGCACATTTCATCGAACACAAGGCCTACAATATTAGATCACAAGTCATTTTAAGGCAAGAGGAGAAAAAACAAGTGATCTTTAAAGACATCTAGGCATTAGCAAAAAGAATGAGGATAGTATCAAGCCAATAAGCACATTCAGCACTACAAAATCATGAACAATCGAATAAAAGCATAAATTTGAACCTAGAAACTAAATGCAACATTTATGAGTGACATTTACATGCACATTTCATCGAACACTTGGCATACAATATTAGATCACAAGTCATTTTAAAGGCAAAAGAAGAAAAAACAAGTGATCTTTAAAGACATCTAGGCATTAAAAAAAAGAATGAGGATAGTATCAAGCCAAAAAGCACATTCAGCACTACAAAATCAAGACATATCGAATAAAAGTATAAATTTGAACCTAGAAACCAAATGCGACATTTAGAAGTGACATTTTCATGGACATTTCATCGAATACTTGGCGTGCAATGTTAGATCAAAAGTCATTTTAAAGGCAAAAGAAGAAAGACCAAGTGAACTTTAAAGACATCTAGGCATAAGCATAAAGATGGAGGATAGTATCAAGCAAATAAACACATTCTACACTACAAAATCATGAACAATCGAATAAAAGCATAAATTCGAACCTAGAAACCGACTGGAACATTTAGGATTGACATTTACATTCACATTTCATCGAACACTTGGCGTACAATATTAGATCACAAGTCATTTTAAAGGAAAAAGAAGAAAAGACAAGTGAACTTTAAAGACATATAGGCTTAAGAATAAAGAATAAGGATAGTATAAAGCCAATAAGCACATTCTTCACTACAAAATCAAGACCGATCGAATAAAAGCATAAATTCAAACCTTGAAACCGAATCCCACATTTAGGAGTGACATTTATATGGACATTTCATCGAACACTTGGCGTGCAATGTTAGATCACAAGCCATTTAAAGGAAAAAGGAAAAAAAACAAGTGAACTTTAAAGACATCTAAGCATAAGCATAAAGAATGACGATAGTATCAAACCAATAAGCACATTATGCACTAAAAAATCAAAACGTATCGAATAAAAGCATACATTCGAACCTAGAAACCGAATGCCACATTTAGGAGTGACATTTACATGAACATTACATTGAACACTTGGAGTACATTGTTAGATCACATGTCATTTTAAAGGCAAAAGGATAAAAAAAACAAGTGAACTTTAACGACATCTAGGCATAAGCACAAATAATTAGGATAATATCAAGCCAATAAGAAAATTTAGATCTACATAATCAACACGTATCGAATAAAAGAAGAAATTCGAACCTAGAAAGCGAATTCCACATTTAAGACTTAGATTTACATGGACATTTCATCGAACACTTGGCGTGCAATGTTAGATCAAATTTCATTCTAAAGGCAAAAGGAGAAAAAAACAGTGAACATTAAAAACATCTAGGCATAATCATAAAGAATGAGTATCAAGTAAATAAGCACATTCTACACTACAAAATCAAGAAGAATCGAACAAAAGTATAAATTCGAACCTAGATAACGAATGTCACATTTAGGAGTGACATTAACATGTACATTTCATCAAACACTAGGCGTGCAATATCAGATCACAAATCATTTTAAAGGTAAAAGAAGAAAAAACAAGTGATCATTAAAGACATCTAGGCATAAGCACAAAGAATGGGGATAGTATCAAGCGAATAAGCACATTCTGCACTACAAAATCCAGACGTATCGAATAACAGCATAAATTCTAACCTAGAAACCGAACGCCACATTTAAGAGTGACATTTACATGGACATTTCATCGAACACTTGGCTTGGAATGTTATATCAAAAGTCATTTTAAAGGCAAAAGGGGAAAAAACAATAGATCTTTAAAGACATCTAGGATTGAGCACAAAGAATGAGGATAGTATCAAACCAATAAGCACATTCTGCACTACAAAATCAAGACGTATCGAATAAAAGCATAAATTCGAACCTAGAAACCGAATGCCACATTTAGGGTTGACATTTACATGGACATGTCATCGAACACTTGGCTTGGAATGTTATACCAAAAGTCATTTTAAAGGAAAAAGGAGAAAAAACAATTGATCTTTAAAGACATCTAGGATTAAGCACAAAGAATGAGGATAGTATCAAACCAATAAGCACATTCTGCACTACAAAATCAAGACGTATCGAATAAAAGCATAAATTCGAACCTAGAAACCGAATGCCACATTTAGGGGTGACATTTACATGGACATTTAATCGAATACTTGGCGTGCAATGTTAGATCACAAGTCATTTTAAAGGCAAAGGGAGAAAAAGCAATTAATCTTTAAAGACATCTAGGCATAAACATCAAAGAACGAGGATAGTATCAAGCCAATAAGCACATTCTGCACTACAAAATCAAGACCAATCGAACAAGACCATTTTGAACTTAGTTACCGAATGCCACATTTAGCAGTAACATTTACATGGACATTTCATCGAACACTTGTCGTGCAATGTTAGATCAGAAGTCATTTTAAAGGCAAAAGCGAAAAAAACAATTGATCTTTAAAGACATCTAGGCATAAGCATAAAGAATGAGGATAGTATCAAGCCAATAAGCAAATTCTACACTACAAAATCAAGAACAATCGAATAAAAGCATAAATTCGAACCTTGAAACCGAATGCCACATTTAGGAGTGACAATTACATGGACAATGCTTCGAACACTTGGCGTGCAATGTTAGATCAAAAGTCATTTTAAAGGAGAAAGGAGAAAAAACAAGTGAACTTTAAAGACATCTAGGCATAAGCATACAGAATGAGGATAATATTAACCAAATAAGAACATTCTACACTACAAAATCATGAACAATCGAATAAAAGCATAAATTCGAACCTAAAAACTGAATGCAAGAATTAGGAGTGACATATACATGTACATTTCATCGAACACTTGGTGTGCAATGTTAGATCACAAGTCATTTTAAAGGCAAAAGGAGAAAAAACAAGTGATCTTTAAAGACATCTAGGTATAAGCATAAAGAATGAGGATATTATGAAGCAAATAAGAACATTCTAAACTACAAAATCAAGAACAATCGAATAAAAGCATAAATTCGAACCTAGAAACCGAATGCCACATTTAGAGTTACATTTACATGGACATTTCATCGAACATATGGCGTGCAATGTTAGGTGACAAGTCATTTTAAAGGCAAAAGGGGAACAAACAAGTGAACTTTAAAGATATTAAGGCATAAGCATAAAGAATGAGGATAGTATCAAGCCAATAAGCACATTCTCACTACAAAATCAAGAACAAATGAATAAAAGCATAAATTCGAGCCTAGAAACCGAATGCCACGTTTAGAAGTGACATTTACATGGACATTTCATCCAACTCATGACGTGCAATATTAGATCACAAGTCATTTTACACGCAAAAGAAGAAAAAACAAGTGATCTGTAAAGACATTTAGGCATTAGAAGAAAGAATGCAGATAGTATCAAGCCAATAAGCACATTCTGCACTACAAAATCAAGACGTATCAAATAAAAGCATAAAATTTAAACTAGAAAGCGAATGCCACATTTAGTACTGACATTTACATGGATATTTCATTTAACACTTGGGGTGCAATGTTAGATCAAAAGTCATTTTATAGCCAAAAGAAGAAAAAACAAGTGAACTTTAAAGACATCTAGGCTTAAGCATAATGAATGAGGATAGTGTCAAGAAAATAAGCACATTATGCACTACAAAATCAAGAACAATCGAAGAAAGGCATACATTCGAACCTAGAAACCGAATGTCACATTTAGGAGTGAAATTAACATGGATATTTCATCGAACACTTGGCGTGCAATGTTAGATCAAAAGTCATTTTATAGCCAAAAGAAGAAAAAACTAGTGATCTTTAAAGACATCTAGGCATAAGCACAAAGAATGAGGATAGTATCAAGCCAATAAGCACATTCTGCACTACAAAATCAAGAACAAATGAATAAAAGAATAAATTCGAGCCTAGAAACCGAATGCCAAATTTAGAAGTAACATTTACATTGTTATTTCATCCAACACATGACGTGCAATGTAGGATCACAAGTCATTTTAAACGCAAAAGAAGAAAAAACAAGTGATCTTTAAAGACATTTGGGCATTAGAAGAAAGAATGTGGATAGTATCAAGAAAATAAGCACATTCTGCACTACAAAATCAAGACGTATCAAATAAAAGCATAAAATTTAACCTAGAAAGCCAACGCCACATTTAGGAGTGACATTTACATGGATATTTCATCGAACACTTGGCATGCAATGTTAGCTCAAATGTCATTTTAAAGGCAAAAGGACAAAAAACAAGTGAACTTTAAAGGCATCTAGGCATAAGCATAAAGAATGAGGATAGTGTCAAGCAAATAAGCACATTTTACACTAAAAAAATCAAGAACAATCGAAAAAAAGCATAAATTCGAACCTAGAAACCGAATGCCACATTTAGAGTGACATTTACATGGACATTTCATCGAACATATGGCGTGCAATGTTAGCTCACAAGTCATTTTAAAGGCAAAAGGAGAAAAAAACAAGTGGACTTCATCGAACACTTAGTGTGTAATGTTAGATCACAAGTCATTTTAATTGCAAAAGGAGAAAAAACAAGTGATCTTTAAAGACATCAGGGAAGAAGCACAAAAAATGAGGATAGTATCAAGCCAATAAGCACATATGGCACTACAAACTCAAGATGTATCGAATAAAAGCATAAATTCGAACCTAGAAACCGAATGCCACATTTAGGAGTGATATTTAGATGGACATCTCATCGAACACTTGGCGTACAATAGTAGATCACAAGTCATTTTAAACGCAAAAGAAGAAAAAATATGTGATCTATAAAGACATCTAGGCATTAGAAAAAAGAATGCGGATAGTATCAAGCCAATAAGCTCATTCTGCACTACATAATCAAGACGTATCTAACAAAAGTATAAATTAGAACCTGGAAACCGAATGCCACATTTAGGAGTGGCATTTACATAAAATTTAATCGAACGCTTGGGGTGCAATGTTAGATCAAAAGTAATTTTATAGCCAAAAGAAGAATAAACAAGTTATCTTTAAAGACATCTAGGCTTAAGCAGAATGAATGAGGATAGTATCAAGCAAATAAGCACATTCTACACTACAAAATCATGAACAATCGAATAAAAGCATAAATTCGAACCTAGAAACTGAATGCTAGAATTAGGAGTGATATATACATGGACATTTCATCGAACACTTTTTGTGCAATGTTAGATCACAAGTCATTTTAAAGGCAAAAGGAGAAAAAACAAGTGAACTTCAAAGACATCTAGGAATAAGCATAACGAATGAGAATAGTATGAAGCAAATAAGCACATTCTAGACTACAAAATCAAGAACAATCAAATAAAAGCATAAATTCGAACCTAGAAACCGAATGCCACATTTAGAGTGACATTAAAATGGACATTTCATCGAACATATGGCGTGCAATGTTAGCTCACAAGTCATTTTAAAGGCAAAAGGAGAAAAAACAAGTGGACTTTAAAGATATCTAGGCATAAGCATAAAGAATGAGGATAGTATCAAGCAAATAAGCACATTCTACACTACAAAATCAAGAACGATCGAACAAAAGCAAAAATTCTAACCTAGAAACCGAATGCCACATTTAGGAGTGACATATACATGGACATTTCATCGAACACTTGGCGTACAATAGTAGATCACTAGTCATTTTAAACGCAAAAGAAGAAAAAACAAGTGAACTTTAAAGACATCTAGGAATAAGCATAAAGATTGAAGATAGCATCAAGCAAATAAGCACATTATACACTACAAAATCAAGTACAATTGAATAAAAGCATAAATTCGAACCTAGAAACCGAATGCAACATTTAGGAGTGTCATTTAAATGGACATTCCATCGAACACTTGGCGTACAATAGTAGATCACAAGTCATTTTAAACGCAAAAGAAGAAAAAACAAGTGATCTTTAAGGACATCCTCTAGGCATTAGAAGAAAGAATGCAGATAGTATCAAGCCAATAAGATCATTCTGCACTACATAATCAAGACGTATCTAATAAAAGTTTAAATTAGAACCTGGAAACCGAATGCCACATTTAGGTGTGGCATTTACATAAAATTTCATCGAACACTTGGGGTGCAATGTTAGATCAAAAGTCTTTTTGTAGCCAAAACAAGAATAAACAAGTGATCTTTAAAGACATCTAGGCTTAAGCATAATGAATGAGGATAGTATCAAGCAAATAAGAACATTCTACACTACAAAATCATGAACAATCGAATAAAAGCATAAATTCGAACCTAGAAACTGAATGCCAGAATTAGGAGTGACATATACATGGACATTTCATCGAACACGTGGTGTGCAATGTTAGATCACTAGTCATTTTAATGGCAAAAGGAGAAAAAACAAGTGAACTTTAAAGACATCTAGGCATAAGCATAAAGAATGAGGATAGTATGAAGCAAATAAGCACATTCTAGACTACAAAATCAAGAACAATCGAATAAAAGCATAAATTCGAACCTAGAAACCGAATGCCACATTTAGAGTGACATTTACATGGACATTTCATCCAACATATGGCGTGCAATGTTAGGTCACAAGTCATTTTAAAGGCAAAAAGAGAATAGACAAGTGAACTTTAAAGACGTCTAGGCATAAGCATAAAGAATGAGGATAATATCAAGCAAATAAGCACATTCTACACTACAAAATCAAGAACGATCGAATAAAAGGGAAAATTCTAACCTAGAAACCGAATGCCACATTTAGGAGTGACATTTACATGGACATTTCATCGAACACTTGGTGTGCAATGTTAGATCATAAGTCATTTTAATGGCAAAAAGAGAAAAAACTAGTGATCTTTAAAGACATCTAGGCAGAAGCACAAAAAATGAGGGTAGTATCAAGCCAATAAGCACATCCTGCACTACAAAATCAAGATGTATCGAATAAAAGCATAAATTCGAACCTAGAAATCCAATGCCACATTTAGGAGTGACATTTAAATGGACATTTCATCGAACACTTGGCTTACAATAGTAGATCACAAGTCATTTTAAACGCAAAAGAAGAAAAAACAAGTGATCTTTAAAGACATCTAGGCATTAGAAGAAAGAATGCGGATAGTATCAAGCCAATAAGCACATTCTGCACTACAAAATCAAGACGTATCAAATAAAAGCATAAAATTTAACCTAGAAAGCCAACGCCACATTTAGGAGTGACATTTACATGGATATTTCATCGAGCACTTGGCATGCACTGTTAGATCAAATGTCATTTTAAAGGCAAAAGGACAAAAAACAAGTGAACTTTAAAGGCATCTAGACATAAGCATTAAGAATGAGGATAGTATCAAGCAAATAAGCACATTTTACACTAAAAAATAAGAACAATCGAATAAAAGCATAAATTCGAACCTAGAAACCGAATGCCACATTTAGGTGTGACATTTAATGGACATTTTAAAGGCAAAAGAAGAAAAAACAAGTGATCTTTAAGGACATCTAGGCATAAGTATAAAGAATGAGGATAGTATGAAGCAAATAAGCACATTCTAGACTACAAAATCAAGAACAATTGAATAAAAGTATAAATTTTAACATAGAAACTGAATGCCACAGTTAAAAGTGACATATACATGGACATTTCTTCGAAGACATGGCGTGCAATGTTAGATCACAAGTCATTTTAAAGGAAAAAGGAGAAAAAACAAGTTAACTTTAAAGACATCTAGGCATAAGCACAAAGAATGAGGATAGTATCAAGTAAATAAGCACATTCTACATTACAAAATCAAGAACAATCGAATAAAAGAGTAAATTCAAACCTAGAAACCGAATGCCAAATTTAGGAGTGACATTTAATGGACATTTCATTGTACACTTGGTGTGCAATGTTAGATTACAAGTCATTTTAAAGGCAAAAGGAGAAAAAACAACTGATCTTTAAAGACATCTAGGCAGAAGCACAAAAAATGAGGATAGTATCAAGCCAATAAGCGCATTCTGCACTACAAAATCAAGACGTATCGCATAAAAGCATAAATTCGAACCTAGAAACCGAATGCCACATTTAGGAGTGATATTTACATGGACATTTCATCGAACACTTGGCGTACAATAGTAGATCACAAGTCATTTTAAACGCAAAAGAAGAAAAAACAAGTGATCTTTAAAGACATCTAGGCATTAGAAGAAAGAATGCGGATAGTATCAAGCCAATAAGTTCATTCTGCACTACAAAATCAAGACGTATCTAATAAAAGCATAAATTAGAACCTGGAAACCGAAGGCCACATTTAGGAGTGGTATTTACATGGAAATTTCATCGAACACTTGGGGTGCAATGTTAGATCAAAAGTAATTTTATAGCCAAAAGAAGAATAAACAAGTGATCTTTAAAGACATCTAGGCTTAAACATAATGAATGAGGATAGTATCAAGCAAATAAGCACATTCTACACTACAAAATCATGAACAATCGAATAAAAGCATAAATGTTGCGACGTTGTTGGGACCTCTGGTTCTAAACAACGGATCAACGATGTAATTCTCTGAAGTTTTGATAATGACAAACACCATAGGGAACTAATGTAGTTTGTTCAAGTATTTCTAAGGAACACAGGTACAACCAAGAACTCCTATGAATGACCAAAAGCCACAGAAGCTCACAATGCAGAGTTTCCATCAAGGGAACTCTAAAGAGGGAAGTTCCCATGAAATGGGAACTCCTAGAAATGATCAAGAGAACACAAGCCCACAACGATGAAGAGTTTCCATCAAGGGAACTCTGAACAAGACAGTTCCTAGGACATGGGAACTCACATGTGAGGACAACGACCGTTCAGCGCAGATCGCGGGATTCTGTCTCAGACAGCCCGAAGGAACAGTCTGAGGATCAAACTGTCACGCCTTATCCAACGGTCCGATTGATCCAAGAAGTTGACCTAGTTCAAACCAAAGTCACATGTGAAGAAAGTACAACTTGGGCGTCAAGCAAAGGGTATTTTGGACACAAATGAAAGATGCGACTGCCCAAGCTCACCTGGACTATAAAGCCAAATGAATAGTACTCGGATTGCGTACATCCCCCAGAACTCTCAAACAACCACACCTGAGAAAAGAAAGAAAAGGAAGAGAAGTCCCCGCCGGCGAGTGTGTGATCTCGACGACGGTGAAGCCGAAGTTCCCAAGGACAAGGGAACTGAGAAGTCGGTGTAAGGTTTGAATTATTTTTATTTTGTTGTTGTGAGCTTAGGAACTCAGTTGAGAGGATTTGCAATTAATATAATATAAGGACAAGGGAACAGAGGAGTTGCTAGAGTTAGGAAGAACTCGTAGGAACAGAGAAGTGTGAATCCGGTTGTGTAACTAAGGAACAAAGCAATTAATATAAGTAAGTCATTCAAAATCCTCCAAGCGGAGGTAGAGGTTTACCCATACAACTAGTTGGTTGTAGTGGGTTCCTCTATAAAGGAAATGCGTTCTAGACTGTCTTTAGTACTTGCGAATTGTTTACTTCCGCTGCCTTGGGAACAACTTAATTGCCAGTTCCCAAGCTCTTTGCTAACGATTACGATCCAACAATTGGTATCAAAGCTTGTGCTCTAGATTTGTGTTAGCATCGCAGGTATCAAATGGCTCAGGAACTTACTCAGTTGGGGAACAACACTAGCAAGCCGCCAAGGCTTATTACAGGAAGATTTGAAAGCTGGCAACACGACATGAAGGATTGGATGCGTGGCCAAGACTACCAAGCCTGGTGTGTTATCGAGAGAGGCAACTTCGAAATCGATCCAGCTATAGTCAACGACCTCTCAAAGTGGGGACCCAACGAATACAAGTGTATGGTGGCAAACTACAAAGCCAAACAATACCTGAAGAGGTCCATGTGCGTACAAGACTGTGACAGGGTAGCAAACCTTGACACAGCTAAGGAAATGTGGGAAGCCATCCAACAAATGCACGTTGGGAACTCAGATCTCCGAGAAGATCTTCAGATGAATGCAAAAAGGGAGTTCTACAACTTCCAAATGGAGATGGGAGAGTCTGTCGATAGCTACCAGTCCCGATTTGAAGGACTTTGCACCAAAATGGAAGGCTTGGGGATCACCAAAGAAGAAATCACCCATAAGATGAAGGTCCAACATCTCTTCAACGGATTGACTGGAGAATGGGCAAACGAGAGAACAATGTTCAAGGAAAATCCGGAAAATAGAACACTCATGCTCCATCAAGTGTTTGGAAAGCTAGTGGGACACGAGAAGAGAAAGATCGATGATAAGGAACAGACTCGAGCTCATCGAGGGATCGCACTCAAGATCGAGAAGATGCTCAAATCATCCCAAGAACAACACGAAGACTCCGAAGAAGAAGAGGATGAGGAGCTAGTTCTCGTAACAAAGGCTCTTCGAAACTTCTACAAAGGGAAGTCCCAAAGGAACAGTGGGAACTGGGGAAAAGAACAGAGTTCCCAAACAAAACCCGCAGAGAAGGATCTCTCAGATGTCACATGCTATAAGTGCAACAAGAAAGGACACTTCGCGAAGGAATGCCCACAGGGAACTAATGGCCGAAAGCAAGGAAAAAAGGCCTACATCGCTACCTGGAGCGATGATGAAGATGAAGATCCCGAGTCATGGGCACTCCCAGACATGTGTGGCATGGCCATAGGAGAAACCACTAGGGAACAACCCAGTGAGGTAACCACTGAAACAGTTCTTGATTCTCTAAATAACTATGAAAAACCTGAGCTGTTGAAAATCCTTTCAAGTCTTGTCAAAGATAACATAAAACTGCAAAACAAGTTGGAAAAACAGGAACACATAAATGCTCAATTAGTTGGTATTGAGCCCTGTCCCAACTGCATATCCCTTCTCGAAAAAGTCAAGTCCCATGTGTCTCACATCGTAGATCTAGAAAGAGAAATCAAAACTCTAGAGAAAGATGAGAACACCCTCTTGCAAAACTTGAGTAAGACTCCCGAACATCTTGAAGCCTCTAGTTCCCAACTTAAGTTTGTCCCAGCCAAACACGACATAGGATACAAAGGTGAGTGCTCAAAGAATGGAAAGTCACCCTTGAGTGAACATGAAATCCATGAGTGTAGGGCCTTAGAACTTCAATGTGAGAAACAGAAAAATGCTCATCTTGAAGAAAAAATCAAGGTCCTAGAAAGTGGGAATGGTGGTGAGAGAGATTATTATACTGGGAACACTGGACATAGACTTTATGTCCAAATTGCTAAGGGAAACGGGTCACAGATGTACAATAAGGAAACCATGGATAGGAACAGAATCCAGAGACCACACCCAAAGTACTACCTGGGAGAATACTACAAGACGTGCTGGAACTGTGGTGCTCATGGGCACTACAAGGAAGCATGTCCCAAGAAAAGAGCCCAAACCCTTAGAAACCCTGAGTTCCAAAACAAACAAAAACATCATGCCAATCATCAAAGCAACTCCAACTCTCATGATATCAACATCGCTGACTACGTTTTAAATGAGAATATTTTCCCTTGCAAGGGACTGGGCAAGAGTCATCTTGCCTAGGTCTCAAAACACTAACTTTACCTTGTAGGTGGCAGTGAGAGGGAACAATGCATGGTTCATAGACAGTGGATGCTCGAACCATATGACCGGAAACAAGGATATCCTCATCTCACTCCACACTCATGCCGAAGGAGGCCATGTCTCATTTGGCAATAAAAACAAGGTAGAAGTAATTGGAAAGGGAGAAGTGTTGCTAAATAGATCAATCAAAATCAGCAATGTCAACCTGGTGAAAGATCTGGGACACAATCTCTTAACTGTTGCCCAGATATGTGATCAAGGGAACAACGTTGTCACCTTCGACTCAGACGAATGCCTAGTCATCAACAAAAAGACCAACAAAGTGATTCTGAGAGGAAGAAGGCACAACAACGTTTATGTAGTAGATACAGAATTTGAACCACCAATGAAGCTGTGTCTTGCAAGTTCCCAAGATGACACGGAACTCTAGCATAGACGACTGGGACATGCAGGTGTAAATCAAATCCTGAAGATTTATCTACAGGATCTGGTCATTGGTCTTCCACGGATCAATCTCGAAGGAGTCAAAATGTGTGAAGCTTGTGTTCGAGGGAAACATACCAAGAACTCCTTCAAACCCGAAAAAGGTGGTGAGCACAACCAGGCCTTTAGAGCTAATTCACATGGATCTCTGTGGTCCCATGAGAACGGCTAGCTACGGTGGAAAAAGGTACATGTATGTTTTAATTGATGATTTTTCAAGATTCACCTGGTTTTTTTTCTTGAAGGCAAAATCACAAGCATTGAAGAATTCGAACCCTTCATCAAAAGAACAGAAGTAAGCTTGGGACTCAAACTGAAAGCAATCAGATCTGATCACGGAACTGAGTTTCAAAAATCAGAGTTCCTAAACTTCTGTGAGAAAAATGGGATCTCTCACAATTTCTCAGCTCCTCGCACCCCTCAGCAAAATGGAGTGGTCGGAGAAAGAACAGAACCCTGGAGGACATGGCCAGAACCATGATGATTGAAAGTGGAGTTCCTGAGTACTTCTGGACTGAAGCCTTCTCCACGGCTACGTACATCTTGAACCGAGCCATGACAAGGCCCCTGATCAACAAAACGTCCTATGAGCTCATCAAAGGGAGAAAACCAAACATCTCACACTTGAGAACATTTGGGTGCACGTGCTTTGTTCACAATAACGACAAAGACAACCTTGGCAAATTCGACCCCAGAAGCGATGAAGGGATCTTCCTGGATACTCAGCACAAAGCAAGGCTTACAGGGTCTATAATAAGAGGACCAAGAAGATAGAAGAAAGCATTCATGTTGTCTTCAACGAGAAAACTGTAAAGATGGGAATAGAGACCCAAGGGAAGGGAACTCTACTCAAACTGGTTAGACAAGAAGACGATGATGATGACGATGATGATGACGATGATGAGCCAAGGAAAAGGGATGAAGACTATCCAAGTGCAAGCAACATCACACAACCAGGGAACAACAACGGAGATCCAACCCTCACTGATCAAATCTCCCTCGAGGATCCCCCCTCGGAAGAACTACAAGACACCTCCAACTCTCTCGAGGTTCCCTCTTCAGGGAACAACTCTTTTGGCCCCCAAGACAATACCCTGCCAGAATCAAGTATTCAGGGGGAACAAAGAGGGAACTTGCCAGATATCTCTGAAGAAACCTCAAATGAAGAAGCTGAAGATGAGTGTTCCCATGACAAAGAAACAGCTACTGAAGATGACACACATGCAAGGGAACCAGCTCATACAAGAAACTTTCAACAAAGGAAGGACCACCCCATTGAGAACATCATCTCCCCTTATGATAAAGGTGTACAAAATCGTTCCTCTCTCAATAATTTTTGTGCCTTTAACGCGTTTGTTTCAATGGTGGAACCCAAAAATATCAAAGAAGCTTTGAAGGACCCAGATTGGATTCAAGCCATGCAAGAGGAACTCCACCAATTCGAGAGGAACAAAGTTTGGAAGCTAGTTCCTAGGCCCAAAAACAAGAACATCATAGGAACTCGATGGGTCTTTAGGAACAAGCTCGACGATACTGGGGTTGTAGCAAGGAACAAGGCTAGGCTAGTGGCACAAGGCTACAGGCAAGAGGAAGGAATCGAGGCCATCAGACTCTTAATTGCCTATGCTGCTCACAAGGGATTCAAGCTGTATCAAATGGATGTGAAAACAGCCTTTCTCAATGGACATCTCAAGGAAGAAGTGTATGTGGCCTAACCTCCAGGATTCGAAGATGAAAAGCTACCCAACCATGTCTACTTCCTGGAGAGGGCCCTCTACGGACTCAAACAAGCTCCCCGAGCTTGGTATGACAGGTTTGCTCAATTCCTCTTGTCCCATGGATACCTTTGCGGTTCCATAGACAAGACTTTGTTTTTAAAGAAAGAGTCTAAAGATATTTTGATTGTGCAAGTATATGTTGATGACATTGTGTTTGGAGCAACTAACGAAACTCTTGTAGAGAAATTTAAGAACCTCATGAGCAGTGAGTTTGAGATGAGTCTCATTGGGGAACTCACGTTCTTCTTGGGACTTCAAATATCCCAAACCAAGGAGGGAACAAAGATTCATCAATAGAAATACATCAAGTAAATGCTCGTGAAGTATGGAATGGAACACTCCAAGACCATCGACACCCCCATCTCTCCAAATTCAAGGCTCAATGCAGATGAAACAGGTATAAGTGTGGACCAAAGGAACTATCGAGGTATGATCGGGTCCCTTCTCTACTTAACAGCTAGTAGACCTGATATCATGTTCTTCGTATGTCTTTGTGCTCGTTTTCAAGCTAATCCTATGGAATCTCACCTGAAAGAGGTGAAGAGAATTTTCAGGTATCTCAAAGGGAACGATAACTTGTGCCTCTGGTATCCAACGAACAGTTCCCTTGAGCTCATTGCATACACAGATGCGGACTTTGCAGGGCACCTGGTTGATAGAAAGAGCACATCTGGAATGGCCCAGTTCCTAGGGTCATGCTTAGTCTCGTGGGGATCTAAAAAGCAAAACTCAGTGGCACTCTCCACAGCTGAAGCAGAATATGTGGCTGCCGCATCTTGTTGTTCCCAAGTTCTATGGCTTAAGTCACAACTCCAGGATTACGGTATGTCTTTTGGCCCAGGTCCCATACTTTGTGATAACACTAGTGCCATAAACATTTCCAAAAATCCTGTGCATCATTCTAAAACTAAGCAAATAGATATAAGGCATCACTTTCTACGTGACAATGTTGAAAGTGGGAACATCTCGATGGAACACTGTAGAACTGAAGAGCAAATTGCGGACATTCTCACCAAAGCTTTAGACAGACGTCCCTACCAGCGTTTTCGAATGCTCCTAGGGATGATAACTCTAAACTAAACAGGATGAGTGTGAAGTTCCCTTTTGAGTTGCAAATTGTCCGGTTCCCTTTTGAGTTCCCTAGCCCCACAAAAAGATGAGTGTGAAGTTCCCTTAACCACTTCACTCTCCCTGACCTTGATAAAATCATGGGAACTGATGCATCTACAAAGGGAACGCTGACTCATCCACAAAGAAAAACCGTCACTTGGGAAGCGGACTCTTGTGTCAGAAGCTCTGAAGCGTTAATGGCCAAGTATTCAAATTTTGAAAAGGACTTCCCAAGAGATCGTGACGCGTTTCCAGAGGCGTGCTATGGAAGTTGAAATGATGCCGCACGTTCACTGGGAAACGGTTATCGAGGTTTCTCACTTCCCTTTCTACCCTTCCTCTCTTCTCTCCTTAAAACCCTCATTTGCCATTTTTGGGATCTTATTCCATCTTCCATCTCTGCCATTCTTCTTCTCCACATCCCTTTAACTCCCTTTTTCAAGAAACCTTCAACAACCTTACAAAAATGGCCCCTCAACACACCTTTGCCCAGATCAAAGCGTGGGTACATGCCAACCCTCGCATCCTCTTCATCTCTCAACTGAAAGAGATTGAGAAAGAACAAGACCCAACTATGAAGGATGTTCTTATCCAAGGGCTATACAACCAAGTAAGCCCTTTCTTGCCCCCTCCTCCTCCTCCGGCCGACGAAACTGTCGCCTGGACTTCTTCCTCTTCTGAATCCCTTCCTCCTCCTTCAACCACCAACACCTCCTCCGGCGTTGTCATCGTTGACAATTTCGGAGACGCTCGTCCTTCCATCAATGAAAAACCCCGAAAATCCAAACACCGCCATTCATCCAAACGACGCCACTCCTCAAAAAACCCCTCAAAACCCAAAAAATCCAAACATTCCAAAGATCCCTCCAAATCCAAAAAACGCAAACATCCTGAGGTCTCTGAATTTTTGGAGCCTTCTTCAAGTTTGAGGACTACTTGAACTGCTCTAAGGAGAGTTCCTGTGCGCCCAAACCTCCATACGCTTTCCCCTCTGACGATGGGACCTCCCAATCCCAGAGTCTACTCCCTTCCTCTTCCTCTCTCCCTCTTCCCATCACTGAGGGACCTCCCAAACCTCCTCCCACGAAACAACAGACTCCTCCACCACCACCTCCTTTTGTTCCCACTCCAAAAGGAACTCCACCGCCTTCACTCCCTTCCGTTCCCACAACAACGGGAACTCCAACTCCACCTCCACCTCACAAAACTCCTTCTCCTCCTTCCTCACCAAAACACACCTCCACCTCTCCCATTCCTACCTCGGGGATCTCTACTCCCCAGGTTACCAAAACCGTTCCTCCTCCTTCCACCCAACTCTCTACTCCCATTTCTTCTTCTCTCCCTTCTTCCACCACATCCCCCCCCACCACCAAACTCCCCTCTCCCTCACCATCCAAAAGTGTCGTTGCCCTCACCTCGGACGACGATGATCTCCCTCTCTCCGTGGTCATCGACAAAATGCCCAAGGACCTTCCTCCTATCATAATGGGAACTGTGGAGGAGGAGGCCAAGCTCAAGGCAATCGAAGAAGAGCTCAACCGGGACCCCTCTAAACACACAACTGATCACGAGACCAAGTCCCCAGAGAAGGTGGCTCCTGAAGAGCCCACGAAGACAAGGGACCCCGCACCAGCTGGTGGTGCTGGGGCAACAACAAGTCATCCCGAAGATGACGCGGAGGGATCCAGCTCGAGCTCCTCCGAAGAAGAAGGGACCTCCCCTGATGAGGTCGAAGAAGAAGAAGAGGCTCCAGCTGCTAAGGAGCAAGCGCGGATCCCAACACATGGACACCAAATGGTGGTGTCCACAAGTTCCCAACAGCCAAGGGACCGCGTCCTCATGATTGAAGCGGCTGCACCACCTCAGCAGAAAGGACCTCGCACGGTCTCTAGGGGAAACACGTCAAAGAGCACTACAAGGAAGGGGAAGGGGACCTCTTCCACAAAACACCATGTGGATGAACGCCGGAAGCTCCTTCCTCCGCTCATCATCTCTGAAGACGTGCTGAATGACAACCGCTTAGGGG
The DNA here is from genome assembly GCA_964016875.1 of Fallopia convolvulus. Lineage (NCBI taxonomy): Eukaryota > Viridiplantae > Streptophyta > Magnoliopsida > Caryophyllales > Polygonaceae > Fallopia > Fallopia convolvulus. The sequence goes on from OZ024720.1 coordinate 41,930,004, forward strand.
AACTGTTGGACCTGATCAAGGCCCAGGGCTGGGAGAATCTGTGCAAAGAGACAGTGAGCGTCGATCCCTCCCAAGTGTGTCAATTCTACAATAACTTCACTATCACCCACGACTGCACTCAGGGAACTCTCTCCCACGAAGGCGAGGAGTTCATTTTTACAACGTCAACAATCCGCCTTCAGCTCTAGGTCCCCGGTCAAGGGCTCAATGAGTTGCCCAACAAGCTCTGGGGGGACTTCAATAGCGCCGAAGTGTACAACACCATCTTTGAGGGTCTGGTTCCCTCCAAAGTTCCCTCGACGCACCATCTGTCCTGGGTCGCCAAGCTCGCTCACCAATTCATCATCAATGTGGTGATCCTGCGCCAAGAGAAGCGTCTGGTCGTCAATATCCCTGATGCGATCATCCTCTACCATTTCCTCCTCAAAAAGCCCATCAACCTTTCCCGAATCATCCTTGGGCACATGGAGAAGTGCATGGCTTCCAAGTCCCACTCCCTTCTCTACTCTGGGCTGATAAAGAAGCTCCTACAAAAAGAGGGTCTCTACAACGCCTCTAAGGATGAAATCGAGCTTGGAAGGGAACTGGACATTTCAGTTGTCCAGAAAATAAGGCACTCTGAGTCTGTAGAGGAAGCGGCTCAACTGGAGTCTGGTGAACAAGAGGGGAACTCTCAAGTGTTGCTCCGTATCGCCAACACCCTCGACCAGATTGCCAGGGATCAAGCAGCGTTGGCCAGAGGACAAGAAAAGCTTACACAAGTCCTGACGGCCCTCTGTGACGCCCTGTTCCCTCAAGCCCCATGATTTCTCCCCTCTTTTTCCCATGAATTGGTATATAATTTGATTGCGTGTTCCCTTCTTCCCTATTATTGCTTTGATTGTTTTCGATGATGTCAAAAGGGGGAAAGACAAAAAATGCGAGATGAGTTAAAAGTTTAAGTTATCACAGACCACGCATAAGCTAAGGGGGAATAATTGTTTAAAAAGCTTAGTAAGAACTAAGTGTCTCACCAGAAGTGGTTCCCTAAATCTAAGTGTTTCACTAAAATTGACTTCCCAAAATCATACTTAGGAACTGATCAGCATATCATTCATTGAAATACTTGCATATTTTGTGATGGGTTTGTCATCATCAAAAAGGGGGAAATTGTTGGGACGTTGTTGGGACCTCTGGTTCTAAACAACGGATCAACGATGTAATTCTCTTAAGTTTTGATAATGAAAAACACCATAGGGAACTAATGTAGTTTGTTCAAGTATTTCTAAGGAACACATGTACAACCAAGAACTCCTATGAATGACCAAAAGCCACAGAAGCTCACAATGCAGAGTTTCCATCAAGGGAACTCTAAAGAGGGAAGTTCCCATGAAATGGGAACTCCCAGAAATGATCAAGAGAACACAAGCCCACAACGATGAAGAAATTCCATCAAGGGAACTCTGAACAAGACAGTTCCCAGGACATGGGAACTCACATGTGAGGACAACGACCGTTCAACGCAGATCGCGGGATTCTGTCTCAGACAACCCGAAGGAACAGTTTGAGGATCAGACTGTCACGCCTCATCCAACGGTCCGATTGATCCAAGAAGTTGACCTAGTTCAAACCAAAGTCACATGTGAAGAAAGTACAACTTGGGCATCAAGCAAAGGGCATTTTGGACACAAACGAAAGATGCGACTGCCCAAGCTCACCTGGACTATAAAGCCAAATGAATAGTACTCGGATTGAGTACTTCTCCCAGAAATCTCAAACACCCACACCTGAGAAAAGAAAGAAAAGGAAGAGAAGTCCCCGTCGGCGAGTGTGTGATCTCGACGACGGTGAAGCCGAAGTTCCCAAGGACAAAGGAACTGAGAAGTCGGTGTAAGGTTTGACTTATTTGTATTTTGCTGTTGTGAGCTTAGGAACTCAGTTGAGAGAATTTGCTAGTGTTGCTAGAGTTAGGAAGAACTCGTAGGAACAGAGAAGTGTGAATCCGGATGTGTAACTAAGGAACAAAGCAATTAATATAAGTATTCTACACTACAAAATCATGAACAATAGAATAAAAGCATAAATTCGATCATAGAAACTGAATGCCACAATTAGGAGTGACATATACATGGACATTTCATCGAACACTTGGTGTGCAATTTTAGATCACAAGTCATTTTAAAGGCAAAAGGAGAAAAAACAAGTGAACTTTAAAGACATCTAGGCATAAGCATAAAGAATGAGGATAGTATCAAGCAAATAAGCACATTCTACAATACAAAATCAAGAACGATCGAATGAAAGGAAAAATTCTAACCTAGAAACCGAATGCTACATTTAGGAGTGACATTTACATGGACATTTCATCGAACACTTGGCGTACAATAGTAGATCACTAGTCATTTTAAACGCAAAAGAAGAAAAAATAAGTGAACTTTAAAGACATATAGGCATAAGAATAAAGAATGAGGATAGTATCAAGCAAATAAGCACATTCTACACTACAAAATCATGAACAATCGAATAAAAGCATAAATTCGAACATAGAAACTGAATGCCTCAATTAGGAGTGACATATACATGGATATTTCATCGAACACTTGGTGTGTAATTTTAGATCACAATTCATTTTAAAGGCAAAAGGAGAAAAAACAAGTGAACTTTAAAGACATCTAGGCATAAGCATAAAGAATGAGGATAGTATCAAGCAAATAAGCACATTCTACAATACAAAATCAAGAACGATCGAATAAAAGCAAAAATTCTAACCTAGAAACCAAATGCTACATTTAGGAGAGACATTTACATGGACATTTCATCGAACACTTGGCATACAATAGTAGATCACTAATCATTTTAAACGCAAAAGAAGAAAAAATAAGTGAACTTTAAAGACTACTAGTGATGCGACCCCCGCCATGGATGCTAGCCAAGAGGACGACGCATTCACACTTTGCTCGGATGTCCCCATCACTCGTTCCAGGACTCGAGCAATCCAAGACGCGACACAATCTCTCGTGGCGCGCCTCTCCGCAGGCCACGGCGCGCCCCTCGCCGCGCCGACGCACACAGCCTTGTGCGTCCTCGGCGACGAGGAACCTCAACTCGGGCCAACGAGGACAACCTCCAACCCCTTGCCACCGTCGGACCCGAGCCTTGCACCGTGCCATGGATTGCTATTTGAGGTTCACGAGACCCTCTCGCCAGCGCCCTCGCCAGCGCCCGGGACCGTGCCATGACCTCGCCAACGCCGAGACCCTGCCTCGCCAGCCTCGCGACAGCCTTGTCGTGACACTTCCGGCACGGTCACGGACGACCTATCCATTTTTAGTACTTTTATGCATACTTTCTATTATGGAACATTACTATTGTTAGTTTTACACATTTAGAAGGATATTTATGGGCCTTGCGCCGACCACTTTTGGACCGCGCCGTTGGGCCTAAGCTTGCACGCTTGCCCTAGGCGCGCCGCCACTGTTTTAGGGTTTCTTTGGGTCCTCTTCAGCCGCCTCTCTATATAAGGGAGCGTAGGCATATGTTTTCAATTCAGCGCACATTAGGGTTTAATGAAGTCGAGGTTTCACTCCTTATTTTATCCTTGTGCTTGCGCCGCCCCTCAATCTCTCACAACAATCGCAATTGCCCTCAAGATCTCGGTTTCCATTGTTTGTTCGTGCCAATTCACAATCACAATCAGCCTTCCACTACGCCAATTTGAGACCCAATACTCAAGCCAACGATCGATCCGAAGCATCCCAAACGAGGGACGCATCATCTAGGCATAAGAATAAAGAATGAGGATAGTATCAAGCAAATAAGCACATTCTACACTACAAAATCAAGTACAATCGAATAAAAGCATAAATTCGAAACTAAAAACCGAATGCCACATTTAGGAGTGACATTTAAATGGACATTTCATCGAACACTTGGTGTGCAATGTTAGATCATAACTCATTTTAATGGCAAAAGGAGAAAAAATAAGTGATCTTTAAAGACATCTAGGCATAAGCATAAAGAATGAGGATGTATCAAGCAAATAAGCACATTCTGCACTACAAAATCAAGACGTATCGAATAAAAGCATAAATTCGAACCTAGAAACCGAATGCCACATTTAGGAGTGATATTTACATGGACATTTCATCGAACACTTGGCGTACAATAGTAGATCACAAGTCATTTTAAACGCAAAAGAAGAAAAAACAAGTGATCTTAAAGACATCTGAGCATTAGAAGAAAGAATGCGGATAGTAACAAGCCAATAAGTTCATTCTACACTACAAAATCAAGACGTATCTAATAAAAGCATAAATTAGAACCTGCAAACCGAATGCCACATTTAGGAGTGGCATTTACATGGAAATTTCATCGAACACTTGGGGTGCAATGTTAGATCAAAAGTCATTTTATAGCCAAAAGAAGAATAAACAAGTGATCTTTAAAGATATCTAGGCTTAAGCATAATGAATGAGGATAGTATCAAGCAAATAAGCACATTCTACACCACAAAATCATGAACAATCGAATAAAAGCATAAATTCGAACATAGAAACTAAATGCCAAAATTAGGAGTGACATATACATGGACATTTGATCGAACACTTGGTGTGCAATGTTAGATCACAAGTAGTTTTAAAGGCAAAAGGAGAAAAAACAAGTGAACTTTAAAGACATCTAGGAATAAGCATAAATTATGAGGATAGTATGAAGCAAATAAGCACATTCTAGACTACAAAATCAAGAACAATTGAATAAAAGCATAAATTCGAACCTAGAAACCGAATGCCACATTTAGAGTGACATTTACATGGACATTTCATCGAACATATGGCTTCCAATGTTAGCTCACAAGTCATTTAAGGCAAAAGGAGATAAAACAAGTGAACTTTAAAGACATCTAGGCATAAGCATAAAGAATGAGGATAGTATCAAGCAAATAAGCACATTCTACAATACAAAATCAAGAACGATCAAATAAAGCAAAAATTCTAACCTAGAAACCGAGTGCCACATTTAGGATTGACATTTACATGGACATTTCATCGACCACTTGGCGTACAATAGTAGATCACTAGTCATTTCAAACACAAAAGAAGAAAAAATAAGTGAACTTTAAAGACATCTAGGCATAAGAATAAAGAATGAGGATAGTATCAAGCAAATAAGCACATTCTACACTACAAAATCAAGTACAATCGAGTAAAAGCATAAATTCGAACGTCAAAACCGAATGCCACATTTAGGAGTGACATTTAAATGGACATTTCATCGAACAATTGGTGTGGAATGTTAGATCATAAGTCATTTTAATGGCAAAACGAGAAAAAACAAGTGATCTTTAAAGACATCTAGGCAGAAGCACAAAAAATGAGGATAGTATCAAGCCATTAAGCACATTTTGCACTACAAAATCAAGACGTATCGAATAAAAGCATAAATTTGAACCGAGAAACCGAATGCCACATTTAGGAGTGACATTTACATAGACATTTCATCGAACACTAGGAGTAATATGTTAGATCACAAATCATTTTAAAGGCAAAAGAAGAAAAAACAGGTGCTCTTTAAAGACATCTAGGCTTAAGCATAATGAATGAAGATAGTATCAAGCAAATAAGCACATTCTGCACTACAAAATCAAGAACAATCGAATAAAAGCTTAAATTCGAACCTATAAACCGAATGCAACATTTAGGAGTGAAATTTACATGGACCTTTCATCGAACACTTGGCGTACAATGTTAGATCACAAGTCAATATTTAAAGGCAAAAGGAGAAAAAACAAGTGATCTTTAAAGACATCTAAGAATAAAAATAAAGAATGAGGACAGTATCAATTCAATAAGCACATTCAGCACTACAAAATCAAGAACAATTGAATAAAAGCATATATTTGAACCTAGAAACCGAATGCTACATTTAGGAGTGACATTTACATGGACATTTCATCGAACACTTGGCGTACAATAGTAGATCACTAGTCATTTTAAACGCAAGAGAAGAAAAAATAAGTGAACTTTAAAGACATCTAGGCATTAGAATAAAGAATGATGATAGTATCAAGCAAATAAGAACATTCTACACTACAAAATCAAGTACAATCCCAAACGAGGGACGCATCAACTGGCATCAGAGACAAGGTTTGAGTAAGTCTCGTTCAACCCTTCTAGTTCATTCTCACACGTCTTTCTGCCAATTCAAACCCTAGATTCATCCTCCACTTCGCACATCCGCCATCTAGGGTCCCAAATTTTTTTTTCTTTGCTTCGTAATTAATTCAAAAAAAATCAACCGTACCCTAACTCATTTGATCTATTGATTCTGGTGAAGTTGTTGCTTTGTCTTGCTAGTTGCATGAACTTAGGACTTGTTTTGCCAATTTCTCTTGTGCTTCGTGTGATTGATTGTGTGTTGATTATCTATTTGCTTGAATCGGTTCTAGAGGAGAAAACCTAGTCCAATTTGCTTGTTAAAAAAAAATTGTTCTTCGACTATAAAGCCAAAATAAGGTAACTAGTCGATTGGATTACAAAAAAAAATAAAAAAACAAAAATCTCGTGAAGGTCACAAGCTAAAATAAGGCAAGATCCTTTACTTTTGCTTACAAATTTTGCAACTTTCATTCATATCATCGCTTGCCTTGCGTTGTTGGTTTTGAACTTGCCTTTGTCTTGCTTGCTTGCATTGTAATTTTCGGATCCAATTCATTGATCGAGTTTGAGTGACCTTTCGCCTTGCCAATCCTTCAACGTGTGGTTTGAACACAAGGGTCGGCTTGACTTAATCGAACTGTAACTCTTGTTTAGTTGCTTGTGAACTTCTTACTTGCTTCGATGACTGGTGCTACCATAGGTACAATTTCGGAGTCGGGTGACGGTGGAAACAACAACCCCACCGAGGGCCAAAACCCTACCCAAAATCGAGAGGCGTGGAACCCCGAAGCCGTGGCGCGCATAGAAGAGCTCGAACGCCTTTTGGCAGCGAGCCAAACACAATCGAAGCACACCGTGCCACATCAGCATGGTTTAGCTTCCGAGATCCATGGCGTGCCCGGCGTGTCCGCGGAGGACGTTGCTCGTGCCAACGCAAAGGGGAAGAAGCATGCCCAACCTTCGTCACAATTCGACACCATGCAACGCATGGAGTCGATCAAAGAAAGTCGCCAATATGATCGGCACGATGGTGGTCCCCGGACCGCGGATCGCTATCAAATGGCGCGAGATTATCGGGACACACAAGTGTATGACGTATATTCCGATGAGGAGTACAACTCCGAGGAGTATAGACGTCGACATACGAGTGGAGATCCCAAAAGGAAGAAAAAGAACAAGTCGCCAGCATATGTGTACGAAACCCCAAAGCGGAAGCACGGGGCGAAGTATTACGACGCTGACGCATATAGAGTTGAGGACGACCTCGGGCATCAAAGTGCTCGTAGTCCATTCTCGGAGTTTGAAAACGAGTACGGTGAGTTCTCGGATTATTCTAACGAGTCCTCTTTTGACCATCCAAATGTGTAGGATCCGGAAGAACATGACAACCGGCCTTCGGATTGGATTCCACCGCCGCGCCTTGCCAAGCATCGCACCGAGTACGATCGAGTCTATGGCTCGGTTCGCACGCACGGCGCACAGGGACGGCGAGACAGGGATCGAGACGATCGACATCCTCGGAGGCCTTACGGTGGAGACGATCCGGATGACGGGGATGATGATCCGCATCGAGGACAGCCTCGGCATCGGCGCGACGGGCGCGATGCACGAGATCCACGACAACAACGCCGTGATGTAAAGGTAAAATTCAAAAACTTTTCCGGTTCTTATGATCCTGATGCGTTGTTGGAGTGGTTACAGGGCACGGAGCACACGCTCCGTCATCTAGGTTATGAAGACGACGAGAAGGTGGAAGTTGTGACGCTTCACTTTGTTGGTGTCGCTAGGAGTTGGTGGAACCGATTCGAGTCCGAAAGGATTCGAAAAGGCAAGCCTCTCATCCGTGAGTGGCATCAACTCGTCTATATCTTGAAGAAGAGGTACATTTCGGCCGATTACAAGGACAAGATGCACATTGAAATCATGCACATCAAACAAGGCACAATGACGCCGGAGGAATACTTTGCAAAGCTCGAGGATATGTTCTTCAAGGCGGGCATGAGTGTGTCCCCTTCCGTTATGAAGACACGTTTCCTTTCGGGTTTGAGGCAGTCCATTCAAGATAGGTTGGAGATCCTTCCAATTAAGGACATTAACAATTTGGTTCACACCGCCATGCAAATCCACAAACAAGAGATGCGAACCAAGTCGGGATGGTCCAATTCAAGGTATGTGTCTAACTCTAGTCAATCCGGTTTATCTACTAATCGGTTTGCTCCTTCTTTTCCTAGTTCTTCGACAGGGTCCAAAGCAAAGGCCTAGACCTCCACTGCCAAGACCCCAGCCACGCCGTGCTCCGCTGAGCCAAATGCCGATCGAGCCCGTGACATGGCTTGTTACAAGTGCGGGGGACGTGGCCATATGCAACGGAACTGTCCCAACAACAAGAAGGTTTTGTTCACCACTCAAGGCGAGCCATATGACAGTGAGGAGGACGAAGAAGTTGTGGCGCATGAGATCGACGCCGCCGAGCTCGAGTGCGATCCATCGGATGCCCTCGGCGTGGCCAAGCTCGTCCTAGTTACTCGGCGCGCCCTAAGCGTCCGCGAGGCACCTCGCACGGACCAACGCGAACAACTTTTTCACACCCGATGTTTGGTCAACAATGCCTCGTTGAGCGTGATAATTGATTTCGGGAGTTGTGCAAATTTCCTTTCTAAGAAGGTTGTCGATCACTTCAAATTACCGACCACGCCACATCCTCAACCATTCAAGCTTCAATGGATATCAAATGACGGAGGAGATTGGGTCGACAAACAGGTAATCTTCAACTTTTCCATTGGTCAATACTCGGATTCTATTTTGTGTGACGTAACGCCGATGGACGCCACACACCTTTTGTTGGGGCGTCCATGGCAATACGATCGTCGCGTGCTTCACGACGGGTATTTGAACGCTTACATGTTCAATTACCACGGGAAGCGCGTGACTCTCTTAACTATGTCGCCTAGTGAAGCTCTACAGGATGAGGCCGAAAGGCAACGACAAAAGGCTAGCGACAGCGGCACCGACGCGCCACACAAGACGCTAGCGGCGTCCGAGAGCAAGACTGCGAATGCCACAGGCGCTCCTGGTGCCAATCCATCCAAAAACAGGTCCAATGATGATCAAGATGCAAAACGCCGACATAATATGGAGGAGGGGAGACAGTTTGCGTCGAGAGGCCTCGGTAACGCGCCGAACGCCGCAGATTTTGACAAAAAGGGCCTCAAGCATATTTCTGAAGCTTCTCTTGGCGTTTCAAGCTCCAAACCCCTTAAAAATGAATTTCCAACAAATCTGAATAAAAAACGCCCAGGAGATATCAATTTGAGCAAAGGGCCGCCGAGCACCCCTCCTAGCGTCGCGCAACACGCCGTCGCTACACGAAAACTCGGATTCCGGGAGCTACGGGACGAGTTTCACGGCGTTTCCAGGGGCAATCTTTCACAAATTCCAGGGGCTAAAACATCTCCAAAAATCGCCCCAGAAGCTGATCGGACGAGCACCGACGCCGAGCCACCCTTGCTAGGCACTTGCCAGGATCATTTACTCTTAGCCAGGCGTCGGGAGATCGAGAAGTCCATTCAGGGGAGTCTTTCTTGTTTCATACTTGTTCCCCTTCTTTCCATTAATAAATCCGAGATTTCTTCACTTCCCTCTTCTATTGTGTCTATTTTGAAGGAGTTTGAAGATATCATGTCGGATGAGCTTCCGAAGGGCTTACCGCCGATCCGTGGGATTGAGCACAAGATCGACCTCATGCCAGGCTCTTCCCTTCCCAATCGAGCCGCTTATAGGACTTCACCAAGGGAAACCGAGGAGCTTCAACGCCAAGTTCAAGACTTGTTGGACAAGGGATTCGTCCGCGAGTCCTTGAGCCCTTGCGCGGTGCCGGTGATCCTCGTGCCAAAGAAAGATGGTTCGTGGCGTATGTGTGTCGACTGCCGAGCCATAAATCAGATCACGGTGAAGTACAGACATCCCATTCCAAGGCTCGATGACATGCTAGATGAGCTCCACGGCGCCGCCTTGTTCTCAAAGATCGATCTCCGGAGCGGATACCACTAAATCCGGATGTATGAAGGCGACGAGTGGAAGACCGCATTTAAAACCAAACATGGTTTGTACGAATGGCTTGTCATGCCTTTTGGCTTGACAAACGCCCCTAGTACTTTTATGCGGCTTATGAACTTTGTTTTTCGTAAATTTTTAGGACGTTTTGTTGTCGTCTATTTTGACGGTATTTTGGTATTTTCTAAGGACTTAGATTCTCACGCGAGGCACCTTAGGTTGGTGTTAGAATGCCTTCGCGAGCACTCTTTGTTTGTAAACTTGGAAAAATGTTAGTTTTGCACGGACACGACGAATTTTCTTGGGTTCGTCGTGTCCAAGGATGGGCTGAAAGTGGATGACGACAAGATCCGCGCCATCCGAGAGTGGCCCATCCCTACGACCCCGACGATGGTTCTATCCTTCTTAGGGCTCGCAGGGTTCTATAGGCGATTCGTCAAGGACTTTAGTTCCATCGCCGGGCCACTCCACAATCTGACCAAGAAGGCAACCACAATCAAGTGGATGCCGATTCATGAGGCCGCCTTTCAGGCCTTAAAAGATGCTTTATGTAGCGCTCCGGTCTTACAATTGCCAGACTTCACTAAGCGCTTTGAGATCGAGTGTGACGCCTCCGACTATGGCGTAGGCGGCATACTCCTTCAAGAGAGACACCCTATTGCATACTTTAGTGAAAAATTAACGGGGGCAACTCTCAATTACCCGACGTATGACAAGGAGTTGTACGCACTTATTCGGGTTCTTAAAACATGGCAACACTATCTTTGGCCTAGTGAGTTCCTTATTCACACGGACCATGCCGCCCTTGCTTATCTTAGGAGTCAAACGACTCTAAAGAGACGCCATGCTTGGTGGGTGGAATTTATGGAAACTTTTCCGTATATTATAGCCCACAAGAAAGGGAAAGAAAATGTCGTGGCAGACGCTCTGTCAGGCAGGTATGTACTTCTAACTCAACTTCAGGCCAATTTTCTAGGGTTCTCCTTGATTAAGGAGTTGTATTTGCATGATCCATATTTTAAACCGATCATGGAGAACCTTGAGCAAAGTCGAATCCATGAGACTTTCTTTTTGGACAATGGATATCTCTACCGAGCCGGGAGGCTTTGCATTCCAGCGTCGTCTGTGAGGCATCTTTTGCTCAAAGAGGCTCATGATGGCCGGGGCCACTTTGGCATCGCCAAAACCCTAGCAGCACTTCGTGAACACTTCTTTTGGCCTCACATGGATTCGGACGTTCACAAGTATTGCCGGGGTTGTGTGCCGTGCCAAACTGCTAAATCGAGGTTCCAACCTCATGGCCTTTATACTCCGTTGCCTATTCCGGATACTACGTGGGAAAATCTCTCTATGGATTTTATCACGGGTCTTCCAATGTCTAGGCGCGGTAAAGATTTGATCTTCGTGATTGTGGACCGCTTCTCCAAGATGGCTCACTTCGTGCCATGCAAACGGAACAACAATGCGTCTGAAATCGCAAACTTGTTCTTTGAGCATGTCGTGAGATTACATGGCGTGCCTCGCACTATTGTTAGTGATCGAGACACGAAATTCTGTAGCCATTTCTGGAGGACGCTTTGGGGAAAGCTAGGCACACAATTACTCTTTTCTACTTCTTATCATCCCCAAACTGATGGTCAAACTGAGGTGACCAATCGGACCCTGGGCATCCTTCTTCGGACGGTGCTCAGAAATAACCCACGCCGGTGGGAGGATCTAATATCATTTGTTGAGTTTGCTTACAACAGGTCCAAACAATCGGCCACCAAGATGACGCCGTTCGAGATTGTCTACGGCCTCAACCCTCACTTTCCGATGGATCTTACCCCTCGGCCTTTAAAGAACGGGGAGCACATCGACGCCTCCAACTGTGCCGAAGCCATCCGCAAGTTGCACGAGCGGACTAGAGTTCAATTGGAGCGTCGCGCCGCTCAATACGAGGCTTAGCACAACAAGGGTCGAAAACGCATGGTTTTCAACCCCGGGGACCTCGTGTGGCTCCATCTTAGGAAGGACAGGTTTACGGATTCAAGGAAGACAAAACTTCACCAGCGTGGAGATGGGCCTTTTCGGGTCCTTGAGCGAATTGGCGACAACGCGTATAAGCTCGACCTCGAAGGCAAGCACTCGGTACACTCCAGTTTCAACGTCGCTGAAATCTCCCCTTATGTTGCACCCGCTTATGAGGAAAAGGGGACGTTTCCCAACCAAGTGGGGGAGGGTGATGCGACCCCCGCCATGGATGCTAGCCAAGAGGACGACGCATTCACACTTCGCTCGGATGGCCCCATCACTCGTGCCAGGACTCGAGCAATCCAAGACGCGACACGATCTCTCATGGCGCGCCTCTCCGCAGGCCACGGTGCACCCCTCGCCGCGCCGACGCACACAACCTTGTGCGTCCTCGGCGTCGAGGAACCTCCACTCAGGCCAACGGGGACAACCTCCAACCCCTTGCCACCGTCGGACCCGAGCCTTGCACCGTGCCATGGATCGCTATTTGAGGTTCACGAGACCCTCTCGCCAGTGCCCTCGCCAGCGGCCTCGCCCGCGCCCGCTCCCGCTCCCGGGACCGTGCCATGACCTCGCCAACGCCGAGAACCTGCCTCGCCAGCCTCGCGAAAGCCTTGTCGTGACACTTCCGGCACGGTCACGGACGACCTATCCATTTTTAGTACTTTTATGCATACTTTCTATTATGGAACATTACTATTGTTAGTTTTACACATTTAGAAGGATATTTATGGGCCTTGCGCCGACCACTTTTGGACCGCGCCGTTGGGCCTAAGCTTGCACGCTTGCCCTAGGCACGCCGCCACTGTTTTAGGGTTTCTTTGGGTTTTCTTCAGCCGCCTCTCTATATAAGGGAGCGTAGGCATATGTTTTCAATTCAGCGCACATTAGGGTTTAATGACATCTAGGCATAAGCATAAAGAATGAGGATAGTATCAAGCAAATAAGCACATTCTACAATACAAAATCAAGAACGATCGAATAAAAGCAAAAATTCTAACCTAGAAACCAAATGCTACATTTAGGAGAGACATTTACATGGACATTTCATCGAACACTTGGCATACAATAGTAGATCACTAATCATTTTAAACGCAAAAGAAGAAAAAATAAGTGAACTTTAAAGACTACTAGTGATGCGACCCCCGCCATGGATGCTAGCCAAGAGGACGACGCATTCACACTTTGCTCGGATGTCCCCATCACTCGTTCCAGGACTCGAGCAATCCAAGACGCGACACAATCTCTCGTGGCGCGCCTCTCCGCAGGCCACGGCGCGCCCCTCGCCGCGCCGACGCACACAGCCTTGTGCGTCCTCGGCGACGAGGAACCTCAACTCGGGCCAACGAGGACAACCTCCAACCCCTTGCCACCGTCGGACCCGAGCCTTGCACCGTGCCATGGATTGCTATTTGAGGTTCACGAGACCCTCTCGCCAGCGCCCTCGCCAGCGCCCGGGACCGTGCCATGACCTCGCCAACGCCGAGACCCTGCCTCGCCAGCCTCGCGACAGCCTTGTCGTGACACTTCCGGCACGGTCACGGACGACCTATCCATTTTTAGTACTTTTATGCATACTTTCTATTATGGAACATTACTATTGTTAGTTTTACACATTTAGAAGGATATTTATGGGCCTTGCGCCGACCACTTTTGGACCGCGCCGTTGGGCCTAAGCTTGCACGCTTGCCCTAGGCGCGCCGCCACTGTTTTAGGGTTTCTTTGGGTCCTCTTCAGCCGCCTCTCTATATAAGGGAGTGTAGGCATATGTTTTCAATTCAGCGCACATTAGGGTTTAATGAAGTCGAGGTTTCACTCCTTACTTTATCCTTGTGCTTGCGCCGCCCCTCAATCTCTCACAACAATCGCAATTGCCCTCAAGATCTCGGTTTCCATTGTTTGTTCGTGCCAATTCACAATCACAATCAGCCTTCCACTAAGCCAATTTGAGACCCAATACTCAAGCCAACGATCGATCCGAAGCATCCCAAACGAGGGACGCATCATCTAGGCATAAGAATAAAGAATGAGGATAGTATCAAGCAAATAAGCACATTCTACACTACAAAATCAAGTACAATCGAATAAAAGCATAAATTCGAAACTAAAAACCGAATGCCACATTTAGGAGTGACATTTAAATGGACATTTCATCGAACACTTGGTGTGCAATGTTAGATCATAACTCATTTTAATGGCAAAAGGAGAAAAAATAAGTGATCTTTAAAGACATCTAGGCATAAGCATAAAGAATGAGGATGTATCAAGCAAATAAGCACATTCTGCACTACAAAATCAAGACGTATCGAATAAAAGCATAAATTCGAACCTAGAAACCGAATGCCACATTTAGGAGTGATATTTACATGGACATTTCATCGAACACTTGGCGTACAATAGTAGATCACAAGTCATTTTAAACGCAAAATAAGAAAAAACAAGTGATCTTTAAAGACATCTGAGCATTAGAAGAAAGAATGCGGATAGTAACAAGCCAATAAGTTCATTCTACACTACAAAATCAAGACGTATCTAATAAAAGCATAAATTAGAACCTGCAAACCGAATGCCACATTTAGGAGTGGCATTTACATGGAAATTTCATCGAACACTTGGGGTGCAATGTTAGATCAAAAGTCATTTTATAGCCAAAAGAAGAATAAACAAGTGATCTTTAAAGATATCTAGGCTTAAGCATAATGAATGAGGATAGTATCAAGCAAATAAGCACATTCTACACCACAAAATCAACGATGTAGTTTGTTGGGACCTCTGGTTCTAAACAACGGATCAACGATGTAATTCTCTTAAGTTTTGATAATGAAAAACACCATAGGGAACTAATGTAGTTTGTTCAAGTATTTCTAAGGAACACATGTACAACCAAGAACTCCTATGAATGACCAAAAGCCACAGAAGCTCACAATGCAGAGTTTCCATCAAGGGAACTCTAAAGAGGGAAGTTCCCATGAAATGGGAACTCCCAGAAATGATCAAGAGAACACAAGCCCACAACGATGAAGAAATTCCATCAAGGGAACTCTGAACAAGACAGTTCCCAGGACATGGGAACTCACATGTGAGGACAACGACCGTTCAACGCAGATCGCGGGATTCTGTCTCAGACAACCCGAAGGAACAGTTTGAGGATCAGACTGTCACGCCTCATCCAACGTCCGATTGATCCAAGAAGTTGACCTAGTTCAAACCAAAGTCACATGTGAAGAAAGTACAACTTGGGCATCAAGCAAAGGGCATTTTGGACACAAACGAAAGATGCGACTGCCCAAGCTCACCTGGACTATAAAGCCAAATGAATAGTACTCGGATTGAGTACTTCTCCCAGAAATCTCAAACACCCACACCTGAGAAAAGAAAGAAAAGGAAGAGAAGTCCCCGTCGGCGAGTGTGTGATCTCGACGACGGTGAAGCCGAAGTTCCCAAGGACAAAGGAACTGAGAAGTCGGTGTAAGGTTTGACTTATTTGTATTTTGCTGTTGTGAGCTTAGGAACTCAGTTGAGAGAATTTGCTAGTGTTGCTAGAGTTAGGAAGAACTCGTAGGAACAGAGAAGTGTGAATCCGGCTGTGTAACTAAGGAACAAAGCAATTAATATAAGTATTCTACACTACAAAATCATGAACAATAGAATAAAAGCATAAATTCGATCATAGAAACTGAATGCCACAATTAGGAGTGACATATACATGGACATTTCATCGAACACTTGGTGTGCAATTTTAGATCACAAGTCATTTTAAAGGCAAAAGGAGAAAAAACAAGTGAACTTTAAAGACATCTAGGCATAAGCATAAAGAATGAGGATAGTATCAAGCAAATAAGCACATTCTACAATACAAAATCAAGAACGATCGAATGAAAGGAAAAATTCTAACCTAGAAACCGAATGCTACATTTAGGAGTGACATTTACATGGACATTTCATCGAACACTTGGCGTACAATAGTAGATCACTAGTCATTTTAAACGCAAAAGAAGAAAAAATAAGTGAACTTTAAAGACATATAGGCATAAGAATAAAGAATGAGGATAGTATCAAGCAAATAAGCACATTCTACACTACAAAATCATGAACAATCGAATAAAAGCATAAATTCAAACATAGAAACTGAATGCCTCAATTAGGAGTGACATATACATGGATATTTCATCGAACACTTGGTGTGTAATTTTAGATCACAATTCATTTTAAAGGCAAAAGGAGAAAAAACAAGTGAACTTTAAAGACATCTAGGCATAAGCATAAAGAATGAGGATAGTATCAAGCAAATAAGCACATTCTACAATACAAAATCAAGAACGATCGAATAAAAGCAAAAATTCTAACCTAGAAACCAAATGCTACATTTAGGAGAGACATTTACATGGACATTTCATCGAACACTTGGCATACAATAGTAGATCACTAATCATTTTAAACGCAAAAGAAGAAAAAATAAGTGAACTTTAAAGACTTCTAGTGATGCGACCCCCGCCATGGATGCTAGCCAAGAGGACGTCGCATTCACACTTTGCTCGGATGTCCCCATCACTCGTTCCAGGACTCGAGCAATCCAAGACGCGACACAATCTCTCGTGGCGCGCCTCTCCGCAGGCCACGGCGCGCCCCTCGCCGCGCCGACGCACACAGCCTTGTGCGTCCTCGGCGACGAGGAACCTCAACTCAGGCCAACGAGGACAACCTCCAACCCCTTGCCACCGTCGGACCCGAGCCTTGCACCGTGCCATGGATTGCTATTTGAGGTTCACGAGACCCTCTCGCCAGCGCCCTCGCCAGCGCCCGGGACCGTGCCATGACCTCGCCAACGCCGAGACCCTGCCTCGCCAGCCTCGCGACAGCCTTGTCGTGACACTTCCGGCACGGTCACGGACGACCTATCCATTTTTAGTACTTTTATGCATACTTTCTATTATGGAACATTACTATTGTTAGTTTTACACATTTAGAAGGATATTTATGGGCCTTGCGCCGACCACTTTTGGACCGCGCCGTTGGGCCTAAGCTTGCACGCTTGCCCTAGGCGCGCCGCCACTGTTTTAGGGTTTCTTTGGGTCCTCTTCAGCCGCCTCTCTATATAAGGGAGCGTAGGCATATGTTTTCAATTCAGCGCACATTAGGGTTTAATGAAGTCGAGGTTTCACTCCTTATTTTATCCTTGTGCTTGCGCCGCCCCTCAATCTCTCACAACAATCGCAATTGCCCTCAAGATCTCGGTTTCCATTGTTTGTTCGTGCCAATTCACAATCACAATCAGCCTTCCACTACGCCAATTTGAGACCCAATACTCAAGCCAACGATCGATCCGAAGCATCCCAAACGAGGGACGCATCATCTAGGCATAAGAATAAAGAATGAGGATAGTATCAAGCAAATAAGCACATTCTACACTACAAAATCAAGTACAATCGAATAAAAGCATAAATTCGAAACTAAAAACCGAATGCCACATTTAGGAGTGACATTTAAATGGACATTTCATCAAACACTTGGTGTGCAATGTTAGATCATAACTCATTTTAATGGCAAAAGGAGAAAAAATAAGTGATCTTTAAAGACATCTAGGCATAAGCATAAAGAATGAGGATGTATCAAGCAAATAAGCACATTCTGCACTACAAAATCAAGACGTATCGAATAAAAGCATAAATTCGAACCTAGAAACCGAATGCCACATTTAGGAGTGATATTTACATGGACATTTCATCGAACACTTGGCGTACAATAGTAGATCACAAGTCATTTTAAACGCAAAATAAGAAAAAACAAGTGATCTTTAAAGACATCTGAGCATTAGAAGAAAGAATGCGGATAGTAACAAGCCAATAAGTTCATTCTACACTACAAAATCAAGACGTATCTAATAAAAGCATAAATTAGAACCTGCAAACCGAATGCCACATTTAGGAGTGGCATTTACATGGAAATTTCATCGAACACTTGGGGTGCAATGTTAGATCAAAAGTCATTTTATAGCCAAAAGAAGAATAAACAAGTGATCTTTAAAGATATCTAGGCTTAAGCATAATGAATGAGGATAGTATCAAGCAAATAAGCACATTCTACACCACAAAATCATGAACAATCGAATAAAAGCATAAATTCGAACATAGAAACTAAATGCCAAAATTAGGAGTGACATATACATGGACATTTGATCGAACACTTGGTGTGCAATGTTAGATCACAAGTAGTTTTAAAGGCAAAAGGAGAAAAAACAAGTGAACTTTAAAGACATCTAGGAATAAGCATAAATTATGAGGATAGTATGAAGCAAATAAGCACATTCTAGACTACAAAATCAAGAACAATTGAATAAAAGCATAAATTCGAACCTAGAAACCGAATGCCACATTTAGAGTGACATTTACATGGACATTTCATCGAACATATGGCTTCCAATGTTAGCTCACAAGTCATTTAAGGCAAAAGGAGATAAAACAAGTGAACTTTAAAGACATCTAGGCATAAGCATAAAGAATGAGGATAGTATCAAGCAAATAAGCACATTCTACAATACAAAATCAAGAACGATCAAATAAAGCAAAAATTCTAACCTAGAAACCGAGTGCCACATTTAGGATTGACATTTACATGGACATTTCATCGACCACTTGGCGTACAATAGTAGATCACTAGTCATTTCAAACACAAAAGAAGAAAAAATAAGTGAACTTTAAAGACATCTAGGCATAAGAATAAAGAATGAGGATAGTATCAAGCAAATAAGCACATTCTACACTACAAAATCAAGTACAATCGAGTAAAAGCATAAATTCGAACGTCAAAACCGAATGCCACATTTAGGAGTGACATTTAAATGGACATTTCATCGAACAATTGGTGTGCAATGTTAGATCATAAGTCATTTTAATGGCAAAACGAGAAAAAACAAGTGATCTTTAAAGACATCTAGGCAGAAGCACAAAAAATGAGGATAGTATCAAGCCATTAAGCACATTTTGCACTACAAAATCAAGACGTATCGAATAAAAGCATAAATTTGAACCGAGAAACCGAATGCCACATTTAGGAGTGACAATTACATAGACATTTCATCGAACACTAGGAGTAATATGTTAGATCACAAATCATTTTAAAGGCAAAAGAAGAAAAAACAGGTGCTCTTTAAAGACATCTACGCTTAAGCATAATGAATGAAGATAGTATCAAGCAAATAAGCACATTCTGCACTACAAAATCAAGAACAATCGAATAAAAGCTTAAATTCGAACCTATAAACCGAATGCAACATTTAGGAGTGAAATTTACATGGACCTTTCATCGAACACTTGGCGTACAATGTTAGATCACAAGTCAATATTTAAAGGCAAAAGGAGAAAAAACAAGTGATCTTTAAAGACATCTAAGAATAAAAATAAAGAATGAGGATAGTATCAATTCAATAAGCACATTCAGCACTACAAAATCAAGAACAATTGAATAAAAGCATATATTTGAACCTAGAAACCGAATGCTACATTTAGGAGTGACATTTACATGGACATTTCATCGAACACTTGGCGTACAATAGTAGATCACTAGTCATTTTAAACGCAAGAGAAGAAAAAATAAGTGAACTTTAAAGACATCTAGGCATTAGAATAAAGAATGATGATAGTATCAAGCAAAAAAGAACATTCTACACTACAAAATCAAGTACAATCGAATAAAAGCATAAATTCGTACCTAGAAACCGAATGCCACATTTAGGAGTGACATTTAAATGAACATTTCATCGAACACTTAGTGTGCAATGCTAGATCATAAGTCATTTTAATGGCAAAAGGTGGAAAAACAAGTGATCTTTAAAGACATCTAGGAATAAGCATAAAGAATGAGGATAGTATGAAGCAAATAAGCACATTCTAGAGTACAAAATCAAGAACAATCGAATAAAAGCATAAATTTTAACATAGAAACCGAATGCCACAATTAGGAGACATATACATGGACATTTCATCGAACACATGGCGTGCAATAATAGATCACAAGTCATTTTAAAGGCAAAAGGAGAAAAAACAAGTTAACTTTAAAGACATCTAGGCGTAAGCATAAAGAATGAGGATAGTATCAAACAACTAAGCACATTGTACACTACAAAATCAAGAACAATCGAATAAAAGTATAAATTCGAACCTAGAAACCGAATGCCACATTTAGAGTGACATTTACATGGACATTAAATCGAACACATGACGTGCAATGTTAGCTCACAAGTCATTTTAAAGGCAAAAGGAGAATAAACAAGTGATCTTTAAGGACATCTAGGCATAAGCATAAAGAATGAGGATAATATCAAGCCAATAAACACATTCTACACTAAAAAATCAAGACGTATCGAATAAAAGAATACATTCGAACCTAGAAACCGATGCCACATTTAGGAGTGACATTTAAATGGACATTCAATCGAACACTTGGCGTGCAATGTTAGATCAAAAGCCATTTTAAAGGCAAAAGGAGAAAGAAAAAGTGAACTTTAAAGACATCTAGGCATAAGCAAAAAGAATTAGGATAGTATCAAGCAAATAAGCACATTCTACACAACAAAATCAAGAACGATTGAATAAAAGCAAAAATTCTAACCTAGAAACTGAATGCCACATTTAGGAGTGACAGTTACATGGAAATTTCATCAAACACTTGGCGTAGAATAGTAGATCACTAGTCATTTTAAACGCAAAAGAAGAAAAAACAAGTAAACTTTAAAGATATTTGGGCAAAAGCATAAAGAATGAGGATAGTATCAAGCAAATAAGCACATTCTACACTACAAAATCAAGAACAATCGAATAAAAGCATAAATTCGAACCTAGAAACCGAATGCCACATTTAGGAGTGACATTTAAATGGACATTTCATCGAACACTTGGTGTGCAATGTTAGATAACAAGTCATTTTAAAGGCAAAAGGATAAAAAACAAGTGATTTTTAAGGACATCTAGGTAGAAGCAAGAAAAATAAGGATAGTATCAAGCCAATAAGCACATTCTACACCACAAAATCAAGACGTATCGAATAAAAGCATAAATTAGAACCTAGAAACCGAATGCCGCATTTAGGAGTGACATTTAAATGGACATTTCATCGAACACTTGGCTTTTATTGTTAGATCAAAAGTCATTTTAAAGGCAAAAGGAGAAAAAACAAATGAACGTTAAAGACATCTAGGCATAAGCATAAAGAATGAAGATAGTATCAAGCAAATAAAATCATAAATTCTAACGTAGAAACCGAATGCGACATTTAGGAGTGACATTTACATGGACATTTCATCGAACACTTGGCGTACAATAGTAGATCACTAGTCATTTTAAACGCAAAGGAAGAAAAAACAAGTAATCTTTAAAGACATCTTGGCCTTAGAAGAAAGAATGCGGACATTATCAAGCCAATAAGAACATTCTGCACTACAAAATCAAGACGTATCGAATAAAAGCATAATTTTGAACATAGAAACAAAATGCCACAATTATGAGTGACATTTACATGGAAATTTCATCGAACACTTGGCGTGCAATGTTAGATCAGAAGTCATTTTAATGGCAAAAGGAGAAAAAACAAGTGCTCTTTAAAGACATCCAAGCATAAGCATAAAGAATGACGATAGTATCAAGCCAATAAGCAATTCTCCACTACAAAATCAAGACGTATCGAATAAAAGCATACATTCGAACTTAGAAACCGAATGCCACATTTAGGAGGAACATTTACATAGACATTTTATCGAACACTTGGCGTGCATTGTTAGATCAAAAGTCATTTTAAAGGCAAAAGGAGAAAAAACAAGTGTACTTTAAAGACATCTAGGCACAAGCACAAAGAATGAGGATAGTATCATGCCAATAAGCACATTCTGCACTACCAAATCAAGACCGATCGAATAAGAGCATAAATTCGAACCTAGACAGCAAATGCCGCATTTAGGAGTGACATTTACATGGACATTTCATCGAACACTTGGCGTGCAATGTTAGATCACAATTCATTCTAAAGGCAAAAGGAGAAAAAACAAGTGAACTTTAAAGACATCTAGGCAAAAGCACAAAAAATGAGGATAATATCAAGCCAACAAGCACATTCTGCACTACAAAATCAAGAACAATCGAATAAAAGCATAAATTCGAACCTAGAAACCGAATGCCACATTTAGGCATTAGAAGAAAGAATGAGGATAGTATCAAGCCAATAAGCACGTTCTACAACACAAAATCAAGATGTATCGAATAAAAGCATATATTCGAACCTAGAAACCGAATACCTAAATTAGGAGTGACATTTACATGGAGATTTCATTGAACACTTGGCGTGTAATGTTGGATCACAATTCATTCTTAAGCCAAAAGGAGATAAAACATGTGAGCTTTAAAGACATCTAGGTATAAGCATAAAGAATGAGGATAGTATCAAGCCAATAAGCACATTCTAGAATACAAAATAAAGACGTATCGAATAAAAGCATAAATTCGAACCTAGAAACCGAATGCCACATTTAGGAGAGACATTTACATGGTCATTTCATCGAGCACTTGGTGTGTAGTGTTAGATCACAAGTCATTTTAAAGGCAAAATGAGAAAAAACAAGTGAACTTTGAAGACATCTTGGCATAAGCATAAAGAATGAGGATACTATCATGCAAATAAGCACATTCTACACTACAATATCAAGAACAATCGAATAAAAGCATAAATTCAAACCTAGAAACCGAATGCCACATTTAGGAGTGACATTTACATGGACATTTCATCGGACACTTCGCGTACAATAGTATATCACAAGTCATTTTAAACGCAAAAGAAGAAAAAACAAGTGATCCTTAAAGACATCTAGGCATAAGCACTAAGAATGAGGAAACCATCAAGCAAATAAGCACATTCTTCACTACCAAATCAAGACCGATTGATTAAGAGCATAAATTCGAACCTAGAAACCGAATGCTACAATTTAAACTGACATTTACATGGACATTTCATCGAACACTTTCAGTGCAATGTTTGATCACAAGTCATTTTAAACGCGAAAGGAGAAAAAACAAGTGAACTTTAAAGACATCTAGGCATAAGGATAAAGAATGAGGATAGTATCAAGCAAATAAGCACATTCTGTACTACAAAATCAAGAACAGTCGAATAAAAGCATTAATTCGAACCTCGAAACCGAATGCCACATTTAGGCATTAGAAGAAAGAATGAGGATATTATCAAGCCAATAAGCACATTCTACACCACAAAATCAAGATGTATCGAATAAAAGCATATATTCGAACCTAGAAACCGAATGCCTAAACTAGGAGTGACATTTACATGGACATTTCATTGAACACTTGGCGTGTAATGTTAGATCACAATTCATTCTTAAGCCAAAAGGAGAAAAAACAGGTGAGCTTTAAAGACATCTAGGTATAAGCATAAAGAATGAGGATAGTATCAAGCCAATAAGCACATTCTGCAATACAAAATAAAGACGTATCGAATAAAAGCAAAAATTCGAACCTAGAAACCGAATGCCACATTTAGGAGAGACATTTACATGGTCATTTCATCGAGCACTTGGTGTGTAGTGTTAGATCACAAGTCATTTTAAAGGCAAAACGAGAAAAAACAAGTGAACTTTGAAGACATCTTGGCATAAGCATAAAGAATGAGGATACTATCATGCAAATAAGCACATTCTACTCTACAATATCAAGAACAATCGAATAAAACCATAAATTTAAACCTAGAAACCGAATGCCACATTTAGGAGTGACATTTACATGGACATTTCATCGAACACTTCGCGTACAATAGTATATCACAAGTCATTTTAAACGCAAAAGAAGAAAAAACAAGTGATCCTTAAAGACATCTAGGCATAAGCACTAAGAATGAGGATACCA
This sequence comes from Fallopia convolvulus, assembly GCA_964016875.1. Lineage (NCBI taxonomy): Eukaryota > Viridiplantae > Streptophyta > Magnoliopsida > Caryophyllales > Polygonaceae > Fallopia > Fallopia convolvulus. The sequence goes on from OZ024720.1 coordinate 41,954,104, forward strand.
TCAAGCAAATAAGCACATTCTTCACTACAAAATCAAGACCGATTGATTAAGAGCATAAATTCGAACCTAGAAACCGAATGCTACAATTTAAAGTGACATTTACATGGACATTTCATCGAACACTTTGAGTGCAATGTTTGATCACAAGTCATTTTAAACGCGAAAGGAGAAAAAACAAGTGAACTTTAAAGACATCTAGGCATAAGGATAAAGAATGAGGATAGTATCAAGCAAATAAGCACATTCTGTACTACAAAATCAAGAACAGTCGAATAAAAGCATTAATTCGAACCTAGAAACCGAATGCCACATTTAGGAGTCACATTTACATGGACATTTCATCGAACACTTGGCGTACAATAGTATATCACAAGTCATTTTAAACGCAAAAGAAGAAAAAACAAGTGATCTTTAAACACATCTAGGCATAAGAACTAAGAATGAGGATACTATCAAGCCAATAAGCACATTCTGCACTACAAAATCAAGACCGATTGAGTAAGAGCCTAAATTCGAACCTTTGAAACCGAATGCCACAATTAGGAGCAACATTTACATGGACATTTCATCGAACACTTGGAGTGCAATGTTTGATCACAAGTCATTTTATAGGCAAAAGGAGAAAAAACAAGTGATCTTTAAAGACATCTAGGCATAAGCATAAAGAATGAGGATAGTATCCAGCCAATAAGCACATTGTGCACTACAAAATATAGACGTATCGAATAAAAGCATAAATTCGAACCTAGAAACCGAATGCCACATTTAGGAGTGACATTTACATGGACATTTCATCGAACACTTGGCATGCAGTGTTAGATCACAAGGCATTTTAAAGGCAAAAGGAGAGAAAACAAGTAATCTTTTAAAAAATCTCGGCATAAGCATAAAGAATGAGGATATTATCAAGCAAATAAGCAAATTCTACACTACAAATCAAGAACAATCGATTAAAAGCATTAATTCGAACCTAGAAACCTAATGCAACATTTCGGAGTGACATTTTCATGGACATTTCATCGAACACTTGGCATGAAATAATAGAACACAATTCATTTTAAAGGCAAAAGAAGAAAAAACAAGTGATCTTTGAAGGCATCTAGGTATAAGCACAAACATTGAGGATAGTATCAAGCCAATAAGCACATTAGGCACTACAAAATCAAGACATATCGAATAAAAGAATAAATTAGAACCTAGAAACCGAATGCCACATTTAGGAGTGACATTTACATGGAGATTTCATCGAACACTTGGCGTGCAATGTTAGATCAAAAGGCATTTTAAATCCAAAAGAAGAAAAAACAAGTGAACTTTAAAGACATCTAGGTATAAGCATAAAGAATGAGGATTGTTTCAAGCAAATAAGCACATTCTGTACTACAAAATCAAGAACAATCGAATAAAAGCATAAATTCGAACCTAGAAACCGAATGCCACATTTAGGAGTCACATTTACATGGACATTTCATCGAGCACTTGACGTACAATAGTATATCACAAGTCATTTTAAACGCAAAAGAAGAAAAAACAAGTGATCTTTAAAGACATCTAGGCATAAGCATAAAGAATGAGGATAGTATCCAGCCAATAAGCACATTGTGCACTACAAAATATAGACGTATCGAATAAAAGCATAAATTCAAACCTAGAAACCGAATGCCACAATTAGGAGTGACATTTGCATGGACATTTAATCGAACACTTGGAGTGCAATGTTTGATCACAAGTCATTTTAAAGGCAAAAGGAGAAAAAACAAGTGATCTTTAAAGATATCTAGGCATAAGCATAAATAAAGAGGATAGTATCCAGCCAATAAGCACATTGTGCACTACAATATAAAGAGGTATCGAATAAAAGCATAAATTCGAACCTAGAAACCGAATGCCACTTTTAGGAGTGACATTTACATGGACATTTCATCGAACACTTGGCGTGTAGTGTTAGATCACAAGGCATTTTAAGGGCAAAAGGAGAAAAAACAAGTAATCTTGTAAGACATCTCGGTATAAGCATAAAAAATGAGGATACTATCAACCAAATAAGCACATTCTACACTACAAAATGAAGAACAATCGATTAAAAGCATAAATTCGAACCTAGAAACCTAATGCAACATTTTGGAGTGACATTTTCATGGACATTTCATCGAACACTTGGCGTGCAATCCTAGAACACAATTCATTTTATAGGCAAAAGAAGAAAAAACAAGTGATCTTTGAAGTCATCTAGGCATAAGCACAAAGAATGAAGATAGTATCAAGCCAATAAGCACATTCTGCACTACAAAATCAAGACCGATTGAGTAAGAGCATAAATTTGAACCTAGAAACCGAATGCCACATTTAGGAGTGACATTTACATGGATATTCATCGAACACTTGGTGTGCAATATTATATCACAAGTCATTTTAAACGCAAAAGAAGAACAAATAAGTGATCTTTAAAGACATCTAGGCATAAGCACAAAGAATAACGATAGTATCAAGCCAATACGCACATTCTGCACTACAAAAACAAGAACAAAGAATAAAAGCACAAATCCGAACCTAGAAACCGAATGCAACATGTAGGAGTTACATTTACAACGACACTGCATCGAACACATGTCGTGCAATGTTAGATTACAAGTCATTTTAAAGGAAAAAGGTGGAAAAAAAATTTCAAACACATCTAGGCATAAGCACTAAGAATGAGGATAGTATCAAGCCAATAAGCACATTTTGCACTACAAAATCTTGACGTTTCGAATAAAAGCATAAATTCAAACCTAGAAACCGAATGCCACATTTAGGAGTGACATTTACATGGACATTTCATCGAACACTTGGCATGCAATTCTGGATCATAAGTTATTTTAAAGGCAAAAGGAGAAAAAACAAGTGATCTTTAAAGAAATCTAGGCATAAGCACAAAGAATGAGGATAGTATCAAGCCAATAAGTACATTCTACACTACAAAATCAAGACGTATCGAATAAAAGTATAAATTCGAACCTGGAAACCCAATGCCACATTAAGGAGTGACATTTACATGGACATTTCATCAAACACATAGCGTGCAATATTAATCACAAGTCATTTTAAAGGGAAAAGGAGAAAAAACAAGTAATATTGAAAGACATCTAGGCATAAGCACTAAGATGAGGATACTATCAAGCCAATATGGTCATTATGCACTAAAAAATCAAGACTTATCGAATAAAAGCATAAATTCAAACCTAGAAACCGAATGCCACATTTAGGAGTGACATTTAAATGGACATTTGATCGAACACATGGGGTGCAAAGTTAGATCAAAAGTCATTTTAAAGGCAAAAGGAGAAATGACAAGTGATCGTTAAAGACATCTAGGCATAAGCATTAAGAATGAGGATAGTATCAAACCATAAAGCACATTCCGCACTACAAATTAAAAAACAAATGAGTTACAACATAAATTCAAACCTAGAAACCGAATGCCACATTAAGGAGTGACATTTACATGACATTTCATCGAACACATGACGTGCTATTTTAGATCACAAGTCATTTTAAAGGAAAAAGGAGAAAAAACAAATAATCTTTAAAGACATCTAGGCATAAGCACTAAGAATGAGGATAGTATTAGGCCAATAAGCACATTCTGCACTACAAAATCAAGACATATCGAATGAAACAGAAAGAACGCGCCTAAGCACGCGCGGGTTAGGGCGATTTTTCTCGTTTAGGGTTTTTACTTCTCTCGTGCAATTGTGTTCATGGGTGACTCATCGGCCGGCTTGCCGGCGGTGTAGGCTACCCTCCCTGCTGGTGACGGAATGCAAGTTGATGGCAAGAAGGATGAAACTTCTGGCCAAGTTATCGCTCATGGTCTTACGCCGCCAGCGAAATCATGGAGCGATTTGGTTCGTGATGAAGACGGTGATGAACGAATGGTTCTGTCCGACGAATTTTTGAGAGGGAAAGTTGTTATGACTTTTCCCGATGGTGATGATGGAGATCCCGTCTTCCATGTTGAGACCGAAGTGCTGCAGGCTCTTGTTACTGTATGGGAGTCCTCGTTGATTGTTAAACCCTTGGGCGGGTTGGTTCCCCACACTGTTATGGACAGAAAACTCAGAGAGATGTGGAGCCCTAGTGGAAAGATTTTAATAGCGGACCTCCCGAATGGATACTATGTGGTCAAATTCACCAATGAAGAGGATTACCTAAAAGCACTCATGGGCGGACCATGGATGATTTTTGGAAATTATTTGATCATTCGTCCTTGGCGATCGGAATTCAATCCCTTTACGGATGTCATTACCACCACACCGGCATGGGTTAGAATTTCCGGATTACCTATGATTCTGTACGAAGAGAAGATGATGATGACTTTGGTTGCTAGAATAGGTAAACCTATTAGGGTTGACAAGAAGACGATGTATTCCAATCGATGCAGGTTTGCTCGGATCTGTGTTGAGGTGGATATAACAAAGCCGTTGAAAGGATCCGTTACTTTCAATGGATGTAAATTCCATGTTGATTATGAAGGACTTCATGTTATTTGCATTAATTGTGGTAAATATGGGCATCAAGAGAATAAATTCCCTTTAATGCAAGCCAAGCAGGTTAACCCCAATGATGCTGTGCAAATTACAGTAATGCAAGAACCTCCAAAGTCTACGCCAGGGCCAGCGGATAACGAGGCTAGATATGGACCTTGGACTGTTGTCCAACGTCGCCGGCGTGGAAAGCTGTCTACTGCTACTGGTAGTGCTCCGGCTAAACAAGAGGGAAATCGGTTTAGTGCTTTGTCTGTTAGTGCTAAAGAAACCAACAAGAAAGATTGTTCCCAGCTGAACTCGCAAGCACAAAAAAAGGTCCAAGGCCAGCTAATTGATAAACCCAAGAACACTAAGCCCGAAAAGCCTGTTGTTTTCAATGCCCAACTGAAAGACGCAATTACTTCTAACGTGGCTTCCACGTCTGCTGCCACATTTTCTAAGAAGAACGCCAAGAAGAAGGGAAAGCAGCAAGATGCTCTCTCGTTAGTTTTTCGACCACCTCAACTGAATACCACAATGGGTAAACGTCCACGCATGAATGATGGGCCTTTCTTTGATATTTCTACTACAGGAGATGTGAATGTTGTTGCATCAGAGGGTAATAAAAATCAGACTGAAATTATGGACACGCAGGGTAGTGATCAGTTGAATAATAATTTGGTGTTGAATGATGAAAGTGCACCAAATAAATTTGTGATGAATCAGGGAGTGACGCCTCTGATGTCTCAAACTCAACCGTCCAGGTTTGAAGTGCCTGTTGTTTCCCCTGGTTGTAAATGAATTACATCTTTTGGAATTGCTTTGGAGCCGGAAAACCCGGCTTCCGTAGGGCGGCGATGTATATGATTCGTCGTCATAAAGTGGATGTTATGGCAGTTTTTGAACCTAGGATATCTGGTGAGCATGCTCATGAAGTTTGTAATCGTCTGATTTTGAAAGAATGTGTTCGTATAGAGGCCGTTAGAATGGAAGGTGGTGTTTGGTTGTTGTGGAATAAAGATCGGGTTAATCTGCAGGTCATCAACCTCTACGATAATTTTATTCATGCTGTTGTAACTAGTGGTATGAATAGAGTTCACCTTGTTCCAGTCTATGCTCCTGCGTCTCCAAGAAGACGTGCTCGTTTTTGGAAAAAGCTTACTGAGGTTATGAGAACCATTATAGAACCAGTTCTGATTGGGGGTGATTTTAATTGTATTTTGCATTTGACTGAACGCAGGGGGGGTTCGGGCCGTCTCACTGAAGACTCTCACTTATTCCTCCAGACTGTGAATGAGCTTGGGTTGGTTGCCATGGGTTTCTCTGGTCAGGCGTTCACTTGGGCCCGTGGAAATTCAACCCGGACTTTTGTTGAGAAGCGGTTGGATAGAGTTTTTACTAATATTATTGGGCGTCTGCTTTGGACGGAAGCTGTGGTTAGGAACTTACCTAAACTTTCTTCTGATCATTCTCCTCTCTTACTCTCTCTTGAGCCTGACATTCGGAAAAATAGAAGAAAAAGACCGTTTCGTTTCGAAGCGGCTTGGTTGACTCATGCTGATTTTTTGTCCTTTATTAACACGTCTTGGAAGAGAGAGGTCGCTATTGTTGAAGCTCTTTCAGATTTAAAGGATAAATTGCTTGATTGGAATCGTTTTGTGTTTGGCAACATTCACTATACGAAACAGAATCTAATTACTCGGATCGATGAGATTCAAAACCGCCTAAGCATTGCTCCCTCGGATGCCTTGCTACTTGAGGAGGCGGATTTGAAAAAGGAACTTGAGCTTATGATGGAGCGTGAGGAGCTTCTGTGGCTTCAAAAGTCTCGTATCGATTGTCTGCGAGAGGGAGACCGCAACACATGTTTTTTCCATGCTTCTACCATCATGAGGCGTCGGAGAAACCATGTTGATACTTTACGTGATGTGGATGGTCGTTGGATCACCGATAAGGATGAGTTGGAGGCTTATGCGGTGAAATTCGTCCAAAATTTGTATACGTTGTCGGATAATGAGTTCCTATCGAATTCCTGCAGCAGAGGTGATTTCCCCTTAATTAAACCGGAAACTTGAGCTTACCTTGACTCTCCTGTGTCTGATGAGGAGATAATTAAGGCCTTGAAAATGATGGGGGCCTTAAAAGCGCCGGGTATTGATGGTTATCAGCCTGTTTTCTTTCAGAAGTGTTGGACGTTTGTGGGTAGTTTAGTGTTGAGCACAGTTCGTGATTTCTTTGCTACTGCCGCTTTACCGCCTGATTTGAATGTAACTCTTATTGCGTTGATTGCTAAGGTTGATGAGCCGGAATTAATTAGTCAATTTCGACCTATCAGCCTCTGTAATGTACTTTATAAGGTCATTTCTAAGGTCATAGTCAATCGCATGCAGTTGATTCTTCCACGCCTGATTGGTCCTATGCAGGGTAGTTTCTTGCCTGGGCGCTTAATTTCAGATAACATTGTCCTTGCTCAGGAAGTTCTTCATTCTATGAAGCGTAAGTGGGGTGTTAAAGGGTGGATGTTGTTGAAACTTGACCTTGAAAAGGCTTATGATCGCCTTCGTTGGGACTTTATTGAAGACACCCTGATTGATGTTGGTTTCTCGTCTACTTGGGTCAATTGGATTCGGCTATGTCTTAATTCCACTTCCTTTCGTTTGCTTTGGAATGGGGAAGTTACTTCTAGCTTTGTTCTGTCTTGGGGCATCCGACGGAGATCCTCTCTCTGCCTATTTATTTGTTCTATGTATTGAGCGCCTTAGTCAGATTATCTCTCGGGCTGTTGCTGATAAACGTTGGAAGTCGGTCACTCTTTCAAGGGGTGGACCGATTCTCTCTCATATTTTGTTCGCTGATGACATTATGCTTTTTCCTGAGGCTTCAGTGCAACAAATCCGTGTTATTAAGGATTGTCTAGACTTTTTCTGTGCTTCGTCGGGGCAGAAGGTTAGTGTTGCTAAATCCAAGCTTTTTTTTTCGCCCAATGTTTCTAGGGGTTTGTCACAAAGTATTAAAGAGGAGTGCGGGTTCATGGTTACTAATGACATTGGGAAATATTTGGGTATGCCTGTGTTTCATGAACAAGTCAAAAATGAAACCTTTGCGCCTCTCCTGGAGAAAATCACAAAACGGCTCCAAGGGTGGCAGGGCAGATTTCTCAGTTTTGCAGGGCGTGTTACGCTTGCTAGATCAGTTTTATCCTCTTTACCAGTCTATACCATGGCCACAATTCTTTTACCTAAAGAAGTGTGTTCAAAATTGATAGTCTGACACGTAATTTCATTTGGGGCGGCAATGAAGACAGACGTCGGATTCATTTGGTCGGCTGGGAAGAAGTCAGCAAGCCTAGGGAGTGTGGTGGACTTGGCTTGCGTGCTATGAGAGAGATTAATATGGCCTTGGTTGGGAAGTTGAGTTGGAGATTCCTCACGGAATCGAATAAGTTGTGGGTTGAGGTTCTTCGGGCTAAGTATATTCGCCCTTCTGGCGCTACTTCTATGCCCAAATCTCATGTTTGGAATAGTATTGTTTCGGGTGTCAAACAGGTGGTGGTGCCTGGTTCTAAGTGGTGTGTTGGTAATGGCCTTACAGTGCGTTTTTGGCTAGATGTGTGGCTTCATGATAGTCGACTGTGTGACGAGGCCTTGATTCCTATTACAGATGAGACGCTTCAGCTTTCTGTTCGGGATTATTGGTCTGATGGTATTGGTTGGAAGTGGGAATTACTAAGTAATGTTATGTCGGTTATGCTCCTGCTTAGGCTTGCCTCTGTTGCAATTGTTGAAGAACAGGAGGCGCTTGATGTGCTGACGTGGAATAATTCATCTACGGGTCATAATTCTGTTAGCAGCACTTATGTGATTGCGGGACCTGCTCGTGAGCTTGTTGGTGCTGATAGGGTTCTTTATAAGCACATTTGGACACTTAAAAGTTACTGAGAGGGCTCAACTATTTTTTTGGCTTGTTCACAAAGGTGTTATTCTCACCAATCAAGAAAGAGTTAGGCGTCATTTTGATGATGATGCCTTCTGTTCAATATGCACTACTGAGGAGGAGTCGTTGATTCACCTTTTACGCGATTGTGATATGACAAGGCGTTTTTGGGAAGATCTTCACCCTCCTCTTGCCAGGGAAGTTTTTTTCGAGTCTAATTTTTCTTTTTGGATTCGTTATAATCTTTCCTGCACTCAAACACACCACAGTGGTGGTGTCTGGAATTGTATCTTTGTTACCGCAATCTGGTAGATTTGGAAATGGCGTAACCAGTCCGTTTTCGAAAATACACCTTTTACAGGCAACCGAAGTGGGTGGGTGCTGGAACAAGCAGGAGAATGTGTCAAGGCGTGGTCTTCGGATTTACACAGTTCGGTTTTGGGAGGGAAGGAAGGACACTTTATTATTTGGACGCCGCTGACGGAGAGTTGGGTCAAAATAAACACGGATGGCTCAGTTCGTGGTGATGGCACAACGGATGCGAGTGGTGTCATTCGTGACAGCAATGGACAGTGGCAGGTTGGTTTTGTCCATTACATTGCTCTTTGCACGGTTCCCATGGCTGAGCTTTGGGGTGCTCTTCAGGGCCTTCGCTTAGCCTGGGAACGGGGATACAGGAGGGTTTGTTTAGAACTAGACTCTCAAATTGTGTGTCTTTTTCTAAATAAATTTGTGGATTGTTACCACCCTTTGTTTAGCCTGGTTTCTCAGTGCCAGAGCTTAATTAGAAGGAACTGGATTGTCCAGATCCGTCATATTTATAGAGAAGGAAACTATGTTGCAGATTACTTAGCTTCTTTAGCTTTCTTTTTTAGCTTAGGTTTTCATGTATTGAGTGACCCTCCGGTGGGTGTTATTTCGCTACTTTCTGCTGATGTAAGGGGTCGGGCTATCCCCCGTTTGCTGACAACTTAGCCCTCTTTTTTCATTAATAAAATGCCTCCTTGAGGGGCTGGAGAGTACCGCCTCTCCTTCAACCAAAAAAAAAGAAAAAAAAGAAAAAACAAGTGATCTTTAAAGACATCTAGGCATAAGCACTAAGAGTGAGGATACTATCAAGCCAATAAGCACATTCTGCACAACAAAATCAACCGATTGAATAAGAGCTTAAATTCGATCCTAGAATCCAAAGGCCACAATTAGGAGTGACATTTACATGTACATTTCATTGAACACTTGGAGTGCAATGTTTGATCACAAGTCATTTTAAAGGGAAAAGAAGAAAAAATAAATGATCTTTAAAGATATCTAGGCATAAGCATAAAGAATGAGGATAGTATCAAGCCAATAAGCACATTGTGCACTACAAAATAAAAATGTATCGAATGAAAGCATAAATTCGAACCTAGAAGTCGAATGCCGCATTGAGGAGTGATATTAACATGGATATTTCGTCGAACACTTGGCGTGCAATGTTAGATCAAAAGTCATTTTAATGGCAAAAGGAGAAGAAAACAAGTGAACTTTAAAGACATCTCGGCATAAGCATAAAGAATGAGGATACAATCAAGCAAATAACCACATTCTGCACTACAAAATCAAGAACAATCGAATAAAAGCATAAATTCGAACCTAGAAACCGAATGCCACATTTAGGCATTAGAAGAAAGAAAGAGGATAGTATCAAGCCAATAAGCACGTTCTGCACCACAAAATCAAGATGTATCGAATAAAAGCATATATTCGAACCTAGAAACCGAATGCCTAAATTAGGAGTGACATTTGGCGTGTAATGTTAGATCACAATTCATTCTTAAGCCAAAAGGAGAAAAAACAAGTGAACTTTAAAGACATCTAGGCATAAGCATAAAGAATGAGGATAGTATCAAGCCAATAAACACATTCTGCACTACAAAATAAAGACGTATCGAATAAAATCATAAATTCGAACCTAGAAGCCGAATGCCACATTTAGGAGTGACATTTACATGGACATTTCATCGAACACTTACAATATGAGATCACAAGTCATTTTAAACGCCAAAGAAGAAAAAACAAGTGAACTTTAAAAACATCTAGGCATTAGAAGAAAGAATGAGGATAGTATCAAGCTAATAAGCACATTCTTCGCTACAAACTCAAGACCGTTTGAATAAGAGTTTAAATTCGAACCTAGAAACCGAATGCCACATTTTGGAGTGATATTTAAATGGACATTTCATCGAACACTTGACGTGCAATGTTAGTTCAAAAGTCATTTTGAAGGCAAAAGGAGAAAAAACAAGTGAACTTTAAAGACATCTAGGCATAAGCAGTAAGAATGAGAATAGTATCAAGATAATAAGCATATTCTGCACTACAAAATCAAGACGTATCGACTAAAACCATAAATTCAAACCAAGAAAACGAATGCCACATTTAGGAGTGAGATTTAAATGGACATTTCATCGAATACTTGGCGTGCAATGTAAAATAAAAAGTCATTTTCAAGCCAAAATAAGAAAAAACAAGTGAACTTTAAAGACATCTAGGCATAAGCATAAAGAATGAGGATAGTATCAAGCAAATAAGCACATTCTGCAGTACAAAATCAAGAACAATCGAATAAAAGCATAAATTTGTACCTAGCAACCGAATGCCACATTTATGAGTGAAATTTACATGGATATTCATTGAACACTTGGCGTACAATGTTAGATCACAAGTTATTTTAAAGGTAAAAGAAGAAAAAACAAGTGATATTTAAAGACATGTAGGCATAAGCACAAAGAATGATGATTGTATCAAGCCAATAAGCACATTCTTCACTACAAAATCAAGAACAAATGAATAAAAGCGTAAATTCGAACCTACAAACCGAATGCCACATTTAGGAGTGACATTTACAAGGACATTTCATCGAACACATGGCGTTCAATGTTAGATCACAAGTCATTTTAAAGGCAAAAGGAGAAAAAACAAGTAATCTTTAAAGACATCTAGGCAAAAGCACGAAGAATGAGGATACTATCAAGCCAAGAAGCACATTATGGACTACAAAATCAAGAACAATCGATTAAAAGCATAAATTCGATGCTATAACTGTAATGCAACATTTTGGAGTAACATTTTCATGGACAATTCATCGAACACTTGGCGTGCAATAGTAGATCGCAAGTAATTTTAAACTCAAAATCAATAAGCACATCTACGCATGAGCAGTATGAAAGAGGATAGTCTCAAGCCAATAAGCACATTCTGGACTACAAAATCAAGAAGTATTGAATAAAAACATAAATTCAAACCTAGAAACCGAATGCCACATTTAGGAGTGACAATTAAATGGACATTTCATCAAACACTTGGCGTGCAATGTTAGATAAAAAGTCATTTTACAACCAAAATAAGAAAAAACAAGTGAACTTTAAAGACATCTAGGCATAAGCATAAAGAATGAGGATAGTATCATGCCAATAAGCACATTTTGCACTTCAAAATAGAGAACAATCAAATAAAAACATAAATTCGGACCTAGAAACCGAATTCCACTATTAGGAGTGACATTTACATGGATATTCATCAAACACTTGGTGTGCAATGTTAGATCACAAGTCATTTTAAAGGCAAAAGAAGAAAAAACAAGTGATATTTAAAGACATCTAGGCATAAGCACAAAGAATGAGGATAGTATCAAGCCAATAAGAACATTCTGCACTACAAAATCAAAAACAAATGAATAAAAGCATAAATTCGAACCTAGAAACCGAATGTCACATTTAGGAGTGACATTTACATGGACATTTCATCGAACACATGGCGTGCAATGTTAGATCACTAGTCATTTTAAAGGCAAAAGAAGAAAAAACAAGTAATCTTGAAAGATATTTGTTGATAGGGTTTCTTGACAACAAATAAATTTATAATCAAGACCCCGCTGAGTATAGGGAGGTCAAGATCGTTCAACAGGAAGCAAGGTTGTTTGTTTATCAATCTATTAAAAAGCAAACAAAAACAAATAAAAACACTCACAAGTAGCCTCGTTAACGACGTTGTCAGGGTCGTTAACGAACTACCGAACACAAAAGTACTCAAATAACGACTTAAATAAATTCGGTACTGAGGCAAGTAACTCAGCAACGAAAATTCACAAAAAATAATTCAAATAAAACAAAGATCTAGGACTAGGGACACCACAACATAGCCAAGCATATAAACTCGTAAGAAGATAAGATCATGCCTTTAAACAGATAGAGTCATCAACTTCCGTTGACTATCAAGTAAATTAACCAACTTTTGTATCCTAATTCACTTAATTGCTTGTTTTGGATCTAAAGCTTGAAACTTTAGTATTCAAACAATATCAACCTTCAAGTTACTAACTTTCTCTTTCAATCAAGTTAAAAACTCAAATTACCTCACTTTCGTTTCGATATAAGCACAACAAACAATCTCAATAAAAGATAAAAGGCATTCAACACACAATCTTACTCATCAAACATGCTCAACTATGTCGGGCTTAACCCCGATCCTAGAAAAGAGGACTACTCACTAATCATAATTACTAAACAAATAAACTTAATATAAGAAAACATTGAAAAACAAATCACTACTAAATTAAAATAGAAAAATCTGTCTTACAGAAGTTAAGAAGAAAATCGAAAAAGAACAAAACACCGAACAAAAACCTTGATCAACGAACTCGGTAACTTTCGTCCACCGACCCTCATACTCGACTCGCCTTCGGTTCTTCCTCTTCTTCTCCTCTCTAATTCGACTTCTCCAAGAAAATCCCCCCTTTTTTCTATGCTAGATATAAGGGTATTTATACTAAAAAGGCTAAAAACTAAAAAGGCTAAAAGATATAAACTTTCCTAAAAAGATAGAAATAAAACTCTAAAAGATAGAAACAAAATCTAAGAAGATAATAAGACCTAAAATACATACTATAATAACCCTAAAAGATTCTAAAAAGATACTCAACCGACACGGAAATAAATTCCCGCTCAGGATCGGTGAATCATAAAATCAGCCTTCAAATCTTCTCCTTCGTGGCCTCGTTAACGAGCCCTCACAGCCATGTTAACGAGCCTGGGCTTTGTTTTCTTCCACACTTCCTCTCGTAATCTTGAGCTCTGACTTCTTCAATCTTGTATTCCTCCGTCTTTCACTGTAGTGCTCCAAATTCAGCTCCATATAGTTCTTTTCCTTGCTAAAACCTACAAAATACACAAAATAGCGTAGCTTCCACTATTTTCATAGAAATATGCAAAACTATCTAAAAACACTCAAAACTAAACCTAAACTTAACAAAACTAAACCTAATAAGCAAAGAAAACCTACTAAAAACTATACTAGAAATGCGAACATCAAAATACCCCATACTTAAACTTGCTTGTCCTCAAGCAATCAACAGACACCAACCAAAACCAAAACAAACATACTCATCAAGACATAGCCATCTTCTAAAAACCAACATCTACACATGAGAAAAATATAGCAAAAGACTATTAACGTCCTCACACATATATGTTCTTAAATAGACATAAGATAATACAATCCAACCTTACACGTGATATTGTGTTTCTCTCAACTCTCAAGTGTTTAGGCTTATAAATAACAACTCTCAACTCATCCTATATACAAAAACTCATAAAATTCGAACTTATATCACCAATACGCTCCACCCTAGATTTGTCAAAACAAGCAAAAATCATCAAGAGAACTTAGGCTCAATGAAAAACTTCATAGAAGCTTCCATTCGCCCGGGTTGTAATGGGGCTTGGTAAAGACAATAAGGAGTGGAAATATTTTGGTCATGTGGTGCTAATAATATCCGGGAATCAAAGACTCCTAAAAACTAACACACATCAAAACTCTCATAAAAGAACATATACCAAACTCACTCTTCTTTATGCACTTATTCTCACTCACCCATTATCATCCTAGAAAGTCTCATAACAAATAAAAGAATATCTGATATTATCTATAAATACAAATGCACTTCAACTCTTCACTTCTCTTTTATTATTATTCTTTCTTTTTTTCCTTTCTTCTTTTTTTCTCTCTTTTTTTTTATATATATTCGCTGCCTCGCTGCCTCGTTAACGAACCCACTTCAGGATCGTTAACGATCTTTCGTGTACATTCTTTCCTTTCTTTCTCACCTCCATCAAATACTTTATTTCGTGCAATCTTTTGCTTATCAAGAGATCTTTCTTATTACATGTAAAAACAAGAGACTTCCAATCTACCCTTCCCGAATATCCTTCAATTGAAGCAAAAATATAAGCGACTTCTCTTTTTAACACACAACAAAATTTACCTCTCCAATCTAAGTCCTAATTCCCGAATAGGGTCAAGCTTATGTCGGCTAGGGTATACTTTTGTGGGGCTAAGAATAAAAGGCTTCAGGCTAGATTTGGTTATCAAAAGAAGGATCATGTAAAGGTGGATAGGGAATAATAAGGCTTATAAAAATAAGTTCTCCATCATATGATTTTCACAAGTAATGAACTAGAAATCTCATACGGGTCTCAAGAATAGATAACCATCACAATTCCAAGAGATAATATGCATATAGAGAGTAAATCACACAAGAAAAGAAGAGGGATTTATAATGTTCTCCTTATAAGGCCAAAAATAACTCACAAGGTAGATTTTGTTGGTTTGCATCATTTATGTTATAAAGTATATGTGCTCAATTTCATCAAATGTTATCTTCTTCTAAAACAAATAATTTCAAGTTGAGAATCCGGCTATACTATTAAAGACATGCAATTATATGATTAAGTTAGCGACTGCTATCATAGAACCTAAGAAAGGGATATCTATCAATTCTAAAACTCTTTTTTAGATTTTTCAAAAATTTTCTATATTTTTTTTTCGTTTTCGTTTTTTTTTTCGATTTGCAACATAAAGAAATAAAAATTACATAAAACACATAAACACCTAAGACACCAGTTTTCTATTTTCTCCCACCCCATACTTAAAATTACAGTGTCCCCACTGTAAGAAAAATAAGAAGAAGGAAAAGAAATAGAAAAGAAAACAACAAAAGATTAAAAAGAAAAAGAAAGAATGAAAAACTTACAAAGTTTCAAAAGTGGGAAACAAGAAAAAACTTCATCTTCGGGTTGAATCAACGGTTTGGTGGAGGAAAGTAATGCTCAAAGTTCCCCATGAAGTCGTACATCGTCCTCCAACGCTCAGCGTCATCCGCCTCTCTCTGACGATGCCTCTCATCCTCCATCGACATGCGAGTAGAATAGACAGACTCCCATCTATCCATCCTCCTATGAATGTGATCCTGCTGGAGGTGAAGCTACTGTATCCGTGCAGAAAGATCCTCGGCCCATGGTGGTGGTATACTCGATCCTGTGTACTCGGGCTGAGGAGGTGGTGGGTAGTGAGGCTGGAAATGATCTTGATACATCACCGGGTTGTAAGGCAAGAGTCCATAGGAATGAGGGTCGACAGGGGCTGGTGGTGGGTCGACAAAAGCTCTCGGCACCTCGTTAACGAAGTTGGGTGCCTCGTTAACAGTGTTGGGAGGGGGCTGGAAATGGTCGTTAACGAGCCTAGTGGGCTCGTCAATGAGGATGTTGCTCCCCAAGACTTCCGTGTCGATGTCTTCTTCCTCGAAATTTAGCTCCTCAGTTCCGTCCTCAGTGTCGGCCTCTTCAGTGTCGTTGCCTACTACCTCGGTATCCTCTTCTTCATCTTCATCTTCATCCATAGCTTCTCGCTAAAACTGGGATTCACATGGCCTAAGCGAAAGCTCATCCTCCGGCTTAGGTTCCAATGGGTAAGCATGTCCCGTCCACGCCTCGTACCAATTCGGTACGTAGAGAAGCTCAAACTTGTCGAGGGTCGGTGTAATGATGCGATCTTGAACTTTCACCTTGAATCCTCCCTCGGATTGAATGAAGACACCAGAGCTATACCAATAATTCTTGTTGAGAAGTTGGGCGTGAGCCGGTGTGTAGCGAGTGAGATCGACTCCAAGATTTTTAGCCAAGAGGCTAACCAAATTGCCACACCACACCTCCTTGGACTTGGTTGATTTCCCGTTGTAGTAGAGCCACTCGTACCCCAAATTTAAGGGGTCGGGTTGCTCGAAAAGGATGGTGCGAAAACAAGCAACTTTCGTCCTTGTAGGTCTGTTCAACTCTCTCTTCGGCCAAAACGTCGCGGCTAGGACTCTGAGAATAATCCTGAAGATGGGGTTGATGATGTTTGCCCCGGATAATGCCGCGGTGGAGGATTGAACCTCCCCGGTGATGTAGCTCCAAGTGCGAGTCACTATGTAGTCCTTCAAGATGTAGTCTCTAGACGGGTTTGGGAGCTCTAAGATTGCGTTGAACTCTGCCATTGTAAACTCACGACTCTCATTACTGAGCCGAAGCCGGATTCATCCCGCCGAGGTTTTCGACGAGAAGTTAGTCTCCAAGGTGGCCAAAAACTTGGATGTGAGGGCCGGATAGTGTGGTAAATTGTCCTGCTTCAGGAGATGAGCGACACCAAGGATAACAAAGGCCTCCTTGACGTCCGTGTAGATCCCCATGTTGACAGCACTGGACTTTGAGAACCAGCGGGTGTAGTGGTCTTTCTCCAGAATATCACGGTAACGACGTACCTCGCCCTGAGTGCTCAAAATCACGTCATCCACACGAGGTGGAGATGGGGACCTATGGTTCCTCCGCTTCTTCTATGCTCGGGTAGCGGGCTTGCTTGAACTTGCCATGGGATCCTACAGAATAATAAAAACTTTTCCAAGATAAGATCCACTCAAAAATAGATAGGCAAGAGACCCCATACTTGGTTTTAAATTAACCTCAGAATTATTCGTTAACTACCCAATTGGGTCGTTTACGATTTTGGACTCGGTGTTGATCTTTGAAGCATTGCAGGGTCGTTAACGAACCTGGGTGGGTCGTTAACGAGCCGCCGAGACCAAAAATCAGAATTTCCGATTTTAATCTACCTTTAATTAAAGCATAAATCAAGCATGCAATCTTCTATATTTCTCCACCAATCCCACGATCGGATATAAGCACCCCATACTTGCTCGATTACCCATCCCGAACATGCTAGAATTACCCAAAATTTTGACATGCAAACTTTGAACTTAAGACTAGAACAATAAATAATTCATGCTTTTCTAATTAGAGTGTTGCAATAGATAATCTTAAATGAACAATCTTTCCTAAAATAAGAACAACTAAGCACAATCAAGAATTTTTATGAGCGAAAACCAAGCATGCCAATCGACCTCTCTAAGAACAAGATCCAAGACATGAAATTTCTACCCTAAAAACCATGAATCATGCAATTTCGAGTTAGGATTTAGAAATCACACCGGAGAATCGACAAATTGAAGAACAATAGGTCGGAATCGGGTGGTTAACGAGCTCGAATCTCGTCGGTGAGAAAATCGGGTTTCTGGGCTTCGGTAACGACGACCTCTCGGTGGTCGGTGGAGTGAAGGATTCCGAACGGTGGGAGAGGGATTTCGAGCTCTTTGGTTTGGTTTTTGAGAAGTATGGAATTGGGAGAGTGTGCTGGTAGATTTTTGGAAGGTGTAAAAGGGTTTTTATAGGAGAGGGAAGGGATAGGAAGGGGTAGAGGGTGGCGGCTAGGGTAGTAAAACAAATAGATTAGGTTAAAAAATCTTACCTGCCCGTTTTTGACGAGTCGGGTCGTCGAACCGGGTCTCGTTGACGACCCTGGGTGGGTCGTTAACGAGCTGTCGTAGCCTCTTGGAGTGATTTTTCGATCCCTTCTCCTGAAATCTTGTTAGCTCAAAAATTCTAATTTCTATCCTAACTAAAACTTAAAAAGAAAACAAAAGAAAGCTAAGAAAAATAATCTAAAAAGAAAAAGAAAAAGAGAAACTAAATCTATTCTAAAAGCGGGTTGCCTCCCGTAAGCACTATTTTTAACGTCGTTAGCCCGACGAGCTCCTTTTTGCTCACGATGGTTCATGTGTAGCCATGTTGGGGTCTTGAGGTACCCCATACTTAGCCTTGCAGCCTCTATGTGCTTGAGTTGCTAAATTTGGACCCTTTTCTTCTATCAGTACGCCCGATATTCCTACATGATGGTCAGTGAAGTCCGAAAACCAAGGTCGTTTGGACTTTTCTATAGTGCATATAATAGGGTGTGGTGTAGGAACAAAAGATAAGGAACAATCCTGCTCCTTTTTAGCCGATTCATAATTAGAGTACTTACCTTGGTTGTACTCTTGCACGTGGGACTCGGTGATTGGCCAATGAGACTCGGTAGTGATGGTTGTGTCGAGTTCTGGTTGAGTCAACTCGATTTGTGCGACTCCAACTGGGTCGTTGGCTTTTTGATCCAAGTTGAATTCCACCCGTTCTTCTCCGATATCAAAAGTGAGGAGTCCTTTCCGCACATCAACTCTTGCTCCTGCTATGGCTAAAAATGGTCGACCGAGAATTATGAGGACATGAGGGTCTTCAGGCATATCAAGGACGATAAAATCGTTTGGTATAAATAACTTCCCGACTTGAATAGGATAGTCGTCCACCACTCATGTGGCCTTGACACATGAGCATCTGCCATGTACAGATTCATATCTACCGGCTCTAGTGGTCCCATATTGGCTTAAGACCAGATTGAGAGAGGAACGAGACTAGCACTGGAACCTAGATCACATAAAGCCTTGAACTTGTGGTTGCCTATGCCGATCGTTATTGCAAACCTTCCTGGATCTCCTAGCTTTTCCGGTAGAGCTATTGATCTAACTTCATCTTGTAGCTCTGTAATGGATCTTTTCCTGCTAAGAATATCTTTCAAAAACTTTGTGTAAGCCGGCATTTAGCTTAGGGCCTCAGCGAATGGGATGGAAATATTAATGCCTTGAAGAATTTTTACGAAACGCTTGAACTTACTCTCAGTAGAGTCCATAGATTTCTTAGTTGGAAATAGAAGAGATTAAACCATTCTCGAAACCAAGTTAGGCTCGAGAGGTTAGAGTACCGGGTCGACACTAGGGTTGTTTATTGTCCTCGGCGGGTCGTTACCGACCCTGGTGGGGTCGTTAACTACCCTGGGGTTGAGAGGAAGGCTCGGTTTAGAGAACTCACCTGTGGTAGGGTCGTCAGGAACCCTCGGAGCCTCGTCATCCTCGTTTGTGGGCTCGTTATTTGCCCTCGCTGGCTCGTTAACGACCCGTCTTGTGAGGTCTTGTTCCTCCTTATCTTCAGCTTGAACTCTCTCTGGTAATGTCTTCCCGCTTCTGAGGTGTACCGCTGCTATTTGGCCTCTAGGGTTCTCCTCGGAACGGCCCGGGAGTTGTCCTTGTGGTCTTGGAATCCGTGCAGCTAGGTCCCCTAGTTGGGAATCAACACTCCTCTTCCAAATATTGATCTCTCCCCATCTTTTATCTTGTCGGTTCAGTTTGGCTTGAACTTCATCAACTTTGTTGTTCACTCCGTTAATGATTTCCTTTATTTCCTGAACCCATGATGGCGTCTCCTGATGGCCTGGAGGTCGATATGGTGCAGGTCGTCTATCTGGTGGGGGCACTGCATAGTTTTTACTTGTATTTTGATTGCCCCATGATTGATAGTTGTTCGACCTATCATGGTAACTAGGCTGGTTCCTGTATGGTCCTCTCATATAATTCATCTCAGCTATTGTCTCAGCGGCTCTAACCTGCTCAATGTTAGTGCAAGCAGAAGTACTATGTGCAGAAGAACCACATTCTTGACATGATTGAGAGGATTTTAGAAAACTTACCTGTTTCTTCAAACAGTTGACCTAGTCTTGTAAGAATTGATTTTTAACATCTGGGACAACTTCTTCTCGATTAGGTATGTAGAGACGTTTTTGAGTTTCTGGAGCTTGCTGGGTTCCGTACATAGCATCGTAATTAGCCAGCTTATCCAATAGTTCCCACGCCTCTGTCGGGTTCATCTCTATAAAACCGCACGCAGTATGCGTGTTGATGCGGTTCTTGGTCTCTGCGTTAATACCCTAGAAAAAGATTTCTTGCAAAACATGTAAAGGTTGCCCATGAGTAGGGCACTGTCTAAGCATCTATTTGAATCTTTCCCATGTTTCAACGAATGTTTCATTAGGCAACTGGTGATAGGAGATGATGCGTTTCCTTAACTCCGTCGTCTTAGAAGGAGGGAAGAACTTTGTAAGAAATTGATCCTACAAAGCTTTCCAAGTCCCGATAGACTTAGAAGGTAGGCTCTCCAACCAGTTCAGGGCCTTTCCAATAAGAGACCATCTAAAAGCTTTTAACAGAACATATTCTAATGAGACACCTTCAGCAGCTATGGTGTCACATAAATCAAGAAAGTTTCTAATATGCTCCATAGGGCACTCAGCAGGTTTCCCTTCAAACTAAGCCCGTTTGATTAAGGATATAAATTGAAATTTGATCTCAAAAGGTTTTTCTATCGCTGGAAGCACAATGGGAGATTTTGGCACCCTCAGTTCCGGATGCATGTATTGTTTAGCATTCCTTGGATAGGCATCAAGCTCTTCTTGAAAACGAGCCTTGTCAGCTCGTTGACGCTCAGCTTCAGCGTCTGCGCCGTCCTTCTCGGCTTTCAGTGCCTCCATCTGAGTCCGGGGGATCTCCAACTGTTGAGCCATCTCTTCTGTCGTGGCCATGGCTCGGTTTTCTCGGAGTCGACGGTGCAGGGAACGTTCGGGTTCTGAGTAATAACCAATGTTATCAAACTGAAGCCTTCGTCGTCCTACAGGCATACACTGAGAAAAACAGACAAAGAAAACAAAAATTAAAAACAAAAACGGGGTCGGGCTATCCCGAACCCAAAGATAAACTAACAAACTCGTTGCTTCTCCCCGGCAACGGCGCCAATTTGTTGATAGGGTTTCTTGACAACAAATAAATTTATAATCAAGACCCCGCTGAGTATAGGGAGGTCAGGATCGTTCCACAGGAAGCAAGGTTGTTCGTTTATCAATCTATTAAAAAGCAAACAAAAACAAATAAAAACACTCACAAGTAGCCTCGTTAACAACGTTGTCAGGGTCGTTAACGAACTACCGAACACAAAAATACTCAAATAACGACTTAATAAATTCGGTACCGAGGCAAGTAACTCAGCAACGAAAATTCACAAAAAAAAATTCAAATAAAACAAAGATCTAGGACTAGGGACACCACAACATAGCCAAGCATATAAACTCGTAAGAAGATAAGATCATGCCTTTAAACAGATAGAGTCATCAACTTTCGTTGACTATCAAGTAAATTAACCAACTTTCGTATCCTAATTCACTTAATTGCTTGTTTTGGATCTAAAGCTTGAAACTTTCGTATTCAAAAAATATCAACCTTCAAGTTACTAACTTTCTCTTTCAATCAAGTTAAAAACTCAAATTACCTCACTTTTGTTTCGGTATAAGCACAACAAACAATCTCAATAAAAGATAAAAGGCATTCAACACACAATCTTACTCATCAAACATGCTCAACTATGTCGGGCTTAACCCCGATCCTAGAAAAGAGGACTACTCACTAATCATAATTACTAAACAAATAAACTTCATATAAGAAAACATTGAAAAACAAATCACTACTAAATTAAAATAGAAAAATTTGTCTTACAGAAGTTAAGAAGAAAATCGAAAAAGAACAAAACACCGAACAAAAACCTCGATCAACGAACTCGGTAACTTTCGTCCACCGACCCTCGTACTCGACTCGCCTTCGGTTCTTCCTCTTCTTCTCCTCTCTAATTCGACTTCTCCAAGAAAATCCCCCCTTTTTTCTATGCTAGATAGAAGGATATTTATACTAAAAAGGCTAAAAGATATAAACTTTCCTAAAAAGATAGAAATAAAACTCTATAAGATAGAAACAAAATCTAAGAAGATAATAAGACCTAAAATACATACTCTAATAACCCTAAAAGTTTCTATCAAGATACTCAACCGACACGGAATAAATTCCCGCTCAGGATCGGTGAATCATAAAATCAGCCTTCAAATCTTCTCCTTCGTGGCCTCGTTAACGATCCCTCACAACCTCATTAACGAGCCTGGGCTTTGTTTTCTTCCACACTTCTTCTCGTAATCTTGAGCTCTGACTTCTTCAATCTTATATTCCTCCGTCTTTCACTGTAGTGCTCCAAATTCAGCTCCATATAGCTCTTTTCCTTGCAAAAACCTACAAAATACACAAAATAGCGTAACTTCCACTCTTTTCATAGAAATATGCAAAACTATCTAAAAACACTCAAAACTAAACCTAAACTTAACAAAACTAAAACTAATAAGCAAAGAAAACCTA
This sequence comes from Fallopia convolvulus, assembly GCA_964016875.1. Taxonomy (NCBI): domain Eukaryota; kingdom Viridiplantae; phylum Streptophyta; class Magnoliopsida; order Caryophyllales; family Polygonaceae; genus Fallopia; species Fallopia convolvulus. The sequence goes on from OZ024720.1 coordinate 41,976,823, forward strand.
CTAAAAACTATACTAGAAATGTGAACATCAATATCTAGGTATAAGCACTAAGAATGAGGATAGTATCAAGCCAATATGCACATTCTCCACTACAAAACCGAAACATATCAAATAAAAGCATAAATTCGAACCTAGAAACCGAATGCCACATTTATGAGTGACATTTACATGGACATTTCATCGAACACTTGGCTTGCAATGTTAGATCAAAAGTCATTTTAATGGCAAAAGGAGATAAAACAAGTTATCTTCAAAGACATCTAGGCATTAGCACAAAAAATTAGGATAGTATCAAGCCAATAAGCACATTCTGCACTACAAAATCAAGACCGATCGAATAAGAGCATAAATTCAAACCTAGAAACTGAATGTCACATTTAGGAGTGACATTTACATGGACATTTCATCGAACACATGGTGTGCAATGTTAAATCACTAGTCATTTTAATGGCAAAAGGAGAAAAAACAAGTAATCTTGAAAGACATCTAGGCATAAGCATAAAGAATGAGGATAGTATGAAGAAAATAAGCACATTCTATACTACAAAATCAAGAACAAATGAATAAAGGCATAAATTCGAACCTAGAAACCGAATGCCACATTTAGGAGTGACATTTACAAGGACATTTCATTCAATACTTGGCGTGCAGTGTTAGATCACAATTCATTTTAAAGGCAAAAGGAGAAAAAACAAGTGATCTTTAAAGACATCTAGGCATTAGCACAAAAATGAGGATAGAATCAAGCCAATTAGCACATTCTGCACTACAAAATCAAGACCGATCGTATAAGAGCATAAATTCAAACCTAGAAACTGAATGCCACATTTAAGAGTGACATTTACATGGACATTTCACCAAACACATGGCGTGCAATGTTAGATCACAAGTCGTTTTAATGGCAAAAGGAGAAAAAACAAGTAATCTTTAAAGACATCTAGGCATAAGCACTAAGAATGAGGATACTATCAAGCCAATAAGCACATTCTACACTACAAAATCAAGACGAATAAAAGCATAAATTCGAACCTAGAAACCGAATGCCACATTTAGGAGTGACAATTACATATACATTTCATCGAACACTTGGGGGGGCAATGTTAGACCAAAAGTCATTTTAAAGGCAAAAGAAGAAAATGTAACACCCCTATTTTGCAACATTGGGTATCACCGCCAGTGACCTCGGATTTTACAGTCCAAAGTCACCCAAGGCTTTTAGAATGATATAGACCAACAATAATGTGGAAACAAACATAATTCATAATATATAAAAGATGCTCCCGAAAGAGGCTTGGTTCGTACAAAACATCTTACATTGGTTTCAAACAGAAAGTTGTTCGGAATTGAAATGCAAAACCTGCTTGTCCTTGAAACTTAATGAAACTAAAGCAAAATGATAAAAACGGTACATCTTAAAAATCGTTGTTCTTCCTTCGTCTTCACTTCACTTCACGCCTTGTTGAGATTCCTAGATTCTGAAATAATTCGCGAGGGGCGAGAGAATGCCAGGCAAACATGCGGAAAAGAAGAATTAGTCTAGGAGACTAAGCAAGCGGGAAAGGAACTTCCCGAGGGTATTTTGGGGAATTCAAATAATATTGAATAAGATATTCGGGTTGTGTTTTAGATGAATCTTATTTATGTGGGGCTTAAGAGTACGAAAACAGGGATAGCTCGATAAGCAAGAGAAGTACTACTAGATTGTAGACTTCTTCGGAGTAGAAAGTATGTTGGAAACTTTATAAAAATTCATACAAGTCAAAAGTCTCTCTCGCCCTGAGCGGACCGAGAGCCGGATCGATCATTTGAGACCGGTCCGGTTTTGGTGTCTTAATTGTGCATTGGGCACTTATCTTATTTAGTGATGAAAAGTATTCGACTTCGTTAATAATTTTTAGTAGAAAGTGGTGGGACACGGATAATCTGAGCCACCCGATGGAGAACTTCAGTTTCCCGACACTTAGCTAGAGTGCGCACATCCCTCCTTGCAATCGGAGCGGATGGGATCATGATCCCGAAAGTCGTATGGACGTACGACTTAGTAAGGTGATATAGAGGCGTCGGCTATTCCGCGCCCCTCTCTAGTTCGTTCGACGTTGATCTCTGAGCGAGTTCGCACACAATCAAGATAACAATCACACTAGCATAATAATCCTAACAGAGGAATGTAAAGTAATTTAGAAGATTATTTAAAATAATAATATTCCTTCATTATTATTTTGGTTTTGTTATATCCTTTTTATTCCAGAAAAATACTATTTAGTAATATTAAAATAATCCTTTTATATTATAAGGCTTATAAAATATCTTTGATCTTAACCTATAATATCATCATGTTTTGCAAAAACATAATCATGGCTTATAAATATCCTACTTCACATTTATAGTTCAATATTATAATATTTTAAGTTATAAAATAATATCTCTTCCCTCTCTTAATTATTTCATTTCATGCAAGTAATCCTTATAACTATATAATATCGTGAACTCAATATAAGATCATACTTCTTACATTTTACTTAGAACTTATGTCTTGTAATAAATCTCTACACTTAAAGGTTATTAAACTTACTATTTTTCATAAAGGATGATTTTAGTATTATAACTATTATTAGCAATATCCTTTTATAAAATCCATATCTAATATCAAACTATGGTCCAGGATTACAACTTTTGTACTAATGTTTTAATAAGGGTTCTCTACAATTTTATTTAGAAAATTTATCATTATAATATGTCATAGGTATTTTATCATTACTACCATACATTATAACTAACCATATAATAACATATATTACATATTAATTTATTGTCACATTTATCATATTATAACAAAAGCTTATATCTTGTAGTAACTTTTACACTTAGAGTCATGTTAAACTTTATATTGTATTAATTAATGACTTTCTTTAATATATCTATCATTATTATAATTAAATTCATATAACATGATATCCTCTATAGTTTAAGACATGCAACAATTTTTTATCTTCTAGAAATCTTATTCCTTTTCTAAAGATGACATTTTTAATATTAATAACTAACCTCATATGCTATATTTATTTTATAAAACGTCCTTTAATATTATGTGGAGAGCATGCCTTTAATAAATACTATAACAATTTAAATATTTTTGATAAGGTTAATTTACCATAGTAACTTTAATTTGTTTCTATCATTCAACTAACATGATCTTACACCTAATATAAATATCCCAATTTCCTTATTTGATTCCCTACTATTATATCAAATAATCATAAAAAGACTAATATTTATAAAATACATAAATTAAATAAATAAAAGTAGGATTTAGGATTATACTCTAATTTCTTGTGTTTTGTATTACAGAACACTAAGGAAGGAGAGCAAGGGAGGGGCTGGCGGTGATGGGGCGGCGGAACCAGGTCTGGACGACGGCTCCGGCGTGGCTCGGCGGGGCAGGGGCGGTGCGCTGGTGGTCCGACTAGGGCAGAGGGAGGTGGCCGGCGGTACACAAGGGGGAGAAAGGGGAAAATTTGAATGGCTTCAATGGAGTTTATGGGGTAGATTTCACAAATTCTTTGGCTGATTTTTGTATGAACTTGAATGAGAGAAATTGCTTAAAGAGAGGAGGAGCTTTGAGGGGTTACAATGGTGTTTTGGAAGTGAAGAACAAAAACTTGAAGTGCTGAATTTTGGAGCTTTTGAACTAGAATGCTTGCTAGAAGGAGAGGATTGAGTGAATGTGTGAGTTTGAAGAGGATTTAGAGCCCTTTATATAGGCAAAGGAGAGCAAGGGAGTGATCCATGGCAATGGAGATGAGCCAATGGAGAAGAAGAGGATGATCATCTATTGGTCATATGTGTGTTTGTTTGATGGTGATGAGATGATGATGCAACAAGGTTGTCTTGTAAGCCATTGAGAAGGAAGAGAAGCATGCAATGGTGAAGTGTCAAATCAAGAATTGATATAAAATTAAAAGAGTGGGGTAAGTGGCAAGAAAGTCACATTGGTCTAGTGGAAGGGAGGGGGGGCGTGTGATAAGGATCGCAAGAGGTCTCGGGTTCAAGACCCGACTCTTGCATCTTTTTTATTGAATTTTCATTGTATTTTTACTAGCTTGTTGTAAATCGTTTTATTTAAATAAATTCGAAAATATAAAGCATTATTTTTATTTAAATGCTTTCATCCCATCATAACCCTTTTAATGCATTCTTGAATTTTTATTTAATTTAATTTACTTAAGAATCTCTTCTTCTTTTTTTAAAGAGAGAAAAAAAATAAGGGTTATCATAATAATTGTATATTCTCTTTTATATAGAGAAAAAGATTATAAATATAAATATTGTATTATATTTGGTTTTAAAAACCTTGGAATATTGCGGATATTACAATAGTACCCCCTTAAAATTAGTTTCGTCCCCGAAACTAGGAAAGAGTAGGGCGGTACCGAGATAGAAAGGAGAACTAGCTACATAACTCACACTTGTGAGGAACAACAATGGGTGTAGTACCCCCTTAAAGAACATTTTGTTCTTTAGTTAAAGAGACTGTACGAGTAAGAGATTACTATTGTACCTTTTTCTTAAGGAATCGCTAAATTAGTATCCCTTAGAAAGATTCCCATAATTGAACTTATGGGGTCTAACGAAATCAAGAAATAGGAATGGTTTATCTATTAACTTGAGTCATACCTACGAAAGTGCTAGGTTGACCTTTCCAACATAAAAGTGGGACTGCTTATAGAATAAGCATTCTAATTAAATTGAGTAGTTAAGTGCTTCTAGGAAGTGAGTATGACAATGACTAAATTCTTTCCATTCTTTTAGAATAGAGTCTTGACGGATGAATTCTTTTAAGATGGACCTATGATAACTGATGGTATGGAATTGAAGTTTTGACTATTTGGAACCATCCTTACGATGCCTTGGAAGAAGGATCTCGAATTATGGTTTCTAAAGAAGTTTCTTTTGGGATCGGTGATAGTTATCTCCCAAGAGGGAGTAACCTTCTTTACGATGTCGTATTCGAGAATATTATACTACCGAGAAGTGGTTCGAGCGTCCCTTTATATTATATTATACAATATTTACCTAAAATGTAGTTTATTTTTTGTAATCAAGGTTACACTCGAGGGACTACGTGGTTTCATTCCACCGATGTGATCAGTACCGGGGAGCGATTTCCAACATAATTGCCTAAAGTGTATATCTCTAGAGGAATAAGACCTGAAGTTCTACCTCAACCACGTGGCCTAGGTGGGAGGTAAAAGTCCATTCTTATTCACCACCATTAATCTATATTGAAACTTTTGATTTTATAGCTTACAATTTTGTTATTGTATAAAAAGTAACATTTTGAGGCGAATTTAGTAATATATTGAATATGTCATAAAGTTAAATCAGGGTTTAGCTCGAACTTTCTCTTGCCTTAAGCTAACGATGGAACAAGGTCGATGGTTCAACACTTAAGATTATAATATGATAATCCATAATCATAAAATAGATTTCAGAAGGGGACACCCTTACGAGAACGAGTGTCACCGGTAAGGTTCGACATTTCAACTACTACTGCGATACAAAATGCCTTAAGGGCAAAGTTAATATGATTACGAAGATTAAACTCGGATAGGAAAGATAGCTACTGAACTTACACTGTGAGGATACTACAGGGTATAGTACCCCCTTAAAAAGATAATACTAGCTGTGCTTATGAAGACATTACTTGGGAAAGACGTCTGTGCATGTCTTGCTCGGTTTCCCAAGTTTTCCAGGTTGTACCTTCATTGCTATCTTTGGACCAAAGTACCTGAACTAAAGGTACTTCTTTGTTGTGTAGCTTCTTTACTCGGTGCTCTACTATTTTAAACGGTCTCTCCTTATAAGTGACATTTGACCGGACTTCGACGTCGTTGAAATTGATTATGTGGGATTCGTCGGGCACATACTCCCTTAGGAGTGACACGTGGAACACGTTATGAATGGTGTGGGCTGAAGGCGGTAAGGCAACACGATAAGATAGGTTGCCGACTCTTCCTAGGATCTCAAAGGGTCCTACATATGGAGGGTTAAGCTTGCCTCGCTTTCCGAAGCGAAAAACGCCCTTTGAGGGAGATACCTTGACGAAAACCTTATCTCCCACTATGAACTCGATGTCTCGCCTCTTTAGGTCAGCGTAAGATTTCTATCAACTCTGAGCAGTCAATCATTCTTTGACGGATGAGGGCAACTTCTGAGGCAGGTCTTTCTATCAAATCTGGTCCGAGAAGTACCTTGTCGACATTGTCGTCCCAACAGAATGGAGAACGAAATTTCCGATCGTAAAAGGCCTCGAAGGGAGCCATCTTGATGGTGGAATGCCAATTGTTGTAGGTGATTTCTATAAGATTCAGGCTGTCATCTCAACTCGTTGTGCGGTCTAGTGCACAGGCTCGAAGCATATCTTCAAAGGTTTGGATGGTCCTTTTCGATTGACCTTCGATTTGAGGATGGAAAGTTGTGCTAAACTTTAATTCTATGCCCATGGCCTTATTTAATCCTTTCCAAAAGGAGGCCATGAAGCGTCCGTCTCGATCCGAGATAATTGTCTTTGGTGTTCAATGAAGACGGACTATTTCCTTGACGAACACTGTTGCCAGCTTTGGAACTTTCCACTTCTTTTGAGTAGCGATGAAATGTGCGCTCTTGGTGAGTCGATCTACGATTACCCAAATTGAGTCCTTTTGCTTTTGAGTCTTGGGCAGGTCGGTCACAGAGTCCATTGCTATATCCTCCCATTTCCATTCTGGCACGGGAAGGGATTACAATTTTCCTCTAGGTCTTCTGTGCTCGATCTTTACTTTCTGGCAGACAAAACACTTAGATATGAACTCTGCGACTTCTTGCTTCATGTTTGGCCACTAGAAGTTCCTTCGTACTACCCCATTACATTTTGCTCGCTCCTGGGTGTACGGAATAGGCGGATGAGTGGACTTCTTTCAGGATGATCTTTCAAAGTTTGTCAACTGCTGGCACACAAATCAGGTTTCGAAACCAAGGGAATTGTCATCTTCAATGACGAACCCAGGTGCCTTGCCTTGAGGCATCACTGTAAACCACATAGTCGTTGTGTCCATCTGGCAGAGTCAACACTGGTGCGCTTGTGAGGCGCTTATTGAGTTCTTGAAAACTTTCTTCACACTTTTTGTGCCACACAAACTTCTTGTGGGTCTTCAAAAGTAGCTTCATCTGTAGGGCGATCATGGAGAACCCTTCGACGAACCTTCGGTAGTACCCTGCAAGTCCTAGGAAGCTGCGAATTTCCTTTACATTCTTTGGTTGCTTCCATTCTGAGACTGCTTCAATTTTCTTTGGGTATACCATAACCCCATCTTGGTTGATGACGTGACCTAAGAAAGTCACTTTTTTTAAGCCATAAGTCACACTTGGACAACTTGGCGTAAAGTTGGTTGTGCCTTAAAATTTGTAGCACAGTTCGGAGATGTTCTTCATGCTCAGCTTGATTTTCGGAGTAGATCAGAATGTTGTTGATGAAGACGATGACAAACTTGTCGAGGTGTTCATGGAAGCATTGGTGCATCAGGTCCATGAACACCGCAGGTGCATTGGTCAATCCAAATGGCATCACTACAAACTTGTAATGGCCATAGCGGGTGCGGATAGCAGTCTTCGGTATGTCCTCCTCGCGGACCCGAAGTTGATCTAAGAGGTCGTCTATCCTTGGAAGAGGATATTTGTTCTTGATGGTGACTTTATTCAACTCTCTGTAGTCGATGCATAAGCGGCAAGTCCCATCATTCTTCTTTACAAAGAGCATCAGTGCTCCCCAAGGCGAAACACTTGATTGGATGAAACCCTTCTCAAGCAGTTCTTCGAGCTGACTCTTGAGTTCTTTCATCTCTAGCGGGGCCATCCTATAGGGTGCCTTGAAGATTGACTGGGTTCTTGGCTCGAGGCTTATTGAAAACTCGACTTCTCGTCGGGGAGGTAATCCAGAGAGTTCTTCTGGGAAGATGTCGGAGAATTATCAGGCTACCAGAATCTCTTGAATATCCATGACCTTCTTTTCCTTCGGCTCGAGGTAACAAAGATACCCAACACAGTCTTGTCGGAGTAGCTTCCCTGCCTTCTTGGCGTTGATCACCTTTCCATTTTCTTCTTCTCGTTTTCCTTTGAACTTACATATGTGATTCTCTCCTGAGTTGATGGTTACGGTTTATCGCTCCACGACGAGACAACCAATCTCTTCCGAGAATGCTGTCATAGGGATCCATGGCCAAAATATCTTGGCCCTAGCAACGTCTTTTCTTCATCTATCACCGTGTTGACTTTATCAAAATTGAGGCGAAGAAAAGTCCATGACATGGCTTTCACATAGCTTTATTATAGTTGGCTTAATTGGTTAACAAACATCAATCATCACGCCAAGATTCCATATGTTAGTTGAGAAAATCCTAACTACTTGTTGGTATGTCGGTTTAACATATCCTTCATTGGTCGAAATCCTCTACCACTCCTTTATTGCTAGATCATTGTTAGTTCCTCACATACCTCTCGATAGTCTGTTTCGAGATCGAGTCAAGTGGAGACATGTTAGATCTTTAGTCGACTAAGCCTTCCTTGGTGTCCTCTTTGGAAATTTCTACCTTCCATTGAGTCACTGGCTCAGTAAGTTTGAATTTATGGAGACGTAAGTATTCCCTTTAGTTGGCGTGACTTCTTCTCATTCCCGATGTGCATGAACTTAGTTTTTTTTTATAACCATTTGCTGTAAATGGCTAACAATTGACATTCATATAGAATATCCGTAATATATTTGAAGCAGGATATAGTTGTTTTTGTTAACTCCCAAGTATAGGCAAGAACTAATACGCAAGTTTAGAGAAGAGAGAAAATTTTTATCAGAACTTTTATGAAACGGATTACAAAAGGCTCTATATAATAAGCCATTACACTAGGGACGGAAACAAAGCTTCTATCGACCTGACTATTCAAGGACAAAATGAATAGTCGAGTTAAGTGGACTACTTAGAGTTTCACACTACTTAATGATAAACAACCGAATTTTAGCCCTAGGTTGTGCTTAGGAAACAAAAGTTGTCCAAGAATCCTTCATCGAACAAACTTTCATCGAGGGCGACTCCTTCGTGGTTCGATAGTAATTGGCCTTGCTCGATGTGCCGACGCGTTGCAACTATATAGCCATGGTTGACTGCAAGATGAGCATGGAGTTGGGCGTCCTCGTTTTGGTATGACCTCATTTCATCCAACCACACTTCCTTGCGTTGAATGAGGTAGTCGTACTTTGGTTGACGAACCCTTGTTGGGTTTGGGCTGTTGATTGGAGGTGGTTTTCTTGCTTGACCATTTGCTTGGCGATGGGATGACTCTCCCTGAGTCCAGTTAGCCCATCCACCCTCTTGATAGGTAATTGGAGCTTGACTTGTGATTTGGTGACGTGGAGTCTCCGTCATGTGTCCCCATGGATGATATCCCGAGAATTCTTGCTTAGTGATTTCTGGACTTGATTGGCCGTGAAGTGAATTATTAACTCCTCCCTCGAGGAATGCTTCTTCAAGGTTCTCTTCCTCGAGATTCACCTCGGGTGCATTTTCATGTATCTCCTCTTGTGGAGCTAGCTCGGGGTTGTCCTCGGGGTATCCATTTGGCAAAAACGGCCATTGAGCGAAAGCCTCGTCAAGCTCTTGAGCGGCCTTTTTGGCTTCTTCCCTGATTCGGGTTTGGCTTCTAGTGAGTACCATTTCTATAGAGGAGAAGAAGGCGTTTATATCGAATATCCTTTGATTCTATAAGGCGAAGACATGTTGAAGGAAGTTAAGGCATTGTTTATAAAAATCACATATAAAATGTTTACTTTAAGACTTTTCACTTTCTTGGCCCTATTAAAGAGTCTAGGAAATTCTATTTGAACATGTTACTAAGACGGAATTTCTTGCTTTACCAACAAGTTTACTAAGGTAGAAGTTAAGTTTACCAAAAAGTTATATCGAAAATGTCTAGAGTTGAAAAGTTGAAACACTTATACTACTTAAGTTTTTAAGAAATAAGTGTTGAGATTACTAACAAGTTCCCTAGTGTGAAGGTGCGAGTAATTTATAAATTTCTAAAGAAGTGTTTAAAATTCTACTTGAATTGGAATGTTCGTACGACTTAAGTTTTTGAAGGATAGAAAAGGGAATTTTATAAAAATGTTAGTTCTAGAACTAAGTACTTGGTATCTAAAGTTTCAAACATTTTTAAGAGGTTTTTCTTAGCTAAGAAGTTTCAAGAGGGAAAGTTATAAATCCTAAGTTTTCTTCAGGGAATGTAGAAGAAAATTTTTTTATGATTGAAAGTCTCAAATGGTGGAAGTAAAAGTTAAGGTTTTAAAAGTCTCGGTTTTCGAAAATTTTCGGTTTTAAAACTTTTCGGTTTTAAAAGAAAAACGTTTAGCTCTGATACCACAATTGTAACATCCCTATTTTGCAACATTGGGTATTACCGCCAGTGACCTCGGATTTTACCGTCCAAAATCACCCAAGGCTTTTAGAATGATATAGAACAATAATAATTCAGAAACAAACATAATTCATAAAGCAGAAAAGATGCTCACGAAGGAGGCTTGGTTCGTACAAAACATCTTACATTGGTTTCAAACAGAAAGTTGTTCGGAATTGAAATGCAAAGCCTGCTTGTCCTTGAAACGTAATAAAACTAAAGCAAAATGATAAAAAAGGTACATCTTGAAAATCCTTGTTCTTCTTTCGTCTTAACTTCAATTCACGCCTTGTTGAGATTCCTAGATTCTGACATAATTCGCGAGGGGCGAGAGAATGCCAGGCAAACATGCGGAAAAGAAGAATTAGTCTAGGAGACTAAGCAAGCAGGAAAGGAACTTCCCGAGGGTATTTTGGGGAATTCAAATAAAATTGAATAAGATATTCGGGTTGTGTTTGAGATGAAGCTTATTTATGTGGGGATTAAAAGTACGAAGGAGAGAGCGAGAGCATATCGAAACGGGGATAGCTCGATAAGCAAGAGAAGTACTACTAGATTGTAGACTTCTTCGGAGTAGAAAGTATGTTGGGAACTTTATAAAAATTCATACAAGACAAAAGTCTCTCGTGCCCTGAGCGAACCGAGAGCCGGATCGATCATTTGAGACCGGTCCGGTTTTGGTGTCTTAATTGTGCATTGGGCACTTATCTTATTTAGTGATGAAATGTATTCGACTTCGTTAATGATTTTTAGTAGAAAGTGGTGGGACACGGATAATCCGAGCCACCCGAGGGAGAACTTCAGTTTCCCGGCACTTAGCTAGAGTGCGCACATCCCTCCTCGCAATCGGAGCAGATGGGATCATGATCGCGAAAGTCGTATGGACGTACGACTTAGTAAGGTGATATAGAGGCGTCGGCTATTCCGCGCCCCTCTCTAGTTCGTTCGACGTTGATCTCTGAGCGAGATCGCAAAAAATCAAGATAACAATCACATTAGCATAATAATCCTAACATAGGAATGTAAACCGTACTGTGCTAACAATAGTCGTTATTCTAGCAATCGATATTTCCTAGGTTCATTTTAATTTAAGCATACACGTTGTTCCCAACATCGAGAATTTTCACGGAATGAAATATAAAGGTCACAAGGGGAAATTCCACTTGCCTTAGCTTACACGCGTCTACTATCGATTCTAGACTGATTATGTGGTTTGCAACTTCGAGCACGAATCTTGACCTAAAGATACGGAATTTACGAACGGCTTATAAATATGGATTCTTCTTTAACTTGGATTCTCTCTTATAATACTTCTATAAGAGAAGCGGAAATCTAAATTATTATGGTAATAATTTAGAAGATTATTTAAAATAATAATGTTCCTTCATTATTATTTTGGTTTTGTAATATCCTTTTTATTCCAGAAAAATACTATTTATTAATATTAAAATAATCCTTTTATATTATAAGGCTTATAAAATATCTTTGATCATAACCTATAATATCATCATGTCTTGCAAAAACATAATCATGGCTTATAAATATCCTACTTCATATTTATAGTTCAATATTATAATATTTTAAGTTATAAAATAATATCTCTTCCCTATCTTAATTATTTCTTTTCATGCAAGTAATCCTTATAACTATATAATATCATAAAATCAATATAAGATCATACTTCTTACATTTTACTTAGAACTTATGTCTTGTAATAAATCTCTACACTTAGAGGTTATTAAACTTACTATTTTTTTAAAGGATGATTTTAGTATTATAACTATTATTAGCATTATCCTTTTATAAAATCCATATCTAATATCAAACTATAGTCCATGACTACAACTTTTGTAATAATGTTTTAATAAGGGTTCTCTACAATTTTATTTAGAATAATTATCATTATAAATGTCATAGGTATTTTATCATTACTACCATACATTATAACTAACCATATAATAACATATATTACATATTAATTTATCGTCACATTTATCATATTATAACGAAAGCTTATATCTTGTAGTAACTTTTACACTTACAGTCATGTTAAACTTTATATTGTATTAATTAATGACTTTGTTTAATATATCTATCATTATTATAATTAAATTCATATAACATGATATCCTCTATAGTTTAAGACATGCAACAATTTTTTATCTTCTAGAAATCTTATTCCTTTTATAAAGATGACATTTTTAATATTAATAACTAACCTCATATGCTATATTTATTTTATAAAAAGTCCTTTAATATTATGTAGAGAGCATGCCTTTAATAAATACTATAACAATTTAAATATTTTTGATAAGGTTAATTTACCATAGTAACTTTAATTTGTTTCTATCATTCAACTAACATGATCTTACACCTAATATAAATATCCCATAAATTCCTTATTTGATTCCCTACTATTATATCTAATAATCATAAAAAGACTAATATTTATAAAATACATAAATTAAATAAATAAAGTAGGATTTAGGATTATACTCTAATTTCTTGTGTTTTGTATTACAGAACACTGAGGAAGGAGAGCAAGGGAGGGGTCGGCGGTGATGGGGCGGCGGAACCAGGACGGGACGGAGGCTCCGGCGTGGCTCGGCCGGGCAGGGGCGGTGCGGTGGTGGTCCGACTAGGGCAGAGGGAGGTGGTCGGCGGTACACAAGGAGGAGAAAGGGGAAAGTTTGAATGGCTTCAATGGAGTTTATGGGGTAGATTTCACAAATTCTATGGCTGATTTTTTTTTATGAACTTGAATGAGAGAAATTGCTTAAAAGAGAGGAGGAGCTTTGAGGGGCGACAATGGTGTTTTTGAAGGGAAGAACAAAAACTTGAAGGGCTGAATTTTGGAGGTTTTGAACTAGAATGCTTGCTAGAAGGAGAGGAGTGAGTGAATGTGTGAGTTTGAAGAGAATTTAAGCCCTTTATATAGGCACAGGAGAGCAAGGGAGTGATCCATGGCAATGGAGATGAGCCAATGGAGAAGAAGAGGATGATCATCTATTGGTCATATGTTTGTTTATTTGATGGTGATGAGATGATGATAAAACAAGGTTGTCTTGCAAGCCAAGGAGAAGGAAGAGAAGCATGCAATGGTGAAGTGTCAAATCAAGTTGACTTATTTGGAAAAGAAGACTCAAGAATTGATATAAAATTAAAAGAGTGGGGTAAGTGGCAAGAAAGTCACATTGGTCTAGCAGAACGAAAGAGGGGCGTGTGATAAGGATTGCAAGAGGTCTCGGGTTCAAGTCCCGGCACTTGCATCTTTTTTATTGAATTTTAATTGTATTTTTACTAGCTTGTTGTACATCTTTTTATTTAAATAAATTCGAAAATATAAAGCATTATTTCTATTTAAATACTTTCATCCCATCATAACCCTTTTAATGCATTCTTCAATTTTTATTTAATTTAATTTACTTAAGAATCTCTTCTTTATTTTTTAAAGATAGAAAAAATATAAGGGTTATCATAATAATTGTAGATTCTCTTTTATATAGATAAAAAGATTATAAATATAAACATTGTATTATATTTGGTTTTAAAAACCTTGGAATATTGCGGATATTACAGAAAAAACAAGTAAACTTTAAAGACATCTAGGCATATGCATAAAGAATGAGGATATTATCAAGCAAATAAGCGCATTCTACACTATAAAATCAAAGAACAATCGAATAAAAGCATAAATTCGAACCTAGAAACCGAATCAACATTTAGGAGTGACATTTTCAAGGACATTTCATCGAACACTTGGCGTGCAATAGTAGATCACAAGTAATTTTAAAAGCAAAAGAAGAAAAAACAAGTGAACTTTAAAGACATCTAGGCATTAGCACAAAGAATGAGGATATTATAAAGCAAATAAGCACACTCTGCACTACAAAATCAAGACCAATCGAATAAAAGCATAAATTCATACCTAGCAACCGAATACCACATTTAGGAGTGACAATTACATGGATATTCATCGAACACTTGGCGTGCAATGTTAGATCACAAGTCATTTTAAAGGCAAAAGAAGAAAAACCAGTGATCTTTAAAGACATCTAGGCATAAGCACAAAGAATGAGGATTGTATCAAGCCAATAAGCACATTCTTCACTACAAAATCAAGAACAAATGAATAAAATTATAAATTCGAACCTAGAAACCGAATGCAACATTTAGGAGTGACATTTACAAGGACATTTCATCGAACACATGGCGTGCAATGTTAGATCACAAGTCATTTTAAAGGCAAAAGAAGAAAAAACGAGTGATCTTTGAGGACATCTAGGCATAAGCACAAAGAATGAGGATTCAACCCAATAAGAACATTTTGCACTACAAAAAAGTGAACTTTAAAGACATCTCGGCATAAGCATAAAGAATGAGGAATGTATCAAGCAAATAAGCACATTCTGCAGTACAAAATCAAGAACAGTAGAATAAAAGCATAAATTCGTTCCTAGAAACCGAATGCCACATTTAGGTGTGACATTTACATGGATATTCATCGAACACTTGGCGTGCAATTTTAGATCACAAGTCATTTTATAGGAAAAAGAAGATGAAAAACAAGTGATCTTTAAAGGCATCTAGGCATAAGCACAAAGAATGAGGATTGTATCAAGCCAACAAGCACATTCTTCACTACAAAATCAAGAAAAAATGAATAAAAGCATAAATTCAAACCTACAATATGAATGCCACATTTAGGAGTGACATTTACATGGAAATTTTATCGAACACATGGTGTGCAATGTTAGATCACAAGTCATTTCAAAAGCAAAAGGAGAAATAACAAGTAATCTTTAAAGAAATCTAGGCATAGGCACTAAGATTGAGGATAGTATCAAGCCAATAGAGACATCTAGGCATAAGCATAAAGACATCTAGGCATAAGCCAATAACATGTGAACTTTAAAGACATCTAGGCATAAGCATAAAAAATGAGGATAGTATCAAGCAAATAAGCACATTCTGCAGTATAAAATCAAGAACAATCGAATAAAAGCATAAATTCTTACCTAGCAACCGAATGCCAAATTTATGAGTGACATTTACATGGATATTCATCGAACACTTGGCGTGCAATGTTAGATCACAAGTTATTTTAAAGGCAAAAGAAGAAAAAACAAGTGATATTTAAAGACATGTAGGCATAAGCACAAAAAAAGATGATTGTATCAAGCCAATAAGCACATTCTTCACTACAAAATCAAGAACAAATGAATAAAAGCGTAAATTCGAACCTACAAACCAAATGCCATATTTAGGAGTGACATTTACATGGACATTTCATCGAACACAAGGCGTTCAATGTTAGATCACAAGTCATTTTAAAGGCAAAAGGAGAAAAAAATAGTAATCTTTAAAGACATCTAGGCATAAGCACTAAGAATGAGGATACTATCAAGCCAATAAGCACATTATGCACTACAAAATCAACACGTACCGAATAAAAGCATAAATTCGACATCTAGGCATAAGCATAAAAAAACGAGTGAACTTTAAAGACATCTACGCATAAACAGAAAAAACGAGTGAACTTTAAAGACATCTAGGCACAAAATCAACACGTACTGAATGCCACATTTAGGAGTGAAATTGACATGGACATGTCATCGAACACTTGGCGTGCAATGTTAGATAAAATGTCAATTTAAAGGCAAAAGGAGAAAAAACGAGTGAACTTTAAAGACATCTAGGCATAAGCATAAAAAATGACGATAGTATCAAGCAAATAAGCACACTCTACACTACAAAACCAAGAACAATCGAATAAAAGCATAAATTCGAACCTAGAAACCGAATGCCAAATTTAGGAGTGACATGTACATGGACATTTCATCGACCACTTAGCTTACAACATTAGATCATTTGTCATTTTAAAGGAAAAAAGTAGAATAAAAAGCGATCTTTAAATACATCTAGGCATAAGAAAAAACGACGATAGTATCAAGCAAATAAGCACATTCTACACTACAAAATCAAGAAGACCAAATAATTGCATAAATTCATACCTAGATACCGAATGCGACATTTAGGAGTGACATTTACATGGACATTTCATCGAACACATGGCGTGCAATGTTAGATCACAAGTCATTTTGAAGGCAAAGCAGAAAAAAATAGTAATCTTTAAAGACATCTAGGCATAAGCACTACGAATGAGGATAGTATTCAGGTAATAAGCACATTCTGCACTAAAAAATAAAGACGTATCGAAAAAAGAATAAATTCGAAACTAGAAACCAAATGCCATTTTTAGGAGTGACATTTACATGGACATTTCATCGAACACATGGCGTGCAATGTTAGATCAAAAGTCATTTTAATGGCAAAAGGAGAAAAAACAAGTGAACTTTAAAGTCACCTAGGCTTAAGCATAAGGAATGAGGATAGTATCAAGCAAATAAGCACATTTTACACTACAAAATCAAGAATAATCGAATAAAAGCATATATTCATACCTAGAAACCGAATGCCACATTTAGGAGTGACATTTACATGGATATTCATTGAACACTTGGCGTGCAATGTTAGATCAAAAGTCATCTTAAAGTCAAAATGAGAAAAAAAACAAGTGATCTTTAAAGACATCTAGATATAAGCATAAAGAATGAGGATAGTATCAAACCAATAAGCACATATGGCACTACAAAATCAAAACGTATCGAATAAAAGCATAAATTCAAACCTAGAAACCGATTGCCACATTTAGAAGTGACATTTATATGGACATTTCATCGAACACATGGTGTGCAATGTTAGATCACAAGCCATTTAAAGGAAAAAGGAGAAAAAAAACAAGTGATCTTTAAAGACATCTAGGCATAAGCATAAAGAATGAGGATAGTATCAAACCAATAAGCACATTCTACACTACAAAATCAAAACGTATCGAACAAAAGCATAAATTCGAACCTAGAAACCGAGTGCAACATTTAGGAGTGACATTTACATGAACATTACATTGAACACTTGGCGTACATTGTTAGATCACATGTCGTTTTAAAGGTAAAAGGATAAAAAACAAGTGAACTTTAAAGACATCTAGGCATAAGCACAAATAATTAGGATAGTATCATGCCAATAAGCACATTTTGCTCTACATAATCAAGACGTATCGAATAAAAGAGGAAATTAGAACCTAGAAACCGAATTCCACATTTAGGACTTAGATTTACATGGACATTTCATCGAACACTTGGCGTGCAATGTTAGATCAAAATTCATTTTAAAGGCAAAAGGAGAAAAAAAAAAGTGAACATTAAAAACATCTATGCATAATCATATTGAATGAGTATCAAGTTAATAAGCACATTCTACACTACAAAATCAAGAAGAATCGAACAAAAGTATAAATTCGAACCTAGATAATGAATGTCACATTTAGGAGTGACATCTACATGTACATTTTATCGAACACTTGGCGTACAATATCAGATCACAAATCATTTTAAAGGTAAAAGAAGAAAAAAGAAGAGATCATTAAAGACATCTAGGCATAAGCACAAAGAATGAGGATAGTATCAAGCGAATAAGCACATTCTGCACTACAAAATCATGACGTATTGAATAACAACATAAATTCTAACCTAGAAACCGAATACCACATTTAGGAGTGATATTTACATGGACATTTCATCGAACACATGGCTTGAAATGTTATATCAAAAGTCATTTTAAAGGCAAAAGGAGAAAAAACAATTCATCTTTAAAGACATCTAGGATTAAGCACAAAGAATGAGGATAGTATCATGCCAAAAAGCACATTCAGCACTACAAAATCAAGACGTATCGAATAAAAGCATAAATTCAAACCTAGAAACCGAATGCTACATTTAGGGGTGACATTTACATGGACATTTAATCGAATACTTGGCGTGCAATGTTAGATCAAAAGTCATTTTAAAGGCAAAGGAGAAAAAACAATTGATCTTTAAAGACATCTAGGCATAAGTATAAAGAATGAGGATAGTATCAAGCCAATAAGCAAATTCTACACTACAAAATCAAGAACAATCGAATAAAAGAATTAATTCGAACCTTGAAACCGAATGCCACATTTAGGAGTGACAATTACATGGAAATTGCATCGAACACTTGGCGTGCAATGTTAGATCAAAAGTCATTTTAAAGGAGAAAGGAGAAAAAACAAGTGATCTTTAAAGATATCTAGGAATAAGCGCAAAGAATGAGGATGGTATCAAGAAAATAAGCACATTCTACACTACAAAATCCATACGTATCAAATAAAACCATAAATTTGAACCTAGAAACCGAATGCCACATTTAGGAGTGACATTTAGATGGACATTTCATCAAGCACTTGTCGTTCAATGTTAGATCACAAGTCATTTTAAAGGCAAAGGGAGAAAAAACAATTGATCTTTAAAGACATCTAGGCATAAATAAAAAGAATGAGGATAGTATCAAGCCAATAAGAACATTATGCACTACAAAATCAAGATCGGTCGAATAAGACCAAAAATTCGAACCCAGAAACCGAAGGGCATAGTTAGGAGTTACATTTACATGGTCATTGCATCGAACACTTGGCGTGTAATGTTAGATCAAAAGTCATTTTAAATGCAAGAGGAGAAAAAGCAAGTGATCTTTAAAGACATCTAGGCATGGACACAAAGAATGAGGATAGTATCAAGCCAATAAGCACATTCTGCACTACAAAATCAAGAACAAATGAATAAAAGCATAAATTCGAGCCTAGAAACCGAATGCCACATTTGGAAGTGACATTTACATGGACATTTCATCCAAAACATGATGTGCAATGTTAGATCACTAGTCAATTTAAACGCAAAAGAAGAAAAAACAAGTGATCTGTATAGACATTTAGGCATTAGAAGAAAGAATGCAGATAGTATCAAGCCAATAAGCACATTCTGCACTACAAAATCAAGACATATCAAATAAAAGCATAAAATTTAAACTAGAGAGCGAATGCCACATTTAGGAGTGACATTTACATGGATATTCCATCGAACACTTGGCATGCAATGTTAGATCAAATGTCATTTTGAAAGCAAAGGGACAAAAAACAAGTGAACTTTAAAGGCATCTAGGCATAACCATAAAGAATGAGGATAGTATCAAGTGAATAAGCACATTCTACACTACAAAATCAATAATAATCGAATAAAAGAATAAATTCGAACATAGAATTCGAATGCCACATTAAGGAGTGAGATTTAAATGAACATTTCATTGAACACTTGGTGTGCAATGTTAGATCATAAGTCATTTTAATTGCAAAAGGACAAAAAACAAGTGATCTTTAAAGACATCAAGGCAGAAGTACAAAAAATGAGGATAGTATCAAGCCAAAAAGCACATTCTGCACAACAAAATCAAGACGTATCGAATAAAAGCATAAATTCGAACCTAGAAAACGAATGCCACATTTAGGAGTGACATTTACATGAACATTTCATCGAACACTTGGCATACAATTGTAGTTCACAAGTCATTTTAAACGCAAAAGAAGAAAAAACAAGTGATCTTTAAAGACATCTAGGCATTAGAAGAAAGAATACGGATAGAATCAAGCCAATAAGTACATTCTGCACGACAAAATCAAGACGTATCTAATAAAAGCATAAATTAGAACCTGGATACCGAATGCCACATTTAGGAGTGACATTTACATTGAAATTTCATCGAACTATTGGGGTTCAATGTTAGATAAAAAGTCATTTTATAGCCAAAAGAAGAAAAAACAAGTGATCTTTAAAGACATCTAGGCATAAGCACAAAGAATGTGGAGAGCATCAAGCCAATAAGCACATTCTGCACTACAAAATGAAGAACAAATGAATAAAAGCATAAATTCGAGCCTAGAAACCGAATACCACATCTAGAAGTGACATTTACATGGACATTTCATCCAACACATGACGTGCAATGTAGGATCACTGGTCATTTTAAATGAAAAAGAAGAAAAAACAAGTGATCTTTAAAGACATTTGGGCACTAGAAGAAAGAATGCGGATAGTATCAAGCCAATAAGCACATTCTGCACTACAAAATCAAGACGTATCAAATAAAAGCATAAAATTTAACCTAGAAAGCCAATGCCACATTTAGGAGTGACATTTACATGGATATTTCATCGAACACTTTGCATGCAATGTTAGATCAAAAGCATAAGGAATGAGGATAGTATCAAGCAAATAAGCACATTCTACACTACAAAATCAAGAACAATCGAATAAAAGCATAAATTCGAACCTAGAAACCGAATACCACATTTAGGAGTGACATTTAATGGACATTTCATTGAACACTTGGTGTGCAACGTTAGATTACAAGTCATTTTAACGGCAAAAAGAGAAAAAACAAGTCATCTTTAAAGACATCTAGGCAGAAGCACAAAAAATGAGGATAGGATCAAGCCAATAAGCACATTCTGCACTACAAAATCAAGACGTATCGAATAAAAGCATAAATTCGAACCTAGAAACTGAATGCCACATTTAGGAGTGATATTTACATGGACATTTCATCGAACAATTGTCGTACAATAGTAGATCACAAGTCATTTTAAACGCAAAAGAAGAAGAAAACAAGTGATCTTTAAAGACATCTAGGCATTAGAAGAAAGAATGCGGATAGTATCAAGCCAATAAGCTCATTCTGCACTACAAAATCAAGACGTATCTAAAAAAAGCATAAATTAGAACCTGGAAACCGAATGCGACATTTAGGAGTGGCATTTACATGGAAGTTTCATCGAACACTTGGGGTGGAATGTTAGATCAAAAGTCATTTTATAGCCAAAAGAAGAATAAACAAGTGATCTTTAAAGACATCTAGGCTTAAGCATAATGAATGAGGATAGTATCAAGCAAATAAGCACATTCTACACTACAAAATCATGAACAATCGAATAAAAGCATAAATTCGAACCTAGAAACTGAATGCCAGAATTAGGAGTGACATATACATGGACATTTCATCGAACACTTGGTGTGCAATGTTAGATCACAAGTCATTTTAAAAGCAAAAGGAGAAAAAAAAGTGAACATTAAAGACATCTAGGCATAAGCATAAAGAATGAGGATAGTATGAAGCAAATAAGCACATTCTAGACTACAAAATCAAGAACAATCGAATAAAAGCAAAAATTCGAACATAGAAACCGAATGCCACATTTAGAGTGACATTTACATGGACATTTCATCTAACATATGGCGTGCAATGTTAGCTCACAAGTCATTTTAAAGGCAAAAGGAGAAAAAACAAGTGATCTTTAAAGACATCTAGGAATAAGCGCAAAGAATGAGGATGGTATCAAGAAAATAAGCACATTCTACACTACAAAATCCAGACGTATCAAATAAAACCATAAATTTGAACCTAGAAACCGAATGCCACATTTAGGAGTGACATTTAGATGGACATTTCATCACACACTTGTCGTTCAATGTTAGATCACAAGTCATTTTAAAGGCAAAGGGAGAAAAAACAATTGACCTTTAAAGACATCTAGGCATAAATAAAAAGAATGAGGATAGTATCAAGCCAATAAGAACATTATGCACTACAAAATCAAGATCGGTCGAATAAGACCATAGAACCCAGAAACCGAAGGGCATAGTTAGGAGTTACATTTACATGGTCATTGCATCGAACACTTGGCGTGTAATGTTAGATCAAAAGTCATTTTAAAGGCAAAACGAGAAAAAACAAGTGATCTTAAAAGACATATGATGTGATTCCATCTACCGAGTCATGTCCCCATGATTTGAGTGAAGATTCCATCCCTAAAGACAAGCCCAATCTGCACGATAAAGGGGAGCCAATACTTGGACAAGCAACCAAAGACGATGTTCGAGGCGCTATGAAGCCGAGACAAGGAGCCATACCCTATCTTGGGCGCATCACACGAGCCCTAGCTAAGTCTATACTAGACAAAATCAAGGAGGAGCTCATGGCTCATAAGTTTCCGATGGCTAATGACGGTGAAGGTTGGAGTGTTCTTGTGACTATTGGTTCGACTAGTGCTAAAACTTGAATTATGTTTTGTTAAGGGTTTTTAGTTGAATTTCTTGAAATTTAAGGGTGTTTTATGTAATTAGAGAGAAGTGAGGGTGGCTGAGTTGAGAGAGGCGTGGCATTAGGGTTATAAGGCCCATTTTTGGCCTCCTTTCTCCCTTAGAGACTTGGACGAAATTTGCTTCTCTTTTCCTTGCATTTTCAATTCAAAGTTCTTGTTTTGTTTCGTTCAATTCTCGTTGTTCAATTGTTGGTGAGTCATATCCGACAATTCGAGCATCATAGTTTGTTTGAGAGCTTGGTGAGTCATATCCAAGTTATCAAGCATCCATATCCCCTTGTTCTCTCCATTTTCGAACCATCATCCATCTCGGAGGTTTCTGCAGCATCTCAGTAAATTAGACATAACTTTCAATCCGCTCATCATCTTTCTCTCATATTTTGACTAACTTCCCGAATTGGAATCACTCAAATCAGAGTTCGGAGGAGGAAGATCCATCCAGTTGAAGACGGGTCAGTTGCGTGGTGTTTGTTGTCGGAATTCCTTGGATTCTCGTGGCGATCTCTTTGCACAATCATTCCCTCCATCGATCCTTTCATCAATTGGTATCAGAGCCACGCGAAGGTATCGCCATCTAAACCTTGTTCCGACCTTGAATTTCCACTTGTTGCAAGGTTTTAGGTTCGAACTCTTTATTGGATGCATTGTGTTGTTGTGTGCGACCATAGTGTCCTTGTTGTGGGTTGTTGTGGTCGTTGCTTTGTCTTGATCTTGTGGTTGTCTTGGCTGAGTGTGTGTTCAGCCATGGCTGCCAACCATGCTCAAAAAACGTTCCAATAGAACACTCAAAAGAGTTATCAAAAGTTGGTAGTTGAAAGGGTGCATTTGTTGCTTGATTAATGTCTTCCTTTAGTGCTTGATTTAAGTCTGTCTTGCTGAATTTGGCTGAGTAAAAACGTGGGAATTGAGTCCATAATCTAGCTTTCTTTTGACCCCTTTATATCATTACATGCTTGTTGTTGGTTACGGTGCTAGGATACGGGAACGACACCAAGACGAGACATCTTGTGTTGTTGTGTTTGAGCTTTTCTTGTTCCATTTTGTTGGTCATCTCCTACTTGCAACTTGTCGGATTTTCATCTCGGACAAGTCTTGGTGATTAATTCATGTGACCTCTATACCTTGATCTTTGCCTTGTTTTTACGATGACAAGTGTAGGTGATGACGAGAATAAGGAACAAGTTTAGGAGACGTCCACTAGTTCGGTGGCTGCCATGATACAAACTTTTCAACAATCCATGCAACAATCCGTGGAAGCTTTGGCGACACGCATGGATGCCTTGGAGCGCCAAATCCTGGGGCTGGACGAGAGGACACAAGTGCCTCAAGTGGTGAAGATCAAGGATATACGAGAAGAGGATCAAGGTTCAAGGACGACCCCTTGTAAAGGGGAGGAGAATTTCTTCCAACAAAGAGTGATGTGTGACATAGAACAACCAAAAAGAGAGACTCCTTTCCATGGATTGGAACAACTCATTACCATCAAGTGTCCAATAGAAATGATGCACATATTGCAAGAAGCGGAGGAAGTTGTGGAATTGTCTCCTAAAATCAAGCATCGTCCTACCATCACTCCTAGCTCCATGAACTCGTTGGCTACACCATGGATGGATGCATTTCCTAAGATTCCTTCATGTTTGCCCTTCTTGCTCCATGAAGAGGACGAGGCTGTTTTAGTCACTCAAAGAGGTGATTACATTCCTTTTCTTGTTGAGGCCAAGAAGGATGTCTTTGTCATGGAGAATGCCACACCAAGAGAGCTAGAAGCCCTACCTTCTTTGTTGAGCTCACAAGGCTTGATAGATTCGAGGACGAATCTTTTTGAAGGGGAGGAGGATGATGTGATTCCATCTACCGAGTCATGTCCCCATGATTTGAGTGAAGATTCCATCCCTAAAGACAAGCCCAATCTGCACGATAAAGGGGAGCCAATACTTGGACAAGCAACCAAAGACGATGTTCGAGGCGCTATGAAGCCGAGACAAGGAGCCATACCCTATCTTGGGCGTATCACACGAGCCCTAGCTAAGTCTATACTAGACAAAATCAAGGAGGAGCTCATGGCTCATAAGTTTCCGATGGCTAATGACGGTGAAGGTTGGAGTGTTCTTGTGACTATTGGTTCGACTAGTGCTAAAACTTGAATTATGTTTTGTTAAGGGTTTTTAGTTGAATTTCTTGAAATTTAAGGGTGTTTTATGTAATTAGAGAGAAGTGAGGGTGTCTGAGTTGAGAGAGGCGTGGCATTAGGGTTATAAGGCCCATTTTTGGCCTCCTTTCTCCCTTCGAGACTTGGACGAAATTTGCTTTTCTTTTCCTTGCATTTTCAATTCGAAGTTCTTGTTTTGTTTCGTTCAATTCTCGTTGTTCAATTGTTGGTGAGTCATATCCGACAATTTCGAGCATCCTATTTTGTTTGAGAGCTTGGTGAGTCATATCCAAGTTATCAAGCATCCATATCCCCTTGTTCTCTCCATTTCGAACCATCATCCATCTCGGAGGTTTCTGCACCATCTCAGTAAATTCGACATAACTTTCAATCCGCTCATCATCTCGGTCTCATATTTTGAGGACTTCAACTAGACTCATAGATCTAACTTCTCGAATTAGAATCACTCAATTTCGAGTTCGGACGAGAAAGATCCAGCCAGTTGAAGACGGGTCAGTTGCGTGGTGTTTGTTGTCGGAATTCCTTGGATTCTCGTGGCGATCTCTTTGCACCATCATCCCCTCCATCGATCCGTCCATCAAGAATTGAAATTGCAAGGGAAAGTAAGCAACAAGAGAGTATTTTCGTCCAATCTCCCCTTTATCGTGCAGATTGGGCTTGTCTTTAGGGATGGAATCTTCACTCAAATCATGGGGACATTACTCGGTAGATGGAATCACATCAACATATGGGCATGGGCACAAAATTTGAGGATACTATCAAGCCAATAAGCACATTCTGCACTACAAAATCATGAACAAATGAATAAAAGCATAAATTCGAGCATAGAAACCGAATGCCACATTTAGAAGTGACATTTACATGGACATTCATCCAACACATGACGTGCAATGTTAGATCACAAGTCATTTTAAATGCAAAAGAAGAAAAAACAAGTTATCTGTAAAGACATTTAGGCATTAGACGAAAGAATGCAGACAATATCAAGCCAATAAGCACATTCTGCACTACAAAATCAAGACGTATCAAATAAAAGCATAAAATTTAAATAGAAAGCGAATGCCACATTTAGGAGTGACGTTTACATGGATATTTCGTCGAACACTTGGCATGCAATGTTAGATCAAATGTCATTTTGAAGGCAAAAGGACAAAAAACAAGTGAACTTTAAAGGCATCTAGGCATAAGCATAAACAATGAGGATAGTATCAAGTTAATAAGCACATTCTACACTAAAAAATCAAGAATAATCGAATAAAAGCATAAATTCGAACCTAGAATTCGAATGCCACATTAAGGAGTGACATTTTAATGGACATTTAATTGAACACTTGGTGTGCAATGTTAGATCATAAGTCATTTTATTGCAAAAGGAAAAAAAACAAGTGATCTTTAAAGACATCAAGGCAGAAGCACAAAAAATGAGGATAGTATCAAGTCAATAAGCACATTCTGCACTACAAAATCAAGACGTATCGAATAAAGGCATAAATTCGAACCTAGAAAACGAATGCCACATTTAGGACTGACATTTACATGGACATTTCATCGAACACTTGACATAAAATAGTAGCTCAAAAGTCATTTTAAACGCAAAAGAAGAAAAAACTAGTGATCTTTAAAGACATCTTGGCATTAGAAGAAAGAATGCGGATAGTATCAAGCCAATAAGTAAATTTTGCACTACAAAATCAAAACGTATCTAATAAAAGCATAAATTAGAACCTGGATACCGAATGCCACATTTAGGAGTGACATTTACATTGAAATTTGATCGAACAATTGGGGTGCAATGTTAGATCAAAAGTCATTTTATAGCCAAAAAAAGAAAAAACAAGTGATCTTTAAAGACATCTAGGCATAAGCACAAAGAATGTGGATATCATCAAGCCAATAAGCACTTCTGCACTACAAAATGAAGAAAAAATGAATAAAAGCATTATATCGAGCCTAGAAACCGAATGCCACATTTAGAAGTGACATTTACATGGACATTTCATCCAACACATGACGTGCAATGCAGGATCACAAGTCATTTTAAACGCAAAAGAAGAAAAAACAATGATCTTTAAAGACATTTGGGCATTTGAAAAAAGAATGCGGATAGTATCAAGCCAATAAGCACATTCTGCACTACAAAAACAAGACGTATCAAATAAAAGCATAAAATTTAACCTAGAAAGCCAATGCCACATTTAGGAATGACATTTACATGGATATTTCATCGAACACTTGGCATGCAATGTTAGATCAAATGTCATTTTAAAGGCAAAATGACAAAAAAACATGTGAACTTTAAAGTCATCTAGGCATAAGCATAAGGAATGAGGATAGTATCAAGCAAATAAACACATTCTACACTACAAAATCAAGAACAATCGAATAAAAGCATAAATTCGAACCTAGAAACCGAATACCACATTTAGGAGTGACATTTAATGGACATTTCATTGAACACTTGGTGTGCAATGTTAGATTACACGTCATTTTAAAGGCCAAAGGAGAAAAAATAAGTCATCTTTAAAGACATCTAGGCAGAAGCACAAAAAATTAGGATAGTATCAAGCCAATAAGCACATTCTGCACTACAAAATCAAGACGTATCGAATAAAAGCATAAATTCGAACATAGAAACCGAATGCCACATTTAGGACTGACATTTACATGGACATTTCATCGAACACTTGGCATAAAATAGTAGCTCAAAAGTCATTTTAAACGCAAAAGAAGAAAAAACTAGTGATCTTTAAAGACATCTTGGCATTAGAAGAAAGAATGCGGATAGTATCAAGCCAATAAGTAAATTTTGCACTACAAAATCAAAACGTATCTAATAAAAGCATAAATTAGAACCTGGATACCGAATGCCACATTTAGGAGTGACATTTACATTGAAATTTGATCGAACAATTGGGGTGCAATGTTAGATCAAAAGTCATTTTATAGACAAAAAAAGAAAAAACAAGTGATCTTTAAAGACATCTAGGCATAAGCACAAAGAATGTGGATATCATCAAGCCAATAAGCACTTCTGCACTACAAAATGAAGAAAAAATGAATAAAAGCATTATATCGAGCCTAGAAACCGAATGCCACATTTGGAAGTGACATTTACATGGACATTTCATCCAACACATGACGTGCAATGCAGGATCACAAGTCATTTTAAACGCAAAAGAAGAAAAAACAATGATCTTTAAAGACATTTGGGCATATGAAAAAAGAATGCGGATAGTATCAAGCCAATAAGCACATTCTGCACTACAAAAACAAGACGTATCAAATAAAAGCATAAAATTTAACCTAGAAAGCCAATGCCACATTTAGGAATGACATTTACATGGATATTTCATCGAACACTTGGCATGCAATGTTAGATCAAATGTCATTTTAAAGGCAAAATGACAAAAAAACATGTGAACTTTAAAGCCATCTAGGCATAAGCATAAGGAATGAGGATAGTATCAAGCAAATAAACACATTCTACACTACAAAATCAAGAACAATCGAATAAAAGCATAAATTCGAACCTAGAAACCGAATACCACATTTAGGAGTGACATTTAATGGACATTTCATTGAACACTTGGTGTGCAATGTTAGATTACACGTCATTTTAAAGGCCAAAGGAGAAAAAATAAGTCATCTTTAAAGACATCTAGGCAGAAGCACAAAAAATTAGGATAGTATCAAGCCAATAAGCACATTCTGCACTACAAAATCAAGACGTATCGAATAAAAGCATAAATTCGAACATAGAAACCGAATGCCACATTTAGGAGTGATATTTACATGGACATTTCATCGAACACTTGGCGTACAATAGTAGATCACAAGTCATTTTAAACGCAAAAGAAGAAAAAACAAGTAATCTTTAAAGATATCTTGGCATTAGAAGAAAGAATGCGGATAGTATCAAGCCAATAAGCTCATTCTGCACTACAAAATCAAGACGTATCGAATAAAGGCATAAATTCGAACCTAGAAAACGAATGCGACATTTAGGAGTGACATTTACATGGACATTTCATCGAATACTTGGCATAAAATAGTAGATTACAAGTCATTTTAAACGCAAAAGAAGAAAAAACAAATGATCTTTAAAGACATCTTGGCATTAGAAGAAAGAATGCGTATAGTATCAAGCCAATAAGTACATTCTGCACTACAAAATCAAAACGTATCTAATAAAAGCATAAATTAGAACCTGGATACCGAATGCCACATTTAGGACTGACATTTACATTGAAATTTCATCGAACAGTTGGGGACATTTAGAACTGACATTTACATGGACATTTCATCCAGCACATGACGTGCAATGTAGGATCACAAGTCATTTTAAACGCAAAAGAAGAAAAAACAAGTGATCTTTAAAGACATTTGGGCATTAGAAGAAAGAATGCGGATAGTATCAAGCAAATAAGCACATTCTGCACTACAAAATCAAGACGTATCAAATAAAAGCATAAAATTTAACCTAGAAAGCCAAAGCCACATTTAGGAATGACATTTACATGGATATTTCATCGAACACTTGGCATGCAATGTTAGATCAAATGTCATTTTAAAGGCAAAATGACAAAAAAACAAGTGAACTTTAAAGACATCTAAGCATAAGCATTAAGAATGAGGATAGTATCAAGCAAATAAGCTCATTTTACAATACAAAATCATGAACAATCGAATAAAAGCATAAATTCGAACATAGAAAGTGATTGCCAGAATTAGGAGTGACATATACATGGACATTTCATCGAACACTTGGTGTGCAATGTTAGATCACAAGTCATTTTAAAGGCAAAATGAGAAAAAACAAGTGATCTTTAAAGACATCTAGGGATAAGCATATAGAATGAGGATAGTATGAAGCAAATAAGCACATTCGGGACTACAAAATCAAGAACAATCGAATAAAAACATAAATTCGAACCTAGAAACCGAATGCCACATTTAGAGTGACATTTACATGGACATTTCATCAAACATATTGCGTGCAATGTTAGCTCACAAGTCATTTTAAAGGCAAAAGGAGAAAAAACAAGTGAACTTTAAAGACATCTAGGCATAAGCATAAAGAATGAGGATAGTATCAAGCAAATAAGCACATTCTACACTACAAAATCAAGAACGATCGAACAAAAGCAAAAATTCTAACCTAGAAACCGAATGCCACATTTAGGAGTGACATTTACATGGACATTCCATCGAACACTTGGCGTACAATAGTAGATCACTAGTCAATTTAAACGCAAAAGACGAAAAAACAAGTGAACTTTAAGGACATCTAGGCATAAGCATAAAGATTGAAGATAGCATCAAGCAAATAAGCACATTCTACACAACAAAATCAAGTACTATCGAATAAAAGTATAGATTCGAACCTAGAAACCGAATGCCAGATTTAGGAGTGACATTTAAATGGACATTTCATCGAACACTTGGTGTGCAATGTTAGATCATAAGTCATTTTAATTACAAAAGGAGAAAAAATAAGTGATCTTTCTAGACATCAAGGTAGAAGCACAAAAAATGAGGATAGTATCAAGCCAATAAGCACATTCTACACTACAAAATCAAGACATATCGAATAAAAGCATAAATTCGAACCTAGAAACCGAATGCCACATTTAGGAGTGATATTTGCATGGACATTTCATCGAACACTTGGCGTACAATAGTAGATCACAAGTCATTTTAAACGCAAAAGAAGAAAAAACAATTGATCTTTAAAGACATCTAGGCATTAGAAGAAAGAATGCGGATAGTATCAAGCTAATAAGCTCATTCTGCACTACAAAATCAAGATGTATCTAATAAAAGCATAAAATTTAACCTAGAAAGCCAATGCCACATTTAGGAATGACATTTACATGGAGATTTCATCGAACACTTGGCATGTAATGTTAGATCAAATGTCATTTTAAAGGCAAAATGACAAAAAAACAAGTGAACTTTAAAGACATCTAAGCATAAGCATTAAGAATGAGGATAGTATCAAGCAAATAAGCTCATTTTACACTACAAAATCATGAACAATCAAATAAAAGCATAAATTCGAACCTAGAAAGTGATTGCCAGAATTAGGAATGACATATACATGGACATTTCATCGAACACTTGGTGTGCAATGTTAGATCACAAGTCATTTTAAAGGCAAAAGGAGAAAAAACAAGTGATCTTTAAAGACATCTTGGCATAAGCATATAGAATGAGGATAGTATGAAGCAAATAAGCACATTCTGGACTACAAAATCAAGAACAATCGAATAAAAACATAAATTCCAACCTAGAAACTGAATGCCACATTTAGATTGACATTTACATGGACATTCCATCGAACACTTGGCGTACAATAGTAGATCACTAGTCAATTTAAACGCAAAAGAAGAAAAAACAAGTGAACTTTAAGGACATCTAGGCATATGCATAAAGATTGAAGATAGCATCAAGCAAATGAGCACATTCTACACTACAAAATCAAGTACTATCGAATAAAAGTATAGATTCGAACCTAGAAACCGAATGCCAGATTTAGGAGTGACATTTAAATGGACATTTCATCGAACAATTGGTGTGCAATGTTAGATCATAAGTCATTTTAATTGCAAAAGGAGAAAAAACAAGTGATCTTTATAGACATCAAGGCAGAAGCACAAAAAATGAGGATAGTATCAAGCCAATAAGCAAATTCTGCACTACAAAATCTTGACGTATCGAATAAAAGCATAAATTTGAACCTAGAAACCGAATGCCACATTTAGGGGTGACATTTACATGGACATTTCATCGAACACTTGGCGTACAATAGTAGATCACAAGTCATTTTAAACGCAAAAGAAGAAAAAACAATTGATCTTTAAAGACATCTAGGCATTAGAAGAAAGAATGCAGATAGTATCAAGCTAATAAGCTCATTCTGCACTACAAAATCAAGACGTATCTAATAAAAGCATAAAATTTAACCTAGAAAGCCAATGCCACATTTAGGAATGACATTTACATGGATATTTCATCGAACACTTGACATGCAATGTTAGATCAAATGTCATTTTAAAGGCAAAATGACAAAAAACAAGTGAACTTTAAAGACATCTAAGCATAAGCATTAAGAATGATGATAGTATCAAGCAAATAAGCTCATTTTACACTACAAAATCATGAACAATCGAATAAAAGCATAACTTCGAACCTAGAAAGTGATTGCCAGAATTAGGAGTGACATATACATGGACATTTCATCGAACATTGGTGTGCAATGTTAGATCACAAGTCATTTTAAAGGCAAAAGGAGAAAAAACAAGTGATCTTTAAAGACATCTAGGCATAAGCATATAGAATGAGGATAATATGAAGCAAATTAGCACATTCTGGACTACAAAATCAAGAACAATCGAATAAAAACATAAATTCGAACCTAGAAACCGAATGCCACATTTAGAGTGACATTTACATGGACATTTCATCGAACATATTGCGTGCAATGTTAGCTCACAAGTCATTTGAAAGGCAAAAGGAGAAAAAACAAGTGAACTTTAAAGACATCTAGGCATAAGCATAAAGAATGATGATAGTATCAAGCAAATAAGCACATTCTACACTACAAAATCAAGAACGATTGAACAAAAGCAAATATTCTAACCTAGAAACCGAATGCCACATTTAGGAGTGATATTTACATGGACATTCCATCGAACACTTGGCGAACAATAGTAGATCACTAGACGTTTTAAACGCAAAAGAAGAAAAAACAAGTGAACTTTAAGGACATCTAGGCATACGCATAAAGATTGAAGATAGCATCAAGCAAATAAGCACATTCTACACTACAAAATCAAGTACAATCGAATAAAAGCATAGATTCACACCTAGAAACCGAATGCCAGATTTACGAGTGACATTTAAATGGACATTTCATCGAACACTTGGTGTGCAATGTTAGATCATAAGTCATTTTAATTGCAAAAGGAGAAAAAACAAGTGATCTTTATAGACATCAAGGCAGAAGCACAAAAAATGAGAATAGTATCAAGCCAATAAGCACATTTTGCACTACAAAATCAAGACGTATCGAATAAAAGCATAAATTCGAACCTAGAAAACGAATACCACATTTAGGAGTGATATTTACACTACAAAATCTAGAACGATCTAGGCATAAGCATAAAGAATGAGGATAGGATCAAGCAAATAAGCACATTCTACACTACAAAATCAAGAACGATCGAATAAAAGCAAAAATTCTAACCTAGAAACCGAATGCCATATTTAGGAGTGACATTTACATGGACATTTCATCGAACACTTTGCGTACAATAGTAGATCACTAGTCATTTTAATCGCAAAAGAAGAAAAAACAAGTGAACTTTAAAGACATCTAGGCATAAGAATAAAGAATGAGGATAGTATCAAGCAAATAAGCACATTCTACACTACAAAATCAAGTACAATCGAATAAAAGCATAAATTCGGACCTAGAAACCGAATAACACATTTAGGAGTGACATTTAAATGGACATTTCATCGAACACTTGGTGTGCAATGTTAGCTCATAAGTCATTTTAATGGCAAAAGGAGAAAAAACAAGTGACGTATCGAATAAGCACAAAAAATGAGGATAGTATCATGCCAATAAGCAAATTCTGCACTACAAAATCTTGACGTATCGAATAAAAGCATAAATTTGAACCTAGAAACCTAATGCCACATTTAGGAGTGACATTTACATGGACATTTCATCGAACACATGACATACAATAGTATATCACAAGTCATTTTAAACGCAAAAGAAGAAAAAACAATTGATCTTTAAAGACATCTAGGCATTAGAAGAAAGAATGCAGATAGTATCAAGCCAATAAGTACATTCTGCACTACAAAATCAAAACGTATCTAATAAAAGCATAAATTAGAACGTGGATACCGAATGCCACATTTAGGACTGACATTTACATTGAAATTTCATCGAACAGTTGAGGTGCAATGTTAGATCAAAAGTCATTTTATAGCCAAAAGAAGAAAAAACAAGTGATCTTTAAAGACATCTAGGCATAAGCACAAAGAATGTGGATAGCATCAAGCCAATAAGCACTTCTGCACTACAAAATGAAGAACAAATGAATAAAAGCATTATATCGAGCCTAGAAACCGAATGCCACATTTAGAACTGACATTTACATGGACATTTCATCCAGCACATGACGTGCAATGTAGGATCACAAGTCATTTTAAACGCAAAAGAAGAAAAAACAAGTGATCTTTAAAGACATTTGGGCATTAGAAGAAAGAATGCGGATAGTATCAAGCAAATAAGCACATTCTGCACTACAAAATCAAGACGTATCAAATAAAAGCATAAAATTTAACCTAGAAAGCCAATGTCACATTTAGGAATGACATTTACATGGATATTTCATCGAACACTTGGCATGCAATGTTAGATCAAATGTCATTTTAAAGGCAAAATGACAAAAAACAAGTGAACTTTAAAGACATCTAAGCATAAGCATTAAGAATGAGGATAGTATCAAGCAAATAAGCTCATTTTACGCTACAAAATCATGAACAATCGAATAAAAGCATAACTTCGAACCTAGAAAGTGATTGCCAGAATTAGGAGTGACATATACATGGACATTTCATCGAACATTTGTGTGCAATGTTAGATCACAAGTCATTTTAAAGGCAAAAGGAGAAAAAACAAGTGATCTTTAAAGACATCTAGGCATAAGCATATAGAATGAGGATAATATGAAGCAAATTAGCACATTCTGGACTACAAAATCAAGAACAATCGAATAAAAACATAAATTCGAACCTAGAAACCGAATGCCACATTTAGAGTGACATTTACATGGACATTTCATCGAACATATTGCGTGCAATGTTAGCTCACAAGTCATTTGAAAGGCAAAAGGAGAAAAAACAAGTGAACTTTAAAGACATCTAGCCATAAGCATAAAGAATGATGATAGTATCAAGCAAATAAGCACATTCTACACTACAAAATCAAGACCGATTGAACAAAAGCAAATATTCTAACCTAGAAACCGAATGCCACATTTAGGAGTGATATTTACATGGACATTCCATCGAACACTTGGCGAACAATAGTAGATCACTAGTCGTTTTAAACGCAAAAGAAGCAAAAACAAGTGAACTTTAAGGACATCTAGGCATACGCATAAAGATTGAAGATAGCATCAAGCAAATAAGCACATTCTACACTACAAAATCAAGTACAATCGAATAAAAGCATAGATTCACACCTAGAAACAGAATGCCAGATTTACGAGTGACATTTAAATGGACATTTCATCGAACACTTGGTGTGCAATGTTAGATCATAAGTCATTTTAATTGCAAAAGGAGAAAAAACAAGTGATCTTTATAGACATCAAGGCAGAAGCACAAAAAATGAGAATAGTATCAAGCCAATAAGCACATTTTGCACTACAAAATCAAGACGTATCGAATAAAAGCATAAATTCGAACCTAGAAAACGAATACCACATTTAGGAGTGATATTTACACTACAAAATCAAGAACGATCTAGGCATAAGCATAAAGAATGAGGATAGGATCAAGCAAATAAGCACATTCTACACTACAAAATCAAGAACGATCGAATAAAAGCAAAAATTCTAACCTAGAAACCGAATGCCATATTTAGGAGTGACATTTACATGGACATTTCATCGAACACTTTGCGTACAATAGTAGATCACTAGTCATTTTAATCGCAAAAGAGGAAAAAACAAGTGAACTTTAAAGACATCTAGGCATAAGAATAAAGAATGAGGATAGTATCAAGCAAATAAGCACATTCTACACTACAAAATCAAGTACAATCGAATAAAAGCATAAATTCGGACCTAGAAACCGAATGCCACATTTAGGAGTGACATTTAAATGGACATTTCATCGAACACTTGGTGTGCAATGTTAGATCATAAGTCATTTTAATGGCAAAAGGAGACAAAACAAGTGACCTTCAAAGACATCTAGGCAGAAGCACAAAAAATGAGGATAGTATCATGCCAATAAGCACATTTTGCACTACAAAATCAAGACGTATTAAATAAAAGTATAAATTCGAACCTAGAAACCTAATGCCACATTTAGGAGTGACATTTACATGGACATTTCATCGAACACATGGCATACAAAAGTATATCACAAGTCATTTTAAACGCAAAAGAAGAAAAAACAAGTAATCTTTAAAGACATCTTGGCATTAGAAGAAAGAATGCGAATAGTATCAAGCCAATAAGTACATTATGCACTACAAAATCAAGACGTATCTAATAAAAGCATAAATTAGAACCTGGATACCGAATGCCACATTTAGGAGTGACATTTACATGGAAATTTCATCGAACAATTGGGGTGCAATGTTAGATTAAAAGTCATTTTATAGCCAAAAGTAGAAAAAACTAGTGATCTTTAAAGACATCTAGGCACAAGCACAAAGAATGAGGATAGTATCAAGCCAATAAGCACATTCTACACTACAAAATCAAGAACAAATGAATAAAAGCATAAATTCTACACTACAAAGTCATTTTAAAGGCGAAAGGAAAAAAAACAAGTGATCTTTAAAGACATCTAGGCATAAGCACAAAAAATGAGGATATTATCAATCCAATAAGCACATTCTGCACTACAAAATCAAGACGTACCGAATAAAAGAATTAATTCAAACCTAGAAACCAAATGCCACATTTAGGAGTGACATTTACATGGACATTTCATCGAACACTTGGCATACAATAGTAGATCACAAGTAATTTTAAACGCAAAAGAAGAAAAAACAAGTGATCTTTAAAGACATCTAGGCATTAGAAGAAAGAATGCGGATAGTATCAAGCCAATAAGTACATTCTGCACTACAAAATCAAGACGTATCTAATAAAAGCATAAATTAGAACCTTGATACCGAATGCCACATTTAGGAGTGGCATTTACATGGAAATTTCATCGAACACTTGGGGTGCAATGTTAGATCAAAAGTCATTTTATATCCAAAAGAAGAAAAAACTAGTGATCTTTAAAGACATCTAGGCACAAGCACAAAGAATGAGGATAGTATCAAGCCAATAAGCACATTCTACACTACAAAATCAAGAACAAATGAATAAAAGCATAAATTCGAGCCTAGAAACCGAATGCCAAATTTAGAAGTGACATTTACATGGACATTTCATCCAACACATGACGTGCAATGTAGGATCACAAGTCATTTTAAACGCAAAAGAAGAAAAAACAAGTGAACTTTAAAGACATCTAGGCTTAAGCATAATGAATGAGGATAGTATCAAGCAAATAAGCACATTCTACACTTCAAAATCTTGAACAATCGAATAAAAGCATAAATTCAAACCTAGAAACTGAATGCCAGAATTAGGAGTGACATATACATGGACATTTCATCGAACACTTGATGTGCAATGTTAGATCACAAGTCATTTTAAAGGCAAAAGGAGAAAAAACAAGTGAACATTAAAGACATCTAGGCATAAGCATAAAGAATGAGGATATTATGACGCAAATATGCACATTCTAAACTACAAAATCAAGAACAATCGAATAAAAGCATAAATTCGAACCTACAAACCGATTTCCACATTTAGAGTGACATTTATATGGACATTTCATCGAACATATGGAGTGCAATGTTAGCTCAAAAGTCATTTTAAAGGCAAAAGGAGAAAAAACAAGTGTACTTGAAAGACATCTAGGCATAAGCATAAAGAATGAGGATGCCACATTTAGGAGTGACATTTACATGGACATTTCATCGAACACTTTGCGTACAATAGTAGATCACTAGTCATTTTAATCGGAAAAGAAGAAAAAACAAGTGAACTTTAAAGACATCTAGGCATAAGAATAAAGAATGAGGTTAGTATCAAGCAAATAAGCACATTCTACTCTACAAAATCAAGTACAATCGAATAAAAGCTTAAATTCGAACCTAGAAACCGAATGCCACATTTAGGAGTGACATTTAAATGGACATTTAATCGAACAATTGGTGTGCAATGTTAGATCATAAATCATTTTAATGGCAAAAGGAGAAGAAACAAGTGAACTTTAAAGACATCTAGGCAGAAGCACAAGAAATGAGGATAGTATCAAACCAATAAGCACATTCTGCACTACAAAATCAAGATGTATCGAATAAAAGCATAAATTCGAACCTAGAAACAAAATGCCACATTTAGGAGTGACATTTAAATGGACATTTCATCAAACACTTGGCATACAATAGTAGATCACAAGTCATTTTAAACGCAAAAGAAGAAAAAACAAATGATCTTTAAAGACATCTAGGCAATAGAAGAAAGAATGTGAATAGTATCAAGCCAATAAGTACATTCTGCACTGCAAAATCAAGACGTATCTAATAAAAGCATAAATTAGAACCTTGATACCGAATGCCACATTTAGAAGTGGTATTTACATGGAAATATCATCGAACACTTGGGGTGCAATTTTAGATCAAAAGTCATTTTATAGCCAAAAGAAGAATAAACAAGTAATCTTTAAAGACATCTAGGCTTAAGCATAATGAATGAGGATAGTATCAAGCAAATAAGCACATTCTAGACTACAAATTCAAGAACAATCGAATAAAAGCATAAATTCGAACCTAGAAACCGAATGCCACATTTAGGAGTGACATTTAAATGGACATTTCATCAAACACTTGGCATACAATAGTAGATCACAAGTCATTTTAAACGCAAAAGAAGAAAAAACAAGTAATCTTTAAAGACATCTTGGCATTAGAAGAAAGAATGCGGATTGTATCAAGCCAATAAGTACATTCTGCACTACAAAATCAAGACGTATCTAATAAAAGCATAAATTAGAACCTGGATACCGAATGCCAAATTTAGGAGTGGCATTTATATGGAAATTTCATCGAACACTTGGGGTGCATTGTTAGATCAAAAGTCATTTTATAGCCAAAAGAAGAAAAAACTAGTGATCTTTAAAGACATCTAGGCATAAGCACAAAGAATGAGGATAGTATCAAGCCAATAAGCACATTCTGCACTACAAAATCAAGAACAAATTTATAAAAGCATAATTTCGAACCTAGAAACCGAATGCCAAATTTAGAAGTAAATTTACATGGACATTTCATCCAACACATGACGTGCAATGTAGGATCACAAGTCATTTTAAACGCAAACGAAGAAAAAACAAGTGATCTTTAAAGACATCTAGGCATTAGAAACAAGAATGCGGATAGTATCAAGCCAATAAGTACATTTTGCACTACAAAATCAAGACGTATCTAATAAAAGCATAAATTAGAACCAAGATACCGAATGTCACATTTAGGAGTGGCATTTACATGGAAATTTCATCGAACACTTGGGGTGCAATGTTAGATCAAAACTCATTTTATAGCCAAAAGAAGAATAAACAAGTGATCTTTAAAGACATTGTTAGGACGTTGTTGGGACCTCTGGTTCTAAACAACGGATCAACGATGCCATTCTCCGAGTTTTGATAATGACAAACACCATGAGGAACTAATGTGGTTTGTTCAAGTATTTCTAAGGAACGCAGGTACGACCAAGAACTCCCATGAATGACCAAAAGCCACAGAAGCTCACAATGCAGAGTTTCCATCAAGGGAACTCTGAAGAGGAAAGTTCCCATAATATGGGAACTCCTGGGAATGATTAAGAGAACACAATTTATACGATGAAGAGTTTCCCTCAAGGGAACTCTAAACAAGACAATTCCCATAACATGGGAACTCACATGTGAGGACAACAACCGTTCAGCGCAGATCGCGGGATTCTGTCTTGGACAGCCCGAAGGAACAGTCTGAGGATCATACTGTCACGAATGATCGAACGGTCCGATTGATTCAAGAAGTTGACCTAGTTCAAACCAAAGTCACATGTGAAGATAGTACAACTTGGGCATCAAGCAAAGGGCATTTTGGACACAAATGAAAGACACGATTGCCCAAGCACACCTGGTCTATAAAGCCAAATGAATAGTACTCAGATTGAGTACTTCTCCCAGAACTCACAAATACCCATACCAGAGAAAAGAGATAGAAGAAGAAGAGAAGTCCCCGCCTACGAGTGTTTGATCTCGGCGACGGTGAAGCCGAAGTTCCCAGGGGCAAGGGAACTGATAAGTCGGTCTAAGGTTTGAGTTACTTGTATTTTGTTGTTGTGAGCTTAGGAACTCAGTTGAGAGGATTCACTAGTGTTGCTAGAGTTAGGTAGAAATCGTAGGAACAGAGAAGTGTGGATCCGGCTGTTGTAACTAAGGAACAAAGCAATCAATATAAGTAAGTCATTCAAAATCCTCCAAGCGGAGGTAGAAGTTGACCCACACAACTAGTTGGTTGTAGTGGGGTTCCTCTATAAGGGAACTGCGTTCTTTACTGCTTTTAATACTTGCGTTTAATTTACTTCTGCTGCCTTGGGAACAGCTTAACCGCCAGTTCCCAAGCTCTTTGCTAACGGTTTACGATCCAACAATTGGTATCAGAGCAGGTTTGCTCTAGATCTGTGTTAGCATCGCAGGTATCAAAAGGCTCAGGAACTTACTCAGGTCGGGAACAACACTAGTAAACTGCCAAGGCTTATTACAGGAAGATTCGAATGCTGGCAACGCGACATGAAGGATTGGATACGTGGCCAGGACTACCAAGCCCGGTGTGTTATCGAGAGAGGGAACTTCGAAATTGATCCAACTATAGTCAACGACCTCACCAAATGGGGACCCAACGAATACAAGTGTATGGAGGCCAACTACAAAGCCAAACAGTACCTGAAGAGGTCAATGTGCGTGCAAGATTGTGACAAGGTAGCAAATCTTGACACAATTAAGGAAATGTGGGAAGCCATCCAACAAATGCATGTTGGGAACTCAAACTCTGAGAAGATCTTCAGATGAATGCAAGAAGGGAGTTCTTCAACTTCCAAATAGAGATGGGAGAGTCTGTCAATAGTTATCAGTCCTGATCTGAAGGACTTTGCACCAAAATGGAAGGCTTGGGGATCACCAAAGAAGAAGTCACCCATAAGATGAAGGTTCAATAGCTCTTCAACGGATTGACTGGAGAATGGGCAAACGAGAGAACAATGTTCAAGGAGAATCCGGAAAATAGAACTCTCATGCTCCATCAAGTGTTCGGAAAGCTAGTGGGACACGAGAAGAGAAAGATCGATGATAAGGAACAGACGCGAGCGCATCAAGGGATCGCACTCAAACTTGAGAAGATGCTCAAGTCAACTCAAGAACAATACGAAGACTCAGAAGAAGAACAGTGGGAACTAGGGAAAAGGACAGAGTTCCCAAAGAAAACCCGCAAAGAAGGACCTCTCCGATATCACATGCTACAAGTGCAACAAGAAAGGACACTTCGCTAAGGAATGCCCACAGGGAACGGACGATCGGAAGCAAGGGAAAAAGGCCTACATCGTCACCTGGAGCGATGATGAGGACGAAGATCCCGAGTCATGGGCCCTCCTAGACATGTGCGGAATGGCCATAGGAGAAACCACTAGGGAACAACCCAGTGAGGTAACCGCTGAAACTGTTCTTACTTCTTTGAATAACTATGAAAAACCTGAGCTGTTAAAAATTCTTTCAAGTCTTGTCAAAGATAACATAAAACTGCAAAACAAGTTAGACAAACAGGAATACATAAATGCTCAATTAGGTGGTATTGAACCCTGTCCCAACTGCATATCCCTTCTTGATAAACTCAAGTCCCATGTGTCTCACATCGTAGATCTAGAAAATGAAATCAAAACTCTAGAAAGAGATGAGAACACCCTCTTACAAAACCTGAGTAGGACTCCCGAACATCTTGAAGCCTCTAGTTCCCAAATCAAGTTTATCCCAGCCAAACACGGCATAGGATACAGAACTAAGAGCCCAAAGAATGGGAAGTCACCCCTGAGTGAACATGAAATCCATGAGTGTAGGGCCTTAGAACTCCAATGTGAGAAACAGAAAAATGCTCATCTCGAGGAGAAAATCAGGGTCCTAGAGAGTGGGAAAGGTGGTGAGAAAGATTATTACACTGGGAACACTGGACATAGACTTTATGTCCAAATTGCTAAGGGAAACGGGTCACGGGTGTACAATAAGGAAACTATGGATAGGAATAGAATCCAGAGACCACACCCAAAATACTACCTGGGAGAATACTATAAGACGTGCTGGAACTGTGGTGCTCACGGGCACTACAAGGAAGCATGTCCCAAGAAGAGAGCCCAAACCCTCAAAAACCGTGAGTTCTTGAACAAACAAAAACATCATGCTAATCACCAAAGGAACTGCAACTCTCAAATCACTCATGATATCAACATCGCTGACTATGTTTTAAATGAGAATATTTTTCCTTGCAAGGGACCTAGCAAGAGTCATCTTGCCTAGGTCTCAAAACACTAACTTTACCTTGTAGGTGGCAGTGAGTGGGAACAATGCATGGTTCATAGATAGTGGATGCTCGAACCATATGACCGGAAACAAAGATATCCTCATCTCACTCCACACTCATGCCGAAGGAGGCCACGTCTCATTTGGCAATAAAAACAAGGGAGAAGTCATTGGAAAAGGAGAAGTATTGCTCAATAGATCAATCAAAGTCAGCAATGTCAATTTGGTGAAAGATCTGGGATACAATCTCTTAAGTGTTGCCCAGATGTGTGATCAAGGGAACAACGTTGTCACCTTCGACTCAGAAGAATGCCTAATTATCAACAAAAAGACCAACAAAGTGATTCTGAGAGGAAGAAGGCACAACAACGTGTATGTAGTAGATACAGTTTGAACCACCAATGAAGTTGTGTCTTGCGAGTTCCCACGATGACACGGAACTCTGGCACTGAAGACTGGGACATACAAGTGTCAATCAATTCCTGAAGCTCTATCTACAGGATCTGGTCATTGGTCTTTCACGAATCAATCTCGAAGGAGTCCAAATGTGTGAAGCATGCGTTCGAGGGAAACAAACTAGAAACTCCTTCAAACCCAAAAAGGTGGTGAGCACAACCAGGCCTTTAGAGCTAATTCACATGGATCTCTGTGGTCCCATGCGAATAGTCAGCTATAGTGGAAAAAGGTACATGAATGTCTTAATTGATGATTTTTCTAGATTCACTTGGGTTATTTTCTTGAAGGCAAAATCACAAGCTTTTGAAGAGTTCGAGCCCTTCATCAAAAGAACAGAAGTAAGCATGGGGCTAAAGTTGAAAGCCATCAGATCTGACCATGGAACTGAGTTTCAAAACTCAGAGTTCCTTAACTTTTGTGACAAACATGGGATCTCTCACAATTTCTCAACCCCTCGCACTCCTCAACAAAACGGAGTGGTCGAGAGAAAGAACAGGACCTTGGAGGACATGGCCAGGACCATGATGCTTGAAAGCGGAGTTCTTGAGTATTTCTGGGCTGAAGCCATCGCCACAGCTACATACATCTTGAACCGAGCCATGACAAGGCCTTTGATCAAGAAGACATCCTACGAGCTCATCAAGGGGAGAAAACCGAACATCTCCCACCTAAGGACCTTCGGATGCACATGCTTTGTCCACAACAATGGCAAAGACAACCTTGGAAAATTTTGATCCTAGAAGCGATGAAGGGATCTTCCTGGGATACTCATCACAAAGCAAGGCTTACAGGGTCTATAACAAGAGGACCAAGAAGATAGAAGAAAGCACCCATGTTGTCTTCAACGAGAAATCTGTAAAGATGGGAACAGAGATCCAAGGGAAGGGAACTCTGTTCAAACTGGTCAGACAGGAAGATGATGAGCCAAGGAAGAGAAATGAAGACTATCCAAGTGCAAGTAACCTTCCACAACCAGGGAACAACGAAGGAGATCCAACTCTCACTGATCAAATCTCCCTCCAGGTTCCCTCCTCAGAAGAACTACAAGATACCTCCAACTCTCTTGTTTCCCAAGACAATACCCTGCCAGAATCAAGTGTTCAGGGGGAACAAAGAGGGATCTTGCCAGGAATTTCTGAAGAAACACTCAATGAAGAGGCTGAAGATGAGTGTTCCCATGAAAAGGAAGCCTCTACTGAAGATGACAGAAGTGCAAGGGAACCCACTCATACAAGAAACTTTCAACAAAGGAAGGACCACCCCATTGGGAACATCATCTCCCCTTATGATAAAGGTGTAGAAACTCGTTCCTCTCTCAATAATTTTTGTGCTTTTAACCCATTTGTTTCAATGGTGAAACCCAAAAATATCAAAGAAGCCTTGAAGGACCCAGATTGGATCCAAGCTATGCAAGAGGAGCTCCACCAATTCGAGAGGAACAAAGTTTGGAAGCTAGTTCCTAGGCCCAAGAACAAGAACATCATAGGAACTCGATGGGTCTTTAGAAACAAGCTCGATGATACTGGGGTTGTAGCAAGGAACAAGGCTAGACTGGTGGCATAAGGCTACAGGCAAGAGGAAGGAATTGATTACGATGAGACCTTCACACCAGTTGCCAGGATCGAGGCCATCAGACTCTTAATTGCCTATGCTGCTCACAAGGGATTCAAGCTCTATCAAATGGATGTGAAAACAGCCTTCCTCAACGGACATCTCAAAGAAGAAGTATATGTGGCCCAACCCCCAGGATTCGAAGATGAGAAGCTACCCAAACATGTCTACTTCCAGGAGAGGGCCCTCTACGGACTCAAACAAGCTCCCCGAGCTTGGTATGACAGGTTTGCTCAATTCCTCTTGTCCCATGGATACCTTCGAGGTTCCATAGACAAGACTTTGTTTTTAAAGAAAGAGTCTAAAGACATTTTGATTGTGCAAGTATATGTTGATGACATTGTTTTTGGAGTAACTAACGAATCTCTTGTAGAGAAATTTTAAGGACCTC
The DNA here is from genome assembly GCA_964016875.1 of Fallopia convolvulus. Taxonomy (NCBI): domain Eukaryota; kingdom Viridiplantae; phylum Streptophyta; class Magnoliopsida; order Caryophyllales; family Polygonaceae; genus Fallopia; species Fallopia convolvulus. The sequence continues at coordinate 42,021,433 of OZ024720.1, forward strand.
ATGAGCAGTGAGTTTGAGATGAGTCTCATTGGGGAACTCACGTTCTTCTTGGGACTTCAATATCTTAAACCAAGGAAGGAACAAAGATTCATCAACAGAAATACATCAAGGAAATGCTCGTAAAGTATGGGATGGAACACTCCAAGCCTATTGACACTCCCATCTCACCAAATTCAAGGCTTAATGCGGATGAAACAGGTATAACTGTGGACCAAAGGAACTATCGAGGTATGATTGGGTCCCTTCTCTACTTAACAGCTAGTAGACCTGATATCATGTTCTCCGTATGTCTTTGTGCTTGTTTTCAGGCTAACCCTATGGAATCACACCTGAAAGAGGTGAAGAGGATTTTCAGGTATCTCAAAGGGAACGATAACTTGTGCCTTTGGTATCCAAGGAACAGGTCCCTTGAGCTAATTGCATACACAGATGCGGATTTTGCAGGGCACCTTGTTGATAGAAACAGCACATCAGGAATGGCCCAGTTCCTAGGGTCATGCTTAGTTTCATGGGGATCTAAAAAGCAAAACTCAGTGGCACTCTCCACAGCTGAAGCAGAATATGTGGTTGCCGCATCTTGTTGTTCCCAAGTTCTATGGCTTAAGTCACAACTCCAGGATTACGGTATGTCTTTTGGCCCAGTTCCCATACTTTGTGACAATACTAGTGCCATAAACATTTCCAAAAATCCCGTGTATCATTCTAGGACTAAACATATAGATATAAGGCATCACTTTCTACGTGACAATGTTGAAAGTGGGAACATCTTGATGGAACACTGTAGAACTGAAGAGCAAATTGCGGACATTCTCACCAAAGCTTTAGACAGAGGTCCCTACCAGCGTTTTCGAATGCTTCTAGGGATGATTACTCTAAACTAAACAAGTCCCTATTTGTCTCTCCCTCAATGCCTGACTAGTTTTTCTAAGAATGCATGATAGGGAACTTGGATTTATTGCTTTCACTTTGCCATGATTACTAGTCTAAAGATAAATGTGTACAAGGGAACTTTATTTCTTTTGGACCTACATGATCAACCAGAGTTCCCTTTATCCCTCCTTACAAGCCACTATGACGGCTGATCATATAACCTACCCTAAGCCATGGACCAGACAAACGCTTCTCATGAGCCAAAATGTTTACTCCTTTATCGAGTCGTAAATTGTCTGGTTCCCTTTGAGTTCCTTAGCCTCACAAAAGGATGAGTGTGAAGTTTCCCTAACCACTTCACTCTCCCTAACCTTAATACGATCATGGGACTTGGAACACACAAGCAAGGGAACGCTGACTCCTCTAAGAAGATGAACTGCCACTTGGGAAGCGGGATTTTGTGTCAGAAACTCTGAAGCGTTAAGGGCCAAGTATTCAAATTTTGAAAGGGCTTCCCTAGAAATCATGACGCGTGTCAAGAGGCGTGCTACGAAAGATGAAACGATGCCCCACGTTCATTGGGCAACTGTTATCGAGGTTTTCCCACTTCCCTTTCTACCCTTCGCCCCTTCATCGAACACTTGGTGTGCAATGTTAGATCATAAGTCATTTTAATGGCAAAAGGAGAAAAAACAAGTGACCTTTAAAGACATCTAGGCAGAAGCACAAAAAATGAGGATAGTATCATGCCAATAAGCACATTTTGCACTACAAAATCAAGACGTATTAAATAAAAGCATAAATTCGAACCTAGAAACCTAATGCCACATTTAGGAGTGACATTTACATGGACATTTCATCGAACACATGGCATACAATAGTAGATCACAAGTCATTTTAAACGCAAAAGAAGAAAAAACAAGTAATCTTTAAAGACATCTTGGCATTAGAAGAAAGAATGCGGATAGTATCAAGCCAATAAGTACATTATGCACTACAAAATCAAGACGTATCTAATAAAAGCATAAATTAGAACCTGGATACCGAATGCAACATTTAGGAGTGACATTTACATGGAAATTTCATCGAACAATTGGGGTGCAATGTTAGATCAAAAGTCATTTTATAGCCAAAAGTAGAAAAAACAAGTGATCTTTAAAGACATCTAGGCATAAGCACAAAAAATGAGGATATTATCAATCCAATAAGCACATTCTGCACTACAAAATCAAGACGTACCGAATAAAAGAATTAATTCAAACCTAGAAACCAAATGCCACATTTAGGAGTGACATTTACATGGACATTTCATCGAACACTTGGCATACGATAGTAGATCACAAGTAATTTTAAACGCAAAAGAAGAAAAAACAAGTGATCTTTAAAGACATCTAGGCATTAGAAGAAAGAATGCGGATAGTATCAAGCCAATAAGTACATTCTGCACTACAAAATCAAGACGTATCTAATAAAAGCATAAATTAGAACCTGGATACCGAATGCCAAATTTAGGAGTGGCATTTACATGGAAATTTCATCGAACACTTGGGGTGCATTGTTAGATCAAAAGTCATTTTATAGCCAAAAGAAGAAAAAACTAGTGATCTTTAAAGACATCTAGGCATAAGCACAAAGAATGAGGATAGTATCAAGCCAATAAGCACATTCTGCACTACAAAATCAAGAACAAATTTATAAAAGCATAATTTCGAACCTAGAAACCGAATGCCAAATTTAGAAGTGAATTTACATGGACATTTCATCCAACACAGGACGTGCAATGTAGGATCACAAGTCATTTTAAACGCAAACGAAGAAAAAACAAGTGATTTTTAAAGACATCTAGGCATTAGAAACAAGAATACGGATAGTATCAAGCCAATAAGTACATTCTGCACTACAAAATCAAGACGTATCTAATAAAAGCATAAATTAGAACCTGGATACCGAATGCCACAATTAGGAGTGACATTTACATGGAAATTTCATCGAACAATTGGGGTGCAACGTTAGATCAAAAGTCATTTTATAGCCAAAAGAAGAAAACACAAGTGATCTTTAAAGACATCTAGGCATAAGCACAAAAAATGAGGATAGTATCAAGCCAATAAGCACATTCCGCACTACAAAATCAAGACGTATCGAATAAAAGTATAAATTCGAACCTAGAAACCGAATGCCACATTTAGGAGTGACATTTACATGGACACTTCATCGAACACTTGGCATACAATAGTAGATCACAAGTCATTTTAAACGCAAAAGAAGAAAAAACAAGTGATTTTTAAAGACATCTAGGCATTTGAAGAAAGAATGTGGATAATATCAAGCCAATAAGTACATTCTGCACTACAAAATCAAGACGTACCTAATAAAAGCATAAATTAGAATCTGGATACCGAATGCCACATTTAGGAATGACATTTACATGGAAATTTCATCGAACAATTGGGGTGCAATGTTCGATCAAAAGTCATTTTATAGCCAAAAGAAGAAAAAATAAGTGATCTTTCAAGACATCTAGGCATAAGCACAAAAAATGAGGATAGTATCAAGCCAATAAGCCCATTCTGCACTACAAAATCAAGACGTATCGAATAAAAGCATAAATTCGAACCTAGAAACCGAATGCCACATTTAGGAGTGACATTTAAATGGACATTTAATCGAACACTTGGCATACAATAGTAGATCACAAGTCATTTTAAACGCAAAAGAAGAAAAAACAAGTGATCTTTAAAGACATCTAGGCATTAGAAAAAAGAATGCGGATAGTATCAAGCCAATAAGTACATTTTTCACTACAAAATCAAGACGTGTCTAATAAAAGCATAAATTAGAACCTGGATACCGAATGCCACATTTAGGAGTGGCTTTTACATGTAAATTTCATCGAACACTTGTCGTGCAATGTTAGATCAAAACTCATTTCATAGCCAAAAGAAGAATAAACAAGTGATCTTTAAAGACATCTAGGCTTAAGCATAATGAATGAGGATAGTATCAACCAAATACGCACTTTGTACACTACAAAATCATGAACAATCAAATAAAAGCATAAATTCTAACCTAGAAACTGAATGTCAGAATTAGGAGTGACATATACATGGACATTTCATCGAACACTTGGTGTGCAATGTTAGATCACAAGTCATTTTAAAGGCAAAAGGAGAAAAAACAAGTGAACATTAAAGACATCTAGGCATAAGCATAAAGAATTAGGATAGTATGAAACAAATAAGCACATTCTAGACTACAAAATCAAGAACAATCGAATAAAAGTACAAATTCGAACCTAGAAACCGAATGCCACATTTAGAGTGACATTTACAAGGACATTTCATCGAACATATGGCGTGCAATATTAGCTCACAAGTCATTTTAAAGGCAAAAGGAGAAAAATAAGTGAACTTTAAAGACATCTAGGCATAAGCATAAAGAATGAGGATAGTATCAAGCGAATAAGCACATTCTACACTACAAAATCAAGAATAATCGAATAAAAGCAAAAATTCTAACCTATAAACCGAATGCCACATTTAGGAGTGACATTTAAATGGACATTTCATCGAACAATTGGTGTGCAATGTTAGATCATACGTCATTTTAATGGCAAAAGGAGAAAAAACAAGTGATGTTTAAAGACATCTAGGCAGAAGCACAAAAAATGAGGATAGTATCAAGCCAATAAGCACATTCGGCACTACAAAATGAAGACGTATCGAATAAAAGCATAAATTCGAACCTAGAAACCGAATGCCACATTTAGGAGTGACATTTACATGGACATTTCATCGAACACTTGGCATACAATAGCAGATCACAAGTCATTTTAAACGCAAAAGAAGAAAAAACAAGTGATCTTTACAGACATCTAGGCATTAGAAGAAAGAATGCGGATATTATCAAGCCAATAAGTACATTCTGCACTACAAAATCAAGACGTATCTAATAAAAGCATAAATTAGAACCTGGATACCGAATGCCACATTTAGGAGTGACATTTACATGGAAATTTCATAGAACAATTGGGGTGAAATGTTAGATCAAAAGTCATTTTATAGCCAAAAGAAGAAAAAAACAAGTGATCTTTAAAGACAGCTAGGCATAAGCACAAAAAATGAGGATAGTATCAAGCCAATAACCACATTCTGCACTACAAAATCAAGACGTATCGAATAAAGGCATAACTTCGAACCTAGAAACTGAATGCCACATTTAGGAGTGACATTTACATGGACATTTCATCGAACACTTGGCATACAATAGTAGATCACATGACATTTTAAACGCAAAAGAAGAAAAATACAAATGATCTTTAAAGACATCTAGGCATTAGAAGAAAGAATGCGGATATTATCAAGCCAATAAGTACATTCTGCACTACAAAATCAAGACGTATCTAATAAAAGCATAAATTAGAACCTGGATACCGAATGCCACATTTAGGAGTGACATTTACATGGAAATTTCATAGAACAATTGGGGTGGAATGTTAGATCAAAAGTCATTATATAGCCTAAAGAAGAAAAAACAAGAGATCTTTAAAGACAGCTAGGCATAAGCCAAAAAAATGAGGATAGTATCAAGCCAATAAGCACATTCTGCACTACAAAATCAAGATGAATCGAATAAAAGCATAAATTCGAACCTAGAAACCGAATGCCACATTTAGGAGTGACATTTACATGGACATTTCATCGAACACTTGGCATATAATAGTAGATCACAAGTCATTTTAAACGCAAAAGAAGAAAAAACAAGTGATCTTTAAAGACATCTACGCATTAGGAGAAAGAACGCGGAGAGTATCAAGCCAATAAGCACATTCTACACTACAAAATCAAGACGTATCTAATAAAAGCATAAATTAGAGCCTGGATACCAAATGGCACATTTAGGAGTGGCATTTACATGGAAATTTCATCGAACACTTGGGGTGCAATGTTAGATCAAAACTGATTTTATAGCCAAAAGAAGAATAAACAAGTGATCTTTAAAGACATCTAGGCTTAAGCATAATGAATGAGGATAGTATCAAGCAAATAAGCACATTCTACACTACAAAATCATGAACAATCGAATAAAAGCATAAATTCGAACCTAGAAACTGAATGCTAGAATTAGGAGTGACATATACACGGACATTTCATCAAACACTTGGTGTGCAATGTTAGATCACAAGTCATTTTAAAGGCAAAAGGAGAAAAAACAAGTGAACATTAAAGACATCTAGGCATAAGCCTAAAGAATGAGGATAGTATGAAGCAAATAAGCACATTCTAGACTACAAAATCAAGAACAATGGAATAAAAGCATAAATTCGAACCTAGAAACCGAATGCCACATTTAGACTGACATTTACATGGACATTTCATCGAACATATGGCGTGCAATGTTAGCTGACAAGTCATTTTAAAGGCAAAAGGAGAAAAAACAAGTGAACTTTAAAGACATCTAGGCATAAGCATAAAGAATGAGGATATTATGAAGCAAATAAGCACATTCTAGGCTACAAAATCAAGAACAATTGAATAAAAGCATAAATTTTAACATAGAAATCGAATGCTACAATTAGGAGTGACATATACATGGACATTTCATCAAACACATGGCGTACAATGTTAGATCACAAATCAATTTAAAGGCAAAAGGAGAATAAACAAGTTAACTTTAAAGACATCTTGGCATAAGCATAAAGAATGAGGATAGTATAAAGCAAATAAGCACATTCTACACTACAAAATCAAGAACAATCGAATAAAAGCATAAATTCGAACCTAGAAATCGAATGCCACATTTAGGAGTGACATTTAATGGACATTTCATTGAACACTTGGTGTGCAATGTTAGATTACAAGTCACTTTAAACGCAAAAGGAGAAAAAACAAGTGATCCTTAACGACATCTAGGCATTAGAAGAAAGAATGCGGATAGTATCAAGCCAATAAGTTCATTCTGCACTACAAAATCAAGACGTATCTAATAAAAGCATAAATTAGAACCTGGAATACGAATGCCACATTTAGGAGTGGCATTTACATGGAAATTTCATCGAACACTTGGGGTGCATTGTTAGATCAAAAGTCATTTTATAGCCAAAAGAAGAATAAACAAGTGATCTTTAAAGACATCTTGGCTTAAACATAATGAATGAGGATAGTATCAAGCAAATAAGCACATTCTACATTACAAAATCATGAACAATCGAATAAAAGCATAAATTCGAACCTAGAAACTGAATGACAAAAATAGGAGTGACATATACATGGACATTTTATCGAACACTTGGTGTGCAATGTTAGATCACAAGTCATTTTAATGGCAAAAGGAGAAAAAACAAGTGAACTTTAAAGACATCTAGGCATAAGCATAAAGAATGAGGATAGTATGAAGCAAATAAGCACATTCTAGAGTACAAAATCAAGAACAATCGAATAAAAGCATAAATTCGAACCTAGAAACTGAATGTCACATTTAGAGTGACATTTACATGGACATTTCATCGAACATATGGCATGCAATGTTAGCTCACAAGTCATTTTAATCGCAAAAGGAGAAAAAACAAGTGAACTTTAAAGACATCTAGGCATAAGCATAAAGAATGAGGATAGTATGAAGCAAATAAGCACATTCTAGACTACAAAATCAATTACAATCGAATAAAAGCATCAATTTTAACATAGAAATCGAATGCCACAATTAGGTGTGACATATACATGGACATTTCAACGAACACATGGCGTGCAACGTTAGATCACAAATCAATTTAAAGGCAAAAGGAGAAAAAACAAGTAAACTATAAAGACATCTAGGCATAAGCATAAAGAATGAGGATAGTATCAAGCAAATAAGCACATTCTACACTACAAAATCAAGAACAATCGAATAAAAGCATAAATTCGAACCTAGAAATCGAATGCCACATTTAGGAGTGACATTTAATGGACATTTCATTGAACACTTGGTATGCAATGTTAGATTACAAGTCATTTTAAACGCAAAAGGAGAAAAAACAAGTGATGTTTAAAGACATCTAGGCATTAGAAGAAAGAATGCGGATAGTATCAAGCCAATAAGTTCATTCTGCACTACAAAATCAAGACGTATATAATAAAAGCATAAATTAGAACATGGAATACGAATGCCACATTTAGGAGTGGCATTTACATGGAAATTTCATCGAACACTTGGGGTGCATTGTTAGATCAAAAGTCATTTTATAGCCAAAAGAAGAATAAACAAGTGATCTTTAAAGACATCTTGGCTTAAACATAATGAATGAGGATAGTATCAAGCAAATAAGCACATTCTACATTACAAAATCATGAACAATCGAATAAAAGCATAAATTCGAACCTAGAAACTGATTGACAAAAATAGGAGTGACATATACATGGACATTTTATCGAACACTTGGTGTGCAATGTTAGATCACAAGTCATTTTAATGGCAAAAGGAGAAAAAACAAGTGAACTTTAAAGACATCTAGGCATAAGCATAAAGAATGTGGATAGTATGAAGCAAATAAGCACATTCTAGACTACAAAATCAAGAACAATCGAATAAAAGCATAAATTCGAACCTAGAAACTGAATGTCACATTTAGAGTGACATTTACATGGACATTTCATCGAACATATGGCATGCAATGTTAGCTCACAAGTCATTTTAATCGCAAAAGGAGAAAAAACAAGTGAACTTTTAAGACATCTAGGCTTAAGCATAAAGAATGAGGATAGTATGAAGCAAATAAGCACATTCTAGACTACAAAATCAATAACAATCGAATAAAAGCATCAATTTTAACATAGAAATCGAATGCCACAATTAGGTGTGACATATACATGGACATTTCAACGAACACATGGCGTGCAATGTTAGATCACAAATCAATTTAAAGGCAAAAGGAGAAAAAACAAGTAAACTATAAAGACATCTAGGCATAAGCATAAAGAATGAGGATAGTATCAAGCAAATAAGCACATTCTACACTACAAAATCAAGAACAATCGAATAAAAGCATAAATTCAAACCTAGAAATCGAATGCCACATTTAGGAGTGACATTTAATGGACATTTCATTGAGCACTTGGTATGCAATGTTAGATTACAAGTCATTTTAAACGCAAAAGGAGAAAAAACAAGTGATGTTTAAAGACATCTAGGCATTAGAAGAAAGAATGCGGATAGTATCAAGCCAATAAGTTCATTCTGCACTACAAAATAAAGACGTATATAATAAAAGCAAAAATTAGAACCTGAAATACGAATGCCACATTTAGGAGTGGCATTTACATGGAAATTTCATCGAACACTTGGGGTGCAATGTTTGAGCAAAAGTCATTTTCTAGCCAAAAGAAAAATAAAGAAGTGATCTTTAAAGACATCTTGGCTTAAGCATAATGAATGAGGATAACATCAAGCAAATAGGTACATTCTATGCTACAAAATCATGAACAATCGAATAAAAGCATAAATTCGAACCTAGAAACTGAATGACAAAATTAGGAGTGACATATACATGGACATTTTATCGAACACTTGGTGTGCAATGTTAGATCACAAGTCATTTTAATATCAAAAGGAGAAAAAACAAGTGAACTTTAAAGAAATCTAGGCATAAGCATAAAGAATGAGAATAGTATGAAGCAAATAAGCACATTCTAGACTACAAAATCAAGAACAATCGAATAAAAGCATAAATTCGAACCTAGAAACCGAATGCCACATTTAGGAGTGACATTTACATGGACATTTCATCGAACACTTGGCATACAATAGTAGATCACAAGTCATTTTAAATGCAAAAGAAGAAAAAAACAAGTGATCTTTAAAGACATCTAGGCATTAGAAGAAAGAATGCGGATTCTATCAAGCCAATAAGTACATTCTGCACTACAAAATCAAGACGTATCTAATAAAAGCATAAATTAGAACCTGGATACCAAATGTCACATTTAGGAGTGACATTTACATGGAAATTTCATAGAACAATTGGGGTGAAATGTTAGATCAAAAGTCATTTTATAGCCAAAAGAAGAATAAACAAGTGATCTTTTAAGACATCTAGGCATAAGCACAAAAAATGAGGATAGTATCAAGCCAATAAGCACATTCTGCACTACAAAATCAAGACGTATCGAATAAAAGCATAAATTCGAACCTAGAAACCGAATGCCACATTTAGGAGTGACATTTACATGGACATTTCATCGAACACTTGGCATACAATAGTAGATCACAAATCAATTTAAAGGAAAAAGGAGAAAAAACAAGTTAACTTTAAAGACATCTTGGCATAAGCATAAAGAATGAGGATAGTATGAAGCAAATAAGCACATTCTAGACTACAAAATCAATAACAATCGAATAAAAGCATCAATTTTAACATAGAAATCGAATGCCACAATTAGGTGTGACATATACATGGACATTTCAATGAACACATGGCGTGCAATGTTAGATCACAAATCAATTTAAAGGCAAAAGGAGAAAAAACAAGTAAAATATAAAGACATCTAGGCATAAGCATAATGAATGAGGATAGTATCAAGCAAATAAGCACATTCTACACTACAAAATCAAGAACAATCGAATAAAAGCATAAATTCGAACCTAGAAATCGAATGCCACATTTAGGAGTGACATTTAATGGACATTTCATTGAACACTTGGTATGCAATGTTAGATTACAAGTCATTTTAAACGCAAAAGGAGAAAAAACAAGTGATGTTTAAAGACATCTAGGCATTAGAAGAAAGAATGCGGCTAGTATGAAGCCAATAAGTTCATTCTGCACTACATAATAAAGACGTATATAATAAAAGCAAAAATTAGAACCTGAAATACGAATGCCACATTTAGGAGTGGCATTTACATGGAAATTTCATCGAACACTTGGGGTGCAATGTTTGATCAAAAGTCATTTTCTAGCCAAAAGAAAAATAAAGAAGTGATCTTTAAAGATATCTTGGCTTAAGCATAATGAATGAGGATAACGTCAAGCAAATAAGCACATTCTATGCTACAAAATCATGAACAATCGAATAAAAGCATAAATTCGAACCTAGAAACTGAATGACAAAATTAGGAGTGACATATACATGGACATTTTATCGAACACTTGGTGTGCAATGTTAGATCACAAGTCATTTTAATGTCAAAAGGAGAAAAAACAAGTGAACTTTAAAGAAATCTAGGCATAAGCATAAAGAATGAGAATAGTATGAAGCAAATAAGCACATTCTAGACTACAAAATCAAGAACAATCGAATAAAAGCATAAATTCGAACCTAGAAACCGAATGCCACATTTAGGAGTGACATTTACATGGACATTTCATCGAACACTTGGCATACAATAGTAGATCACAAGTCATTTTAAATGCAAAAGAAGAAAAAAACAAGTGATCTTTAAAGACATCTAGGCATTAGAAGAAAGAATGCGGATTCTATCAAGCCAATAAGTACATTCTGCACTACAAAATCAAGACGTATCTAATAAAAGCATAAATTAGAACCTGGATACCAAATGCCACATTTAGGAGTGACATTTACATGGAAATTTCATAGAACAATTGGGGTGAAATGTTAGATCAAAAGTCATTTTATAGCCAAAAGAAGAATAAACAAGTGATCTTTTAAGACATCTAGGCATAAGCACAAAAAATGAGGATAGTATCAAGCCAATAAGCACATTCTGCACTACAAAATCAAGACGTATCGAATAAAAGCATAAATTCGAACCTAGAAACCGAATGCCACATTTAGGAGTGACATTTACATGGACATTTCATCGAACACTTGGCATACAATAGTAGATCACAAATCAATTTAAAGGCAAAAGGAGAAAAAACAAGTTAACTTTAAAGACATCTTGGCATAAGCATAAAGAATGAGGATAGTATAAAGCAAATAAGCACATTCTACACTACAAAATCAAGAACAATCGAATAAAAGCATAAATTCGAACCTAGAAATCGAATGCCACATTTAGGAGTGACATTTAATGGACATTTCATTGAACACTTGGTGTGCAATGTTAGATTACAAGTCACTTTAAACGCAAAAGGAGAAAAAACAAGTGATCTTTAACGACATCTAGGCATTAGAAGAAAGAATGCGGATAGTATCAAGCCAATAAGTTCATTCTGCACTACAAAATCAAGACGTATCTAATAAAAGCATAAATCAGAACCTGGATACCAAATGCCACATTTAGGAGTGGCATTTACATGGAAATTTCATCGAACACTTGGGGTGCAATGTTAGATCAAAACTGATTTTATAGCCAAAAGAAGAATAAACAAGTGATCTTCAAAGACATCTAGGCTTAAGCATAATGAATGAGGATAGTATCAAGCAAATAAGCACATTCTACACTACAAAATAATGAACAATCGAATAAAAGCATAAATTCGAACCTAGAAACTGAATGCTAGAATTAGGAGTGACATATACATGGACATTTCATCAAACACTTGGTGTGCAATGTTAGATTACATGTCATTTTAAAGGCAAAAGGAGAAAAAACAAGTGAACATAAAAGACATCTAGGCATAAGCATAAAGAATGAGGATAGTATGAAGCAAATAAGCACATTCTAGACTACAAAATCAAGAACAATGGAATAAAAGCATAAATTCGAACCTAGAAACCGAATGCCACATTTAGACTGACATTTACATGGACATTTCATCGAACATATGGCATGCAATGTTACCTCACAAGTCATTTTAAAGGCAAAAGGAGAAAAAACAAGTGAACTTTAAAGACATCTAGGCATAAGCATAAAGAATGAGGATAGTATGAAGCAAATAAGCACATTCTAGACTACAAAATCAAGAACAATCGAATAAAAGCATAAATTTTAACATAGAAATCGAATGCCACAATTAGGAGTGACATATACATGGACATTTCATCAAACACATGGCGTACAATGTTAGATCACAAATCATTTTAAAGGCAAAAGGAGAAAAAACAAGTTAACTTTAAAGACATCTTGGCATAAGCATAAAGAATGAGGATAGTATAAAGCAAATAAGCACATTCTGCACTACAAAACCAAGATCGAACGAATAGAAGCATAAATTCGAACCTAGAAACCGAATGCCACATTTAGGAATGACATTTATATGGCCATTTTGTCAAACACTTGGCGTGCAATATTAGATCTCAAATCATTTTAAAGGCAAAAGAAGAAAAAAACAGTGAACTTTAAAGACATCTAGGCATATGCATAAAGAATGAGGATACTTTCAAGCCAATAAGCATATTCTGCACTATAAAACCAAGACCGATTGAATAGAAGCATAAACTAGAACCTAGAAACCGAATGCCACATTTAGAAATCGAATGCCACATTTAGGAGTGACATTTAATGGACATTTCATTGAACACTTGGTGTGCAATGTTAGATTACAAGTCATTTTAAACGCAAAAGGAGAAAAAACAAGTGATCTTTAACGACATTTAGGCATTAGAAGAAAGAATGTGGATAGTATCAGGCCAATAAGTTCATTCTGCACTACAAAATCAAGACGTATCTAATAAAAGCGTAAATTAGAATCTGGAATACGAATGCCACATTTAAAAGTGGCATTTACATGGAAATTTCATCGAACACTTGGGGTGCAATGTTAGAGCAAAAGTCATTTAATAGCCAAAAGAAAAATAAAGAAGTGATCTTTAAAGATATCTTGGCTTAAGCATAATGAATGAGGATAACATCAAGCAAATAAGCACATTCTATGCTACAAAATCATGAACAATCGAATAAAAGCATAAATTCGAACCTAGAAACTGAATGACAAAATTAGGAGTGACATATACATGGACATTTTATCGAACACTTGGTGTGCAATGTTAGATCACAAGTCATTTTAATGTCAAAAGGAGAAAAAACAAGTGAACTTTAAAGAAATCTAGGCATAAGCATAAAGAATGAGAATAGTATGAAGCAAATAAGCACATTCTAGACTACAAAATCAAGAACAATCGAATAAAAGCATAAATTCGAACCTAGAAACCGAATGCCACATTTAGGAGTGACATTTACATGGACATTTCATCGAACACTTGGCATACAATAGTAGATCACAAGTCATTTTAAATGCAAAAGAAGAAAAAAACAAGTGATCTTTAAAGACATCTAGGCATTAGAAGAAAGAATGCGGATTCTATCAAGCCAATAAGTACATTCTGCACTACAAAATCAAGACGTATCTAATAAAAGCATAAATTAGAACCTGGATACCAAATGCCACATTTAGGAGTGACATTTACATGGAAATTTCATAGAACAATTGGGGTGAAATGTTAGATCAAAAGTCATTTTATAGCCAAAAGAAGAATAAACAAGTGATCTTTTAAGACATCTAGGCATAAGCACAAAAAATGAGGATAGTATCAAGACAATAAGCACATTCTGCACTACAAAATCAAGACGTATCGAATAAAAGCATAAATTCGAACCTAGAAACCGAATGCCACATTTAGGAGTGACATTTACATGGACATTTCATCGAACACTTGGCATACAATAGTAGATCACAAATCAATTTAAAGGCAAAAGGAGAAAAAACAAGTTAACTTTAAAGACATCTTGGCATAAGCATAAAGAATGAGGATAGTATAAAGCAAATAAGCACATTCTACACTACAAAATCAAGAACAATCGAATAAAAGCATAAATTCGAACCTAGAAATCGAATGCCACATTTAGGAGTGACATTTAATGGACATTTCATTGAACACTTGGTGTGCAATGTTAGATTACAAGTCACTTTAAACGCAAAAGGAGAAAAAACAAGTGATCTTTAACGACATCTAGGCATTAGAAGAAAGAATGCGGATAGTATCAAGCCAATAAGTTCATTCTGCACTACAAAATCAAGACGTATCTAATAAAAGCATAAATCAGAACCTGGATACCAAATGCCACATTTAGGAGTGGCATTTACATGGAAATTTCATCGAACACTTGGGGTGCAATGTTAGATCAAAACTGATTTTATAGCCAAAAGAAGAATAAACAAGTGATCTTCAAAGACATCTAGGCTTAAGCATAATGAATGAGGATAGTATCAAGCAAATAAGCACATTCTACACTACAAAATAATGAACAATCGAATAAAAGCATAAATTCGAACCTAGAAACTGAATGCTAGAATTAGGAGTGACATATACATGGACATTTCATCAAACACTTGGTGTGCAATGTTAGATTACATGTCATTTTAAAGGCAAAAGGAGAAAAAACAAGTGAACATAAAAGACATCTAGGCATAAGCATAAAGAATGAGGATAGTATGAAGCAAATAAGCACATTCTAGACTACAAAATCAAGAACAATGGAATAAAAGCATAAATTCGAACCTAGAAACCGAATGCCACATTTAGACTGACATTTACATGGACATTTCATCGAACATATGGCATGCAATGTTACCTCACAAGTCATTTTAAAGGCAAAAGGAGAAAAAACAAGTGAACTTTAAAGACATCTAGGCATAAGCATAAAGAATGAGGATAGTATGAAGCAAATAAGCACATTCTAGACTACAAAATCAAGAACAATCGAATAAAAGCATAAATTTTAACATAGAAATCGAATGCCATAATTAGGAGTGACATATACATGGACATTTCATCAAACACATGGCGTACAATGTTAGATCACAAATCATTTTAAAGGCAAAAGGAGAAAAAACAAGTTAACTTTAAAGACATCTTGGCATAAGCATAAAGAATGAGGATAGTATAAAGCAAATAAGCACATTCTGCACTACAAAACCAAGATCGAACGAATAGAAGTATAAATTCGAACCTAGAAACCGAATGCCACATTTAGGAATGACATTTATATGGCCATTTTGTCAAACACTTGGCGTGCAATATTAGATCTCAAATCATTTTAAAGGCAAAAGAAGAAAAAAACAGTGAACTTTAAAGACATCTAGGCATATGCATAAAGAATGAGGATACTTTCAAGCCAATAAGCATATTCTGCACTATAAAACCAAGACCGATTGACAGAAGCATAAACTAGAACCTAGAAACCGAATGCCACATTTAGAAATCGAATGCCACATTTAGGAGTGACATTTAATGGACATTTCATTGAACACTTGGTGTGCAATGTTAGATTACAAGTCATTTTAAACGCAAAAGGAGAAAAAACAAGTGATCTTTAACGACATTTAGGCATTAGAAGAAAGAATGCGGATAGTATCAGGCCAATAAGTTCATTCTGCACTACAAAATCAAGACGTATCTAATAAAAGCGTAAATTAGAACCTGGAATACGAATGCCACATTTAGGAGTGGCATTTACATGGAAATTTCATCGAACACTTGGGGTGCAATGTTAGAGCAAAAGTCATTTAATAGCCAAAAGAAGAATAAACAAGTGATCTTTAAAGACATCTTGGCTTAAGCATAATGAATGAGGATAGTATCAAGCAAATAAGCACGTTCTACACTACAAAATCAAGAACAATCGAATAAAAGCACAAATTCGAACCTAGAAATCGAATGCCACATTTAGGAGTGACATTTAATGGACATTTCATTGAACACTTGGTGTGCAATGTTAGATTACAAGTCATTTTCAACGCAAAAGGAGAAAAAACAAGTGATCTTTAATGACATCTAGGCATTAGAAGAAAGAATGCGGATAGTATCAAGCCAATAAGTTCATTCTGCAATATAAAATCAAGACCAATATAATAAAAGCATAAATTAGAACCTGGAATACGAATGCCACATTTAGAAGTGGCATTTACATGGAAATTTCATCGAACACTTGGGGTGCAATGTTAGATCAAAAGTCATTTTATAGCCAAAAGAAGAATAAACAAGTGATCTTTAAAGACATCTAGGCTTAAGCATAATGAATGAGGATAGTATCAAGCAAATAAGCACATTCTACACTACAAAATCATGAACAATCGAATAAAAGCATAAATTCTAACCTA
The DNA here is from genome assembly GCA_964016875.1 of Fallopia convolvulus. Lineage (NCBI taxonomy): Eukaryota > Viridiplantae > Streptophyta > Magnoliopsida > Caryophyllales > Polygonaceae > Fallopia > Fallopia convolvulus. Next base: position 42,038,285 of record OZ024720.1, read on the forward strand.
GAAACTGAATGCCAAAATTAGGAGTGACATATACATGGACATTTCATCGAACACTTGGTGTGCAATATTAGATCACAAGTCATTTTAAAGGCAAAAGTATAAAAAAAACAAGTGATCTTTAAGGAGATCTAGGCAGAAGCACAAAAAATGAGGATAGTATCAAGCCAATAAGCACATTCTGCACTACAAAATCAATACGTATCGAATAAAAGCATACATTCGAACCTAGAAACCGAATGCCACATTTAGGCGTTACATTTACATGGACATTTCATCGAACACTTGGCGTGCATTGTTAGATCAAAAGTCATTTTAAAGGCAAAAGGAGAAAAAACAAATGTACTTTAAAGACATCTAGGCATAAGCACAAAGAATGAGGATAGTATCATGCCAATAAGCACATTCTGCACTACCAAATCAAGACCAATCGAATAAGAGCATAAATTCGAACCTAGACACCGAATGCCGCATTTTGGAGTGACATTTACATGGACATTTCATCGAACACTTGGCGTGCAATGTCAGATCAAAAGTCATTTTAAAGCCAAAAGAAGATAAAACAAGTGAAATTTAAAGACATCTAGGCATAAGAATAAAGAATGATGATAATATCAAGCAAATAAGTACATTCTGCACTACAAAGTACAGAACAATCGAATAAAAGCTTAATTTCAAACCTACAAACAGAATGCCACAACGAACACATGGCGTGCAACCTTAGCTCACAGTCATTTTAAAGGCAAAAGGAGAAAAACAAGTTATCTTTAAAGACATCTAGGCAGAACAACAAAAAATAAGGATAGTGTCAACCCAATAAGCACATTCTGCACTACAAAATAAAGACATATCGAAAAAAAGCATAAATTCAAACCTAGAAACAGAATGCCACGATTATGAGTGACATTTTCATGGACATTTCATCGAACCCTTTCCGTGAAACGTTATATCACAAGCCATTTATAAGGCAAAAGGAGAAAAAACAAGTGTACTTTAAAGACATCTAGGCTTAAGCATAAAGAATGAGGATAGTATCAAGCCAATAAGCACATTCTGCACTATAAAATCAAGATGTATCAAATAAAAGCTTAAATTCGAACCTAGAAACCGAATGCCACATTTAGGAGTGACTTTTACATGTACATTTCATGGAACACATGGCGTGCTATTTTAGATCACAAGTCATTTTAAAGGCAAAAGGAGAAAAAACAAATTATCATTAAAGACATATAGGCATAAGCATAAAGAATGAGGATGGTCTAAAGCAAATAAGCACATTTTGCACTACAAAATCAAGAACAATCGAATAAAAGCTTAAATTCAGACCAAGAAATCGAATGCCACTTTAGGAGTGAAATTTACATGGGCATTTCATCGAACACATGGCGTGCAATCATAGCTCACAATTCATTCTAAAGGCAAAAGGAGAAAAAACAAGTGAACTTTAAAGACATCTAGGCATAAGCATAAAGAATGAGGATAATATCAAGCCAACAAGCACATTCTGCACTATAAAATAAAGACGTATCGAATAAAAGCATAAATTAGAACCTAGAAACCGAATGCCACATTTAGGAGTGACATTTACATGAACATTTCTCGAACACTTGGAATACAATGTTAGATCATGTCATTTTAAAGCTAAAAGAAGAAAAACAAGTGAACTTTAAAAACATCAAGGCATAAGCATAAAGAATGAGGATAGTATCAAGCATATAACCACATTCTGCACTACAAAATCAAGAAAAATCGAATAAAAGCATAAATTCGAACCTAGAAACCGAATGCCACATTTAGGCATTAGAAGAAAGAATGAGGATAGTATCAAGCCAATAAGCATGTTCTGCACCACAAAATCAAGATGTATCGAATAAAATCATATATTCGAACCTAGAAACCGAATGCGTAAATTAGGAGTGACATTTACATGGACATTTCATCGAACAATTGGCGTGTAATGTTAGATCACAATTCATTCTAAAGCCAAAAGGAGAAAAAACAAGTGAACTTTAAAGACATCTAGGAATAAGCATAAAGAATGAGGATAGTATCAAGCCAATAAGCACATTCTGCACTACAAAATAAAGACGTATCGAATAAAAGCATAAATTCGAACCTAGAAACCGAATGCCACATTTAGGAGAGACATTTACATGGTCATTTCATCAAGCACTTGGTGTGCAGTATTAGATCACAAGGCATTTTTAAAGGCAAAAGGAGAAAAAATAAGTAATCTTTAAAGACATCTATGCATAAGCTCTAAGACCGAGGATACTATCAAGCCAATAAGCTCATTATGCACAACAAAATCAAGACGTATCGAATAAAAGCATAAATTCGAACCTAGAAACCAAATTCCATATTTAGGAGTGATATTTACATGGATATTTCATCGAACACTTGGGGTGCAATTGTAGATCAAAAGTCATTGTAAAGGCAAAACGAGAAAAAACAAGTGAACTTTAAAGAAATCTTGGCATAATCATAAAGAATGAGGATACTATCATGCAAATAAGCACATTCTACACTACTATATCAAGAACAATCGAATAAAAGCATAGATTCGAACCTAGAAACCGAATACCACATTTAGGAGTGACATTTACATGGACATTTCATCGAACACTTCGCGTACAATAGTATATCACAAGTCATTTTAAACACAAAAGAAGAAAAAACAAGTGGTACTTAAAGACATCTAGGCATAAGAACTAAGAATGAGGATACTATCAAGCCAATAAGCACATTCTTCACTACAAAATCAAGACCGATTGAGTAAAGAATAAATTCGAACCTAGAAACCAAATTCTACAATTAGGAGTGACATTTACATCGACATTTCATCGAACACTTTGAGTGCAATGTTTGATCACAAGTCATTTTAAACGCTAAAGGAGAACTTTACATGGTAATTTCATCGAACACTTGGCGTGCAGTGTTAGATCACAAGACATTTTAAAGGCAAAAGGAGAGAAAACAAGTAATCTTTTAAGACATCTCGGCATAAGCAGAAAGAATGAGGATACTATCAAGCAAATAAGCATATTCTACACTACAAAATCAAGAACAATCGATTAAAAGAATAAATTCAAACCTCGAAACCTAATGCAACATTTCAGAGTGACATATTCATGGACATTTCATCGAACACTAGGCGTGCAATAGTAGATCACAAGTCATTTTAAATGGAAAACAATAAAAAACAAGTGATCTTTAAAGACATCTAGGAATTAGAAGAAAGAATGACGATAGTATCAAACAAATAAGCACATTCTGCACTAGAAAATGAAGACCGATTTAATAAGAGCATAAATTCGAACCAAGAAACCAAATGCCACAATTAGGAGTGACATTTATATGCACATTTCATCGAACACTTGGCGTACAATATTAGATCACTAGTCATTTTAAAGGCAAAAGGAGTAAAAAACTGATCTTTAATGACATCTAGGCATTAGCACAAAGAATGAGGATAGTGTCAAGCCAATAAGCACATTCAGGACTACAAAAACTTGACGTTTCGAATAAAAGCATAAATTCAAACCTAGAAACCGAATGCCACATTTAGGAGTGACATTTACATGGATATTTCATCGAACACTTGGCGTGCAATTCTGGATCACAAGTTATTTTAAAGGCAAAAGGAGAAAAAACAAGTGATCTTTAAAGACATTTAGGCATAAGCACAAAGAATGAGGATAGTATCAAGGCAATAAGCAAATCCTGCACTACAAAATCAAGACGTATCGAATAAAATCATAAATTGGAATCTAGAAACCAGAATGCCACATTTAGGAATGACATTTACATGGACATTCCATCAAACACATAACGTGCAATATTAGATCACAAGTCATTTTAAAGGCAAAAGGACAAAAAACAAGTAATCTTTAAAGACATCTAGGCATAAGCACTAAGAACGAGGATACAATCAAGCCAATAAACTCATTATGCACTAAGAAATCAAGACGTATCGAATAAAAGCATAAATTTGAACCTAGAAACCGAATGCCACATTTAGGAGTCACATTTACATGGACATTTCATCGAACACTTGGCGTACAATAGTATATCACAAGTCATTTTAAACGCAAAAGAAGAAAAAACAAGTGATCTTTAAAGACATCTAGGCATAAGAACTAAGAATGAGGATACTATCAAGCCAATAAGCACATTTTGCACTACAAAATCAAGACTGATTGAGTAAGAGCATAAATTCGAACCTAGAAACCGAATGCCACAATCAGGAGCGACATTTACATAGACATTTTATCGAACACTTGGAGTGCAATGTTTGATAACAAGTCATTTTATAGGCAAAAGGAGAAAAAACAAGTGATCTTTTAAGACATCTCGGCATAAGCATAAAGAATGAGGATACTATCAAGCCAACAAGCACATTCTATACTACAAAATCAAGAACAATCGATTAAAAGCATAAATTCGAACCTATAAACCTAATGCAAAATTTCGGAGTGACATTTTCATGGAAATTTCATCGAACACTTGGCGTGCAATAATAGAACACAATTCTGCACAAACATTGAGGATAGTATCAAGCCAATAAGCACATTCTGCACTACAAAATCAAGACATATCGAATAAAAGCATAAATTAGAACCTAGAAACCGAATGCCACTAAATTCGAAGAAGTGATCCTTATATTTATCTAGGCATAAGCACTAAGAATGAGGATACTATCAAGCCAATAAGCACATTCTTCACTACAAAATCAAGACCGATTGAGTAAGAGAATAAATTCGAACCTAGAAACCGAATGCTACAATTAGGAGTGACATTTACATGGACATTTCATCGAACACTTTGAGTGCAATGTTTGATCACAAGTCATTTTAAACGCTAAAGGAGAAAAAACAAGTGAACTTTAAAAACATCTAGGCATAAGCATAAAGAATGAGGATAGTATCAAGCAAATAATCACATTCTGCACTACAAAATCGAGAACAATCGAATAACAGCATAAATTCGAACCTAGATATCGAATGCCACATTTAGGAGTCACATTTACATGGACATTTCATCGAACACTTGGCGTACAATAGTATATCACAAGTCATTTTAAACGCAAAAGAAGAAAAAAAAAGTGATCTTTCAAGACATCTAGGCATTTACATGGACATTTCATCGAACACTTGGCGTGTAGTGTTAGATCACAAGGCATTTTAAGAGCAAAATGAGAAAGAACAAGTAATATTGTAAGACATCTCGGTATAAGCATAAAGAATGAGGATACTATCAAGCAAAAAAGCACATTCTACACTACAAAATCAAGAACAATCGATTAAAAGCATAAATTCGAACCTAGAAATCTAATCCAACATTTCGGAGTGATATTGATAGCTTGAATTTAGGTAGTGTTTATGATGCATATTTATGTTTATTTTGCATGATTTTAGCTTAGTTTAGTCTAGTTCTCAGGTTTTTAGGTTTTCTAGGAAATTCGTGTTTTGCGCTTGTTTTGTTCGGTTTTGCAGATCTTTAGGTAAACAAGCATAGATGGGATGGATCTTATATGATTGTGGTGGAGTTTGATGAAGCTTAAGGTGATACAAGTGAAGATTAGAAGAGTTAATCTCCAAGAGCTTTTGTGAAAAGAACGCTTAAACCCGGGCTATGTATTGGAGTTCTTGTTTCGACACCTCTATCTTGCTATGCTTGATTTGGGAGCTATAGTGCTCGGATGAAGCTCCATTTGCTATCACTGGAAAGGTAATTCAAAGAGCTACAATTCACGTTTGTACTCCGAGTCCAAATTCCAACTATAAGTGGGTCAAAATAGCCTCTGAAGTGTCACTTGAATGCTGAACCGAGAGTAATTGCGCGGGATGACAATTGCTCGGTTACGCAATTCAGTCAATCCCGCGCAATTGGGACTGAGGGATGATTGTGCGGGATGACAATTGCTCGGCCGTGCAATCCTCATGCAAACCGAGCAATCGGTTTTTTTCACGCGGACGACATTTAGGCTTGACTTTTGGGCCAAGGGTTATATCATATCCGAGTATAGCTTAAAGATAGATCTTTTGAGGATTATTTGGAAGACATATTTAAACCTTATGTTAGTTTTATTTTCATAACTTTGGATCATACTTTTGGAGGATAGGGTTTTTCTCTCAAGGAAGACTTTGAACCTTTGTAAGTTTGATTTTAATTTCAATTATGCATTGCTAATTTTCCCTTGTGTTTGACTAATTAGTGAAGTCATGAATTGTGTATGATTGTGAGATTTAATTGATTCTCGGCAAACTTGAATAGAAATTATTCCATGTTCTTAATTGAATCAGAATTATTCTAGGGTTTTGTTAGATTAGCTACCTAATAGAATTTCTAGGTTAATTTACAACTGAATCTGATTAATTACCGGTCGGAGTTAATCTGATCAAGAGTAGACTTTAATTAATTTAGTACCGGTTGGACAAGTTGATTAAAGTAGGGAATAAATTCACAAGTCACTTAGATGTCTGGTTGCTCTAAGTGTTTGTTTCTATTGATAACTTGAATTGTTAAGCTGTTATTTAATTGAATCTAGAAGGTCTTCTAGGTTATTAGATAATTAGGGTTGTTAGAACTGGTTGGTCTATCAACTAAATCTGAAGTTCGGGTTTTAGTCCTTAGTAGGATCATTATCCACAATAGATTATTCAAGTGAGAAGAGAATCAAGAGAATCGATGATCAATAAAGCAATATCATGATGGATCTAATTAGTTGAACACGCTTTTCTCATATTTGTTAACTCAATCATAATTGCATTCGTAGTTAGTTTTCAATGACTAAATCTGAAGTTCGGGTTTTAGTCCTTAGTAGGATCATTATCCACAATTAGTTGAACACACTATCCTTACAAGAGTCTATGTGGGATCGACCCTTGCTTACCGTTCTACTGAGTTGGTTGAGTTAGGTTTCTTTGATAGGTATAAACGACCACGAAAAATACCTCATCAAATTTGGCGTCGTTGCCGTGGACTCCTCGCTATTTGTGTTTTTACTTTTGTGCTATTTTTGGTGTTGTGAACCTATCTTATGGTTCATAACACCCGTGCTACTAATCTATGGCTTTGTTCGATTGTAGCCAACTGCAGGATGAACACTTCCATGACTATTTTTCATGATTTCAAGACCATGTGTTTGAACTTGGTGCTTGGGGATTACGATACAGTGATAGAGAGGTGAACATGGGAGTTATCCATGGTATGAATCTTGAGACAAGGGGATTTGCTGATTACATGAGCAATGGGAGGCTTTTATATATGGGACCTGAGGAATGCTGGGATTTCTTATGCTTCATGAGCCATCAAAGCTTTCTGGTTGAGTCATCTTCCCAACCACCCCAACCGGTTGATCTCTTGAGGATATAATCAGGGATATCTCAAAAGGGGCGGATGCTATAATCATGGAGCACTGTGAGTCATGTTCTTCAAGTTTTCATTCCACAATCTCATGTCCTTTTGAGTTGTGTGGAAATGGTGGTGGAATCACATTGGAGTTAAACGATCATGAGTAAAACACCCAAATTCAAGTTGAGGAGCAAGCTAAGACACTTGATGTGGGTTATGAGGATGAATTTGATGTCCAATATGAAGTCACACCTATAAGGCAAGTTGAGCAGATCATCACAGAGCCAAAGGAAGTTTGTGCTGGCATAGAGATTCTTACAGAGTCTAGTGAGCCTGAGTCATCTTCACTCACGTGGAGTAAATTTCTTGAGGGTTTTACGGTTTTGGAAGAAGACTCGTTTGTTGACCATGATGACTTCTTTGCTGATGAAGTAGACAACCATGAGGGAGAAAATCAACATGATACATTTGTTAAGGCTCCCGTTGTCATGGTGCACCCTATGTTAGGCCTTGACATCCCATGCTTCAGTTTCCCCACCTTCTCACATCAAGAGCTTATGGATTTCCAAGATGAGAAGCCAAGTCTACAACACAAGGTGGAAGATGGAGAATATGTGGAGTTCATGCTGGATAAAAGTGGTATTGCTGAGAAGTGCTTTGATTCATACTGTAAGTATTTTCTAAAGCCACCACTTGTGCTGAATTTATTTGAACAAATGCCATATCATGCCAACTGGGCACACATGTTTGATAAGTTAAAACGATCTTTGAAAGTTATATTATGCATCTTTAATTTATCATGGTGTTACTTATGTTTTTCTGAGATGTGTACACAGGGATTTGACAGGTTGCTAAGGGCATTGACAATGTCTAATCTTGTCAATTTATGCTAAGGGTCAAGCTAATGACATTAAACAAGCGCTTCTTGGGAGGCAACCCAATGTTTAGAGTAGTTTTGTTTTTCATTTATAATCTTTTGCTTTTTAGGTAGTTTTTGGTGTGTGTTAGATATCCTAGGTCGGAAGATTGATAACCCGAAGAAGCCACCACCACCGCCGTCGGATTTCCCGCCATCTTACCCGGATCACTAGAGTTTTTGTGAGTATTTCTCCTCTCTTTACTTCTTACTATACTTTGGGGACAAAGTATGTTTTAAGCATGGGGGAAGGGACTTACTTGTTTGCATTGCATATAGTTGCATTAGTTTAGGTCATATTTAAAATTTTTGCATGCATTGATTAAAATCTTGAATAATGAAAAAAAAATCAGAAAAAATTTGAAAAAATACAAAAAAATATTGCATTTAGGTTCTTATTTCCCCATTATTTGATTTCTCTTGTGTTTCTAAGTTAAGTATAAGTTCTAACCCATGATTTGCATGATTTACGGAAGTTGATATGATATAAGCATGATCATTGATTAAATCACTTGATTACAGGATGGAGCATGTATTTAGCTTGAGTTTTAGATTCTGAAGTTCTAGACAAAACAATTAGCCTTGTGAGATTTGATTTTTGGCCTTTCATGATATATTTGTTCTTTACATTCTTGAGTGTATCACCATGATTATCTAGCTCTAGAACATGCGTTAATACTCTATTTTGAGGCTGCTTTATATGATTGAATGCATGACATTAAATTGATTGAGGCAATGTTTCTTATTAGCCTATTATTTCCCTTCCTACCCTACAAGATCCATGTTTTTGACACCCCATTTCTTTTAAGCTTTAAGCCTATTTTTGATAGCTCCACAAAATTTTCCTAGCCTAATAAGCTTGACCCAGGATCCGGGATTTAGGACTTTAGGTTGTGTTTTTGGTTTTGTGTGAGTTATGTATAAGTATGGGGGAGTTGGAGAAAAGGAAGAAAAGAGGAAATAAAACTCTTGGTTTCAAAGAAAAAATGAAGATGAAGTTTGTTGCAAAATAAGCAAAAGAAAAAGTGCTTAAAAGTTAGTAGTCTTCATTAACAAAGTAAGAAAGAGTTGAAAAGAGGCAAAAGAAAGAAGAAAAACAAAAATAAAGAAGCAAAGTGCTTTAATGTAATTGTAATGAGTTGGTAGAAAGAAGTTTGGAAGAAGTTGAGAAGAAAGTGTTGAAGTTTGGGTTAGGATTAGTTCTCTATCCCGGATTTAGCACCACAAGCCAAATATTATCCCTTCCAAATTTCTCTTTACCTTGACCTCATTACAAGCCTTAAAAAGACCTCATGATTCTTGTTATGTATTTGATCCCCAGCGGTGGAGATTTATAACTCTAATGCTAGCATATGGTAGTCTAGTTTTCATGGGTGATTTTTGAGTGAAACACGTCCTTTATACACTTGAGAGTTGAGTGCAAACACAATTTCCTTGGTGAGGTCGAGAATTAATCAATGGTCTTTACTTGTTTCTTGCCATAATGCATGTTGAGAAGTCTTGGTTGGATTTTTGATTATATGTGAAATGCTTGTTTGACTTGAGATGGATGTATGATTGCATTTCTATGGTGTGATTTGGATTTATGTCTTGCTTGAGGACAAGCAAGGGTTAAGCATGGGGGATTTTGATTGCTTTCATTTAGGTAGTGTTTATGATGTATATTTATGTTTATTTTGCATGGTTTTAGCTTAGTTTAGTCTAGTTCTCAGTTTTTTAGGTTTTCTAGGAAATTCGGGTTTTGCGCTTGTTTTGTTCGGTTTTGCAGATCTTTAGGTAAACAAGCATAGATGGGATGGATATTAGATGATTGTGGTGGAGTTTGATGAAGCTTAGAGTGATACAAGTGAAGATTAGAAGAGTTAACGTCCAAGAGCTTGTGTGAAAAGAACGCTTAAACCCGGGCTATGTATTGGAGTTCTTGTTTCGACACCTCTATCTTGCAATGCTTGGTTTGGGAGCTATAGTGCTCGGATGAAGCTGAATTTGCTATCACTGGAAAGCTAATTCATAGAGCTACAATTCAGTTTTTACTCCGAGTCCAAATTCCAACTATAAGTGGGTCAAAACAGCCTCTCCTGAATGCTGGACCGAGAGTAATTGCGCGGGATGACAATTGCTCGGCCCCGTAATTCACTGCACTCCCGCGCAATTGGGACTGAGGGATGATTGCGCGGGATGACAATTGCTCGGCCGGGCAATCCTCATGCAAACCGAGCAATCGGTGTTTTTCACGCGGATGACATTTAGGCTTGACTTTTGGGCCTAGGGTTATATCATATCCGAGTATAGCTTAAAGATAGATCTTTTGAGGATTATTTGGAAGACGTATTTAAACCTTATGTTAGTTTTATTTTCATAACTTTGGATCATACTTTTCGAGGCTAGGGTTTTTCTCTCAAGGAAGACTTTGAACTGTTGGATCGTAAATGGTTAGCAGTGAGCTTGGGAACTGGCAATTAAGCTGTTCCCAAGGCAGCGGAAGTAAATAATCGCAAGTAATAAAAACAGTAAAAGGCACAGTTCCTTTATAGAGGAACCCCACTACAACCAACTAGTTGTATGGATAAACCTCTACCTCCTCTTGGAGGATTTTGAATGACTTACTTATATTAATTGCTTTGTTCCTTAGTTACACAGCCGGATTTAAACTTCTCTGTTCCTACAAGTTTTTCCTAACTCTAGCAACACTAGTAAATCCTCACATGTGAGTTCCCATGTCATGGGAACTGTCTTCTTCAGAGTTCCCTTGATGGAAACTCTTCATCGTTGTAAGCTTGTGTTCTCTTGATTGTTTTTGGGAGTTCCCATTTCATGGGAACTTTCCTCTTCAGAGTTCCCTTGATGGAAACCCTTCATTGTGGCCTCCACTGGCTTTTGGTCATTCATAGGAGTTCTTGGATGTACATGTGTTCCTTAGAAATACTTGAACAAACCACATTAGTTCCCTATGGTGTTTGTCATTATCAAAACTTAAGAGAATTACATCGTTGATCCGTTGTTTAGAACCAGAGGTCCCAACAACGTCCCAACAATTTCCCCCTTTTTGATGATGACAAACACATCACAAAATATGCAAGTATTTCAATGAATGATATGCTGAAACACTTAGATTTAGGGAACCACTTCTGGTGAGACACATAGTTCCTATAAAGCTTTATATGCAATTGTTCCCCCTTAGCTTATGCGTGGTCTGTGATAACTTAAACTTTTCACTCATCTCGCATTTTTTGTCTTTCCCCCTTTTGACATCATCGGAAATAAGAAAAGCAATAATAGGAAGGAAGGGAACACGCAATCAAAATAAAGACCATTTCATTACTTAAGATAATATGTACAATGGGAACCCAAGTACAATTTGTGGTCAGTTTTGGATTAAGGGAACAGGAAAGGAGAGATCATGGGTTCTGAGGGAACAGGGCGTCACAGAGGCGCGTAAGGACTTGTGTAAGCTTCTCTTGTCCTCTGGCCAATGCTGCTTGGTCCCTAGCAATCTGGTCGAGGGTGTTGGCAATACGGAGCAACACTGGAGAGTTCCCCTCTTGTGTGCCAGACTCTAGTGGAGCGGCCTCCTCTACAGGCTCCGAGTGCCTCATCTTCTGGGCAACTGTAATGTCCAGTTCCCTTCCAAGCTCGATTTCGTCTTTAGAGGCGTCGTAGATACCCTCTTTTTGTAGGAGCTTCTTGATCAGCCCGGAGTAGGGAAGGGAGTGGGATTTGGAAGCCATGCACTTCTCCATGTGCCTAAGGATTATTCTAGGAAGATTAATGGACTTCTTGAGGTGGAAGTGGTAGAGGATGATGGCATCTGGGATGTTGACGACCAAACGCTTCTCTTGGCGCGGGATCACCCCGTTGATGATGAATTGGTGAGCGAGCTTGGCAACCAAGGACAAATGATGCGTCGAGAGGACTTTAGAGGGAACCCGACCCTCAAAAGATTGTGTTACACACCTCGGCGCTATTGAAGTCGCCCTAGAGCTTGCTGGGCACCTCGCTAAGCCCTTGACCAGGGACCTGAAGTTGAAGGCGGATCGTCAACGTTGTAAAAATGAACTCGTCGCCTTCGTGGGAGAGAGTTCCCTGAGTGCAGTCATTTGTGATATTGAAGTTGTTGTAGAACTGACACAGCTGTGAGGGATCTACGCTCATAGTCTCTTGGCAGAGTCTCTCACATCCCTGGGCCTTGATCCGGTCCCACAGTTCCCCTAGGCCATTTTCAGTCAGCACGTCTTCTGAAACAATGAGTGGAGGAAGGAGCTTCATGCGCTCATCCACATGGTGCTTGGTGGAAGAGGTCCCCTTCCCCTTCCTTGATGTGCTTCTGGACGTGTTCCCCCTAGAGACCGTGCGAGGTCCTTTCGGCTAAGGGGATGCAACTGCTTCAATCATAAGCGCGTGATCCCTTGGTGGTTGGAAACTCGTGGACACCACCATTTGGTGTCCAGGTGTTGGGATCCGTGTTGGCTCCTTGGCAGCTGGAGCTTCTTCTTCTTCTTCGACCTCATCTTGGGAGGTCCCTTCTTCCTCGGAGGAGCTCGAGCTTGAGCCCTCCGCGTCATCTTTAGGATGACTTGTTGTTGCCTCAGCACCTCCAGCTGGTGCGAGGTCCCTTCGCTCCGTGGGCTCTGCAGGAGCCACCTTTTCTGGGGACTTTGTCCTTTGGGAGACTGTGTGCTTAGAGGGGCCCCGATTGAGCTCTTCCTCGATTGCCTTGAGCTGGGCTTCCTCCTCCAGAGTTCCCATGATGATTGGAGGAGGGTCCTTGGTCATTTTGCCGATGACCACTAAGAGAGGAAGATCGTCGTCGTCTGAGGTGAGAGCGACGGTACTTTTGGATGGTGAGGGAGAGGGGAGTTTGGTGGTGGTGGGAGATGTGATAGAAGAGGGGAGAGGAGAAGAAGTAAGAGGGGTGGTTAGTTGAGTGGAAGGGGGAGGAAGGGATCTGGTGACTTGGGGAGTAGAGATCCCCGAAGTAGAAATGGGAGTGGTGGAGATGTGTTTTGGTGAATAGGGAGGAGGAGTTGGAGATCCCATAGTTATAGGAACGGGAGGAAGAGAAGAAGGTTGGGGAGGTGGAGTTCCCATCGTGGTGGGAACTGGAGAAGGTGGTGGAGGAGGAGTCAATTGTTTTGTGAGAGTGCCCTTGGATGTGGGAACTGAGGGAGGTGGTGGAGGGGGAGTTGGTCGTTTTGTGGGAGGAGGTTTGGGAGGTCCCTCGATTGGAAGAGGAGGGATGGATGAGGAAGAGCGGAGTAGACTCTGGGGTTCGGAGGTCCCATCGTCGGAAGGGAAAGGGAAAGGGGGTTTGGGAGCACAGGAACTCTCCTTGGAGCAGTTCAGGTATTCCTCAAACTTGTAGAAGGGCTTCTTTCTGGGCTCCGAGAATTCAGAGTCCTCAGAGTGTTTACGCTTTTTGGATTTGGAGGGGTCGTGGGAGTGTTTGGATTTTTTGGGTTTTGAGGGGTCTTTGGATGAGTGACGGCGTTTGGATGAATAGCGGTGTTTGGATTTGTGGGGTTTTTCATTGATTGAGGGGCGAGCGTCTCCGAAGTTGTCAATGATGACAACTCCGGAGGAGGTGTTGGTGTTGGAAGGAGCGAGAGGAAGAGATTCGGAAGAGGAAGAGGTCCAGGAGACAGTTTCGTCGGCCGGAGGTGGAGGAGGGGGCAAGAAGGAGCTTACTTGGTTGTAGAGCCCTTGGATTATTGCGTCCTTCATGACGGGGTCTTGCTCTTTTTCGATCTCTCGTAATTGAGAAATGAAGAGGATTCGGGGATTGGCAAGCACCCACTCTTTGATCTGGGCGAAAGTGTGTAGAGGGGCCATTTTTGTAAGGAATTGGGAGGTTTTGGAGGTTTCTTGAAAAGAGAGTGAAAGGGATTTGGGGAAGACGAATGACAGAGATGTAAGATGGAATAAAGGGCCCAAAAATAGCAAAGAGGGGTTTTAATGGAGAGAGGAAGTGGAGGGTAGAAAGGGAAGTGGATTAACCTCGATAACCGTTGCCCAATGAACGTGGGGCGTCGTTTCAACTTCTCGAGCACGCCTCTGGACACGCGTCACAATCTCTTGGGAAGTCCTTTTCAAATTTTGAATACTTGGCCTTTAACGCAGAGCCTCTGACACAAAAGTCCGCTTCCCAAGTGACGGTTTTTCTTTGAAGATTAGTCAGCGTTCCCTTTGTAGATGCATCAGTTCCCATGATCTTTTCAAGGTCAGGGAGAGTGAAGTGGTTAAGGGAACTTCACACTCATCCTTTTGTGGGGCTAGGGAACTCAAAGGGAACCAAACAATTTGCAACTCGATAAAGGAAATATTTTGGCTCATGAGAAGCATTTGTCTGGTTCCTAGCTTAGGGTGGGTCATATGATCAACCGTCATGGTGGCTTGTAAAGAGGGATAAAGGGAACTCTGGTTGATCATTTTGGGCCAACAAGAAATAGAGTTCCTTTGTACACATTTTTCTCTAGACTAGTAATCATGGCATAGTGAAAGCAATAAATCCAAGTTCCATATCATGCAATCTTAGATAAACTAGTCAGGCATTGACAGAGAGACAAACAGGGACTTGTTTAGTTTAGAGTTATCATCCCTAGAAGCATTCGAAAACGCTGGTAGGGACGTCTGTCTAAAGCTTTGGTAAGAATGTCCGCAATTTGCTCTTCAGTTCTACAGTGTTCCATCGAGATGTTCGCATTTTCAACATTGTCACGTAGAAAGTGATGCCTTATATCAATATGCTTAGTTCTAGAATGATGCACACGATTTTTGGAAATGTTTATGGCACTAGTGTTATCACAGAGTATGGGAACTGGGCCAAAAGACATACCATAATCCTGGAGTTGTGACTTAAGCCATAGAACTTGGGAACAACACGATGCGGCAGCCACATATTCGGCTTCAGCTGTGGAGAGTGCCACTGAGTTTTGCTTTTTAGATCCCCACGAGACTAAGCATGACCCTAGGAATTGGGCCATTCCTAATGTGCTCTTTCTATCAACCAAGTGCCCTGCAATATCTGCATCTGTGTATGCAATGAGCTCAAGGGAACTGTTCCTTGGATACCATAGGCACAAGTTATCGTTCCCTTTGAGATATCTGAAAATTCTCTTTACCTCTTTCAGGTGTGATTCCTTAGGGTTAGCTTGAAAACGAGCACAAAGACATACGGAGAACATGATATCAGGTCTACTAGCTGTTAAGTAGAGAAGGGACGCGATCATACCTCGATAGTTCCTTTGGTCCGCACTGATACCTGTTTCTTCCGCATTGAGCCTTGAATTTGGTGAGATGGGAGTGTCAATGGGCTTTGAGTGTTCCATCCCATACTTCACAAGCATTTCCTTGATGTATTTCTGTTGATGAATCTTTATTCCCTCCTTGGTTTGGGATATTTGAAGTCCTAGGAAGAACGTGAGTTCCCCAATGAGACTCATTTCAAACTCACTGCTCATGAGGTCCTTAATTCTTCTACAAGAGTTTCGTTAGTTGCTCCAAACACAATGTCATCAACATATACTTGCACAATCAAAATATCTTTAGACTCCTTTAAAAACAAAGTCTTGTCTATGGAACCGCGAAGGTATCCATGGGACAAGAGGAATTGAGCAAACCTGTCATACCAAGCTCGGGGAGCTTGTTTGAGTCCGTAAAGGGCCCTCTCCGGGAAATAGACATGATTGGGTAGTTTCTCATCTTCGAATCCTGGAGGTTGGGCCACATACACTTCTTCCTTGAGATGTCCATTGAGGAAAGCTGTTTTCACATCCATTTGATAAAGCTTGAATCCCTTGTGAGCGGCATAGGCGATTAGGAGTCTGATGGCCTCGATCCTGGCAACCGGTGCGAAGGTCTCATCGTAGTCAATTCCTTCCTCTTGCATGTATCCTTGTGCCACCAACCTAGCCTTGTTCCTTGCTACAGCCCCAGTATCATCGAGCTTGTTCCTAAAGACCCATCGAGTTCCTATGATGTTCTTGTTTTTGGGCCTAGGAACTAGCTTCCAGACTTTGTTCCTCTAGAATTGGTGGAGCTCTTCTTGCATGGCTTGAATCCAATCTGGGTCCTTCAAGGCTTCTTTGATATTTTTGGGTTCCACCATAGAAACAAACGTGTTAAAAGCAGAAAAATTGTTTAGAGAGGAACGAGTTTGTACACCTTTATCAAGAGGGGAGATGATGTTCTCAATGGGGTGGTCCTTCCTTTGTTGAAAGGTTCTTGTATGAGTGAGTTCCCTTGCATGTGTGTCATCCTCAGTTGGTGTTTCTTTGTCATGGGAACTCTCATCTTCAGCTTCTTCATTTGATGTTTCTTCAGAGATTTCTGGCAGGTTCCCTCGTTGTTCCCCTTGAATACTTGATTCTGGTAGGGTATTGTCTTGGGGGACAGCAGAGTTGTTCCCTGAAGAGGGAACCTCGAGAGAGTTGGAGGTGTCTTGTAGTTCTTATGAGGAAGGAGCCTCGAGGGAGGTTTGATCAGTGAGGGTTGGACCTTCGTCGTTGTTCCCTGGTTGTGGGATGTTGCTTGCACTTGGATAGTCTTCATCCCTTTTCCTTGGCTCATCCTCGTCATCATCATCGTCTTCATGTCTGACTAGCTTGAACAGAGTTCCCTTCCCTTGGGTCTCGGTTCCCATCTTTACAGACTTTTCGTTGAAGACAACATGAATGCTTTCCTCTATCTTCTTGGTCCTTTTATTGTAGACCCTGTAAGCCTTGCTTTGTGATGAGTATCCCAGGAAGATCCCTTCGTCGCTTCTGGGGTCGAATTTCCCAAGATTGTCTTTGCCGTTATTGTGAACAAAACATGTGCAACCAAATGTTCTCAAGTGTGAGATGTTTGGTTTTCTCCCTTTGATGAGCTCATAGGACGTCTTGTTGATCAGGGGCCTTGTCATGGCTCGGTTCAGGATGTACGTAGCTGTGGAGATGGCTTCAGTCCAGAAGTACTCAGGAACTCCACTTTCAATCATCATAGTTCTAGCCATGTCCTCCAGAGCTCTGTTCTTTCTCTCGACCACTCCATTTTGCTGAGGAGTGCGAGGAGCTGAAAAGTTGTGAGAGATCCCATTTTGCTCACAAAAGTTTAGGAACTCCGAGTTTTGAAACTCAGTTCCGTGATCAAATCTGATTGCTTTCTGTTTCAGCCCCAAGCTTACTTCTGTTCTTTTGATGAAGGGCTCAAATTCTTCAAACGCTTGTGATTTTGCCTTCAAGAAAATAACCCAGGTGAATCTTGAAAAATCATCAATTAAAACATACATGTACCTTTTTCCACCGTAGCTAGCTGTTCTCATGGGACCACAGAGATCCATGTGAATTAACTCCAGGGACCTGGTTGTGCTTACCACCTTCTTGGGTTTGAAGGAGGTCCTGGTCTGTTTCCCTCGAACACATGCTTCACACATTTTGACTCCTTCGAGATTGATCCGTGGAAGACCAATGACCAGATCCTGTAGATAAAGCTTCAGGATTTGATTTACACCAGCATGTCCCAGTCTTCGATGCCAGAGTTCTGTGTCATCTTGGGAACTCACAAGGCACAGCTTCATTGGTGGTTCAAAGTTGGTGTCCACCACATACACATTGTTGTATCTTCTTCCTCTCAGAATTACTTTGTTGGTCTTCTTGTTGATGACGAGACATTCATCTGAGTCGAAAGTGACGATGTTGTTCCCTTGATCACACATCTGGGAGACACTCAGCAGATTGTATCCCAGATCCTTTACCAGATTTACGTTGCTAACTTTAATAGATTTATTGAGCAACACTTCTCCTTTTCCAATAACATCTCCCTTGTTCTTGTTGCCAAATGAGACGTGGCCTCCTTCGGCATGAGTGTGGAGTGAGATGAGGATATCCTTGTTTCCTGTCATATGGTTCGAGCATCCACTATCTATGAACCATGTACTGTTCCCTCTCACTGCCACCTACAAGGAAAAGTTAGTGTTTTGAGACCCAGGCAAGATGACTCTTGCCAAGTCCCTTGCAAGGGAAAACATTTTCATTCAAGATATAGTCAGAAATGTTGATGTCTTTGGAATTTTGAGAGTCTGAGTTCCTTTGGTGATGAGCATGACGTTTTTGTCTGTTTGGGAACTCATGGCTTCTAGGGGTTTGGGCTCTCTTCTTGGGACATGCATCCTTGTAGTGCCCATGAGCACCACAGTGCCAACATGTCTTGTAGTATTCTCCCAGGTAGTATTTTGGGTGTGGTCTCTGGATACAGTTCCTATCCATGGTTTCTTTGTTGTACACTCGAGACCCATTTCCCTTAGCAATTTTGACATAGATTCTATGTCCAGAGTTCCCAGTATAGTAGTCTTTCTCACCATTGTTTCCACTCTCTAGGACCCTGATTTTCTCCTCGAGATGAGCATTTTTCTGTTTCTCGCACTGGAGTTCTAAGGCCCTACACTCATGGATCTCATGTTCGCTCAGGGGTGACTTTCCGTTCTTGGAGCACTCACCTTTGTATCCTATGCCATGTCTGGCTTGGACAAACTTAATTTGGGAACTAGAGGCTTCAAGATGTTCGGGAGTCTTACTCAAGTTTTGCAAGAGGGTGTTCTCATCTTTCTCTAGAGTTTTGATTTCTCTTTCTAGATCTACAATGTGAGACACATGGGACTTGAGTTTTTCTAGAAGGGATATGCAGTTGGGACAGGGCTCAAGATCAACTAATTGAGAATTTATGTGCTCCTGTTTTTCCAACTTGTTTTGCAGTTTTATGTTATCTTTGACAAGACTTGAAAGAATTTTCAACAACTCAGGTTTTTCATAGTTACTCAAAGAATCAAGAACAGTTTCAGTGGTTACCTCACTGGGTTGTTCCCCAGTGGTTTCTCCTATGGCCATGCCACACATGTCTGGGAATGCCCATGACTCGGGATCTTCATCTTCATCATCGCTCCAGGTAGCGATATAGGCCTTCTTTCCTTGCTTCCTGCCATCAGTTCCTTGTGGGCATTCCTTCGCAAAATGTCCTTTCCTATTGCACTTGTAGCAGGTCACATCTGAGAGATCCTTTTCTGTGGGCTTTCTTTGGGAACTCTGTCCCTTTCCCCAATTCCCACTGTTCCGTTGAGACTTCCCTTTGTAGAAATTTCGAAGAGCCTTTGTTACTAGAACTAGCTCTTCATCCTCTTCTTCTTCGGAGTCTTCATGTTGTTCTTGGGTTGATTTGAGCATTTTTTCGATCTTGAGTGCGATCCCTCGATGAGCTCGAGTTTGTTCCTTATCGTCGATCTTTCTCTTCTCGTGTCCCACTAGCTTTCCAAACACTTGATGGAGCATAAGTGTTCGATTTTCTGGATTTTCCTTGAACATCGTTCTCTCGTTTGCCCATTCTCCAGTCAATCCATTGAAGAGCTGTTGGACCTTCATTTTGTGGGTGATTTCTTCTTTTGTGATCCCCAATCCCTCCATTTTAGTGCAAAGTCCTTCAAATCGGGATTGGTAGCTATCGACCGACTCTCCCATTTCTATTTGGAAGTTGTAGAACTCCCTTTTTGCATTCATGTGAAGATCTTCTCTGAGATCTGAGTTCCAAACGTGCATTTGTTGGATGGCTTCCCACATTTCCTTAGCTGTGTCAAGGTTTGCAACCCTGTCACAATCTTGTACGCACATGGACCTCTTTAGGTACTGTTTGGCTTTGTAGTTTGCCTCCATGCATTTGTACTCGTTGGGTCCCCACTTTGAGAGGTCGTTGACTATAGCTGGATCGATTTCGAAGTTCCCTCTCTCGATGACACACCAGGCTTGGTAGTCTTGGCCACGCATCCAATCCTTCATGTCGCATTGCCAGCTTTCAAATCTTCTTGTAATAAGCCTTGGCGGCTTACTAGTGTTGTTCCCCACCTGAGTAAGTTCCTGAGCCATTTGATACCTGCGATGCTAACACAAATCTAGAGCGCAAGCTCTGATACCAATTGTTGGATCGTAAATGGTTAGCAGTGAGCTTGGGAACTGGCAATTAAGCTATTCCCAAGGCAGCGGAAGTAAATAATCGCAAGTAATAAAAACAGAAAAAGGCACAGTTCCTTTATAGAGGAACCCCACTACAACCAACTAGTTGTATGGATAAACCTCTACCTCCTCTTGGAGGATTTTGAATGACTTACTTATATTAATTGCTTTGTTCCTTAGTTACACAGCCGGATTTACACTTCTCTGTTCCTACAAGTTCTTCCTAACTCTAGCAACACTAGTAAATCCTCTCAACTGAGTTCCTAAGCTCACAACAGCAAAACACAAGTAACTCAAACCTTACGCTGACTTCTCAGTTCCCTTGCTCCTGGGAACTTCAACTTCACCGTCGTCGAGATCACACACTCGCCGGCGGGGACTTCTCTTCCTTTTCTTTCTTTTCTCTGGTGTGGGTATTTGTGAGTTCTGGGAGAAGTACTCAGACCGAGTACTATTCATTTGGCTTTATAGTCCATTGAGCTTGGGCAGTCGCATCTTTCGTTTGTGTCCAAAATGCCCTTTGCTTGATGCCCAAGTTGTACTTTCTTCACATGTGACTTTGGTTTGAACTAGGTCAACTTCTTGGATCAATCGGACCGTTGGATGAAGCGTGACGGTCTGATCCTCAGACTATTCCCTCGGGCTGTCTGAGACATAATCCCGCGATCTGCGCTGAACGGTCGTTGTCCTCACATGTGAGTTCCCATGTCAAGGGAACTGTCTTCTTCAGAGTTCCCTTGATGGAAACTCTTCATCGTTGTAAGCTTGTGATCTCTTGATTGTTTCTGGGAGTTCCCATTTCATGGGAACTTTCCTCTTCAGAGTTCCCTTGATGGAAACTCTTCATTATGGCCTGCACTGGCTTTTGGTCATTCACAGGAGTTCTTGGCTGTACCTGTGTTCCTTAGAAATACTTGAACAAACCACATTAATTCCCTATGGTGTTTGTCATTATCAAAACTTAAGCGAATTACATCGTTGATCCGTTGTTTAGAAAAAGAGGTCCCAACAACGTCCCAACATGAACCTTTGTAAGTTTGATTTTAATTTTAATTATGCATTGCTAATTTTCCCTTGTGTTTGACTGATTAGTGAAGTCATGAATTGTGTATGATTGTGAGATTTAATTGATTCTCGACAAACTTGAATAGAAATTATTCCATGTGCTTAATTGAATCAGAATTATTCTAGGGTTTTGTTAGATTAGCTACCTAATAGAATTTCTAGGTTAATTTACAACTGAATCTGATTAATTACCGGTCGGAGTTAATCTGATCAAGAGTAGACTTTAATTAATTTAGTACCGGCTGGACAAGTTGATTAAATTAGGGAATAAATTCACAAGTCACTTAGAAGTCTGGTTGCTCTAAGTGTTTGTTTCTATTGATAACTTGAATCGTTAAGCTGTTATTTAATTGAATCTAGAAGGTCTTCTAGGTTATTAGATAATTAGGGTTGTTAGAACTGGTTGGTCTATCAACTAAATCTGAAGTTCGGGTTTTAGTCCTTAGTAGGATCATTATCCACAATAGATTATTCAAGTGAGAAGAGAATCAAGAGAATCGATGATCAATAAAGCAATATCATGATGGATCTAATTAGTTGAACACACTTTTCTCATATTTGTTAACTCAATCATAATTGCATTCATAATTAGTTTTCAATTTGCATAGTAGTTTAGACTTTCAATCAATAAACCCCCCATATTAGTTACTTGGCACTTAAGCAATAACACAAATACAAGAGCCTATGTGGGATCGACACTTGCTTACCGCTCTACTGAGTTGGTTGAGTTAGGTTTCTTTGATAGGTATAAACGACCAAGAAAAATACCTCATCAAATTTGGCGTCGTTGCCGGGGACTCGTCGCTATTTGTGTTTTTACTTTTGTGCTATTTTTGGTGTTGTGAACCTATCTTACGGTTCATAACACCCGTTCTACTAATCTATTGCTTTGTTCGATTGTAGACAACTGCATGATGAACACTTCCATGACTATTTTTCAAGATTTCAAGACCATGTGTTTGAACTTGGTGCTTTGGGGATTACGATACAGTGATAGAGAGGTGAACATGGGAGTTATCCATGGTATGAATCTTGAGACAAGGGGATTTGCTGATTACATGAGCAATGGGAGGCTTTTATATATGGGACCTGAGGAATGCTGGGATTTCTTATGTTTCATGAGCCATCAAAGCTTTCTGGTTGAGTCATCTTCCCAACCACCCCAACCGGTTGATCTCTTGAGGATATAATCAGGGATATCTCAAAAGGGGCGGATGCTATAATCATGGAGCACTGTGAGTCATGTTCTTCAAGTTTTCCTTCCACAATCTCATGCCCTTTTAAGCAGTGTGGAAATGGTGGTGGAATCACATTGGAGTTAAACGATCATGAGTAAAACACCCAAATTCAAGTTGAGGAGCAATCTAAGACACTTGATGTGGGTTATGAGGATGAATTTGATGTCCAATATGAAGTCACACCTATAAGGCATGTTGAGCAGATCATCACAAAGCCAAAGGAAGTTTGTGCTGGCATAGAGATTCTTACATAGCCTAGGGAGCCTGAGTCATCTTCACTCACGTGGAGTAAATTTCTTGAGGGTTTTACGGTTTTGGAAGAAGACTCGTTTGTTGACCATGATGACTTCTTTGCTGATGAAGTAGACAACCATGAGGGAGAAAATAAACATGATACATCTGTTAAGGCTCCCATTGTCATGGTGCGCCCTATGTTAGGCCTTGACATCCCATGCTTCAGTTTCCCCACCTTCTCACATCAAGAGCTTATGCATTTCCAAGATGAGAAGCCAAGTCTACAACACAAGGTGGAAGATGGAGAATATATGGAGTTCATGCTGGATAAAAGTGGTATTGCTGAGAAGTGTTTTGATTCATACTGTAAGTATTTTCTAAAGCCACCACTTGTGCTGAATTTATTTGAACAAATGCCATATCATGCCAACTGGGCACACATGTTTGATAAGTTAAAACGATCTTTGAAAGTTATATTATGCATCTTTAATTTATCATGGTGTTACTTATGTTTTTCTAAGATATGTGCACAGGGATTTGACAGGTTGCTAAGGGCATTGACAATGTCTAATCTTGTCAATTTATGCTAAGGGTCAAGCTAATGACATTAAACAAGCGCTTCTTGGGAGGCAACCCAAGGTTTAGAGTAGTTTTGTTTTTCATTTATAATCTTTTGCTTTTTAGGTAGTTTTTGGTGTTTGTTAGATATCCTAGGTCGGAAGATTGATAACCCGAAGAAGCCACCACCACCACCGTCGGATTTCCCGCCATCTTACACGGATCACTAGAGTTTTTGTGAGTATTTCTCCTCTCTTTACTTCTTACTATACTTTGGGGATAAAGTATGTTTTAAGCATGGGGGAAGGGACTTACTTGTTTGCATTGCATATAGTTGCATTAGTTTAGGTCATATTTAAAAATTTTGCATGCATTGATTAAAATTTTGAATAATGAAAAAAAATCAGAAAAATTTGAAAAAATACAAAAAAATATTGTTCTTATTTCCCCATTGTTTCATTCCTCTTGTGTTTCTAAGTTAAGTATAAGTTCTAACCCATGATTTGCATGATTTACGGAAGTTAATATGATATAAGCATGATCATTGATTAAATGACTTGATTATAGGATGGATCATGTATTTAGCTTGAGTTTTAGATTCATTCTGAAGTTCTAGACAAAACAATTAGCCTTGTGAGATTTAATTTTTGGCCTTTCATGATATATTTGTTCTTTACATTCTTGAGTGTATCACCATGATTATCTAGCTCTAGAACTTGCGTTAATACTCTATTTTGAGGCTGCTTTATATGATTGAATGCATGACATTAAAATGATTGAGGCAATTTTTCTTATTAGCCTATTATTTCCCTTCCTACGCTACAAGATCCAGGTTTTTGACACCCCATTTCTTTTAAGCTATAAGCCTATTTTTGATAGCTCCACAAAATTTTCCTAGCCTAATAAGCTTGACCCGGGATCCGAGATTTAGGACTTTAGGTTGTGTTTTTGGTTTTGTGTGAGTTATGTATAAGTATGGGGGAGTTGGAGAAAAGGAAGAAAAGAGGAAATAAAACTCTTGGTTTCAAAGAAAAAATGAAGATGAAGTTTGTTGCAAAATAAGCAAAAGAAAAAGTGCTTAAAAGTTAGTAGTCTTCATTAACAAAGTAAGAAAGAGTTGAAAAGAGGAAAAAGAAAGAAGAAAAAGAAAAAAAAAGAAGCAAAGTGCTTTAATGTAATTGTAATGAGTTGGTAGAAAGAAGTTTGGAAGAAGTTGAGAAGAAAGTGTTGAAGTTTGGGTTAGGATTAGTTCTCTATCCGGGATTTAACACCACAAGCCAAATATTATCCCTTCCAAATTTCTCTTTACCTTGACCTCATTACAAGCCTTAAAAAGACCTCATGATTCATGTTATGTATTTGATCCCCAGCGGTGGATATTTAGAACTCTGATGCTAGCATATGGTAGTCTAGTTTTCATGGGTGATTTTTGAGTGAAACACGTCCTTTATACACTTGAGAGTTGAGTGCAAACACAATTTCCTTGGTGAGGTCGAGAATGAATGAATGGTCTTTACTTGTTGCTTACCATAATGCATGTTGATAAGTCTTGGTTGGGTTTTTGATTATATGTGAAATGCTTGTTTGACTTGAGATGGATGTATGATTGCATTTCTACGGTGTGATTTGGATTTATGTCTTGCTTGAGGACAAGCAAGGGTTAAGCATGGGGGAATTTGATAGCTTGCATTTAGGTAGTGTTTAGGATGCATATTTATGTTTATTTTGCATGGTTTTAGCTTAGTTTAGTCTAGTTCTCAGATTTTTAGGTTTTCTAGGAAATTCGGGTTTTGCACTTGTTTTGTTCGGTTTTGCAGATCTTTAGGTAAACAAGCATAGATGGGATGGATATTAGATGATTGTGGTGGAGTTTGATGAAGCTTAGAGTGATACAAGTGAAGATTAGAAGAGTTAACGTCCAAGAGCTTGTGTGAAAAGAACGCTTAAACCCGGGCTATGTATTGGAGTTCTTGTTTCGACACCTCTATATTGCAATGCTTGGTTTTGGAGCTATAGTGCTCTAATGAAGCTGAATTTACTATCACTGGAAAGCTATTTCAAAGAGCTACAATTCATGTTTTTACTCCGAGTCCAAATTCCAACTATAAGTGGGTCAAAACAGCCTCTGAAGTGTCACCTGAATGCTGAACCGAGAGTAATTGCGCGGAATGACAATTGCTCGGCCGCGCAATTCAGTGCAATCCCGCGCAATTGGGAATAAGGGATGATTGCGCGGGATGAAAATTGCTCAGCCGCGCAATCCTCATGCAAACCGAGCAATCGGTGTTTTTCACGCGGACGACTTTTAGGCTTGACTTTTGGGGCTATGGTTATATCATATCCGAGTATAACTTAAAGATAGATCTTTTGAGGATTATTTGGAAGAAATTTTTAAACCTTATGTTAGTTTTATTTTCGTAACTTTGGATCATACTTTTGTAGGCTATGGTTTTTCTCTCAAGGAAGACTTTGAACCTTTGTAAGTTTGATTTTAATTTCAATTATGCATTGTTAATTTTCCCTTGTGTTTGACTAATTAGTGAAGTCATGAATTGTGTATGATTGTGAGATTTAATTGATTCTCGGCAAACTTGAATAGAAATTATTTAATTTGCTTAATTGAATCAGAATTATTCTAGGGTTTTGTTAGATTAGCTACCTAATAGAATTTCTAGGTTAATTTACAACTGAATCTGATTAATTACCGGTCGGAGTTAATCTTATCAAGAGTAGACTTTAATTAATTTAGTACCGGTTGGACAAGTTGATTAAAGTAGGGAATAAATTCACAACTCACATAGATGTCTGGTTGCTCTAAGTGTTTGTTTCTATTGATAACTTGAATCGTTAAGTTGTTATTTAATTGAATCTAGAAGGTCTTCTAGGTTATTAGATAATTAGGGTTGTTAGAACTGGTTGGTCTATCAACTAAATCTGAAGTTCGGGTTTTAGTCCTTAGTAGGATCATTATCCACAATAGATTATTCAAGTGAGAAGAGAATCAAGAGAATCGATGATCAATAAAGCAATATCATGATGGATCTAATTAGTTGAACACGCTTTTCTCATATTTGTTAACTCAATCCTAATTTCATTCATAGTTAGTTTTCAATTTGCATAGTAGTTTAGACTTTCAATCAATAAACCCCCCATATTAGTTACTTGGCACTTAAGCAATAACACAAATACAAGAGTCTATGTGGGATCGACCCTTGCTTATCGCTCTACTGAGTTGGTTGAGTTAGGTTTCTTTGATAGGTATAAACGACCACGAAAAATACCTCATCAAATTTGGCGTCGTTGCCGGGGACTCGTCGCTATTTGTGTTTTTACTTTTGTGCTATTTTTGGTGTTGTGAACCTATCTTACGGTTCATAACACCCGTTCTACTAATCTATTGCTTTGTTCGATTGTAGACAACTGCATGCTGAACACTTCCATGACTATTTTTCAAGATTTCAAGACCATGTGTTTGAACTTGGTGCTTGGGGATTACGATACAGTGAGAAAGAGGTGAACATGGGAGTTATCCATGGTATGACTCTTGAGACAAGGGGATTGGCTGATTACATGAGCAATGGGAGGCTTTTATATATGGGACCTGAGGAATGCTGGGATTTCTTATGTTTCATGAGCCATCAAAGCTTTCTAGTTGAGTCATCTTCCCAACCACCCCAACCGGTTGATCTCTTGAGGATATAATCAGGGATATCTCAAAAGGGGCGGATGCTATAATCATGGAGCACTGTGAGTCATGTTCTTCAAGTTTTCCTTCCACAATCTCATGTCCTTTTGAGCAGTGTGGAAATGGTGGTGGAATCACATTGGAGTTAAACTATCATGAGTAAAACACCCAAATTCAAGTTGAGGAGCAATCTAAGACACTTGATGTGGGTTATGAGGATGAATTTGATGTCCAATATGAAGTCACACCTATAAGGCAAGTTGAGCAGATCATCACAAAGCCAAAGGAAGTTTGTGCTGGCATAGAGATTCTTACATAGCCTAGGGAGCCTGAGTCATCTTCACTCACGTGGAGTAAATTTCTTGAGGGTTTTACGGTTTTGGAAGAAGACTCGTTTGTTGACCATGATGACTTCGTTGCTGATGAAGTAGACAACCATGAGGGAGAAAATCAACATGATACATCTGTTAAGGCTCCCATTGTCATGGTGCGCCCTATGTTAGGCCTTGACATCCCATGCTTCAGTTTCCCCACCTTCTCACATCAAGAGCTTATGGATTTCCAAGATGAGAAGCCAAGTCTACAACACAAGGTGGAAGATGGAGAATATATGGAGTTCATGCTGGATAAAAGTGGTATTGCTGAGAAGTGCTTTGATTCATACTGTAAGTATTTTCTAAAGCCAGAACTTGTGCTGAATTTATTTGAACAAATGTCATATCATGCCAACTGGGCACACATGTTTGATAAGTTAAAACGATCTTTGAAAGTTATATTATGCATCTTTAATTTATCATGGTGTTACTTATGTTTTTCTAAGATATGTGCACAAGGATTTGACAGGTTGCTAAGGGCATTGACAATGTCTAATCTTGTCAATTTGTGCTAAGGGTCAAGCTAATGACATTAAACAAGCGCTTCTTGGGAGGCAACCCAAGGTTTAGAGTAGTTTTGTTTTTCATTTATAATCTTTTGCTTTTTAGGTAGTTTTTGGTGTGTGTTAGATATCCTAGGTCGGAATATTGATAACCCGAAGAAGCCACCACCACCACCGTCGGATTTCCCAACATCTTACACGGATCACTAGAGTTTTTGTGAGTATTTCTCTTCTCTTTACTTCTTACTATACTTTGGGGATAAAGTATGTTTTAAGCATGGGGGAAGGGACTTACTTGTTTGCATTGCATATAGTTGCATTAGTTTAGGTCATATTTAAAATTTTTGCATGCATTGATTAAAATCTTGAATAATGAAAAAAAATCAGAAAAATTTGAAAAAATACAAAAAAATATTGCATTTAGGTTCTTATTTCCCCATTGTTTGATTCCTCTTGTGTTTCTAAGTTAAGTATAAGTTCTAACCCATGATTTGCATGATTAACGGAAGTTGATATGATATAAGTATGATCATTGATTAAATGACTTGATTATAGGATGGAGCATGTATTTAGTTGAGTTTTAGATTCATTCTGAAGTTCTAGACAAAACAATTAGCCTTGTGAGATTTGATTTTTGGCCTTTCATGATATATTTGTTCTTTACATTCTTGAGTGTATCACCATGATTATCTAGCTCTAGAACTTGCGTTAATACTCTATTTTGAGGCTGCTTTATATGATTGAATGCATGACATTAAAATGATTGAGGCAATGTTTCTTATTAGCCTATTAGTTCCCTTCCTACCCTACAAGATCCATGTTTTTGACACCCCATTTCTTTTAAGCTTTAAGCCTATTTTTGATAGCTCCACAAAATTTTCCTAGCCTAATAAGCTTGACCCAGGATCCGGGATTTAGGACTTTAGGTTGTGTTTTTGGTTTTGTGTGAGTTATGTATAAGTATGGGGGAGTTGGAGAAAAGGAAGAAAAGAGGAAATAAAACTCTTGGTTTCAAAGAAAAAATGAAGATGAAGTTTGTTGCAAAATAAGCAAAAGAAAAAGTGCTTAAAAGTTAGTAGTCTTCATTAACAAAGTAAGAAAGAGTTGAAAAGAGGCAAAAGAAAGAATAAAAAGAAAAAAAAAGAAGCAAAGTGCTTTAATGTATTTGTAATGAGTTGGTAGAAAGAAGTTTGGAAGAAGTTGAGAAGAAAGTGTTGAAGTTTGGGTTAGGATTAGTTCTCTATGCCGGATTTAACACCACAAGCCAAATATTATCCCTTCCAAATTTCTCTTTACCTTGACCTCATTACAAGCCTTAAAAAGACCTCATGATTCATGTTATGTATTTGATCCCCAAGGGTGGAGATTTAGAACTCTGATGCTAGCATACGGTAGTCTAGTTTTCATGGGTGATTTTTGAGTAAAACACGTCCTTTTATACACTTGAGAGTTGAGTGCAAACACAATTTCCTTGGTGACGTCGAGAATGAATGAATGGTCTTTACCATAATGCATGTTGAGAAGTCTTGGTTGGGTTTTTGATTATATGTGAAATGCTTGTTTGACTTGAGATGGATGTATGATTGCATTTCTATGGTGTGATTTGGATTTATGTCTTGCTTGAGGACAAGCAAGGGTTAAGCATGGGGGAATTTGATAGCTTGCATTTAGGTAGTGTTTAGGATGCATATTTATGTTTATTTTGCATGGTTTTAGCTTAGTTTAGTCTAGTTCTCAGGTTTTTAGGTTTTCTAGAAAATTCGGGTTTTGCGCTTGTTTTGTTCGGTTTTGCAAATCTTTAGGTAAACAAGCATAGATGGGATGGATCTTAGATGATTGTGGTGGAGTTTGATGAAGCTTAGAGTGATACAAGTGAAGATTAGAAGAGTTAACATCCAAGATCTTGTGTGAAAAGAACGCTTAAACCCGGGCTATGTATTGGAGTTCTTGTTTCGACACCTCTATATTGCAATGCTTGGTTTGGGAGCTATAGTGCTCGGATGAAACTGAATTTGCTATCACTGGAAAGCTAATTCAAAGAGCTACAATTCATGTTTGTACTCCCGAGTCCAAATTCCAACTATAAGTGGGTCAAAGCATCCTCTGAAGTGTCACTTGAATGCTGAACCGAGATTAATTACCGGTCGGAGTTAATCTGATCAAGAATAGACTTTAATTAATTTAGTATCGGTTGGACAAGTTGATTAAAGTAGGGAATAAATTCACAAGTCACTTAGATGTCTGGTTGCTCTAAGTGTTTGTTTCTATTGATAACTTGAATCGTTAAGCTTTTATTTAATTGAATCTAGAAGGTATTCTAGGTTATTAGATAATTAGGGTTGTTAGAACTGGTTGGTCTATCAACTAAATCTGAAGTCCGGGTTTTAGTCCTTAGTAGGATCATTATCCACAATAGATTATTCAAGTGAGAAGAGAATCAAGAGAATCGATGATCAATAAAGCAATATCATGATGAATCTAATTAGTTGAACACACTTTTCTCATATTTGTTAACTAAATCATAATTGCATTCATAGTTAGTTTTCAATTTGCATAGTAGTTTAGACTTTCAATCAATAAACCCCCCTTATTAGTTGCTTGACACTTAAGCCATAACACAAATAGAAGAGTGTATGTGGGATCGACCCTTGCTTACCGCTCTACTGAGTTGGTTGAGTTAGGTTTCTTTGATAGGTATAAACGACCACGAAAAATACCTCATCAGACATGATCAACCATGATTACTAGTCATGATTACTAGTCAAAAGATAAATGTGTACAAGGGAACTTTATTTCTTTTGGCCCTACATGATCAACCAGGGTTCCCTTTTTCCCTCCATACAAGCCACTATGACGGTTGATCATATAACCTACCCTAAGCCAGGGACCAGACAAACGCTTCTCATGAGCCAAAATGTTTACTCCTTTATCGAGTCGTAAATTGTCTGGTTCCCTTTGAGTTCCTTAGCCTCACAAAAGGATGAGTGTGAAGTTTCCCTAACCACTTCACTCTCCCTAACCTTAATACGATCATGGGACCTGGGACACACAAGCAAGGGAACGCTGACTCCTCTAAGAAGATGAACTGTCACTTGGGAAGCGGGATGTCAAAAACTCTGAAGCGTTAAGGACCAAGTATTCAAATTTTGAAAGGGCTTCCCTAGAAATCATGACGCGTGTCAAGAGGCGTGCTACGAAAGATGAAACGATGCCCCACGTTCATTGGGCAACTGCTATCGAGGTCTTCCCACTTCCCTTTCTACCCTTCGCCCCTTCTCTCCTTAAAACCCGAGTTTGCTATTTTTGGGATCTTATTGCATTTTCCACCTCTGTCATTCTTCTTCTCCACATCCCTTTCACTCTCTTTTTCAAGACCTCCAAAACCTTCACCACCTCCCCCTGTTCCCACAACGACGGGAACTCCACCTCCACCCCACAAAACTCCTTCTCCTCCTTCCTCACCCAAAAACACTTCTGTCCCTCCAACTCCTGCCTCAGGGACCTCTACTCCCCAGGTTCCCAAATCCACTCCTCCTCCCCCTTCTACACAACTCTCCACTCCTCTCTCCTCTTCTATCCCTTCTTCCACCACACCCCCAACTACCACTAAACTTCCTTCTCCCTCTCCCTCCAAAACTACCGTCATCCTCACTTCGGACGACGATGACCTTCCTCTCTCCGTTGTCATCAGGAAAATGACCAAGGACCCTCCTCCTCTCATCATGTGTACTGTAGAGGAGGAGGCCCAGATCAAGGCTGTCGAGGAAGAGCTCAACCGTGTTCCCACTGAAGCAACAACTGACCAAGGGACCAAGTCCCAAGAGAAGGTGGCTCCTGAAGAGACCACGGAAAAAAGGGACCCAACACCGGCTGTTGGTGTTGGGGCAAGTACAATTCATCCTGAGGATGACGAGGAGGATTCAAGCTCAAGCTCGAGCTCCTCCGAGGAAGAAGGGACCTCCAATGAAGAGGTCGAAGAAGAAGAAGAAGAAGAGGCTTCAGCTGGAAAGGAGCCCGCTAGGATCCCAACACCTGGACACCAAATGGTGGTGTCTAAGGGTTCCCATCAGCCAAGGGAACGAGTGTTGATGATCGAAGCGGCTGCGTCCCCTCAGCAGAAAGGACCAAGAACGGTGTCTAGGGGGAATACTTCCAAGAGCACAACAAGAAAGGGGAAGGGACCTGCGCTGAAAAAGCTCCCTGTCAATGAGAATCGCAAGCTTCTTCCCCCTCTCATAGTTTCTGAAGAGATGTTCATCGAGAATAGACTGGGGGAATTGTAGGACCTGATCAAGGCCCAAGGCTAGGAGCATATGTGCAAGGAAGCCGTGAGTGTAGATCCCTCACAGGTGCATCCTTTCTACAACAACTTTGTAATCCACAAAGACGGCACCCAGGGAACTCTCTCCCACGAAGGCGACGAGTTCATCTTCACCACATTCACTATTCGCCTTCAGCTTCAGGTCCCAGTTCAGGGATTTCATGATTTGCCTCACAAACTCTGGGGAGAGTTCAACAGCGCCGAGGTGTACAACACCATATTTGAGGGTCGAGTTCCCACTAAAGTGCCTTCGACTCATCACTTGTCCCTCGTCGCCAACCTTGCTCATCAATTCATCATAAATATGGTGATCCCTCGCCAAGAGAAGCGTTTGGTCATCAACATCCCCGATGCCATCATCCTCTATCACTTTCTTCTCAAGAAGCCCATCAACCTTCCCAGAATCATACTAGGGCATATGGAGAAGTGTATGGCATCCAAATCCCATTCCCTTCCCTACTCTGGGCTCATCATGAAGCTTCTACAAAAAGAGGGTCTTTACGACGCCTCAAGGGAAGAAGTTACCATTGGAAGGGAACTGGACATCTCAGTGGTCCACAAGATGAGGCACTCTAAGCCTGTAGAGGAAACGGCTCAACTGAAATCTGGTGAAGAAGGGAACTCTCAAGTTTTGCTTCGCATTGCCAACACCCTCGATCAGATTGCCAAGGACCAAGCAACGTTGGCTAGGGGACAAGAAAAACTTACACAGGTCCTGACGCGTCTTTGTGATGCCCTGTTCCCACCAAGCCCATGATCTCTCCTTTCTTTTTCCTTAATCCAATTTTATCCAAAAAATGTACTTGTGTTCCCTTGTACATATCATCTTAAGTAATGAATTGGCTTTTTAGTTTGATTGCGTGTTCCTTTCTTCCTTATAATTGCATTGCTTGTTTTCGATGATGTCAAAAGGGGGAAAGACAAAAAATGCGAGATGAGTTAAAAGTTTAAGTTATCACAGAACATGCATAAGCTAAGGGGGAACAATTGCATAAAAAGCTAAGTAAGATCTAAGTGTTTTTAATCGAAGTGGCTCCCCAGAATCATCCTTAGGAACTCATCTGCATATCATTCATTGAAATACTTGCTTATTTTGTGATGGGTTTGTCATCATCAAAAAGGGGAAAATTGTTGGGACGTTGTTGGGACCTCTGGTTCTAAACAACGGATCAACGACGCCATTCTCCGAGTTTTGATAATGACACACACCATGAGGAACTAATGTGGTTTGTTCAAGTATTTCTAAGGAACGCAGGTACAGCCAAGAACTCCCATGAATGACCAAAAGCCACAGAAGCTCACAATGCAGAGTTTCCATCAAGGGAACTCTGAAGAGGAAAGTTCCCATAAAATGGGAACTCCCGGGAATGATCAAGAGAACACTGTTTATACGATGAAGAGTTTCCCTCAAGGGAACTCTGAGCAAGACAGTTCCCATAACATGGGAACTCACATGTGAGGACAACGACCATTCAGCGCAGATCGCGGGATTCTGTCTTGGACAGCCCGAAGGAATAGTCTGAGGATCAGACTGTCACGAATGATCCAACGGTCCGATTGATTCAAGAAGTTGACCTAGTTCAAACAAAAGTCACATGTGAAGAAAGTACAACTTGGGCATCAAGCAAAGGGCATTTTGGACACAAATGAAAGTCACGATTGCCCAAGCACACCTGGTCTATAAAGCCAATTGAATAGTACTCGGATTCAGTACTTCTCCCAAAACTCACAAATACCCATACCAGAGAAAAGAGAAAGAAGAAGAAGAAGAGAAGTCCACACAGGCGAGTGTTTGATCTAGGTGACGGTGAAGCCGAAGTTCCCAGGGGCAAGGGAACTGAGAAGTCGGTCTAAGGTTTGAGTTACTTGTATTTTGTTGCTGTGAGCTTAGGAACTCAGTTGAGAGGATTCACTAGTGTTGCTACAGTTAGGTAGAACTCGTAGGAACAGAGAAGTGTGGATCCGGCTGTTGTAACTAAGGAATAAAGCAATCAATATAAGTAAGTCCTTCAAAATCCTCCAAGCAGAGGTAGAGGTTTACCCACACAACTAGTTGGTTGTAGTGGGGTTCCTCTATAAGGGAACTGCGTTCTTTACTGTTTTTAATACTTGCGTTTAATTTACTTCCGCTGCCTTGGGAACAGCTTAACAGCCAGTTCCCAAGCTCTTTGCTAACGGTTTACGATGCAACAGACATCTAGGCTTAAGAATAATGAATGAGGATAATATCAAGAAAATAAGCACATTCTACACTACAAAATCATGAACAATCGAATAAAAGTATAAATTCGAACCTAGAAACCGAATGCCACATTTAGAGTGACATTTACAAGGACATTTCATCGAACATATGGCGTGCAATGTTAGCTCACAAGTCATTTTAAAGGCAAAAGGAGAAAAAACAAGTGAACTTTAAAGACATCTAGGCATAAGCATACAGAATGAGGATAGTCTCAAGCAAATAAGCACATTCTACACTACAAAATCAAGAATGATCGAATAAAAGCAAAAATTCTAACCTAGAAACCGAATGCCACATTTAGGAGTGACATTTAAATGGACATTTCATCGAACACTTTGCGTACAATAGTAGATCACTAGTCATTTTAATCGCAAAAGAAGAAAAAACAAGTGAACTTTAAAGACATCTAGGCATAAGAATAAAGAATGAGGATAGTATCAAGCAAATAAGCACATTCTACACTACAAAATCAAGTACAATCGAATAAAAGCATAAATTCGAACCTAGAAACGGAATGCCACATTTAGGAGTGACATTTAAATGGACATTTCATCGAACAATTGGTGTGCAATGTTAGATCATACGTCATTTTAATGGCAAAAGGAGAAAAAACAAGTGATCTTTAAAGACATCTAGGCAGAAGCACAAAAAATGGGGATAGTATCAAGCCAATAAGCACATTCGGCACTACAAAATCCAGACGTATCGAATAAAAGCATAAATTCGAACCTAGAAACCGAATGCCACATTTAGGAGTGACATTTACATGGACATTTCATCGAACACTTGGCATACAATAGTAGATCACAAGTCAATTTAAACGCAAAAGAAGAAAAAACAAGTGATCTTTAAAGACATCTAGGCATTAAGAGAACGAATACGGATAGTATCAAGCCAATAAGTACATTCTGCACTACAAAATCAAGACGTATCTAATAAAAGCATAAATTAGAACCTGGATACCGAATGCCACAATTAGGAGTGACATTTACATGGAAATTTCATCGAACAATTGGGGTGCAATGTTAGATCAAAAGTCATTTTATAGCCAAAAGAAGTAAACACAAGTTATCTTTAAAGACATCTAGGCATAAGCACAAAAAATGAGGATAGTATCAAGCCAATAAGCACTTTTGTGACAACAAAATCAAGACGTATCGAATAAAAGTATAAATTTGAACCTAGAAACCGAATGCCACATTTAGGAGTGAGATTTACATGGACACTTCATCAAACACTTGGCATACAATAGTAGGTCACAAGTCATTTTAAACGCAAAAGAAGAAAAAACAAGTGATCTTTAAAGACATCTAGGCATTAGAAGAAAGAATGCGGATAGTATCAAGCCAATAAGTACATTCTGCACTACAAAATCAAGACGTATCTAATAAAAGCATAAATTAGAACCTGGACACCGAATGCCACATTTAGGAGTTACATTTACATGGAAATTTCATCGAACAATTGGGGTGCAATGTTCGATCTAAAGTCATTTTATAGCCAAAAGAAGAAAAAATAAGTGATCTTTAAAGACATCTAGGCATACGCACAAAAAATGAGGATAGTATCAAGCCAATAAGCCCATTCTGCACTACAAAATCTAGACGTATCGAATAAAAGCATAAATTCGAATCTAGAAACCGAATGCCACATTTAGGAGTGACATTTACATGGACATTTAATCGAACACTTGGCATACAATAGTAGATCACAAGTCATTTTAAACGCAAAAAAAGAAAAAACAAGTGATCTTAAAGACATCTAGGCATTAGAAAAAAGAATGCGGAAAGTATCAAGCCAATAAGTACATTTTGCACTACAAAATCAAGACGTATCTAATAAAAGAATAAATTAGAACCTGGATACCGAATGCCACATTTAGGAGTGGATTTTACATGGAAATTTCATCGAACACTTGTTGTGCAATGTTAGATCAAAACTCATTTTATAGCCAAAAGTAGAATAAACAAGTGATCTTTAAAGACATCTAGGCTTAAGCATAATGAATGAGGATAGTATCAAGCAAATAAGCACATTCTACACTACAAAATCATGAACAATCGAATAAAAGCATAAATTCTAACCTAGAAACTGAATGCGAGAATTAGGAGTGACATATACATGGACATTTCATCGAACACTTGGTGTGAAATTTTAGATCACAAGTCATTTTAAGGGCAAAAGGAGAAAAAACAAGGGAACATTAAAGACATCAAGGCATAAGCATAAAGAATGAGGATAGTATGAAGCAAATAAGCACATTCTAGACTACAAAATCAAGAACAATCGAATAAAAGCATAAATTCGAACCTAGAAACCGAATGCCACATTTAGAGTGACATTTACATGTACATTTCATCGAACATATGGCATGCTATGTTAGCTCGCAAGTCATTTTAAAGGTAAAATGAGAAAAAAAACAAGTGAACTTTAAAGACATCTAGGCATAAGCATAAAGAATGTGGATAGTATGAAGCAAATAAGCACATTCTAGACTACAAAATCAAGAACAATCGAATAAAAGCATAAATTTTAACATAGAAACCGAATGCCACAATCAAGAGTGACATATACATGGACATTTCATCGAACATGTGGCGTGCAATGTTAGATCACAAATCATTTTAAAGGCAAATGGAGAAAAAACAAGTTAACTTTAAAGACATCTAGGCATAAGCATAAAGAATGAGGATAGTATCAAGCAAATAAGCACATTCTACACTACAAAATCAAGAACAATCGAATAAAAGCATAAATTCGAACCTAGAAACCGAATGCCACATTTAGGAGTGACATTTAATGGACATTTCATTGAACACTTGGTGTGCAATGTTATATTACAAGTCATTTTAAACGCAAAAGGAGAAAAAACAAGTGATCTTTAAAGACATTTATGCATTAGAAGAAAGAATGCGGATAGTATCAAGCCAATAAGTTCATTCTACAGTACAAAATCAATACGTATCTAATAAAAGCATAAATTAGAACCTGGAATACGAATGCCACATTTTGGAGTGGCATTTACATGGAAATTTCATCGAACACTTGGGGTGCAATGTTAGATTAGAAGTCATTTTATAGCCAAAAGAAGAATCAACAAGTGATCTTTAAAGACATCTAGGCTTAAGCATAATGAATGAGGATAGTATCAAGCAAATAAGCACATTCTACACTACAAAATCATGAACAATCGAATAAAAGCATAAATTCGAACCTAGAAACTGAATGCCAAAATTAGGAGTGACATATACATGGACATTTCATCGAACACTTGGTGTGCAATGTTAGATCACAAGTCATTTTAATGGCAGAAGGAGAAAAAAAAAGTGAACTTTAAAGATATCTAGGCATAAGCATAAAGAATAAGGATAGTATCAAGCCAATAAGCACATTTTGTACTACAAAATCAAGACGTATCGAATAAAAGCATAAATTCGAACCTAGAAACCGAATGCCACATTTATGAGTGACATTTACAAGGACATTTCATCGAACACTTGGCATACTATAGTAGATCACAAGTCAATTTAAACGCAAAAGAAGAAAAAACAAGTGATCTTTAAAGACATCTAGGCATTAAAAGAAAGAATGCGGATAGTATCAAGCCAATAAGTACATTCTGCACTACAAAATCAAGACGTATCTAATAAAAGCATAAATTAGAACCTGGATACCGAATGCCACAATTAGGAGTGACATTTACATGGAAATTTCATCGAACAATTGGGGTGCAATGTTAGATCAAAAGTCATTTTATAGCCAAAAGAAGAAAACACAAGTGATTTTTAAAGACATCTAGGCATAAGCACAAAAAATGAGGATAGTATCAAGCCAACAAGCACATTCTACACTAAAAAATCAAGACGTATCAAATAAAAGTATAAATTCGAACCTAGAAACCGAATGCCACATTTAGGAGTGACATTTACATGGACACTTCATCGACCACTTTGCATACAATAGTAGATCACAAGTCATCTTAAAAGAAGAAAGAACAAGTGATCTTTAAAGACGTCTAGGCATTAGAAGAAAGAATGCGGATAGTATCAAGCCAATAAGTACATTCTAAACTATAAAATCAAGATTTATCTAATAAAAGCATAAATTAGAACCTGGATGCCGAATGCCACATTTAGAAGTGCCATTTACATGGAAATTTCATCGAACAATCTGGGTGCAATGTTAGATCAAAAGTCATTATATAGCAAAAAGATGAAAAAACAAGTGATCTTTAAAGACATCTAGGCATAAGCACAAAAAATGAGGATAGTATCAAGCCAATAAGCACATTCTGCACTACAAAATCAAGACGTATCCAAAAAAAGCATAAATTCGAACCTAGAAACCGAATGCAACATTTAGGAGTGACATTTACATGGACATTTCATCGAACACTTGGCATACAATAGTAGATCACAAGTCATTTTAAACGCAAAAGAAGAAAAAACAAGTGATCTTTAAAGACATCTAGGCATTAGAAGAAAGAATGCGGATAGTATCAAGCCAATAAGTTCATTCTGCACTACAAAATCAAGACGTATCTAACAAAAGCATAAATTAGAACCTGGATACCGAATGCCACATTTAGAAGTGACATTTACATGGAAATTTCATAGAACAATTGGGGTGAAATGTTAGATCAAATGTCATTTTATAGCCAAAAGAAGAAAAAACAAGTGATCTTTTAAGACATCTAGGCATAAGCACAACAAATAAGGATAGTATCAAGCCAATAAGCACATTCTGCACTACAAAATCAAGATGTATCGAATAAAAGAATTAATTCGAACCTAGAAACCGAATGCAACATTTAGGAGTGACATTTGCATGGACATTTCATCGAACACTTGGCATACAATAGTAGAACACAAGTCATTTTAAACGCAAAAGAAGAAAAAACAAGTGATCTTTAAAGACATCTACGCATTAGGAGAAAGAATGCGGATAGTATCAAGCCAATAAGCACATTTTGCACTACAAAATCAAGACGTATCTAATAAAAGCATAAATTAGAACCTGGATACCAAATGCCACATTTAGGAGTGGCATTTACATGGAAATTTCATCGAACACTTGGGGTGCAATGTTAGATCAAAACTCATTTTATAGCCAAAAGAAGAATAAACAAGTGATCTTTAAAGACATCTAGGCTTAAGCATAATGAATGAGGATAGTATCAAGCAAATAAGCACATTCTACACTACAAAATAATGAACAATTGAATAAAAGCATAAATTCGGACCTAGAAACTGAATGCCAGAATTAGGAGTGACATATACATAGACATTTCATCGAACACTTGGTGTGCAATTTTAGATCACAAGTCATTTTAAAGCCAAAAGGAGAAAAAACAAGTGAACATTAAAGACATCTAGTCATAAGCATAAAGAATGAGGATAGTATGAAGCAAATAAGCACATTCTAGACTACAAAATCAAGAACAATCGAATAAAAGCATAAATTCGAACCTAGAAACCGAATGCCACATTTAGATTGACATTTACATGGACATTTTATCGAACATATTGCATGCAATGTTAGCTCACAAGTCATTTTAAAGGCAAAAGGAGAAAAAACAAGTGAACTTTAAAGACATCTAGGCATAAGCATAAAGAATGAGGATAGTATGAAGCAAATAAGTACATTCTAGACTACAAAATCAAGAACAATCGAATAAAAGCATAAATTTTAACATAGAAATCGAATGCCACAATTAGGAGTGACATATACATGGACATTTCATTGAACACATGGCGTACAATGTTAGATCACAAATCATTTTAAAGGCAAAAGGAGAAAAAACAAGTTAACTTTAAAGACATCTAGGCATAAGCATAAAGAATGAGGATAGTATCAAGCAAATAAGCACATTCTACACTACAAAATCAAGAACAATCGAATAAAAGCATAAATTCGAACCTAGAAATCGAATGCCACATTTAGGAGTGACATTTTATGGACATTTCATTGAACACTTGGTGTGCAATGTTAGATTACAAGTCATTTTAAACGCAAAAGAAGAAAAAACAAGTGATCTTTAAAGACATCTAGGCATTAGAAGAAAGAATGCGGATAGTATCAAGCCAATAAGTTCATTCTGCACTACAAAATCAAGACCTATCTAATAAAAGCATAAATTAGAACCTGGAATACGAATGCCACATTTAGAAGTGGCATTTACATGGAAATTTCATCGAACACTTGGGGTGCAATATTAGATCAAAAATCATTTTATAGCCAAAAGAAGAATAAACAAGTGATCTTTAAAGACATCTAGGCTTAAGCATAATGAATGAGGATAGTATCAAGCAAATAAGCACATTCTACACTGCAAAATCATGAACAATCGAATAAAAGCATAAATTCGAACCTAGAAACTGAATGCCAAAATTAGGAGTGACATATACATGGACATTTCATCGAACACTTGGTGTGCAATGTTAGATCACGAGTCATTTTAAAGGCAAAAGTATGAAAAAACAAGTGATCTTTAAGGAGATCTAGGCAGAAGCACAATAAATGTGGATAGTATCAAGCCAATAAGTACATTCTGCACTACAAAATCAATACGTATCGAATAAAAGCATACATTCGAACCTAGAAACCGAATGCCACATTTAGGCGTTACCTTAACATGGAAATTTCATCGAACACTTGGCGTGCATTGTTAGATGAAAAGTCATGTTAAAGGCAAAAGGAGAAAAAACAAGTGAAATTTAAAGACATCTAGGCATAAGAATAAAGAATGATGTTAATATCAAGCAAATAAGTACATTCTGCACTACAAAATACAGAACAATAGAATAAAAGCTTAGATTCAAACCTACAAACCGAATGCCACATTTAGGAGTGAAATTTACATGGACTTTTCATCGAACACATGGCGTGCAACCTTAGCTCACAGTCATTTTAAAGGCAAAAGGAGAAAAACAACTTATCTTTAAAGACATCTAGGCAGAACAACAAAAAATAAGGATAGTGTCAAGCCAATAAGCACATTCTGCACTACAAAATCAAGACATATCGAATAAAAGCATAAATTCAAACCTAGAAACAGAATGTCACAATTATGAGTGACATTTTCATGGACATTTCATCGAACACTTGTTGTGAAACGTTAGATCACAAGTCATTTAAAAGGCAAAAGGAGAAAAACAAGTGTACTTTAAAGACATCTAGGCTTAAGCATAAAGAATGAGGATAGTATCAAGCAAATAAGCACATTCTGCACTATAAAATACAGACGTATCAAATAAAAGCTTAAATTCGAACCTAGAAACCGAATGCCACATTTAGGAGTGGCTTTTACATGTACATTTCATGGAACACATGGCGTGCTATTTTAGATCACAAGTCATTTTAAAGGCAAAAGGAGAAAAAACAAGGGAACAATCGAATAAGCACATTCGAATAAGCATAAAGAATGAGGATAGTATGAAGCAAATAAGCACATTCTAGACTACAAAATCAAGAACAATCGAATAAAAGCATAAATTTTAACATAGAAACCGAATGCCACAATCAAGAGTGACATATACATGGACATTTCATCGAACACGTGGCGTGCAATGTTAGATCACAAATCATTTTAAAGGCAAATGGAGAAAAAACAAGTTAACTTTAAAGACATAAAGGCATAAGCATAAAGAATGAGGATGGTCTCAAGCAAATAAGCACATTTTGCACTACAAAATCAAGAACAATCGAATAAAAGCTTAAATTCAGACCTAGAAATCGAATGCCACTTTAGGAGTGAAATTTACATGGGCATTTCATCGAACACATGGCGTGCAATCATAGCTCACAATTCATTCTAAAGGCAAAAGGAGAAAAAACAAGTGAACTTTAAAGACATCTAGGCATAAGCATAAAGAATGAGGATAATATCAAGCCAACAAGCACATTCTGCACTATAAAATAAAGACGTATCGAATAAAAGAATAAATTAGAACCTAGAAACCGAATGCCACATTTAGGAGTGACATTTACATGAACATTTCTCGAACACTTGCACTACAATGTTAGATCATGTCATTTTAAAGCTAAAAGAAGAAAAACAAGTGAACTTTAAAGACATCTAGGCATAAGCATAAAGAATGAGGATAGTATCAAGCAAATAACCACATTCTGCACTACAAAATCAAGAACAATCGAATAAAAGCATAAATTCGAACAAAGAAACCGAATGCCACATTTACGCATTAGAAGAAAGAATGAGGATAGTATCAAGCTAATAAGCACGTTCTGCACCACAAAATCAAGATGTATCGAATAAAAGCATATATTCGAACCTAGAAACCGAATGCGTAAATTAGGAGTGACATTTACATGGACATTTCATCGAACACTTGGCGTGTAATGTTAGATCACAATTCATTCTAAAGCCAAAAGGACAAAAAACAAGTGAACTTTAAAGACATCTAGGCATAAGCATAAAGAATGAGGATAGTATCAAGCCAATAAGCACATTCTGCACTACAAAATAAAGACGTATCGAATACAAGCATAAATTCGAGCCTAGAAACCGAATGCCACATTTAGGAGAGACATTTACATGGTCATTTCATCAAGCACTTGGTGTGCAGTGTTAGATCACAACGCATTTTTAAAGGCAAAAGGAGAAAAAATAAGTAATCTTTAAAGACATCTATGCATAAGCACTAAGACTGAGGATACTATCAAGCCAATAAGCTCATTATGCACAACAAAATCAAGACGTATCGAATAAAAGCATAAATTGGAACCTAGAAACCGAATGCCATATTTAGGAGTGACATTTACATGGATATTTCATCGAACACTTGGGGTGCAATTGTAGATCAAAAGTCATTTTAAAGGCAAAACGAGAAAAAACAAGTGAACTTTAACGACATCTTGGCATAAGCATAAAGAATGAGGATATTATCATGCAAATAAGCACATTCTACACTACTATATCAAGAACAATCGAATAAAAGCATAGATTCGAACCTAGAAACCGAATGCCACATTTAGGAGTGACATTTACATGGACATTTCATCGAACACTTTGCGTACAATAGTATATCACAAGTCATTTTAAACGCAAAAGAAGAAAAAACAAGTGGTCCTTAAAGACATCTAGGCATAAGAACTAAGAATGAGGTACTATCAAGCCAATAAGCACATTCTTCACTACAAAATCAAGACCGATTGAGTAAGACAATAAATTCGAACCTAGAAACCGAATGCTACAATTAGGAGTGACATTTAAATGGACATTTCATCGAACACTTTGAATGAAATGTTTGATCACAAGTCATTTTAAACGCTAAAGGAGAACTTTACATGGTAATTTCATCGAACACTTGGCGTGCAGTGTTAGATCACAAGGCATTTTAAAGGCAAAAGGAGAGAAAACAAGTAATCTTTTAAGACATCTCGGCATAAGCAGAAAGAATGAGGATACTATCAAGCAAATAAGCATATTCTACACTACAAAATCAAGAACAATCGATTAAAAGAATAAATTCGAACCTCGAAACCTTATGCAACATTTCAGAGTGACATTTTCATGGACATTTCATCGAACACTAGGCGTGCAATAGTAGATCACAAGTCATTTTAAATGGAAATGAATAAAAAACAAGTGATCTTTAAAGACATCTAGGCATTAGAAGAAAGAATGACGATAGTATCAAACAAATAAGCACATTCTGCACTAGAAAAATGAAGACCGATTTAATAAGAGCATAAATTCGAACCAAGAAACCAAATGCCACAATTAGGAGTGACATTTACATGCACATTTCATCGAACACTTGGCGTATAATATTAGATCACAAGTCATTTTAAAGGCAAAAGGAGTAAAAAAATGATCTTTAATGACATCTAGGCATTAGCACAAAGAATGAGGATAGTATCAAGCCAATAAGCACATTTAGGACTACAAAAACATGACGTTTCGAATAAAAGCATAAATTAAAACCTAGAAACCGAATGCCACATTTAGGAGTGACATTTACATGGATATTTCATCGAACGCTTGGCGTGCAATTCTGGATCACAAGTTATTTTAAAGGCAAAAGGAGAAAAAACAAGTGGTCTTTAAAGACATCTAGGCATAAGCACAAAGAATGAGGATAGTATCAAGGCAATAAGCAAATCCTGCACTACAAAATCAAGACGTCGATCGCTCTCGGATTGCGAGGGTCTAGAGATACAATTTATAACCCGACCCCGTTGTAGTACGTGGTGGGTGTCGAACACTCGGGAAGTCTACTCGATCGATGTGCCTAGATACTAGGAAGCTAGAAAGGAGAGCATAAAACAAAGGAAAACAAAGAAATCAGTCGGAACCGACACTGAGGTCACGTCGGGCCCGAGGTAGGCGACAAGAGGAAGTCGGGACCGACACTGTGTAAGTCGGGCCCGAGGTATCTGGGGATGTCGAACTC
The DNA here is from genome assembly GCA_964016875.1 of Fallopia convolvulus. NCBI lineage: Eukaryota > Viridiplantae > Streptophyta > Magnoliopsida > Caryophyllales > Polygonaceae > Fallopia > Fallopia convolvulus. The sequence goes on from OZ024720.1 coordinate 42,083,161, forward strand.
AAGGATTTAAAAGTAGATCTTGGGCTTTTGGGTTCCTTCCCTAGTAGATTAAGGCCTTTCCACCCTAATTCAAGCAATGAGTGATGATCGGACTAGGATCGAGTGCTTTCGCCCTCGTTCCAACCACTTCTACACCTCGATCATTGGGGAAATCCCCTTCGAAGCAAGGTCTTGAGATTGACACATGTTCACTTTCGCTACTTTGCCAATCTCAAGCCTTGATTCCCAACTTTCGCAAGGAATTGTAGCTCTATGTAGAGTGGGTTCCTTAGATCAAACACTCAAGGCTATGGAATTGGGGTTTCTAGCCTAAACCTAGCTAGGGTTTTCCCCCATAACCCAAGATCAAGGAGATCTACTCCATATGACCAGCAAAGAAAGCAATCAAATCAAAAGGGAAAGCAATCATCATAATCAATCTCAAAACAAAGCAAAGTTTCATTCAAATCCAAAGCAATCCACAAATTCCAATCAAGGGTTTTCAAATCCACAAGAACAAAGCAAATCTACCAACCAAACCTATCAAGTCTTCCTCTCTTGGCCGATTCTCTCTCTCTTCCTCCTCCTCTCCTTCCTCCTTGCTCTCCAAGTATCCTCTTGATTCCCTTGGAACCCCCTTTTGTGTGTATATGAGAGGGAACCCTTTCTTAGAAGACAAGAGGGCCTTTTATAGATTAGATGAGGGGCAAAAGTGGAAGTCCACAAATTCGTGCCTTGGAGTCCAAGTAGTTCGGTGACCGACTCGGACCGACATGGAGGACCTCGGGCCTGAGTTACTGTGCATCTCGGTCCGAGGTTGGAGACTTCAAAGTCGGGCCCGACGTGGTTGCAACTCGGTCCTGACCTCGTTCCACCTTCTTCTTTGTTGGCTTCTCTTGTTCTTCTTCATGGCTTGCTTCTCTCTTTCCCGCTTTAGATCGGCCTTTGCTCCATGTCTCGACCCTCCTTCAAATCGATCCTCGATTCATGCCAAATTACCTACAAAACACATAAAATGTGTGTAGTCTCCGAATCTCATAGAAATACGGGAACTAGGCTAAAAAGGAACAAAACGCACAAGAAAAGGGGAAAAAGAAACATATTTACAAAGGAAATCACATATGAAAACACCACCAAATAGAGAGACATGAAAATACCCCATACTTAAACTTGCTTGTCCTCAAGCAATAACAATATAAGCAAGACGGAAACATAATCTTCAAGTAAAGCCTCGTATGAAAACACATTTTAAGCACAAGTGATTGATATTCAAGCAAGATTACATCATCACACATGATTAAGTGTTCCAAGGAATAGAGTCAATGCAACTAAGCCTCACTTTAGGGATATGTGAATGTGTATCACTCATCATGTGTTTTGGGTTTAGCAATGAACACTCAAGCTCAAAAATCATGCAAGTAAGGACTTTACTATTGAAGCTAATATCACCAATTCCTCCACCTAGAGATGCCTAATGCAAAGTACACAAAGAATTTCGAACTTGGCTCAATGGAGGTCCTCAAAGAGGTTCCATTCGGCCGGGTTGTAATGGGGCTTTTGGTATTTCTCAAGGTGGGAATTATTTGGTCTTGTGGTGCTTACAATGGGGATTGAACAACCTAAACTCTCACCAACTTCACCAAAATTCCACAATCAATTTCACACTCATCCCAAAAGACTTAACACATTTTTCCTTTCAACCAAAAATTTCACTTAACATTCCACTTCATCTTTGCTCTTAGGCTTTTTGTTGGATTTTCCACACTTTCTACATTGGACCGACTTTCTTATGACATCGGGCCCGATGTGGCTTGTAACTCGGTCGGACCCCTTTTTCTTCACTTAAGCTCTTTGCCTTCATTCCATTTTACATTTCCAACATTTTCTTTCTTTCTTTCCTTTCTTTTTTTCATTTTTGTACAACAAAGATGCACTACCCACATGATTCATAACACCATTCTTTGCCCTTAAACCCAAGAGAATCTCAACTCTTCAAATACAATCCAAACCTCTCTTCTAAAGTCCAATCCCATAAGGGTCAAGTCATATAAGGCTAGGAATAATATTTTTGAGGAGTTTCAAACAAAGGCTTAGGCTAGAACGGGGCTTCAAACAAAGGATTATCTTCATGGTAGGATATGGAACATTTATGTGACTAGAAGAATAAAGTTCAAAATCAATGTGACCATGCTAGAACAATTCTCATGACGGTCTTGGAAAATAGATAAACACCGCAATAGCAAGTTTTACTAAGCATGAATGAGCTAATCACACAAGAAAAATGAGGGATATGAAAATATGATCAAGCATCCCTAAAATGGCCAAAAATCAATCTCACAAGGGTCACTCATACTTAGTTGCATGAGAACTCATCCTAGAACTCACATGTTCAATAAAACAAGCAAGATATCATGATCACATCAAAAGCAACATCATTTTAGAGGCTAAACTATCCAAAAATATGAAAAGGAATTTACATGCTCACATCATCATTAGCTTTTATTTTGGCAATCTAAGATGGGAATTTCTAGTCCAAAACCTACAAACCACAAAATCTTTTTGTTGTTTTTAACACCATTTTTCAATTTTATTTTTTTTTGGATTTTTGCAAAAATTTCTCTTAAACCAAAAACTCATCCATTCAAGACCAATTCAATCATCCATGTCTTTCATCAAACCACAAACCAATAAGCAAACATCCCACATACAAACTAGAAACACAAACTAAATATCCTCAAAATAACAAACAAACATAAACAAGTGAAATCATGAACACACTTACCCCCATCCCATACTTAAAATTTTGATGTCCCCATCAAACAAGGAAATCAATACTTAAAAGCAAGAGAGAAGAGTATGAAAAGCTCACAATTTCTTATTCTTCAATGGCATGTATAGGATCAATCGGCGAGGACAAGAGCCCATGAGGCTCTAACCTCTTCGTTTGGACCGTCCTTGTCATAGAACTTCTTCACTCGATGACCATTCACTTTGAAAATATGTCCTTGTTCATCAACCAAGTCCACCGCACCATGAGCATAGATACGGTGGACCACAAATGGTCCGCTCCACCTAGTCCTTAACTTCCCGGGGAAAAGTTTAAGCCTTGAATTGAAAAGGAGAACCTTGTCACCGGTTTGATAGGTCTTTGGAATTAACTTCCTATCATGCCACTTCTTGGTCTTCTCCTTTTATAGCTTGGAGTTCTCATAGGCCTTCAACCTCAATTCCCCCAACTCATGAAGTTCTAGAAACCTTTTCTCACCGGCCAAGTTGATATCTCAATTCATCTCTTTGAGTTCCCATTTCGCCTTGTGCTCAAGCTCTATCGGAAGATGACATGCCTTACCATAAACTAGATTGAAGGGTGTAGTTCCCAAAGGTGTCTTGAAGGCGGTTCTATAAGCCCAAAGTGCATCATCGAGCTTAGAGGCCCAATCTTTCCTTGATCGAGCTACGGTCTTCTCCAAGATAGCCTTGATTTGACGGTTTGACACCTCGACTTGCCCGCTTGTTTGAGGATGATAAGGAGTAGCAACTCGATGAGACACCCCATACTTGATCAACACATTTTCGAAGCACTTCTCAATGAAATGAGGTCCGCCATCACTTATGAGAACCCTAGGCACACCAAACCTTGCAAAAATGTTGCTTTTCAAAAACTTCATCACCACCTTAGCATCATTGGTTCTTGTTGGTATGGCCTCCACCCATTTTGAGACATAGTCCACGGCTACCAAGATGTACTTGTAAGGCCCCGATGTGGGAAATGGTCCCATGAAGTCAATACCCCATACATCAAATAACTCAACTTCTAGAATGCCAGTTTGAGGAGTCTCATTTCTCCTTGATAGGTTCCCCTCTCTTTGGCACTCCTCACACTTCCTCACATAATCATGCACATCGTTGAACATGGTTGGCCAATAATAACCACATTGAAGAATTTTTGAGGTGGTTTTGGAACTCTTAGCGTGACCCCTCGTAGACAAAGAGTGGCAATGGTGAATTATGCTCTCAACCTCTTCACTTGACACACACCGTCTATAGATTTGATCACGCCCTTCCTTGTAGAGATATGGATCATCCCAAAAATATTGTCTAGCATCATGTAAGAATTTCTTCCTAGCTTGATAAGACAAATTTGGTGGGATCACTCCCCTTTCTTCCACGGACCGACATTGAAGTGTACCGAGCCCGACATGGTTGGACGCCGGTCCAGCTTCGCAGACACACAGGTCACTCGGGCCCGATGTTGAAGTCCTCGGTCCCGACTCACTCGTACTTGCCTTGCCTTCGATCCGATGTTCTGAACCTCGGGCCCGACTTACTCGGTTCGTCGATCCACCTTTCCTTTCCTCCTTTCCTCTCATGAGAACTTCATCTGCTCTTGAATCATCTATAGTCAAACCATCCTCCATCTCCAACATGTAATCGATGGGCAAACGGGATAGATGATCCGCTAACACATTTTCCGCACCGGTTTTGTCCTTGATCTCATGGTCAAACTCTTGGAGAAGGAGCATCCACCTTAGAAGCCTCGGCTTTGCATCTTTCTTCTTCATGAGGTATTTGATTGCCGCATGGTCCGCGAAGACTACCACCTTTGATCCCACAAGATATGAACGAAATTTCTCAAATGCAAACACTATCGCAAGAAACTCTTTCTCCGTTGTTGTGTAATTGCACTGAGTTTCATCCAAAGTTTTGCTTGCGTAGTAGATGGCATGCAACTTTCCATCCTTCCTTTGCCCAAGGACGGCCCCTACGGCGAAATCACTAGCATCACACATCACCTCGAATGGAAGATTCCAATCGGGTGCCGCCATTATTGGAGCCGAGATCAAGGCATCTCTCAACCTACAAAAAGAACTCATGCAATCCTCGGAAAATACAAAGGGCACATCCTTCATCAAGAGGTTAGACAATGGCTTTGCAATTTTAGAAAAATCCTTGATGAACTGTCTATAAAATCCTGCATGACCTGAGAAACTCCTAACATCACGAACACAAGAGGGAGGAGGTAGTTTTTCAATTATTTCAACTTTAGCTTTATCTACCTCTATCCCCCTACTAGAAACTAGGTGTCCTAGTACTATGCCCTCCTTCACCATAAAGTGGCATTTTTCCCAATTAAGCACCAAGCTAGTCTCCTCACATCTAGTCAAAACCTTGTCTAAGTTAGCTAAGCAAACATCAAATGAGGAACCGTAGACGGAGAAATCATCCATAAACACTTCTACTATATCCTCAACCATATCGGAGAAGATGGACATCATGCATCATTGAAATGTTGTCGGCACATTACATAAACCAAAAGGCATGCGTCTATAGGCAAAAGTCCCATAAGGACATGTGAATGTCGTCTTCTCTTGATCATCGGGATCAATAGGGATTTGCCAAAACCCGCTATACCCGTCAAGGTAGCAAAAATATTCATGTTGTGCTAATCTTTCTAGGACTTGGTTTATGAAAGGAAGAGGAAAATGGTCTTTGCGAGTGCCACTATTAAGCTTACGGTAATCAATACACATACGCCATTTTGTTGTGGTTCTCATAGGTATCATTTCTCCCTTTTCATTTTGCACAACGGTGAGACCTCCTTTCTTAGGAACTACATGCACGGGACTCACATACTTGCTATCGGAAATTGGAAAGATAATTCCCGCATCCAACATCCTAAGTATTTCACTCTTTACCACTTCTTTCATGTTAGGATTTAATCTTTTGGGGTTCAATAGTGGGTTTATGGTTATCCTCCATATAAATCCTATGCATGCAAATTGAGGGAGAGATTCCCTTTAGTTCCTCTAGTGAATACCCTAAAGCTCCTCTATGTTTTCTTAGAACCTCCAACAACTTAGACTCATCATCATTCAAGTTGGCATTTATGATTACAGGTAAAGAAGAGTTGGGACCAAGAAATGCGTACCTCAAATCTTTTGGATGCTCCTTGAGTTCTTGAGATGGTTCCGGTGGTGCTTGAACTTCTTCTTTCTCGGCCTTGAACACCTCCAAATAAGACATCCTTTCCTCCAATTGCTCATGCTCAATCATATTGAGGGCTAGACCTTGGCGCTCTATCTCAATTTCTCTAGGTGGTGGGGTGGCTTTCAACCTAAGCTCCCTTGGCCTTGACTTCTTAGAAACGACTTCCCATTGCAATCCAAGAGGAACTTGGATCATCTTAGCTTCCTTATGTACGGTCCCTTTTGAAGTTGGCCTACAGAAAAACTCAATTTCTCTTCCTCCAACGTCAAGAGACAAGTGGCCCTTCTTTACATCAATGATTGCCCCAACCGTAGCAAGGAAAGGTCTCCCTAGTATGATCGGTTCACCCGGCCCTTCTATCATGTCCACCACAACAAAGTCGATTGGGACATAGTGGCCTTCAATGCAAACGGGATAATCCTCGACGATACCAATTGGCTTGATGGATGACCCATCCGCTATCGTTAACCTCATGTTGACCGGAGCTGTGAGACCCATAGATATGGATTTCCATATGGTGTAAGGAATGATGCTCGTGCTTGCTCCAAGATCACACAAGGCTTTGAAATTTTGAGACCCCACACCAATGGTTATAGCAAAGCGACCGGGATCTCCTAGCTTTTGTGGTAACTCCAAGGTCTTGACCTCATCTTGCATTTCCACTATGGACCTCTTCTTGCTCAAAATCTCCTTTAAAAACTTGGCATAAGATTGCATCTCACTCAATGCATCGGTGAACGGGATAGAGATGTTCAAGCCTTGCAAGAGTTTGAGAAACCTCTTGAACTTGTTCTCAACAACATCTTTCGGATTCTTCGAGGGATATGGAAGAATTGTTGCACCTTGAATCTTGCTTGGATCAACTTCTTTGGACTTCCCCACTTCTTTTGCAACACTTTCCGGTTGGACCGACTTGGGCACCATGTCGGGCCCGATGTTGTGAATCTCGGTCCTGGGAAAAGGAGTCGAATCGAGGTCTGTGTACGTCGGTCCCGAGTTTCTCTCGACCTCGGTCCATGGTGAAGGAGTCGATCTTCTTGCTGGGTCGACTTCGGGGAACGTCGGACCCGACTTGCTGGGTAAGTTGGTCCGACTCTCTTCATTCTTCTTAGGCATGTGTGGATCGGGTAGGTTTCGGCCACTTCTCAATCCAATTGCCCGGACTTCATTTTGATTCTTTTGAGCTCGAGGATTCTCCTCGGGTCGGCCCGGAAGTCTCCCATTCTCTCTCGGGGCTTGAGTCGCAATTTGATCAAATTGATTGTCGACTTGCCTCCTCCATGCACCAAACTCATTGAATTGGGTCCTCATCTCCTTGAACCCGTCTCTCATCTCTTGAGCAAATGTTTGTAACTCATTGAATCCCGGTGGTCTATATGGTGGTGGTGGCGCCCTTGGCTCGTTTTGGTTGAAGTTATTGTTGTAACCTTGAGCTTGACCGTTGTTCCACCGACCATTGCCACCATTCTTGAAATTGCCTCTTCCACCGAAATTTCCCGAACATAGTTTGCCTCCTCAATTCGCTCGGCCAAGCGCACTTGTCTATCATTTGGACAAACTTGTGTAGCATGTGCAAAGGATCCACACTCCTCACAAGCTCTAGCATTTTGCTTGTAGTAGTGGACTTGCCTCTTAAGCTTGCTCACTTCACCTTCAAGGAATTGGAGCTTCACATCCCTATCAATGTCTTCTCCCTTTGGATCATATAACTTCCTTGTACCTTCGCCTTGAACTTTCACCTCCTTGCTAGCTTGACTCACCCCATACATGGCCTCATAATCGGATAGCTTGTCAAGTAGCTCCCAAGCTTGATCCGGTGTCAAGTCTATGAACCCACAATCGGTGTGGAGATTGAGCTTGTCCTTCGTTACCGGATTTATGCCTTGGAAAAAGATGTCTTGAAGCACATATGGTTGTTGGCCATGAGTAGGACATTGGCGCAACATCTCCTTGAACGGTCTCATGCTTCGAAGAGAGGCTCATTCGGACCTTGTTGAAAGCTTGCAATCTTCCTTCTTAGCTCGGTTGTCTTTGAGGGCGGGAAGAACTTCATCAAGAAAGCATCATAGAGTGTCTTCCAAATTGTGATTGACCTAGGAGCTTGGCTCTCGAGCCAATGTGCGGCCTTGCCCCCAAGTGACCATTTGAATGCCTTTAGAAGCACATACTCCAATGTCTCCTCGTTGGTAGAGATCGTCTCACACATATCCACAAATCGTTTAACATGCTCTATGGGACACTCATGTGGACGGCCCTCGAATTGTTCTCGCTTGATGAGGGAGATGAATTGCGTCTTGATCTCAAAATTCTTGGAAACCTCGGGAAGCACAATCGCCGGCTCGGGTACCCTCAACTCCGGATGCATGTATTGGCGTGCATTCCGGGGTAGAGAGTTGAGTTGAGCCTCGGCTCTCATCCGTTGCTCCCGTTCTCTTCTTGCCACCTCCTCTTGATTGTCCCTCTCAAGTTGCACTCTAGCCATTTCGGCCCTAAGTTGAGCCAACTCCTCATCAACATGGAGAGCTTGATTCGCCATCCTTTTCCTTCTTCGGGCTTCCTTGAGAATACTTTCCGGATCACTCACAAACTCAAGCTCAAGTGTTCCTCGGGAGGAACGAGCTAGCATACACCTATGAAACAAAAACACAAACCAAACCAAATCAAAAACAAACAAAGGGTTTGTGCTATTCCCTCACCCAAATCACTACCAAAACACAAGAAACTCACCAAATTGGCACTCAATGCACTTAGACTTCCCCGACAACGGCGCCGATCTTTTGATCACTCTCGGATTGCGAGGGTCTAGAGATACAATTTATAACCCGACCCCGTTGTAGTACGTGGTGGGTGTCGAACACTCGGGAAGTCTACTCGATCGATGTGCCTAGATACTAGGAAGCTAGAAAGGAGAGCATAAAACAAAGGAAAACAAAGAAATCAGTCGGGACCGACACTGAGGTCACGTCGGGCCCGAGGTAGGCGACAAGAGAAAGTCGGGACCGACACTGTGTAAGTCGGGCCCGAGGTATCTGGGGATGTCGAACTCAAGGATTTAAAAGTAGATCTTGGGCTTTTGGGTTCCTTCCCTAGTAGATTAAGGCTTTTCAACCCCAATTCAAGCAATGAGTGATGATCGGACTAGGATCGAGTGCTTTCGCCCTCGTTCCAACCACTTCTACACCTCGATCATGGGGAAATCCCCTTCGAAGCAAGGTCTTGAGATTGACACATGTTCACTTTCGCTACTTTGCCAATCTCAAGCCTTGATTCCCAATTTTCGCAAGGAATTGTAGCTCTATGTAGAGTGGGTTCCTTAGATCAAACACTCAAGGCTATGGAATTGGGGTTTCTAGCCTAAACCTAGCTAGGGTTTTCCCCCATAACCCAAGATCAAGGAGATCTACTCCATGTGACAAGCAAAGAAAGCAATCAAATCAAAAGGGAAAGCAATCATCATAATCAATCTCAAAACAAAGCAAAGTTTCATTCAAATCCAAAGCAATCCACAAATTCCAATCAAGGGTTTTCAAATCCACAAGAACAAAGCAAATCAAAGCAAATCTACCAACCAAACCTATCAAGTCTTCCTCTCTTGGCTGATTCTCTCTCTCTTCCTCCTCCTCTCCTTCCTCCTTGCTCTCCAAGTACCCTCTTGATTCCCTTGGAACCCCCTTTTGTGTGTATATGAGAGGGAACCCTTTCTTAGAAGACAAGAGGGCCTTTTATAGATTAGATGAGGGGCAAAAGTGGAAGTCCACAAATTCGTGCCTTGGAGCCCAAGTAGTTCGGTGACCGACTCGGACCGACACGGAGGACCTCGGGCCCGAGTTACTGTGCAACTCGGTCCGAGGTTGGAGACTTCAAAGTCGGGCCCGACGTGGTTGCAACTCGGTCCTGACCTCGTTCCACCTTCTTCTTTGTTGGCTTCTCTTGTTCTTCTTCATGGCTTGCTTCTCTCTTTCCCGCTTTAGCTCGGCCTTTGCTCCATGTCTCGACCCTCCTTCAAATCAATCCTCGATTCATGCCAAATTACCTACAAAACAAATAAAATGTGCGTAGTCTCCGAATCTCATAGAAATACGGGAACTAGGCTAAAAAGGAACAAAACGCACAAGAAAAGGGGACAAAGAAACATATTTACAAAGGAAATCACATATGAATACACCACCAAATAGAGAGACATCAGACGTATCGAATAAAATCATAAATTCGAACCTAGAAACCATAATGCCACATTTAGGAATGACATTTACATGGACATTTCATCAAACACATAACATGCAATATTAGATCACAATTCATTTTAAAGGCAAAAGGACAAAAAACAAGTAATCTTTAAAGACATCTAGGCATAAGCACTAAGAACGAGGATACAATCAAGCCAATAAACTCATTATACACTAAGAAATCAAGACGTATCGAATAAAAGCAAAAATTCGAACCTAGAAACCGAATGCCACATTTAGGAGTCACATTTACATGGACATTTCATCGAACACTTGGCGTACAATAGTATATCACAAGTCATTTTAAACGCAAAAGAAAAAAAACAAGTGATCTTTAAAGACATCTAGGCATAAGAACTAAGAATGAGGATACTATCAAGCCAATAAGCACATTCTGCACTACAAAATCAAGACCGATTGAGTAAGAGCATAAATTCGACCTAGAAACCGAATGCCACAATTAGGAGCGACATTTACATGGACATTTTATCGAACACTTGGAGTGCAATGTTTGATCACAAGTCATTTTATAGGCAAAAGGAGAAAAAACAAGTGATCTTTAAAGACATCTAGGCATAAGCATAAAGAATGAGGATAGTATCCAGCCAATAAGCACATTGTGCACTACAAAATAAAGACGTATCGAATAAAAGCCTAAATTCGAACCTAGAAATCGAATGCCACGTTTAGGAGTGACATTTACATGGACATTTCATCGAACACTTGGCGTGCAGTGTTAGATCACAAGGCATTTTAAAGGCAAAAGGAGAGAAAACAAATAATCTTTTAAGACATCTCGGCATAAGCATAAAGAATGAGCATACTATCAAGCCAATAAGCACATTCTACACTACAAAATCAAGAACAATCGATTAAAAGCATAAATTCGAACCTAGAAACCTAATGCAAAATTTCAGAGTGACATTTTCATGGACATTTCATCGAACACTTGGCGTGCAATAATAGAAAACAATTCTGCACAAACATTGAGGATAGTATGAAGCCAATAAGCACATTCTGCACTACAAAATCAAGACATATCGAATAAAAGCATAAATTAGAACCTAGAAACCGAATGCCACTAAATTCGAAGAAGTGATCCTTAAATACATCTAGGCATAAGCACTAAGAATGAGGATACTATCAAGCCAATAAGCACATTCTTCACTACAAAATCAAGACCGATTGAGTAAGAGAATAAATTCGAACCTAGAAACCGAATGCTACAATTAGGAGTGACATTTACATGGACATTTCATCGAACACTTTGAGTGCAATGTTTGATCACAAGTCATTTTAAATGCTAAAGGAGAAAAAACAAGTGAACTTTAAAAACATCTAGGCATAAGCATAAAGAATGAGGATAGTATCAAGCAAATAAGCACATTCTGCACTACAAAATCAAGAACAATCGAATAAAAGCATAAATTCGAACCTAGAAATCTAATGTCACATTTAGGAGTCACATTTACATGGACATTTCATCGAACACTTGGCGTACAATAGTATATCACAAGTCATTTTAAACGCAAAAGAAGAAAAAACAAGTGATCTTTAAAGACATCTAGGCATTTACATGGACATTTCATCGAACACTTGGCGTGTAGTGTTAGATCACAAGGCATTTTAAGAGCAAAATGAGAAAAAACAAGTAATCTTGTAAGACATCTCGGTATAAGCATAAAGAATGAGGATACTATCAAGCAAATAAGCACATTCTACACTACAAAATCAAGAACAATCGATTAAAAGCATAAATTCGAACCTAGAAATCTAATGCAACATTTCGGAGTGATATTGATAACATGCATTTAGGTAGTGTTTATGATGCATATTTATGTTTATTTTGCATGGTTTTAGCTTAGTTTAGTCTAGTTCTCAGGTTTTTAGGCTTTCTAGGAAATTCGGGTTTTGCGCTTGTTTTGTTCGGTTTTGCAGATCTTTAGGTAAACAAGCATAGATGGGATGGATCTTATATGATTGTGGTGGTGTTTGGTGAATCTTAGAGTGATACAAGTGAATATTAGAAGAGTTAACGTCCAAGAGCTTGTGTGAAAAGAACGCTTAAACCCGGGCTATGTATTGGAATTCTTGTTTCAACACCTCTATCTTGCAATGCTTGATTTGGGAGCTACAGTGCTCGGATGAAGCTGAATTTGCTATCACTGGAAAGCTAATTCAAAGAGATACAATTCATATGTTTACTCCGAGTCCAAATTCCAACTATAAGTGGGTCAAAACAGCCTTTGAAGTGTCACCTGAATGCTGAACCGAGAGTAATTGTGCGGGATGACAATTGCTCGGCCGCGCAATCCTCATGCAAACCGAGCAATCGTTTTTTTTTTCACGAGAACGACATTTAGGCTTGACTTTTGGGCCTACGGTTATATCATATCCGAGTATAGCTTAAAGATAGATCTTTTGAGGATTATTTGGAAGACATATTTAAACCTTATGTTAGTTTTATTTTCATAACTTTGGATCATACTTTTGGAGGCTAGGGTTTTTCTCTCAAGAAAGACTTTGAACCTTTGTAAGTTTGATTTTAATTTCAATTATGCATTGCTAATTTTCCCTTGTGTTTGACTAATTAGTGAAGTCATGAATTGTGTATGATTGTGAGATTTAATTGATTCTCGGCAAACTTGAATAGAAATTATTCCATGTTCTTAATTGAATCAGAATTATTCTAGGGTTTTGTTAGATTAGCTACCTAATAGAATTTCTAGGTTAATTTACAACTGAATCTGCTTAATTACCGGTCAGGGTTAATCTGATCAAGAGTAGACTTTAATTAATTTAGTACCGGTTGGACAATTTGATTAAAGTAGGGAATAAATTCACAAGTCACTTAGATGTCTGGTTGCTCTAAGTGTTTGTTTCTATTGATAACTTAAATCGTTAAGCTGTTATTTAATTGAATCTAGAAGGTCTAATAGGTTATTAGATAATTAGGGTTGTTAGAACTGGTTGGTCTATCAACTAAATCTGAAGTTCGTGTTTTAGTCCTTAGTAGGATCATTATCCACAATAGATTATTCAAGTGAGAAGAGAATCAAGAGAATCGATGATCAATAAAGAAATATCATGATGGATCTAATTAGTTGAACATGTTTTTCTCATATTTGTTAACTCAATCATAATTGCATTCGTAGTTAGTTTTCAATTTTTGCATAGTAGTTTAGACTTTCAATCAATAAACCCCCCATATTAGTTACTTGTCACTTAAGCAATAACACAAATACAGGAGTCTATGTGGGCTCGACCCTTGCTTACCGCTCTACTGAGTTAGTTGAGTTAGGTTTCTTTGATAGGTATAAACGACCACGAAAAATACCTCATCAAATTTGGCGTCGTTGCCGTGGACTCGTCGCTATTTGTGTTTTTACTTTTGTGCTATTTTTGGTGTTGTGAACCTATCTTACGGTTCATAACACCCGTGCAACTAATCTATGGCTTTGTTCGATTGTAGACAACTGCAGGATGAACACTTCCATGACTATTTTTCAAGATTTCAAGACCATGTGTTTGAACTTGGTGCTTGGGGATTACGATACAGTGATAAAGAGGTGAGTATGGGAGTTATCCATGGAAAGTTTGTGCTGGCATAGAGATTCTTACAAAGCCTAGGGAGCCTGAGTCATCTTCACTCACGTGGAGTAAATTTCTTGAGGGTTTTACGGTTTTGGAACAAGACTCGTTTGTTGACCATGATGACTTCTTTGCTGATGAAGTAGACAACCATGAGGGAGAAAATCAACATGATACATCTGTTAAGGCTCCCATTGTCATGGTGCGCCCTATGTTAGGCCTTGACATCCCATGCTTCAGTTTCGCCACCTTCTCACATCAAGATCTTATGGATTTCCAAGATGAGAAGCCAAGTCTACAACACAAGGTGGAAGATGGAGAATATATGGAGTTCATGTTGGATAAAAGTGGTATTGCTGAGAAGTGCTTTGATTCATACTGTATGTATTTTCTAAAGCCACCACTTGTGCTGAATTTATTTGAACAAATGCCATATCATGCCAACTGGGCACACATGTTTGATAAGTTAAAACGATCTTTGAAAGTTATATTATGCATGTTTAATTTATCATGATGTTACTTATGTTTTTCTGAGATGTGTGCATGGGGATTTGACAGGTTGCTAAGGGCATTGACAATGTTTAATCTTCTCAATTTATGCTAAGGGTCAAGCTAATGACATTAAACAAGCGCTTCTTGGGAGGCAACCCAAGGTTTAGAGTAGTTTTGTTTTTCATTTATAATCTTTTACTTTTTAGGTAGTTTTTGGTGTGTGTTAGATATCCTAGGTCGGAAGATTGATAACCCGAAGAAGCCACCACCACCACCGTCGGATTTCCCGCCATCTTACACGGATCACTAGAGTTTTTGTAAGTATTTCTCTTCTCTTTACTTCTTACTATACTTTGGGGACAAAGTATGTTTTAAGCATGGGGGAAGGGACTTACTTGTTTGCATTGAATATAGTTGGATTAGTTTAGGTCATATTTAAAATTTTTGCATGCATTGATTAAAATGTTGAATAATGAAAAAAAATCAGAAAAAATTGAAAAAATACAAAAAAATATTGCATTTAGGTTCTTATTTCCCCATTGTTTGATTCCTCTTGTGTTTCTAAGTTAAGTATAAGTTCTAACCCATGATTTGCATGATTTACGGATGTTAATATGATATAAGCATGATCATTTATTAAATGACTTGATTATAGGATGGAGCATGTATTTAGCTTGAGTTTTAGATTCATTCTGAAGTTCTAGACAAAACAATTAGCCTTGTGAGATTTAATTTTTGGCGTTTCATGATATATTTGTTCTTTACATTCTTGAGTGTATCACCATGATTATCTAGCTCTAGAACTTGCGTTAATACTCTATTTTGAGGCTGCTTTATATGATTGAATGCATGACATTAACATGATTGAGCCAAATTTTCTTATTAGCCTATTATTTCCCTTCCTACCCTACAAGATCCAGGTTTTTGACACCCCATTTCTTTTAAGCTTTAAGCCTATTTTTGGTTGCTCCACAAAATTTTCCTAGCCTAATAAGCTTGACCCAGGATCCGGGATTTAGGACTTTAGGTTGTGTTTTTGGTTTTGTGTGAGTTATGTATAAGTATGGGGGAGTTGGAGAAAAGGAAGAAAAGAAGAAATAAAACTCTTGGTTTCAAGGAAAAAATGAAGATGAAGTTTGTTGCAAAATAAGCAAAAGAAAAAGTGCTTAAAAGTTAGTAGTCTTCATTAACAAAGTAAGAAAGAGTTGAAAAGAGGAAAAAGAAAGAAGAAAAAGAAAAAGAAAATTAGCAAAGTGCTTTAATGTAATTGTAATGAGTTGGTAGAAAGAAGTTTGGAAGAAGTTGAGAAGAAAGTGTTGAAGTTTGGGTTAGGATTAGTTCTCTATCCCGGATTTAGCACCACAAGCCAAATATTATCCCTTCCAAATTTCTCTTTACCTTGACCTCATTACAAGCCTTAAAAAGACCTCATGATTCTTGTTATGTATTTGATCCCCAGCGGTGGAGATTTAGAACTCTGATGCTAGCATATGGTAGTCTAGTTTTCATGGGCCATTTTTGAGTGAAACACGTCCTTTATACACTTGAGAGTTGAGTGCAAACACAATTTCCTTGGTGAGGTCGAGAATGAATGAATGGTCTTTAATTGTTGCTTACCATAATGCATGTTGAGAAGTCTTGGTTGGGTTTTTGATTATATGTGAAATGCTTGTTTAACTTGAGATGGACGTATGATTGCATTTCTATGGTGTGATTTGGATTTATGTCTTGCTTGAGGACAAACAAGGGTTAAGCATGGGGGAATTTGATAGCTTGCATTTAGGTAGTGTTTATGATGCATATTTATGTTTATTTTGCATCGTTTTAGCTTAGTTTAGTCTAGTTCTCAGTGCTTTAGGTTTTCTAGGAAATTCGGGTTTTGCGCTTGTTTTGTTCGGTTTTGCAGATCTTTAGGTAAACAAGCATAGATGGGATGGATCTTAGATGATTTTGGTGGAGTTTGATGAAGCTTAGAGTGATACAAGTGAAGATTAGAAGAGTTAACGTCCAAGAGCTTGTGTGAAAAGAACGCTTAAACCCGGGCTATGTATTGGAGTTCTTGTTTCGACACCTCTATCTTGCAATGCTTGATTTGGGAGCTATAGTGTTGGAATGAAGCTGAATTTGCTATCATTGGAAAGCTAATTCCAAGAGCTAGAATTCATGTTTTTACTCCGAGTACAACTTCCAAATATAAGTGGGTCAAAACAACCTCTGAAGTGCCACCTGAATGCTGAACCGAGAGTAATTGCGCGGGATCACAATTGCTCGGCCGCACAATTCGGTGAAATTTCGCGCAATTGGGACTGAGGGATGATTGCGCGGGATGAAAATTGCTCGGCCGCGCAATCCTCATGCAAATCGAGCAATCGGTGTTTTTCACGCGGACGACATTTAGGCTTGAGTTTTGGGCCTAGGGTTATTTCATATCCGAGTATAGCATAAAGAAAGATCTTTTGAGGATATATTATTTGGAAGACATATTTAAACCTTATGTTAGTTTTATTTTCATAACTTTGGATCATACTTTTGGAGGCTAGGGTTTTTCTCTCAAGGAAGACTTTGAACCTTTGTAAGTTTGATTTTAATTTCAATTATGCATTGCTAATTTTCCCTTGTGTTTGACTAATTAGTGAAGTCATGAATTGTGTATGATTGTGAGATTTAATTGATTCTCGGCAAACTTGAATAGAAATTATTCCATGTGCTTAATTGAATCAGAATTATTCTAGTGTTTTGTTAGATTAGCTACCTAATAGAATTTCTAGGTTAAATTACAACTGAATCTGATTAATTACCGGTCGGAGTTAATCTGACCAAGAGTAGACTTTAATTAATTTAGTATCGGTTGGACAAGTTGATTAAAGTAGGGAATAAATTCACAAGTCACTTAGATGTCTGGTTGCTCTAAGTGTTTGTTTCTATTGATAACTTGAATCGTTAAGCTGTTATTTAATTGAATCTAGAAGGTCTTCTAGGTTATTAGATAATTAGGGTTGTTAGAACTGGTTGGTCTATCAACTAAATCTGAAGTTCGGGTTTTAGTCCTTAGTAGGATCATTATCTACAATACATTATTCAAGTGAGAAGAGAATCAAGAGAATCGATGATCAATAAAGCAATATCATGATGGATCTAATTAGTTGAACACGCTTTTCTCATATTTGTTAACTCAATCATAATTGCATTCATAGTTAGTTTTCAATTTGCATAGTAGTTTAGACTTTCAATCAATAAACCCCCCATATTAGTTACTTGGCACTTAAGCAATAACACAAATACAAGAGTGTATGTGGGATCGACCCTTGCTTACTGCTCTACTGAGTTGGTTGAGTTAGGTTTCTTTGATAGGAATAAACTACCACGAAAAATACCTCATCAAATTTGGCGTCGTTACCGGGGACTCGTCGCTATTTGTGTTTTTACTTTTGTGCTATTTTTGGTGTTGTGAACCTATCTTACGGTTCATAACACCCGTGCTACTAATCTATGGCTTTGTTCGATTGTAGACAACTGCAGGATGAACACTTCCATGACTATTTTTCAAGATTTCAAGACCATGTGTTTGAACTTGGTGCTTGGGGATTACGATACAGTGATAAAGAGGTGAACATGGGAGTTATCCATGGTATGAATCTTGAGACAAGGGGATTGGTTGATTACATGAGCAATGGGAGGCTTTTATATATGGGACCTGAGGAATGCTGGGATATCTTATGTTTCATGAGCCATCAAAGCTTTCTGGTTGAGTCATCTTCCCAACCACCCCAACCGGTTGATAAGTCTCTTGAGGATATTATCAGGGATATCTCAAAAGGGGCGGATGCTATAATCACGGAGCATTGTTAGTCATGTTCTTCAAGTTTTCATTCCACAATCTCATGTCCTTTTGAGCTGTGTGGAAATGGTGGTGGAATCACATTGGAGTTAAACGATCATGAGTCAAACACCCAAATTCAAGTTGAAGAGCAATCTAAGACACTTGATGTGGGTTATGAGGATGAATTTGATGTCCAATATGAAGTCACACCTATAAGGCAAGTTGAGCAGATCATCACAGAGCCAAAGGAAGTTTGTGCTGGCATAGAGATTCTTACAGAGCCTAGGGAGCCTGAGTCATCTTCACTCACGTGGAGTAAATTTCTTGAGGGTTTTACGGTTTTGGAACAAGACTCGTTTGTTGACCATGATGACTTCTTTGCTGATGAAGTAGACAACCATGAGGGAGAAAATCAACATGATACATCTGTTAAGGCTCCCATTGTCATGGTGCGCCCTATGTTAGGCCTTGACATCCCATGCTTCAGTTTCGCCACCTTCTCACATCAAGATCTTATGGATTTCCAAGATGAGAAGCCAAGTCTACAACACAAGGTGGAAGATGGAGAATATATGGAGTTCATGTTGGATAAAAGTGGTATTGCTGAGAAGTGCTTTGATTCATACTGTATGTATTTTCTAAAGCCACCACTTGTGCTGAATTTATTTGAACAAATGCCATATCATGCCAACTGGGCACACATGTTTGATAAGTTAAAACGATCTTTGAAAGTTATATTATGCATGTTTAATTTATCATGATGTTACTTATGTTTTTCTGAGATGTGTGCATGGGGATTTGACAGGTTGCTAAGGGCATTGACAATGTTTAATCTTCTCAATTTATGCTAAGGGTCAAGCTAATGACATTAAACAAGCGCTTCTTGGGAGGCAACCCAAGGTTTAGAGTAGTTTTGTTTTTCATTTATAATCTTTTACTTTTTAGGTAGTTTTTGGTGTGTGTTAGATATCCTAGGTCAAAAGATTGATAACCCGAAGAAGCCACCACCACCACCGTCGGATTTCCCGCCATCTTACACGGATCACTAGAGTTTTTGTAAGTATTTCTCTTCTCTTTACTTCTTACTATACTTTGGGGACAAAGTATGTTTTAAGCATGGGGGAAGGGACTTACTTGTTTGCATTGAATATAGTTGGATTAGTTTAGGTCATATTTAAAATTTTTGCATGCATTGATTAAAATGTTGAATAATGAAAAAAAATCAGAAAAAATTGAAAAAATACAAAAAAATATTGCATTTAGGTTCTTATTTCCCCATTGTTTGATTCCTCTTGTGTTTCTAAGTTAAGTATAAGTTCTAACCCATGATTTGCATGATTTACGGATGTTAATATGATATAAGCATGATCATTTATTAAATGACTTGATTATAGGATGGAGCATGTATTTAGCTTGAGTTTTAGATTCATTCTGAAGTTCTAGACAAAACAATTAGCCTTGTGAGATTTAATTTTTGTCGTTTCATGATATATTTGTTCTTTACATTCTTGAGTGTATCACCATGATTATCTAGCTCTAGAACTTGCGTTAATACTCTATTTTGAGGCTGCTTTATATGATTGAATGCATGACATTAACATGATTGAGCCAAATTTTCTTATTAGCCTATTATTTCCCTTCCTACCCTACAAGATCCAGGTTTTTGACACCCCATTTCTTTTAAGCTTTAAGCCTATTTTTGGTTGCTCCACAAAATTTTCCTAGCCTAATAAGCTTGACCCAGGATCCGGGATTTAGGACTTTAGGTTGTGTTTTTGGTTTTGTGTGAGTTATGTATAAGTATGGGGGAGTTGGAGAAAAGGAAGAAAAGAAGAAATAAAACTCTTGGTTTCAAGGAAAAAATGAAGATGAAGTTTGTTGCAAAATAAGCAAAAGAAAAAGTGCTTAAAAGTTAGTAGTCTTCATTAACAAAGTAAGAAAGAGTTGAAAAGAGGAAAAAGAAAGAATAAAAAGAAAAAAAAAAGAAGCAAAGTGCTTTAATGTAATTGTAATGAGTTGGTAGAAAGAAGTTTGGAAGAAGTTGAGAAGAAAGTGTTGAAGTTTGGGTTAGGATTAGTTCTCTATCCCGGATTTAACACCACAAGCCAAATATTATCCCTTCCAAATTTCTCTTTACCTTGACCTCATTACAAGCCTTAAAAAGACCTCATGATTCATGTTATGTATTTGATCCCCAGCGGTGGAGATTTAGAACTCTGATGCTAGCATATGGTAGTCTAGTTGTCATGGGTGATTTTTGAGTGAAACACGTCCTTTATACACTTGAGAGTTGAGTGCAAACACAATTTCCTTGGTGAGGTCGAGAATGAATGAATGGTCTTTACTTGTTGCTTACCATAATGCATGTTGAGAAGTCTTGGTTGGGTTTTTGATTATATGTGAAATGCTTGTTTGACTTGAGATGTATGTATGATTGCATTTCTATGGTGTGATTTGGATTTATGTCTTGCTTGAGGACAAGCAAGGGTTAAGCATGGGGGAATTTGATAGCTTGCATTTAGGTAGTGTTTATGATGCATATTTATGTTTATTTTGCATGGTTTTAGCTTAGTTTAGTCTAGTTCTCAGGTTTTTAGGTTTTCTAGGAAATTCGGTTTTTGCGCTTGTTTTGTTCGGTTTTGCAGATCTTTAGGTAAACAAGCATAGATGAGATGGATATTAGATGATTGTGGTGGAGTTTGATGAAGCTTAGAGTGATACAAGTGAAGATTAGAAGAGTTAACGTCCAAGAGCTTGTGTGAAAAGAACGCTTAAACCCGGGCTATGTATTGGAGTTCTTGTTTCGACAACTCTATCTTGCAATGCTTGATTTGGGAGCTATAGTGTTGGAATGAAGCTGAATTTGCTATCATTGGAAAGCTAATTCCAAGAGCTAGAATTCATGTTTTTACTCCGAGTACAACTTCCAAATATAAGTGGGTCAAAACAACCTCTGAAGTGCCACCTGAATGCTGAACCGAGAGTAATTGCGCGGGATCACAATTGCTCGGCCGCACAATTCGGTGAAATTTCGCGCAATTGGGACTGAGGGATGATTGCGCGGGATGAAAATTGCTCGGCCGCGCAATCCTCATGCAAACCGAGCAATCGGTGTTTTTCACGCGGACGACATTTAGGCTTGACTTTTGGGTCTAGGGTTATATCATATTCGAGTATAGCTTAAAGATAGATCTTTTGAGGATTATTTGGAAGACATATTTAAACCTTATGTTGGTTTTATTTTCATAACTTTGGATCATACTTTTGGAGGCTAGGGTTTTTCTCTCAAGAAAGACTTTGAACCTTTGTAAATTTGATTTTAATTTCAATTATGCATTGCTAATTTTCCCTTGTGTTTGACTAATTAGTGAAGTCATGAATTGTGTATGATTGTGAGATTTAATTGATTCTCGACAAACTTGAATAGAAATTATTCCATGTGCTTAATTGAATCAGAATTATTCTAGGGTTTTATTAGATTAGCTACCTAATAGAATTTCTAGGTTAATTTACAACTGAATCTGATTAATTACCGGTCGGAGTTAATCCGATCAAGAGTAGACTTTAATTAATTCGAACTATAAAATCAAGACGTATCGAATAAAACCATAATTTCGAACGTAGAAACCGAATGCCACATTTAGAAGTGACATTTAAATGGACATTTCATCGAACACTTGGCGTGCAATGTTAGATAAAAAGTCATTTTAAAGCCAAAATAAGAAAAAAACAAGTGAACTTTAAAGACATCTAGGCAAAAGCATAAAGAATGAGGATAATATCAAGAAAATAAGCACATTCTGCACTACAAAATAAAGAACAATCAAATAAAAACATAAATTCGGACCTAGAAACCGAATTCCACATTTAGGAGTGACATTAACATGGATATTCATCAAACACTTGGTGTGCAATGTTAGATCACAAGTTATTTTAAAGACAAAAGAAGAAAAAACAAGTGATCTTTAAAGACATCTAGGGATAAGCACAAAGAATGAGGATAGTATCATGAAAATAAGAACATTCTGCACTACAAAATAATGAACAATTTAATAAAACCATAAATTTGAACCTAGAAACCGAATGCCACATTTAGGAGTGACATTTACATGGACATTTCATCGAACACATGGCGTGCAATGTTTGACCACTAGTCATTTTAAAGGCAAAAGGAGAAAAAACAATTAATGTTGAAAGACAACTAGGCATAAGCACTTTGAATGAGGGTAGTATCAAGCCATAAAGCACATTTGGTACTACAAAACCGAAACATATCGAATAAAAACATAAATTAGAACCTAGAAACCGAATGCCACATTTAGGAGTGACATTTACATGGAGATTTCATCGAACACTTGGCGTGCAATGTTAGATCAAAAGTCATTTTAATGGCAAAAGGAGAAAAAACAAGTAAACTTTAAATACATCTAGGCATAAGCACTAAGAATGAGGATAGTATCAAGCCAATAAGCACATTCTGCACTACAAAATCAATTTATGTCGAATAAAAGCATAAATTCGAACCTAGAAACTGAATGCCACATTTAGGAGTGACATTTACAAGGACATTTCATCGAACACTTGGCGTGCAATGTTAGATCAAGAGTCAGTTTAATGGCAGAAGGAGAAAAAACAAGTGAAATTTAATGACATCTAGGCATAAGCATAAATAATGAGGATAGTATCAAGCAAATAAGCACATTCTATACTACAAAATCAAGAACAATCGAATAATAGCATAAATTCGAACCTAGAAGCCGAATGCCACATTTAGGAGTGACATTTACATAAACATTTCATCGAACACTTACAATATGAGATCACAAGTCATTTTAAATGCAAAAGAAGAAAAAACAATGAGTGACATTTACATGGACATTGAAACCGAACAAATGGCGTGCAATGTTAGATCACAAGTCGTTTTAAAGGCAAAATGAGAAAAAAATAAGTAATCTTTAAAGACATCTAGGCATAAGCACTAAGAATGAGGATACTATCAAGCCAATAAGCACATTCTACACTACAAAATCAAGACGTATTGAATAAAAGCATAAGCTCGAACCTAGAAAGCAAATGCCACATTTAGAAGTGACATTTACATGGACATTTCATCGAACACTTGGGGTGCAATGTTTGACCAAAAGTCATTTTAAAGGCAAAAGGAGAAAAAACAAGTAAACTTTAAAGACACCTAGGCATAAGCATAAAGAATGAGGATACTATCAAGCAAATAAGCACATTCTACACTACAAAATCAAAGAACAATCGAATAAAAGCATAAATTCGAACCTAGAAACCGAATACAACATTTAGGAGTGACATTTTCAAGGACATTTCATCGAACACTTGGCATGCAATAGTAGATCACAAGTAATTTTAAAAGCAAAAGAAGAAAAAACAAGTGAACTTTAAAGACATCTAGGCATTAGCACAAAGAATGAGGATATTATAAAGCAAATAAGCACACTCTGCCCTACAAAATCAAGAACAATCGAATAAAAGCATAAATTCGTACCTAGAAACCGAATGCCACATTTAGGAGTGACAATTATATATGGATATCATCTAACACTTGGCGTGCAATGTTAGATCACAAGTCATTTTAAAGGCAAAAAAAGAAAAACAAGTGATCTTTAAAGACATCTAGGCATAAGCACAAAGAATGAGGATTGTATCAAGCCAATAAGCACATTCTTCACTACAAAATCAAGAACAAATGAATAAAAGCATAAATTCGAACCTAGAAACCGAATGCCACATTTAGGAGTGACATTTACAAGGACATTTCATCGAACACATGGCGTGCAATGTTAGATCACAAGTCATTTTAAAGGCAAAAGGAGAAAAAACAAGTAATCTTTAAAGACATCTAGGCATAAGCACTATGAATGAGGATAGTATCAAGGCAATAAGGACATTCTGCACCAAAAAATTAAGACGTATCGAAAAAAGCATAAATTCGAACCTAGAAACCGAATGCCACATTTAGGAGTGACATTTACATGGACATTTCATCGAACACTTGACAAGGAATGTTAGATCAAAAGTCATTTTAAAGGGCAAAAGAAGAAAAAACAAGTGAACTTAAAAGACATATAGGCATAAGCATAAAAAATGACGATAGTATCAAGCAAATAAGCACACACTACACTACAAAATCAAAAACAATCAAATAAAAGCATAAATTCGAACCTAGAAACAGAATGCCACATTTACCAGTGACATTTACATGGATATTCATCGAGCACTTGGCGTGCAATGTTAGATCACAAGTCATTTTAAAGGCAAAAGAAGAAAAAACAAGTAATTTTTAAAGACATCTACGAATAAGCACAAAGAATGAGGATTGTATCAAGCCAATAAGCACATTCTTCACTACAAAATCAAGAACAAATGAATAAAAGCATAAATTCGAACCTAGAAACCGAATGCCACATTAAGGAGTGACATTTACATAGACCTTTCATCGAACACATGGCGTGCAATGTTAGATCACAAGTCATTTTAAAGGCACAAGGAGAAAAAATAAGTAATCTTTAAAGACTTCTAGGCATAAGCACTAAGACTGAGGATGCTATCAAGCCAATAAGCACATTATGCACTACAAAATCAACACGTATCTAATAAAACAATAAATTCGAACCTAGAAACAGAATGCAACATTTAGGAGTGACATTTACATGGACATTTCATCGAACACTTTGCGTGGAATGTTTGATCAAAAGTCATTTTAAAGGAAAAAGGAGTAAAAAACAAGTGAACATTAAAGACATCTAGGCATAAGCATAAAAAATGACGATTGTATCAAGCAAATAAGCACACTCTACACTAAAAAATCAAGAACAATCAAATAAAAGCATAAATTCGAACCTAGAAACCGAATGCCAAATTTAGGAGTGACATTTACATGGACATTTCATCGAACACTTGACGTACAATATTAGATCACAAACCATTATAAAGGTAAAAGAAGAAAAAACAAGTGATCTTTGAGTACATCTAGGCATAAACACAAAGAATGAGGATACTATCAACCCAATAAGAACATTCTGCACTACAAAATCAACACGTATCGAATAAAAGCATAAGTTTGAACCTAGAATACGAATGCAACAATTAGGAGTGACACTTACATGGACAATAAGCACGAACCTAGAACACTTGTCGTGCAATGTTAAATTACAAGTCATTTTAAAGGCAAAAGGAGAAAAAACAAGTGATCAAGCCAATAAGCACATTCTACAAAACAAAAAGATGACCGATCGAAAAAAAGCATAAATTCAAACCTAGAAACCGAAGTCCACATTTAGGAGTGACATTTATTTTGACATTTCATCGAACACTTGGCGTTCAATGTTAGATCACAAGTCATTTTAAAGACAAAAGTAGAAAAAAGAAGTGATCATTTAAGACATCTAGGCATAAGCACAAAGAATGTGGATAGTATCAAACTAATAAGCACATTCTGCACTACAATATCAAGACATATCGAATTAAAGCATAAATTCGAACCTAAAACCCTAATGTCAGGTTTAGGAGTGACATTTACATGGACATTTCATCGTACACATGGCATGCAATGTTAGATCACAAGTCATTTTAAAGACAAAAGCGAAAACACAAGTGAACATTTATAGAGATCTAGTCATAAGCATAAAGAATGAGGATAATATCAAGCCCATAAGCACATTCAGCACTACAAAAAAAGGAACAATCGAATAAAAGCATAATATTTAACGTAGAAACAGAATGCCACATTTAGGTGTGACATTTACATGGACATTTCATCAAACACTTGGCAAATGATAAAAAAACAAGTGATATTTAATGACATCTACGCACAAGAATAAAGAATGAGGATAATTTCAAGCCAATAAGCAAATTTTGCACTACAAAATAAAGAACAATCAAATATGAGCGTAAATTCGATCCTAGGACCGAATCCCACATTTAGGAGCGACATTTACATGGATATTTCACCGAACACTTGGCGTGCAATGTTAGATCACAAGTTATTTTATGGGCAAAAGGAGAAAAAACAAGTGATCCTTAAAGACATCTAGGCAAAAGCACAAAGAATGAGGATAGTATCAAGACAATAAGCACATTCTACACTACGGATAAAGACATATCGAATTAAAGCATAAATTCGAACCCAAAAACCAAATGCCACATTTAAGAGTGACATATACATGGACATTTCATCGTACACTTGCAATGTTAGATCACAAGTCATTTTAAGGACAAAAGAGAAAAAACAAGTGAGCTTTATAGACATATAGTCATAAGCATAAAGAATGAGGATAGTATCAAGCCCATAAGCACATTCTGCACTACAAAATCAAGAACAATCGAATAAAAGCATAAATTCCAACTTAGAAACCGAATCCCACATT
Organism: Fallopia convolvulus; assembly: GCA_964016875.1. NCBI lineage: Eukaryota > Viridiplantae > Streptophyta > Magnoliopsida > Caryophyllales > Polygonaceae > Fallopia > Fallopia convolvulus. Next base: position 42,109,653 of record OZ024720.1, read on the forward strand.
TAGGAGTGACATTTACATATACATTTCATCGAACACTTGGCGTAGAATGTTAGATCACAAGTCAATTTTAAAGGAAAAATAAGAGAAAACAAGTGAGCTTTAATGACATCTAGGCTAAGCATAAACAATTATGATAGTATCAAGCCAATAAGCATATTCTGCACTACAAAATCAAGAACAATCGAATAAAAGCATAAATTCGAACCTAGAAACCGAATGCCACATTTAGGAGTGACGTTTACATGGATATTCATCGAACACTTGGCGTGCAATGTTAGATCACAAGTAATTTTAAAGGAAAAAGAAGAAAAACAAGTGAACTTTAAAGATATCTAGGCATAAGAATAAAGAATAACAATGTTATAAAGCAAATAAGCGCACTCTGCACTACAAAATCAAGAACAATCGAATAAAAGCATAAATTCGTACCTAGAGACCGAATACCACATTTAGGAGTGACATTTACATGGATAGTCATCGAACACTTGACGTGCAATGTTAGATCACAAGTCATTTTAAAGGCAAAAGAAGAAAAAACAAGTGATTTTTAAAGACATCTAGGCATAAGCACAAAGAATGAGGATTGTATCAAGCGAATAAGCACATTCTCCACTAAAAAAAATCAAGACGTATCGAATAAAAGAATAAATTCGATCCTATAAACCGAATGCCACATTTAGGAGTGACATTACATGGACATTGTATCGAGCACTTGGCATGCAGTGTTAGATCACAAGTCATTTTAAAGGGAAAAGGAGAAAAAACAAGTGATCTTCAGAAGACATCTAGGCATAAGCACAAAGAATGAGGATAGTATCAAGCCAATAAGCACATTCCGCACTACAAAATTAAGACGTATCAAATAAAAGCATAAACCTAGAAACAGAATGCCACATTTAGGAGTGACATTTACATGGACATTTCATCGAACACTTGGCGTGCAATGTTAGATCAAAAAGTCATTTTTAAGGAAAAAGAAGAAAAAATAACTGAACTCTAAAGACATCTAGGCATAAGCATAAAATATGACGATAGTATGAAGGAAATAAGCACACTCTACACTACAATATCAAGAACAACCGAATAAAAGCATAAATTCGAACCTAGAAACCGAATGCCAAATTTGGGAGTGACATTTACATGGACATTTCATAGAACACTTGGCGTACGACATTAGATTACAAGTCATTTTAAAGGCAAAAGAAGAAAAAAAAGCCATCTTTAAAGACATCTAGGCATAAGTACAAAGAATGATGATAGTATCAAGCAAATAAGCACATTCTACACTACAAAAATCAAGTAGAATCGAATAAAAGCATAAATGCGAACCTAGATACTGAATGCCACATTTAGGAGTGACATTTACATGTACATTTCATCGAATACTTGGCGTGTAGTGTTAGATCACAAGTCATTTTAAAGGGAAAAAGAGAATAAACAAGTGATCTTCAAAGACATCTAGGCATAAGCACAAAGAATGACGATTGTGTCAAGCCAATAAGCACATTTTGCACTAAAAAGTCAAGACCGATCGAATAAGAGTATAAATTCGAACCTAGAAACCGAATCCCACATTTAAGAGTGAGGATAGTATCAAGCCAATAAGCACATTCTGCACTATAAAATCAAGACGTATCGATTAAAACCATAAATTCGAATCTAGAAACCGAATGTCACATTTAGAAGTGACATTTACATGGACATTTCATCGAACACTTGGCGTGCAATGTTAGATCAAAAGTCATTTTAAAGGGCAAAAGAAGAAAAAACAAGTGAACTTTAAAAACATCTAGGCATAAGCATAAAGAATGAGCATATTATAAAGCAAATAAGCACACTCTACACAACAAAATAAAGAACAATCGAATAAAAGCATAAATTCGTACCTAGTTACCGAATGCCACATTTAGGAGTGATAATTACATGGATATTCATCGAACACTTGGCGTGCAATGTTAGATCACAAGTCATTGTAAAGGCAAAAGGAGAAAAAACAAGTAATCATTAAAGACATCTAGGCATAAGCACTACGAATGAGGATAGTATCAAGGCAATAAGCACATTCTGCAATACAAAATCAAGACGTATCGAAAAAAGCATAAATTCGAACCTAGAAACCGAATGCCACATTTAGGAGTGACATTTAAATGGACATTTCATCGAACACTTGGCGTGCAATGTTAGATCGAAAGTCATTTTAAAGGGAAAAAGAAGAAAACACAAGTGAACTTAAAAGACATATAGGCATAAGCATAAAAAATGACGATAGTATCAAGCAAATAAGCACACTCTACACTACAAAATCAAGAACAATCGAACAAAAGCATAAATTCGAACCTAGAAACCGAATGCTTAATTTACGAGTCACATTTACATGTACATTTCATCGAACATTTGGCGTATGGTATTAGATCACAAACCATTTTAAAGGTAAAAGAAGAAAAAACAAGTGATCTTTGAGGACATCTAGGCATAAGCACAAAGAATGAGGATAGTAACAAGACAATAAGCACATTTTGCACTACAAAATCAAGACGTATCGAATAAAAGCATAAGTTCGAACCCAGAAAGCAAATGCCACATTTAGAAGTGACATTTACATGGACATTTCATCGAACACTTGTCGTACAATGTTAGATGAAAAGTCATTTTGAAGGCAAAAGGAGAAAAAACAAGTGAACTTTAAAGACATCTCGGCATAAGCATAAAGAATGAGGAATGTATCAAGCAAATAAGCACATTCTGCAGTACAAAATCAAGACCAATAGAATAAAAGCATAAATTCGTTCCTAGAAACCGAATGCCACATTTAGGAGTGACATTTACATGGATATTCATCTAACACTTGACGTGCAATTTTAGATCACAAGTCATTTTATAGTAAAAAGAAGAAAAAAACAAGTGATCTTTAAAGACATCTACGCATAAGCACAAAGAATGAGGATTGTATCAAGCCAACAAGCACATTCTTCACTACAAAATCAAGAAAAAATGAATAAAAGCATAAATTCGAACCTACAAACCGAATGCCACATTTAGGAGTGACATTTACATGGACATTTTATCGAACACATGGTGTGCAATGTTAGATCACAAGTTATTTTAAAGGCAAAAGGAGAAATAACAAGTAATCTTTAAAGACATCTAGGCATAGGCACTAAGAATGAGGATAGTATCAAGCCAATAAAGACATCTAGGCATAAGCATAAAGAGATCTAGGCATAAGGCAATAACAAGTGAACTTTAGACATATCTAGGCATAAGCATAAAGAATAAGGATAGTATCAAGGAAATAAGCACATTCTTCACTACAAAATCAAGAACAAATGAATAAAAGCATAAATTCGAACCTACAAACCGAATGCCACATTTAGGAGTGACATTTACATGGACATTTCATCGAACACATGGCGTTCAATGTTAGATCACAAGTCATTTTAAAGGCAAAAGGAAAAAAACAAGTAATCTTTAAAGACATCTAGGCATAAGCACTAAGAATGAGGATACTATCAAGCCAATAAGCACATTATGCACTACAAAATCAACACATATCGAATGAAAGCATAAATTCGAACCTAGAAACCGAATGCCACATTTAGGAGTGAAATTGATATGGACATTTCATCGAACACTTGGAGTGCAATGTTAGATAAAAATTCATTTTAAAGGCAAAAGGAGAAAAAACAAGTGAACTTTAAAGACATCTAGGCATAAGCATAAATAATAACGATAGTATCAAGCAAATAAGCACACTCTACACAACAAATCCAAGAACAATCGAATAAAAGCATAAATTCGAACCTAGAAACCGAAAGCCAAATTTAGGAGTGACATGTACATGGACATTTCATCGAACACTTAGCGTACAACATTAGATCATTTGTCATTTTAAAGGAAAAAGTAGAATAAAAAGCGATCTTTAAAGACATCTAGGCATAAGAAAAAAACGACGATAGTATCAAACACATAAGCACATTCTACACTACAAAATCAAGAAGAATCGAATAATTGCATAAATTCAAACCTAGATACCGAATGCCACATTTAGGAGTGACATTTACATGGACATTTCATCGAACACTTGACGTGCAATGTTAGATCAAAATTCATTTTAATGGCAAAAGGAGAAAAAACAAGTGAACTTTAAAGTCACCTAGGCATAAGCATAAGGAATAAGGATAGTATCAAGCAAATTAGCACATTTTACACTACAAAATCAAGAAACAGAATGCCACATTTAGGAGTGACATTTACATGGATATTCATCGAACACTTGGCATGTAATCTTAGATCACAAGTCATTTTAAAGGCAAAAGAAGAAAAAACAAGTGATCTTTAAAGACATCTACGCATAAGCACAAAGAATGAGGATTGTATCAAACCAATAAGCACATTCTAGACTACAAAATCAAGAACAATCGGATAAAAAGCATAAATTCGAACCCAGAAACCTAATGCAACATTGAGGAGTTACATTTTCATGGACATTTCATCGAACACTTGGCGTGCAATAGTATATCACAAGTCATTTTAAACGCAAAAGAAGAAAAAATAAGTGAACTTTAAAGACATCTAGGCATTAGCACAAAGAATGAGGATAGTATCAAGCCAATAAGCCCATTCTACACTACAAAATCAAGAACAATCGAATAAAAGCATAAATTCGAATCTAGAAACCGAATGCCACATTTAGGAGTGACATTTACATGGATATTCATCGAACACTTGGCGTGCAATGTTAGATCACAAGTCATTTTAAAGGTAAAAGAAGAAAAAACAAGTGATTTTTAAAGACATCTAGGCATAAGCACTAAGAATGAGGATACTATCAAGCCAATAAGCACATTATGCACTACAAAATCAACACGTATCGAATAAAAGCATAAATTCGAACCTAGAAACCGAATGCCACATTTAGGAGTGACATTTACATGGACATTTCATCGAACACATGGCTTGCAATGTTAGATATAAATTCATTTTATAGGCAAAAGGAGAAAAAACAAGCTATCTTTAAAGATATTTAGGCATAAGCACTACGAATGAGGATAGTATCAAGGCAATAAGCACATTCTGCACTACGAAATCAAGACGTATCGAAAAAAGCATAAATTCGAACCTTGAAACCGAATACCAGATTTTGACATTTACATGGACATTTCATCGAACACTTGGCGTGCAATGTTAGATCAAAAGTCACTTTAATGGCAAAAGGAGAAAAAACAAGAGAAGTTTAAAGACATCTAGGCATAAACATAAAGAACGAGGATAGTATCAAGCAAATAAGCACATTCTACACTACAAAATCAAGAACAATCGAATAAAAGCATAATTTCGAACCTATAAACCGAATGCCACATTTAGGAGTGACATTTACATGGACATTTCATCGTACACTTGGCGTACAATGTTAGATGACAAGTCATTTTAAATCAAAAGGAGAAAAAACAAGTGATCTATAAAGACATCTAGGCATAAGCATAAAGAATGAGGATAGTATCAAGCCAATATGCACATTGTGCACTACAAAATCAAGACGTATCGAATAAAAGCATAAATTCGAACCTAGAAACCGAATGCCACATTTAGGAGTGACGTTTACATGGACATTTAATCGAACACTTGGCATGAAGTGTTAGATCACAAGTCATTTTAAAGGGAAAAGGAGAAAAAACAAGTGATCTTTAAAAGACATCTAGGCACTAGCACAAAGACTGAGGATAGTATCAAGGCAATAAGCACATTCTACACTGCAAAATTAAGACGTATCGAGTAAAAGCATAAATTCTAACCTTGAAACAGAATGCCACATTTAGGAGTGACATTTACATGGACATTTCATCGAACACTTGGCGTGCAATGTTAGATCAAAAGTCTTTTTTAAGGCAAAAGAAGAAAAAACAACTGAACTTTAAAGACATTTAGGCATAAGCATAAAAAATGACATATCAAGCAAATAAGCACGCTCTACACTACAACATCAAGAACAATCGAATAAAAGCATAAATTCGAACCTAGAAACCGAATGCCAAATTTGGGAGTGATATTTACATGGACATTTCATAGAACACTTGGCATACGACATTAGATCACAAGTCATTTTAAAGGCAATAGAAGAAAAAAAAAAGCGATGTTTAAAGACATCAAGGCATAAGTACAACAAATGATGATGGTATCAAGCAAATAAGCACATTCTACACTCACTATTCTAAAAATCCCTTCTAGGCCCCGCCTTGGCATTGGAAGGTGCTAGCCCGCCTAGCCGTCCAAACCACCTAAGCACACGTTTAGGACCGCCTAGTCCACCGTTCAGGCCGTCTAGGCACTAGGCGTTCCCTCTCCGCCCAGCATGCACCTAGCGTTGTTTAGAACATTGTCTACATTATAAAATCAAGAAGAAACGAATAAAAGCATAAATTCGAACCTAGAAACCGAATGGCACATTTAGGAGTGACATTTACTTGGACGTTTCATCGAACACTTGGCATGAAGTGTTAGATCACAAGTCATTTCAAAGAGAAAAGGAGAAAAAACAAGTGATCTTTAAAAGACATCTAGGCATAAGCACAAAGAATGAGGATAGTATCAAGCCAATAAGCACATTCTACACTACAAAATTAAGACGTATCGAATAAAAGCATAAATTCTAACCTAGAAACAGAATGCCACATTTAGGAATGACATTTACATGGACAGTTCATCGAACACTTGGCATGCAATGTTAGATCAAAAGTCATTTTTAAGGCAAAAGAAGAAAAAACAACTGAACTCTAAAGACATCTAGGCATAAGCATAAAAAATGACGATAGTTTCAAGAAAATAAGCACACTCTACACTACAACATCAAGAACAATCAAATAAAAGCATAAATTCGAACCTAGAAAACGAATGCCAAATTTGGGAGTGACATTTACATGGACATTTCATAGAACACATGCCGTACCACATTAGATCACATGTAATTTTAAAGGCAAAAGAAGAAAAAAAGCGATCTTTAAAGACATCTATGTATAAGCATGAAAAATGACGATAGTATCAAGCAAATAAGCACACTCTACACTACAACTTCAAGAACAATCGAATAAAAGCATAAATTCGAACCTAGAAGCCGAATTCCAAAATTAGGAGTGACATTTACATGGACATTTCATCAAACACTTGGCGTACAATATTAGATCACAAACCATTTGGCGTGCAATGTTAGATCAAAAGTCATTTTGAAGGCAAAAGGAGATAAAACAAGTGATTTTTAAAGACATCTAGGCATAAGCATAAAGAATGAAGATAGTATCAAGCAAATAAGCTCATTCTGCAGTATAAAATCAAGAACAATCGAATAAAAGCATTAATTCGTACCTAGAAACCGAATGCCACATTTAGGAGTGACATTTACATGGACATTCATCAAACACTTGGCGTGCAATGTTAGATCACAAGTCATTTTAAAGGCAAAAGAAGAAAAAAAAACCAGTGATCTTTAAAGACATCTAAGCATAAGCAAAAAGAATGAGGATTGTATCAAGCCAACAAGCACATTCTTCACTACAAGATCTAGAACAAATAAATAAAAGCATAAATTCGAAACTAAAAACCTTATGCCACATTTAGGAGTGACATTTAAATGGACATTTCATCGAACACATGGCGTGCAATGTTAGATCTAAAGTCATTTTAAAGGAAAAAGGAGAAAAAAAAGGTAATCTTTAAAGACATCTAGGCATAAGCACTAAATATGAGGATAGTATCAAGCCAATAAGCACATTCTACACTTCAAAATCAAGACATATCGAATAAAGGAATAAATACGTACCTAGAAACCGAATTCCCCATTTAGGAGTGACATTTACATGGACATTTCGTCGAACATTTGGCGTGCAATGTTAGATCAAAAGTCATTTTCAAGGAAAAAGGAGAAAAAACAAGTAATCTTTAAAGGCATCTAGGCATAGGCACTAAATATGAGGATAGTATCAAGCCAATAAGCACATTCTACACTTCAAAATCAAGACATATCGAATAAAGGAATAAATACGTACCTAGAAACCGAATTCCCCATTTAGGAGTGACATTTACAAGGACATTTCGTCGAACATTTGGCGTGCAATGTTAGATCAAAAGTCATTTTCAAGGCAAAAGGAGAAAAAACAAGTGAACTTTAAAGACATCTAGGCAGAAGCATAAAAAATGACGATAGTATCAAGCAAATAAGCACATTCTACCCTACAAAATAACGAACGATCGAATAAAAGCATAAATTCAAACCTAGAATCCGAATGCCAAATTTAGGAGTGACATGTACATGGACATTTCATTGAACATTTGGCGTACAACATTAGATCACAAGTCATTTTAAAGGAAAGAGAAGAAAAAAAAAAGCGATCTTTAAATACATCTATGCTTAAGTACAAAGAATGACGATAGTATCAAGCAAATAAGCACATTCTACACTACAAAATCAAGAAGAGTCGAATAAAAGCATAAATTCGAACCTAGATACCGAATGCCACATTTAGGAGTGACATTTACATGGACATTTCATCGAACACATTGCACGCAATGTTAGATCACAAGTCATTTAAAAGGCAAAAGGAGAAAAAACTAGTAATCTTTAAAGACATCTAGGCATAAGCACTACGAATGAGGATAGTATCAAGCCAATAAGCACATTCTGCACTACAAAATCAATTTATGTCGAATAAAAGCATAAATTCGAACCTAGATACCGAATGCCACATTTAGGAGTGACATTTACATGGACATTTCATCGAACACATTGCACGCAATGTTAGATCACAAGTCATTTAAAAGGAAAAAGGAGAAAAAACTAGTAATCTTTAAAGACATCTAGGCATAAGCACTACGAATGAGGATAGTATCAAGGCAATAAGCACAGACACAACAAAATCAAGACGTATCGAAAAATGAATAAATTCGAACCTAGAAACCGAATGCCACATTTAGGAGTGACATTTACATAGACATTTCATCGAACACATGGCGTGCAATGTTAGATCAAAAGTAGTTTTAATGGCAAAAGGAGAAAAACAAGTGAACTTTAAAGACATCTAGGCATAAGCATAAAGAATGAGGATAGTATCAAGCCAATAAGAATATTCCAGACTACAAAATCAAGAATAATCGAATAAAAGCATAAATTCGTACCTAGAAACCGAATGCCACAATAGGATTGACATTTACATGGATATTCATCGAACACTTAGCTTGCAATGTTAGATCACAAGTCATTTTTAAGGCAAAAGAAGAAAAAACAAGTGATCTTTAAAGACATCTAGGCATAAGCACAATGAATGAGGATTGTATCCAGCCAATAAGCACATTCTTCACTACAAAATCATGAACAAATGAATGAAAGCATAAACTCGAACCAAGAAACCTAATGCTGCATTTAGGAGTGACATTTACATGGACATTTTATCTAACACATGGTGTGCAATGTTAGATCACAATTCATTTTAAAGGCAAAAGGAGAAAAAAATAAGTAATCTTTAAAGACATCTAGGCATAAGCACTAAGAATGAGGATAGTATCAAGCCAATAAGCACATTATGCACTACAAAATCAACACGTATCGAATAAAAGCATAAATTCGAACCTAGAAACCGAATGGCACATTTAGTAGTGACATTTACATGGACATTTCATCTAACACTTGGCGTGCAATGTTAGATCAAAAGTCATTTTAAAGGGAAAAGGAGAAAAAACAAGTGAACTTTTACGACTTCTATGCATAAGCATTAAAAATGACGATAGTATCAAGCAAATAAGCACACTCTACACTACAAAATCATGAACAATCGAATAAAAGTTTAAATTCGAACCTAGAAACCGAATGCCAAATTTAGGAGTGACATGTACATGGACATTTAATCGATCACTTGGCATACAACATTAGATCACAAGTCACTTTAAAGGCAAAAGAAAAAAAAAAGCGATCTTAAAGACATCTAGGCATAAGTACAATGAATGAGGATAGTATCAGGCAAATAAGCACATTCTACACTACAAAATCAAGAAGAATCGAATAAAAGAATAAATTCGAACCTAGATACCGAATGCCACATTAAGGAGTAACATTTACATGGATATTCATCCAACACTTGTCGTGCAATGTTAGATCACAAGTCATTTTAAAGGCAAAAGAAGAAAAAAACAAGTGATCTTTAACGACATCTAGACATAAGCACAAAGAATGTGGCATTCGGTTTCTAGGTTCGAATTTATGCTTTTATTCATTAACAAATGAATAAAAGCAAAAATTCGAACCTAGAAACCGAATGCCACATTTAGGAGTGACATTTACATGGACATTTCATCAAACACTCGACCTTCAATGTTAGATCACAAGTCATTTTAAAGCTAAAAGTAGAAAAAACAAGTGATTTTTAATCACATCTAGGCATAAGCAGAAAGAATGAGGATAGTATCAACCCAATAAGAATATTCTACACTACAAAATCAACACGTATCGAATAAAAGCATAAGTTCGAACCTAGAATACGAATGCAACATTTAGGAGTGACACTTACATGGACAATAAGCACAAACCTAGAACACTTGGCGTGCAATGTAAAATTACAAGTCATTTTAAAGGCAAAAGGAGAAAAAACAACTGATCAAGCCATTAAGCACATTCTGCAAAACAAAAAGATGACCGATCGAAAAAAAGCCTAAATTCAAATCTAGAAACCGAAGTCCACATTTAGGAGTGACATTTATTCTGACATTTCATCGAACACTTGGTGTTCAATGTTAGTTCACAAGTCATTTTAAAGGCAAAAGGATAAAAGCAAGTGATCATTTAGGACATGTAGGCATAAGCACAAAGAATGCCGATAGTATCAAACCAATAAGCACATTCTGCACTACAATATCAAGACATATCGAATAAAAGCATAAATTCGAACCTACAACCCGAATGCCAGATTTAGGTGTGACATTTACGTGGACATTTCATCGTACACTTGGCATGCAATGTTAGATCACAAGTCATTTTGAAGACAAAAGAGAAAAAACAAGTGAACATTTATAGAGATCTAGTCATAAGCATAAAGAACGCGAATAGTATCAACCCCATAAGCACATTCTGCACTATAAAATAAGGAACAATCGAATAAAAGCATAATATATAACGTAGAAACAGAATTCCACATTTAGGTGTGATATTTACATGGACATTTCATCGAACACTTGACAAATGAAAAAAAATCAAGTGATATTTAATGACATCTAGGCATAAGCATAAAGAATGAGGATAATATCAAGCCAATAAGCAAATTTTGCACTACAAAATAAAGAACAATCAAATAAGAGAGTAAATTCGATCCTAGAACCGAATCCCACATTTAGGAGTGACATTTACATGGATATTTCATCGAACACTTGGCGTGCAATGTTAGATCACAAGTTATTTTATAGGCAAAAGGAGAAAAAACAAGTGATCCTTAAAGATATCTAGGCAAAAGCACAAAGAATGAGGATAGTATCAAGACAATAAGCACATTCTACACTACTGATCAATACGTATCGAATTAAAACATAAATTCGAACCCAAAAACCAAATGCCACATTTAGGAGTGACATTTACATGGACATTTCATCCTACACTTGCAATGTTAGATCACAAGTCATTTTAAAGACAAAAGAGAAAAAACAAGTGAGCTTTATAGACATATAGTCATAAGCATAAAGAATGAGGATAGTATCAAGCCCATAAGCACATTCTTTACTACAAAATCAAGAACAATCGAATAAAAGCATAAATTCGAACTTAGAAACCGAATCCCACATTTAGGAGTGACATTTACATATACATTTCATCGAACACTGGGCGTACAATTTAGATAACAAGTCAATTTTAAAGTAAAAATAAGAAAAAACAAGTGAGCTTTAATGACATCTAGGCTAAGCATAAAGAATTAGGATAGTATTAAGCCAATAAGCACATTCTGCACCACAAAATCAACACCCTTCGAATCAAAGCATAAATTCGAACTTAGAAACCGAATGCCACATTTAGGAGTAACATTTACATGGACATTTCATCGTACACTTGGCGTGCAATGTTAGATCGCAATTCATTTTAAACGCAAAAGGAGAAAAAATCAGTGAACATTAAAGACATCAAGGCATAAAAATAAGGAATTAGGATAGTATCAATCCAATAACCACATTCTACACTACAAAACCAAGACGAATCGAACAAAACCATAAACTCCAACCTAGAAACCAAATTCCACATTTAGGAGTGACATTTACATTGACACTTCATCAAACACTTGGCGTGCTATGTTAGATCAAAAGTCATTTTAAAGGCAAAAGGACAAAAAACAAGTGATCTTTAAAAACATCTAGACATACGCAAAAAGAATGAGTATAGTATGAAGCCAATTAACACATTCTACACTACAAAATAAACACGTATCGAATGAAAGCATTAATTCGAACTTAGAAACCAAATGCCACAATTAGGAGTGACATTTAAATGGATATTTCATCGAGCAGTTGGCGTGCAATGTTAGATCTCAAGTCATTTTAAAGGCAAAAGGATAAAAAATAAGTGAACTTTAAAGAAATCCATGCATAAGCATAAAGAATGAGGATAGTATCAAGCCAATAAGTACATTCTGCACTACAAAATCAAGAACAATTGAATAAAAGCATAAATTTGAACCTAGAAACCGAATGCCACATTTAGGAGTGAACACTTGGATTGCAATGTAGGATTAGAAGTCATTTTAAAGGCCAAAGGAGAAAAAGCAGGTGATCTTTAAAGACATCTAGGCATACGCATAAATAATAAGGTTAGTATCAAGCCAATAAGCATATTCTGCACTACAAAATCAAGACCAATCGAATAAAAGCATAAATTCGAACCTAGAAACCGAATGCCACAATTAGGAGTGACATTTACATCGACATTTCATCGAACACTTGGCGTGGAATGTTAGATCTCTAGTCATTTTAAACGCAAAAGGATAATAAATAGGTGAACTTTAAAGTCATCTATGCATAAGCAAAAAGAATGAGGATAGTATCAAGCCAATAAGCACATTCTCCAGTAAAAAATCAAGAACAATTAAATAAAAGTATAAATTTGAACCTAGACACCGAATGCCACATTTATGAGTGAAATTTACATGGACATTTCATCGATCACTTAGCGTACAATGTTAGATCACAAGTCAATATTTAAAGGCAAAAGGAGAAAAAACAGTTGAACATTAAAGACATTTAGGCATAAGCATAAAGAAGGAGGATAGTATCAAGCCAGTATGCACATTAACCACTACAAAATCTAGACCGATCGAACAAAAGAATAAATTCGAACCAAGAAACCGAATTCCACATATAGGAGTGACATTTACATGGACATTTCATCGAACACATGGCGTGCAATGTTAGATCACAAGTCATTTTAAAGGCAAAAGGTCATCAAAAAGTGAACTTTAAAGATATTTAGGCATAAACATAAAGAATGACGATAGTATCAAGCCAATAAGCATATTCTGCACTAAAAAATCAAGAAGAATCGAATAAAAGCATAAATTCGAACCTAGAATCTGAATCACACATTTATGAGTGACATTTACATGGACATTTCATCGAACACTTGGCGTGCAATGTTTGATCACAAGTCATTTTAAAGGCAAAAGGAAAGAAAAATAAGTGAACTCTAAAGTTTGTCAATTCTTGGTGTAATACTCACTTCGTTTCTCCATTCATTTTCTTCGAAACCTGCGGTAAGTCTTGGAAAAGCATAAAGAATGATGATTGTATCAAGCAAATAAGGACATTATGCACTACAAAATCAAGACCGATCGAATAAAAGCATAAATTCGAACCTAGAAATTGAATGCCACAATTAGGAGTGACATTTATCTGGACATTTCATCGAATTGTTCGCGTCCAATGTTAGATCACAAGTAATTTTAAAGGCAAAAGAAGAAAAAACAAGTGATCTTATTAAACATCTATGCATAAGCAGAAAGAATGAGGATAGTATCAAGCCAATAAGCACATGCTATACTACAAAGTCAAGACATATCGAATAAAAGCATAAATTCGATCACAGAAACCAAATTCAACAATTAGAAGTGGCATTTACATGGACATATTAGCGAGCACTTGCGTGCATTGTTAGACCTCAAGTCATTTTAAAGGCAAAAGGAGAAAAAATAAGTGAACTTTAAAGACATCTAGGCATAAGCGTAACGAATGTGGATAGTATCAAGCCAATAAGGACATTATGCACTACAAAATCAAGAACAATTGAATAAAAGAATAAATTTGAACCTTGAAACCGAATGCCAAATTTAGGAGTGAAATTGATATGGAAATTTTATCGAACACTTGGCGTAAAATGTTAGATCATAAGTAAATATCTAAAGACAAAAGGAAAAAAATTAAGTGAACTTTAAAGACATCTAGGCATAAGCATAAAGAATGAGGATAGTATCAAGCCAATAAGCACATTCTGCACTACAAAATCAAGAACAATTGAATAAAAGCATAAATTGGAAACTAGAAACCGAATGCCACATTTAGGAGTGAAATTTACTTGGAGATTTCATCGAACACTTGGCGTACAATGTTAGATCACATGTCAATATTTAAAGGCAAATGGAAAAAAAACAAGTGAACTTTAAAGATGTTGACGCGCCTTTACTCTGGACAACAAATAAATTATAAGTCAAGACCCCGCTAAGTATAGGGGAGTCAGGATCGTTCCACGAGAAGCACAGTTTGTTTATCTATCGACTACTAATTATGAAAATCAAACAAAAACAAGCAAAATACTCATGGCCAGCCTCGTTAACGACTTTGTTAGGGTCGTTAACGAACCTGTAGAGTACTAACGACCTGAAAATAAATTCGGTACCGAGGCTATGAACTTAGTAACGAACACGATCTAGAAGAATTCAAATAAAAACAAAGATCTAGGATAAGGGTCACCACAACATAGTCATTCATATAAACTTGTAAGAAGATAAAAATCTTTCCTTTAAATAGATAAATTCATCAATTTTCATTGACTAGTAAGTAATTTAATCTACTCTCATAAATTAATTCACTCAATCACTTGTTTTGGATCCAAAGCTTGAAACTTTCGTATTCAATCAATATCAACCTTCAAGTTTAAAACTTTCTCTCTCGATCAAGTTCAAAACTCAAATTACCTTGACTTTCATCTAGGCATAAACACAAGCAATCTCAAAAATAGATAGAAGGCATTCAACACATCATCTTACTCATCAAACCATGCATAACTATGCCGGGTTTCAACCCCGACCCTAGATAAGAAAACTATTCACTATTCATAACTAGAAAGAAAACAACTTCTATAAAGGAGAACATTGAAAACAAAACAACTACTTCAAATTAATAAGAAAATATCGTCTTATAGAATTCAGAAGAAACCGAAAAATACAGTACCGAATCGAAACTCGTGATTAACGACCTCGGCTAACTCTCATCCACCGTGGCTCGATCTCTCACTCTCTCGGCTCTTCTAAACTCGTTTCCTACTCGAATACTACTTACCACCCTTCTCTAGGCTATAAAGAAGGGTATTTATAATAATTAAGCTATCTAAATAAAAAAGGATAAAAGATAGAAACCTACTCTTAAAAGATAGAAATAAAAACCTAGAAGGATAACAAGACTTAAAATAAAATATAATAACCCTAAAACTCATCAAAAACACCCTACCCACACGGAATAAATTCCCGCACAGGATCGGTCGGTCATCACCAAGATTTCTCGAAAAACCCTATCGCTAAGCCTCGTTAACAACCCTGCATAGCCTCGTTAACGAACCTGGGTTTTGACTTCTTCATCACTTCAACTCTAAAAGCGTGGACTTTGACTTCTTCATCTCGTATTCTTCCGTCCGTCACCATAGCATTCCAAATTCAGCTCCAAAAAGCACTGTTTCCTTGCTAAAACCTACAAAAAAAACACAAAACGGAGTAGCTTCCGTACTTTTAACAAAATATGCAAAACCATCCAAAAACACACAAAACTAACCCTAAACTTATCAAAACTAGTCCTAAAAAACTAAGAAAACACCCTAAAAACTATACCAAAAACAAGAACATCATAAGACATCTAGGCATAAGCATAGAGAATGAGGATAATATCAAGCCAATAAGCACGTTTTGCAATACAAAACCAATACCGATCGAACAAATAGCATAAATTCGATCCTAGAAACCGAATCCCACATTTATGAGTGACATTTACATAGACATTTCATCGAACACTTGGCGTACAATGTTAAATCACAAGTCCTTTTAAAGGCAAAAGGAGAAAAAACAAGTGATCTTTAAAAACATCTAGGCATAAGCACAAAGAATGAGGATAGTAACACGCAAATAAGCACATTGTACACTACAAAATCAAGACGTATCGGATAAAAGCATAAATTCGAACCTAGAAACAGAATTCCACAATTTGGAGTGACATTTACATGGACATTTCATTGAGCACTTGGCGTGCAATGTTAGATTCTCAAGTCGTTTTCAAGGCAACAGGAGAAAAAATTAGTGAACTTAAACACATCTACGCATAAGCATAAAGAATAAGGATAGTATCAAGCCAATAAGCACATTTTGCACTACAAAATCAAGAAAAAATGATGTGATTCCATCTACCGAGTCATGGCCCCATGATTTGAGTGAAGATTCCAGCCCTAAAGACAAGTCCAATTTGCACGACAAGGGAGAGTCTTCATTTGGACACATATCCAAGGCCGGTGTCCGAGACGCTAAGGAGCCGAGTCAAGGCACGACGCTCTATTATGGGCGCATCACTCCAGAACATGCTAGGGAAATTCTTAACAAGATAAAGGAGGAGCTCATGGATCATAAGTTTCCAAAGGTTTACAAAGAAGAAGGTTGGAGTCTCCTTTTGACTCGTGTTCCGACAAGTGACTTTTTTGACGATTAAGGACACTTTATAAGTTTTCGGGATTTCGGGTTAATTTATGTAATTTCCTTAATTGAGGGGGTTAATTTTGTAAGGTTTTGTGTTAGGTTTAAAGTCGGCCTCCTCCTCCTCATTCTCTAGAGATTGAACGAAAAACCTTGTTGCTTACTTTCCTTGCATCTTTCAATTCAAGTTCTTGTTCTTGTTTTCGTTCGTTCAATTCTCGTTGTTCAAGTTGTTGGTGAGTAATATCTGACAATCTCGAGCATCTTAGATTGTTTGAGAGCTTGGTGAGTCATATCCAAGTTGTCAAGCATCCATATCCCCTTGTTCTCTCCATTTCGATCCATCATCCATCTCGGTGGTTTCTGCACCCCCTCAGTAAAAGCAACATATCTTTCAATCCACTCATCATCTAGGTCTGAAATTTTAAGGGGTTAAACTAGACTTAGAGATCTAACTTCTCGAATTGGAATCACTCAACTCCGAGTTTGGACGAGGAAGATCCTGCCAGTTTAAGACGGGTCAGTTGCGTGGTGTTTGTTGTCGGAATTCCTTGGATTCTCGTGGCGATCTCTTTGCACCATCATCCCCTCTATCGATCCTTTAATCAAGTGGTATCAGAGCCACGCGAAGGTATCGCCATCTAAATCTTGTTTCGACCTTGAATTTCCACTTGTTGCAAGTTTTAGGTTCGAACTCCTTAGGGCTGCGTTGTTGTCGTTGTGCTCGGCCTTGTCCGAATTGTTGTCTTGAATTGTGGCATTTTTGAGTCCTTGAATTGTTGAAGTTCTTAGCTGAGTTTGATGTTCAACCATGGATGGAAAAACTGCTCAAAAAACGTCCACATAGAACACCAAATGAGTCTTCAAAAGTTGGTAATTGAAAGGGTGCATTTGTTGCTTGATTAATGTCTTCCTTTAGTGCTCGATTTAAGTGCGTCTTGCTGAATTTGGCTGAGTAAAAACGTGGGAATTGAGTTCATAATCCAGCTTTCTTTTGACCCCTTTATATCATTACATGCTTGTTGTTGGTTACGGTGGTAGGATACGGGAACGACACCAAGACAAGACATCTTGTGTTGTTGTGTTTGAGCTTTTCTTGTTCCATTTTGTTGGTCATCTCTTACTTGCAACTTGTCGGATTTTCATCTCGGGCAAGTCTTGGTGATTAATTCGTGTGACCTCTATACCTTGATCTTTGCCTTGTTTTTACGATGACAGATGTAGGTGATGACAAGAATAAGGAACAAGTTGAGGAGTCCTCCAACTCCGTGGCTGCCATGTTGCAATCCTTCCAACAATCCATGCAACACTCTTTGGAAGCTATGGAGACACGCATGGATGCCTTGGAGCGCCGAATCCTAGGGCTGGACGAGAGGACACAAGTGCCTCAAGTGGTGAAGATCAAGGAGACACGAGAAGAGGATAAAGGTTCGAGGACGACCCCTTGTAAAGGAGAGGAGACTTCGTTCCAACAAAGAGTGATGAGTGACACAGAGCAACCAAAAAGAGAGACTCCTTTCCATGGATTGGAACAACTCATTACCATCAAGTGTCCAATAGAATTGATGCACACATTGCAAGAAGAGGAGGAAGTTGTGGAATTGTCTCCTAAAATCAAGCATTGTCCTACCATCACTCCTAGCTCCATGAACTCATTGGCGACACCATGGGTTAATACATTTCCTATGACTCCTTCATGTTTGCCCTTCTTGCTCCATCAGGAGGACAAGTCTGTTTTAGTCACTCCAAGCGGTGATTACATTCCCTTTCTTGTGGAGGCGAAGAAGGATGTCTTTGTCATGGAGAATGCCACATCAAGGGAGCTAGAAGCCCTACCTACTTTGTTGATCTCACAAGGCTTGATAGATTCGAGGACGAATCTTTTTGAAGGGGAGGAGGATGATATGATTCCATCTACCGAGTCATGGCCCCATGATTTGAGTGAAGATTCCAGCCCTAAAGACAAGTCCAATTTGCACGACAAGGGAGAGTCTTCATTTGGACACATATCCAAGGCCGGTGTCCGAGGCGCTAAGGAGCCGAGTCAAGGCACGACGCTCTATTATGGGCGCATCACTTGAGAACATGCTAGGGAAATGCTTGACAAGATCAAGGAGGAGCTCATGGATCATAAGTTTCCAAAGGTTTACAAAGAAGAAGGTTGGAGTCTCCTTTTGACGCGTGTTCCGACAAGTGACTTTTTGACGATTAAGGACACTTTATAAGTTTTCGGGATTTCGGGTTAATTTATGTAATTTCCTTAATTGAGGGGGTTAATTTTATAAGGCTTTGTGTTAGGTTTAAAGTCGGCCTCCTCCTCCTCATTCTCTAGAGATTGAACGAAAAACCTTGTTGCTTACTTTCCTTGCATCTTTCAATTCAAGTTCTTGTTCTTGTTTTCGTTCATTCAATTCTCGTTGTTCAAGTTGTTGGTGAGTAATATCCGACAATCTCGAGCATCTTAGATTGTTTGAGAGCTTGGTGAGTCATATCCAAGTTGTCAAGCATCCATATCCCCTTGTTCTCTCCATTTCGATCCATCATCCATCTCGGTGGTTTCTGCACCCCCTCAGTAAAAGCAACATATCTTTCAATCCACTCATCATCTAGGTCTGAAATTTTAAGGGGTTAAACTAGACTTAGAGATCTAACTTCTCGAATTAGAATCACTCAACTCCGAGTTTGGACGAGGAAGATCCTGCCAGTTTAAGACGGGTCAGTTGCGTGGTGTTTGTTGTCGGAATTCCTTGGATTCTCGTGGCGATCTCTTTGCACCATCATCCCCTCCATCGATCCTTTCATCAACAATTGAATAAAACCATAAATTTGAACCTAGAAATTGAATGCCACATTTAAGAGTAAAATTAACATGGACATTTCATCGAACATTTGGCGTACAATGTTAGATCACAAGTCATTATTTAAAGGCAAAAGGAGAAAAAACAATTGAACTTTAAAGACATTTAGGCATAAACATAAAGAATGAGGATAGTATCAAACCAATAAGCACAATATGTACTACAAAATCAAGACTGATCGAATAAGAGGATAAATTCGAACCTAGAAATGGAATCTTACATTTAGGAGTGATATTTACATGGACATTTCATCGAGCACTTGTCGTGCAATGTTAGATCTCAATTCATTATAAAGCCAAAAAGAGAAATAAGTAAACATTAAAGTCAATTGGGCATAAGCATAAAGAATGAGGATAATATCAAGCCAATAAGCACATTCTGCACTACAAAATAAAGAACAATTGACTAAAAGCAAAAATTTGAACCTAGAAAATGAATGCCACATTTAGGAGTCAAATTTACATGGACATCTCATCGAACACTTGGATTACAATGTTAGATCACAAGTCAATATTTAAAGGCAAATGGAAAAAAACAAGTGAACTTTAAAGACATATAGGCATAAGCCTACAGAATGAGGATAGAATCAAGCCAATAATCACATTATGCAATACAAAAACAAGACCGATCGAATCAAAGAATAAATTCGAACCTAGATACCGAATCACACATTTAGGAGTGACATTTACATAGACTTTCATCGAACACTTGACGTGCAATGTTAGATCACAAGTCATTTTGAAGGCAAAAGGAAAAAAAACAAGTGAACTCTAAAGACATCTAGGAAAAGCATAAAGAATGATGATAGTATCAAGCCAATAAGGACGATATGCACTACAACATCAAGACCAATCGAATAAATGCATAAATTCGAACCTAGAAACCGAATGCCACAATTAGGAGTGACATTTACGTGGACATTTCATCGAACACTTGGCGTCCAATGTTAGATCACAAAGAATGAGGATAGTAACACGCAAATAAGCACATTCTACACTACAAAATCAAGACGTATCGGATAAAAGCATAAATTCGAACCTACAAACAAAATTCTACTATTTAAAGTGGCGTTTACATTGACATTTCATTGAGCACTTGGCGTGCAATGTTAGATATCAAGTCATTTTAAAGGCAAAAGGAAACAAAAAGTGAACTTAAAGACATCTACGCATAAGCATAAGAATGAGGATAATATCAAGCCAATAAGCACATTTTGCACTACAAAATCAAGAACAATTGAATAAAAGCATAAATTTGAACCTAGAAACTGAATGCCACATTTAAGAGTAAAATGAACATGGACATTTCTTCGAACACTTGGCGTACAATGTTAGATCACAAGTCAGTATTTAAAGGCAAAAGGAGAAAAAACAAATGAACTTTAAAGACATTTAGGCATAAACATAAAGAATGAGGATAGTATCAAACCAATAAGCACAATATGCACTACAAAATCAAGACCGATCTAATAAAAACATCAATTTGAACCTAGAAATTGAATCTTACATTTAGGAGTGACATTTACATGAACATTTCATCGAGCACTTGGCGTTCAATGTTAGATCACAAGTCAATATTTAAATGCAAAAGTAGAAAAAACCAGTGAACTTTAAAGACAACTAGGCTTATGCATAAATAATGAGGATAGAATCAAGCCAAAAAGCACATTTTGCAATGTAAAACCAAGATCGATTGAATAAAAGCATAAATTAGAACCTAGAAACCGAATCCCACATTTAGGAGTGACATTTACATGGACATTTCATCGAGCACTTGACATGCAATGTTAGATCTCAAGTCGTTTTAAAGGCAAAAGGACAAAAATTAAGTGAACTTTAAAGACATCAAGGCATAAACATAAAGAATGAGTATTGTATCAAGCAAATAAGCACATTTTGCAATACAAAATCAAGAAAATTCGAATATAAGCATAAATTCGAACCTAGAAAACGAATGCCAAATTTAGTGGTGACATTTACATGGACATTTCATCGAGTACTTGGCGTGCAATGTTAGATCTCAAGTCATTTTAAAGGCAAAAGGAGAAAAAATAAGTGAACTTTAAAGACATTTAGCCATAAGCATAAAGAATGAGGATATTATCAAGCCAGTAAGCACATTTCGCACTACAAAATCATTACCGATCGAATAAAAGCACAAATTCGAACCCAGAAACCGAATGCCACATTGAGGAGTAACATTTACATGGACATTTTATCGAACACATGGAGTGCAATGTTAGATAAAAAGTCATTTTAAAGGCAAAAGTACAAAAAAAAACCTAGTAAACTTTAAAGACATCTAGGCATAAGCATAAAAAAATGAGGAAAGTATCAAGCTAATAAGCAAATTTTGCACTACAAAATCAAGAACAGTTGAATAAAAGCATAAAGGAGAAAAACAATTGAGGAGTAACATTTACATGGACATTTCATCGAACAATTCGCGTCCAATGTTAGATCACAAGTTAATATTTAAAGGCAAAAGGAGAAAAACAATTGAACTTTAAAGACATTTAGGTATAAACATAAAGATTGAGGATAGTATCAAGCCAATAAGCACAATATGCACTACAAAATCAAGACCGATCGAATAAAAGCCTAAATTCAAACCTAGACACCGAATCTTACATTTAGGAGTGACATTTACATGGACATTTCATCGAGCACATTGCGTGCAATGTTAGATCTCATGTCATTTCAAAGGCAAAAGCAGAAAAAATAAGTGAACTTGAAAGACATCTAGCCATAAGCATAAAGAATGAGGATATTATCAAGCAAATAAGCACATTTTGCACTACAAAATCATTACCAATCGAATAAAAGCATAAATTCGAACCTTGAAACCGAATGCTACATTTAGGAGTAACATTTACATGGACATTTCGTCGAACACTTGGAGTGTAATGTTAGATAACAAGTCATTTTAAAGGCAAAAGGAAAAAAAACAAGCTAGCGAACTTTAAAGACATCTAGGCATAAGCATAAAGAATGAAGAAAGTATCAAGCCAATAAGCACATTTTGCACTACAAAATCAAGAACAATTGAATAAAAGCATAAATTTGAACCTAGAAACCGAATGCCACATTTAAGAGTGAATGTTAGATCACTTGGCGTACATGGACATTTCATCGAACACTTGGCGTACAATGTTAGATCACAAATCAATATTTAAAGGCA
The DNA here is from genome assembly GCA_964016875.1 of Fallopia convolvulus. Classification (NCBI taxonomy): domain Eukaryota; kingdom Viridiplantae; phylum Streptophyta; class Magnoliopsida; order Caryophyllales; family Polygonaceae; genus Fallopia; species Fallopia convolvulus. The sequence continues at coordinate 42,132,643 of OZ024720.1, forward strand.
AAAGGAGAGAAAACAAATAAACTTTAAAGACATTTAGGCATAAACATAAAGAATGAGGATAGTATCAAGCCAAAAAGCACAATACGCACTACAAAATCAAGATCGATCGAATATAAGCATAAATTCGAACCTAGAAACCGAATCATACATTTAGGAGTGACATTTACATGGACATTTCATCGAACACTTGGTGTGCAATGTGAGATCACAATTCATTTTAAAGACAAAAGGAGAAAAAACAAGTGAACTCTAAAGACATCTACGCATGAGCATAAAGAATGAGGATAGTATCAAGCTAATAAGAACATTCTGCACTACATAATCAAGACTGATCGAATAAGAGCATAAATTCGAACTTTGAAACTGAATTCCCCATTTAGGAGTGACATTTACATGGACATTTCATCGAGCATTGGGCGTGCAATGTTAATACTCAAGACATTTCATCGAGTCATTTTAAAAGCATAAATTCGAACCCAGAAACCGAATGCCACATTGAGGAGTAACATGTACATGGACATTTCATCGAACACACGGAGAGCAATGTTAGATAACAAGTCATTTTAAAGGCAAAAGTACAAAAAACAAGCTAGTGAAGTTTAACGACATCTAGGCATAAGCATAAAGAATAAGGAAAGTATCAACCCAATAAGCACATTCTGCACTACAAAATCAAGAACAATTGAATAATAGCATAAACTTCAACCTAGAAACCGAATGTCACATTTAAGAGTGAAATCAACATGGACATTTCATCAAAAACTTGGCATACAATGTTCGATCACAATTCAATATTTAAAGGAAAAGGAGAAATAACAACTAAACTTTAAAGACGTCTAGGCATAATCATAAAGAATGAGGATTGTATCAAGCCAATAAGCACATTTTGCAATACAAAACCAAGACCGATCGAATATAAGCATAAATTCGAACCTAGAAACCGAATGCCACATTTAGGAGTGACATTTACATAGACATTTCATTGAGTACTTGGCGTGCAATGTTAGATCACAATTCATTTTAAAGGCCAAAGGAGAAAAAACAAGTGAACTTTAAAGACATCTACGCATAAGCATAAAGAATGAGGATAGTATCAAGCCAATAAGAACATTCTGCACTACAAAATCAAGACCGATCGAATAAGAGCATAAATTCGAACCTAGAAACCGAATTCCACACTTAGGAGTGACATTTACATAGACATTTCATCGAGCATTGGGCGTGAAATGTTAGTACTCAATTCGTTTTAAAGGCAAAAGGAGAAATAAAATAAGTGAACTTTAAAGACATCTAGCCATAAGTATAAAGAATGAGTATATTATCAATCCAATAAGCACATTTTGCACTACAAAATCATGACCGATCGAATAAAAGCATAAATTCGAACCTAGAAACCGAATGCCACATTTAGGAGTGAAATTTACAAGGACATTTCATCGAGCACTTGGCATGCAATGTTAGATCTCAAGTCATTTTAAAGGCAAAAGGAGAAAAAAAATGAACTTTAAAGACATCTAGCCATAAGCATAAAGAATGAGGATAGTAATAAGCCAATAACCACATTCTGCACTACAAAATCATTACTAATCGAATAAAAGGATAAATTCGAACCCAGAAACCGAATGCAAGATTGAGGAGTAACATTTACATGGACATTTCATCGAACACATGGAGTTCAATGTAAGATAACAAGTCATTTTAAAGGAAAAAGTACAAAAAAGAAGTTAGTGAAGTTTAAGGACATCTTGGCATAAGCATAAAGAATGAGGAAAGTATCAAGCCAATAAGCACATTCTGCACTACAAAATCAAGATCAATTGAATAAACGCATAAATTTGAACCTAGAAACCGATATGTCACATTTAAGAGTGAAATTAACATGGACATTTCATCGAACACTTGGCGTACAATGTTAGATCACAAGTCAATATTAAAAGGCAAAAGGAGAAAAAACAATTGAACCTTAAAGACATTTAGCCATAAACATAAAGAATGAGGATAGTATGAAGCCAATAAGCACCATATGCACTACAAAATAATGACCGATTGAATAAAAACATAAATTCGAACCTAGAAACCGAATCTTACATTTAGAAGTGACATTTACATGGACATTCGTACTTGGCGTGGACTGTTAGATCACAAGTCAATATTTAAATGCAAAAGGAGAAAAAACAAGTGAACTTTAAAGACATCTAGGCATAAGCATAAAGAATGAGGATAGTATGAAGCCAATAAGCACATTTTGCAATACAAAACCAAGACCGATCGAATAAAAGCCTAAATTCGAACCTAGAAACCGAATGCTACATTTAGGAGTGACATTTACATGGACATTTCATCGAACACTTGGCGTGCAATGTGAGATAACAATTCATTTTAAAAGCAAAAGGAGAAAAAACAAGTGAACTTTAAAGACATCTAGGCATAAGCATAAAGAATAAGGATAGTATCAAGCCAATAAGAACATTCTGCACTACAAATTCAAGACCGATCGAATAAGAGCATAAATTCGAACCTAGAAACCGAATCTTACATTTGTGAAACCTCGAGTGATAGTCTACTTCGCTATACCAGTTTCGGGGCAAAACTTTCTTAAGGGGGGTAATATGTAATATCAGAGTTTCGTTTTCCTTCCATGCCAGAAAAACGAGTTTCTTAATCGACACGTAAGTACATCGTTCTAATAATCCGTTTGAAATAATGCTAGTTAATCCATACGTGAACAACATCCATGAAATTACATGGAATTATATATTTATATTTCTTTTTTTTATCTAAATTATGGCTAGAAAACCAACCCACAGAAAACCCAGATTGATGACAAAAAAAAATCTATCTAAATTAGTAATTATCCATCCAAATCTTGCTTAGCTATCCTATTTGAACAAACTACCTCTCGGATAAACCCAAAAGCACGATTCAATCGAAGCTTTCATTCAAACCCTTTTGACCCTGTTTTGCGTAGAAGGCCGGGATCAAGTCAAACCCTTTTGACCCTGTTTTGCGTAGAAGGCCGGGATCAAGTCAAACTGATCAGATTGTATTCCACGCTTGACACCAGTCAATCGCACCACCACCGGTGACACCTCATTCTCGCCGACAGTTCGGTACCGACGTTACGGTGAGTTCTTGTCCTCTTTATTCAATTGCCTTCCCCGTTTTCTTCTTCAGTTTAGTTAGGGCGTTGTCGGAGTTAGATTCCGGGATAAGGGGATTTACAAAGTGGGAGATTCGAATCCACAATTTCGGATCTGGGCTGGCCGTCGTCGGAAGGGCTGACGGGGAAGGTCCGCCATCGTCGTCGGAGTTGGGTATTCAAGAGGTCGTCGCTGCTCCATGGTCGAGAGTGGAGGGCGAGTAGGAAGATAGGGCGTGGTGACTAGCAGGGGCAGGGAGCTCGTTGCTGAATTGATGGCGAAGGAGAGGTGGAGCGAGGCGCGATGTTCAGTCGAGGAAGGAGGGGCGGGCCCCACATGGATGGGTCAAAGGCGGAAGCTGGCTGGGTTCTCCAATTTAGGGGTGGGAGATGAATTATTTTTTTAGGTTGTTGGGTTAGGTAATGGTGGGCTGGTATTGGACTGATGCGTGGCTTGCTGTTATTAATTTGAATAAACTGTACGTATTAAATAGTAGTGTTGAGTTAGTTAATGGTTAATGGTGGGCTCCATTTTGAAAGTTGACGTCTCTTTTGATTTTAGAGAAGGCTGTGCATTTCTCTTAAAAAGAAAATGACAGCAAGTGATAAATTTGGGCTGAACAATTCGGTTATGGACTGAAGAAATTGGGCTTGGATTTGTTTGGGTAGGCTAAGATTAGTTTACTGCCATAGTGTGGTATAGTGGTTCTTAAATTAATTAGTCTAAGATGTACGTGGGTTGGGTTAGTTAGCTAGTATACTAATTGGTATTAATATGTAAAAGTTAGAATTAAATATTAATTAATAGTTTTGGTTAAGATTGATACTAGTTTGCCAGAATTACTTGTGATATATTAAATGGCGAAGTTTGGTTCGGGGATAAAAGAATTAGTCAATTATGGGTTAGTAGTATGGGTCGGAACGTGCTTAATATGATCTCACGCGTTAATTTTCGTATTAGGTAATCGTTTCCGTTTGCACTCTTAATTTCGTCCTCTTCAAAGGATCCCTAGTTCGAGGTAAGTCGTTTTCGACTTGCTCGGTTCTTCTCTACTCTGTTAGATTGCATACCGTTATTGTAGGGCGGGTTTTGGGAACTAGTCCCGAATACCTTTTTAAATTGTTTTTAACTTCTGTGTGTGTAAAATGGTTTTGAACGCGTTTTTATCAGAAAGACAATTTTTGGAACGTTTTCTCTGTGTTGGTACCGTTTCCGACACGGCCCATCGTAGCTGACATTGAGGAAGAGTTGGCTACGTTTGACCCGTGTGACAGACAAATCGTGCCCCTTCAAAACGAAAATTATTATCCATGTGTTTTGGCAAGTGCTCCAGTGGAGGCTTAGCCGGGGGTAGAAGGGAGATTGTGAAGTGGAGTGAGAGGGCCTGCCTCTGCACTCGGCGCGGTGATGAGCGCCTTGAAAGTCGGTTTGTGAAAAAGGAGGATTTGCATTGTTATGAGGTTGTGATTGGAAATGTGTATGTGGCTATGTGTGACTAATTATAACTAATTTAAGTATTGGCCTTTAGAGTTATGATTGTGATTGTGGATTGGTATGCTGACTTTGGAAATGCTTTTAAAAACGTTATGCAATTTCCGTATTCTCTCTAACCTGGTAGATTAGAAGCTGACCCTTCGGGGAATATTTTTTTAGTTCCAGGTATGAACCAGGGAGCTGTGCAGGAACCGAGGCCAGATAGCGGGCCAGAGCGGTAAAGAGCGCGTGTCATAGCGGGATGGGTTTTTACGTTAGTTTATTTAGGACTTTCTGGGATGTTGTTTTACTATTACGTCAGTGTTGGTATTATGACTTGTCTTCCGTGTTCATCGAATGATTTTATTGTTGGTGATGATTCGTCGGATTCAGGATATTTATATTTAGGTTTTCGGGAATTCATGCATAACTAAGTTTTCTATATTTTGATTAAAAGAAAGGTTGGATGTTTTTATTTTGTTTTCTCGTCGTGCCCGCGTTGCAAGATCCTAAAGTGTAGTTGTCAACCTACTTAATAGTACCTAGTAAGGTCCATTTCTAAGTAGCGTCTGATCGGAAGACGGGGCGTTACAACATTTAGGAGTGACATTTACATGGACATTTCATCGAGCACTTTGCATGCAATGTTTGATCTCAAGTCATTTCAAAGGCAAAAGGAGAAAAAATAAGTGAATTTTAAAGACATCTAGCCATAAGCATAATGAATGAGGATAGTATCAAGCCAATAAGCACATTCTGCACTACAAAATCATTACCGATCGAATAAAACCATAAATTCGAACCCAAAAAACGAATGCCACATTGAGGAGTAACATTTACACGGACATTTCATCGAACACATGGAGTGCAATGTTAGATAACAAGTCATTTTAAAGGAAAAAGAAATAAAAACAAGCAAGTGAACTTTAAAGACATCTAGGAATAAGAATAAAGAATGAGGAAAGTATCAAGCCAATAAGCACATTCTGCACTACAAAATCAAGAACAATAAAAGCATAAATTCGAACCTAGAAACCGAATCTTACTTTTAGGAGTGACATTTACATGGACATTTCATTGAGCATTTGGCGTGCAATGTTAGATCTCAAGTCGTTTTAATGGCAAAAGGAAAAAAAATAAGTGAACTTAAAGACATCTACGCATAAGCATAAAGAATGAGGATAGTATCAAGCCAATAAGCACATTTTGCACTACAAAATCAAGAACAATTGAATAAAAGAATAAATTTGAACCTAGAAATTGAATGCCACATTTAAGAGTAAAATTAACATGGACGTTTCATCGAACACTTGGTATACAATGTTAGATCAAAACTCAATATTTAAAGGCAAAAGGAGAAAAAATAATTGAACTTTAAAGACATTTAGGCATAAACATAAAGAATGAGGATATTATCAAACCAATAAGCACAATATGTACTACAAAATCAAGACCGATCGAATAAAAGCATAAATTTGAAACTAGAAACCGAATCTTACATTTAGTAGTGAGATTTACAAGGACATTTGATCGAGCACTTGTCGTGCAATGTTAGATCTCAATTAATTTTAAAGCCAAAAAGAGAAATAAGTAAACTTTAAAGACAATTGGGCATAAGCATAAAGAATAAGGATAATATCAAGCCAATAAGCACATTTGCACTAAAAAATAAAGAACAATTGAATAAAAGCACAAATTTGAACCTAGAAAATGAATGCCACATTTAGGAGTCAAATTTACATGGACATCTCATGGAACACTTGCCGTACAATTTTAGATCACAAGTCAATATTTAAAGGCAAATGGAAAAAAAACAAGTGAACTTTAAAGACATCTAGGCATAAGCCTAAAGAATGAGGATAATATCAAGCCAATAAGCACATTATGCAATACAAAAACAAGACCGATCGAATCTAAGCATAAATTCGAACCTAAATACCAAATAACACATTTAGGAGTGACATTTACATAGACTTTCATAGATCACTTGGCGTGCAATGCTAGATCACAAGTCATTTTAAAGGCAAAAGAAAAAAAAACACGTGAACTCTAAAGACATCTAGGAAAAGCATAAAGAATGATGATAGTATCAAGCCAATAAGGACATTATGCACTACAAAATCAAGACCAATCGAATAAATGCATAAATTCGAACCTAGAAACCGAATGCCACAATTACGAGTTACATTTACATGGACATTTCATCGAGCACTTGGCGTGCAATGTTAGATCACAAGTCATTTTAAAGGCAAAAGGAGAAAAAACAAGTGATCTTTAAAAACATCTAGGCATAAGCACAAAGAATGAGGATAGTAACACGCAAATAAGCACATTCTACACTACAAAATTAAGACGTATTGGATAAAATCATAAATTTAAACCTAGAAACAGAATTCCACAATTTGGAGTGACATTTACATGGACATTTCATTGAGCACTTGGCGTGCAATGTTAGATCTCATGTCGTTTTAAAGGCAAAAGGAAGAGAAATAAGTGAACTTATAGACATCTACGCATAAGCATAAAGATTGAGGATAGTATCAAGCCAATAAGCACATTTTGCACTACAAAATTAAGAACAATTGAATAAAAGCATAAATTTGAACCTAGAAACAGAATGCAACACTTAAGAGTAAAATGAACATGGACATTTCATTGAACACTTGGCGTACAATGTTAGATCACAAGTCAATCTTTAAAGGCAAAAGGAGAAAAAATAATTGAACTCTAAAGACATCTAGGCATAAACATAAAGAATGAGGATAGTATCAAACCAATAAGCATAATATGCACTACAAAATCAAGATCGATCGAATAAAAGCATCAATTCGAACCTAGAAACCGAATCTTACATTTAGGAGTGACATTTACATGGACATTTCATCGAGCACTTGGCATGCAATGTTAGATCACAAGTCAATATTTAAATGAAAAAGGAAAAAAATCAGTAAACCTAAAAAGACATCTAGGCGTAGGCATAAATAATGAGGATAGAATCAAGCCAATAAGCACATTTGGTAATACAAAACCAAGACAGATCGAATAAAAGCATAAATTCGAACATAGAAACCGAATCCCACATTTAGGAGTGACATTTACATGGACATTTCATCGAGCACTTGACATGAAATGTTAGATCACAAGTCAGTATTTAAATGAAAAAGGAGAAAAAACAAGTAAACTTTTAAGAACATATAGGAATAAGAATAAAGAATGAGGACAATATCAAGCCAATAAGCACATTTTGCAATACAAAACCAAGACCGATCGAATAAAAGCCAAAATTCGAACCTAGAAACCGAATGCCACATTTAGGAGTGACATTTACATGGACATTTCATCGAACACTTGGCGTGCATGTGAGAGCACAATTCATTTTAAAGTGAAAAGGAGAAAAAACAAGTGAACTTTAAAGACATCTACGCATAAGCATAAAGAATGAGGACAATATCAAACCAATAAGCACATTTTGCACTACAAAATCAGGATCGATCGAATAAAAGCCTAAATTCGAACATAGAAACCGAATCCCACATTTAGGAGTGACATTTACATGGACATTTCATCGAGCACTTGACATGAAATGTTAGATCACAAGTCAGTATTTAAATGAAAAAGGAGAAAAAACAAGTAAACTTTTAAGAACATATAGGAATAAGAATAAAGAATGAGGACAATATCAAGCCAATAAGCACATTTTGCAATACAAAACCAAGACCGATCGAATAAAAGCCAAAATTCGAACCTAGAAACCGAATGCCACATTTAGGAGTGACATTTACATGGACATTTCATCGAACACTTGGCGTGCATGTGAGAGCACAATTCATTTTAAAGTGAAAAGGAGAAAAAACAAGTGAACTTTAAAGACATCTACGCATAAGCATAAAGAATGAGGACAATATCAAACCAATAAGCACATTTTGCAATACAAAACCAAGACCGATCGAATAAAAGCCTAAATTCGAACCTAGAAACCGAATGCCACATTTAGGAGTGACATTTACATGGACATTTCATCGAACACTTGGCGTGCAATGTGAGATCACAATTCATTTTAAAGTCAAAAGGAGAAAAAACAAGTGAACTTTAAAGACATCTACGCATAAGCATAAAGAATGAGGATTTTATCAAGCCAATAAGAACATTCTGCACTACAAAATCAGGATCGATCGAATAAGAGCATAAATTCGAACCTAGAAACCGAATGCCACATTTAGGAGTGACATTTACATGCACATTTCATCGAGCACTGGGCGTGCAATGTTAGTACTCAAGTCATTTTAAAGGCAAAAGCAGAAAAAAAAGTGAACTTTAAAGACATCTAGACATAAGCATAAAGAATGAGGATAGTATCAAGCCAATAAGCACATTTTGCGCTACAAAATCATGACCGATCGAATAAAAGCATAAATTCGAACCTAGAAACCAAATGCCACATTTAGGGGTGACATTTACATGGAAATTTCATCGAGCACTTGGCATGCAATGTTAGATCTCAAGTCATTTTAAAGGCAAAAGGAGAAAAAAAGTGAACTTTAAAGACATCTAGCCATAAGCATATTGAATGAGGATAGTATCATGCCAATAAGCACATTCTGCACTACAAAATCATTACCGATAAAATAAAAGCATAAATTCGAACCCGGAAAACGAATTCCGCATTGAGGAGTAACGTTACATGGACATTTCATCGAACACATGGAGTGCAATGTTAGATAACAAGTCATTTTAAAGGCAAAAGTACAAAAACCAAGCTAGTGAACTTTAAAGACATCTAGGCATATGAATAAAGAATGGGGAATGTGTCAAGCCAATAAGCAGATTCTGCACTACAAAATCAAGAACAATCGAATAAAAGCATAAATTCGAACCTAGAAAACGAATCTTACATTTAGAAGTGACATTTACATGGACATTTCATCGAGTACTTGACGTGTAATGTTAGATCACAAGTCAGTATTTAAATGAAAAAGGAGAAAAAACAAGTAAACTTTTAAGAACATATAGGAATAAGAATAAAGAATGAGGACAATATCAAGCCAATAAGCACATTTTGCAATACAAAACCAAGACCGATCGAATAAAAGCCTAAATTCGAACCTAGAAACCGAATGCCACATTTAGGAGTGACATTTACATGGACATTTCATCGAACACTTGGCGTGCATGTGAGAGCACAATTCATTTTAAAGTGAAAAGGAGAAAAAACAAGTGAACTTTAAAGACATCTACGCATAAGCATAACGAATGAGGATTTTATCAAGCCAATAAGAACATTCTGCACTACAAAATCAGGATCGATCGAATAAGAGCATAAATTCGAACCTAGAAACCGAATGCCACATTTAGGAGTGACATTTACATGCACATTTTATCGAGCACTGGGCGTGCAATGTTAGTACTCAAGTCATTTTTAAGGCAAAAGGAGAAAAAAAAAGTGAACTTTAAAGACATCTAGCCATAAGCATAAAGAATGAGGATAGTATCAAGCCAATAAGCACATTTTGCGCAACAAAATCATGACCGATCGAATAAAAGCATAAATTCGAACCTAGAAACCGAATGACACATTTAGGAGTGACATTTACATGGAAATTTTATCGAGCACTTGACATGCAATGTTAGATATCAAGTCATTTTAAAGGCAAAAGGAGAAAAAAAGTGAACTTTAAAGACATCTCTCCATAAGCATATTGAATGAGGATAGTATCAAGCCAATAAGCACATTCTGCACTACAAAATCATTACCGATAAAATAAAAGCATAAATTCGAACCCAGAAACCGAATGCCGCATTGAGGAGTAACGTTACATGGACATTTCATCGAACACATGCAGTGCAATGTTAGATAACAAGTCATTTTAAAGGCAAAAGTACATAAAACAAGCTAGTGAACTTTGAAGACATCTAGGCATAAGCATAAAGAATGAGGAAAGTTTCAAGCCAATAACCAAATCCTGCACTACAAAATCAAGAACAATTGAATAAAATTATAAATTTTAACCTAGAAACTGAATGTCCCATTTAAGGGTGAAATTAACATGGACATTTCGTCGAACACTTAACGTACAATGTTAGATCACAAGTCAAATTTAAAGGCAAAAGGAGAAAAAACAATTGAACTTTAAAGACGATTAGGCATAAACATAAAGAATGAGGATAGTATCAAACCAAAAAGCACAATATGCACTACAAAATCAAGACCTATCGAATAAAAGCCTAAATTCGAACCTAGAAACCGAATCTTACATTTAGGAGTGACATTTACATGGACATTTCATCGAGTACTTTGCGTGCAATGTTAGATCTCAAGTCATTTCAAAGGCAAAAGGAGAAAAAATAAGTGAACTTTAAAGACATCTAGCCATAAGCATAAAGAATGAGGATAGTATCAAGCAAATAAGCACATTCTGCACTACAAATTCATTACCGATCGAATAAAAGCATAAATTCGAACCTTGAAACAGAATGCTACATTTAGGAGTAACATTTACATGGACATTTCATCGAACACATGGAGTTCAATGTTAGATAACAAGTCATTTTAAAGGCAAAAGAACAAATAACAAGCTAGTGAACTTGATAGACATCTAGGCATAAGCATAAAGAATGAGGAAAGTACAAGCCAATAAGCACATTCTGCACTACAAAATCAAGAACAATTGAATAAAAGCATAAATTTGAACCTAGAAACCGAATGCCACATTTAAGAGTGAAATTAACATGGACATTTCATCGAACACTTGGCATACAATGTTTGATCACAAGTCAATATTTAAATGCAAATGGAGAAAAAACAAGTGAACTTTAAAGACATCTAGGCATAAGCATAAAGAATGAGGATAGTATCAAGCCAATAAGCACATTTTGCAATACAAAACCAAGATTGATCGAATAAAAGCCTAAATTTGAACCTAGAAACCGAATGCCACATTTACGAGTGACAATTATATGGACATTTCATTGAACACTCGACGTGCAATATGAGATAACAATTCAATTTAAAGGCAAAAGGAGAAAAAATAAGTGAACTTTAAAGACATCTAGGAATAATCATAAAGAAGGAGGATAGTATTAAGCCAATAAGAACATTCTGTACTACAAAATCAAGACCGATCGAATAAGAGCATAAATTGGAACCTAGAAACCGAACGCCACATTTAGTAGTGACATTTACATGGACATTTCATCGAGCACTGGGCGTGCAATGTTTGATCTCAAGTCATTTCAAAGGCAAACGGAGAAAAAATAAGTGATCTTTAAAGACATCTAGCCATAAGCATAAAGAATGAGGATAGTATCAAGCCAATAAGCACATTCTGCACTACAAAATCATTACCGTTCGAAAAAAACCATAAATTCGAACCCAGAAAACGAATGCCACATTGAGGAGTGACATTTACATGGTCATTTCATCGAACACTATGCGTGCAATGTGAGATCACAATTCATTTTAAAGGCAAAAGGAGAAAAAACAAGTGAACTTTAAAGACATCTAGGCATAAGCATAAAGAATGAGGATAGTATCAAGCCAATAAGAACATTCTGCACTACAAAATCAAGACCGATCGAATAAGAGCATAAATTCGAACCTAGAAACCGAATGCCACATTTAGGAGTGACATTTACATGGACATTTCATCGAGCATTGGGCGTGCAATGTTAGTACTCAAGTCATTTGAAAGGCAAAAGGAGAAAAAAATAAGTAAACTATAAAGACATCTAGCCATAAGCATAAAGAATGAGAATAGCATCAAGCAAATAAGCACATTCTGCACTATAAAATAATGACAATCGAATAAAAGCATAAATTCGAACTTAGAAACCGAATGCCACATTTAGGAGTGACGTTTACATGGAAATTTCATCGAGCACTTGGCATGCAATGTTAGATCTCAAGTCATTTTAAAGGCAAAAGGAGAAAAAAAGTGAACTTTAAAGACATCTAGCCATAAGCATATTGAATGAGGATAGTATCATGCCAATAAGCACATTCTGCACTACAAAATCATTACCGATAAAATAAAAGCATAAATTCGAACCTGGAAACCGAATTCCGCCTTGAGGAGTAACGTTACATGGACATTTCATCGAACACATGGAGTGCAATGTTAGATAACAAGTCATTTTAAAGGCAAAAGTACAAAAACCAAGCTAGTGAACTTTAAAGACATCTAGGCATATGAATAAAGAATGGGGAAAGTATCAAGCCAATAAGCAGATTCTGCTCTACAAATTCAAGAACAATCGAATAAAAGCATAAATTCGAACCTAGAAAACGAATCTTACATTTAGAAGTGACATTTACATGGACATTTCATCGAGTACTTGACGTGCAATGTTAGATCACAAGTCAGTATTTAAATGAAAAAGGAGAAAAAACAAGTAAACTTTTAAGAACATATAGGAATAAGAATAAAGAATGAGGACAATATCAAGCCAATAAGCACATTTTGCAATACAAAACCAAGACCGATCGAATAAAATCCTAAATTCGAACCTAGAAACCGAATGCCACATTTAGGAGTGACATTTACATGGACATTTCATCGAACACTTGGCGTGCATGTGAGAGCACAATTCATTTTAAAGTGAAAAGGAGAAAAAACAAGTGAACTTTAAAGACATCTACGCATAAGCATAAAGAATGAGGATTTTATCAAGCCAATAAGAACATTCTGCACTACAAAATCAGGATCGATCGAATAAGAGCATAAATTCGAACCTAGAAACCGAATGCCACATTTAGGAGTGACATTTACATGCACATTTTATCGAGCACTGGGCGTGCAATGTTAGTACTCAAGTCATTTTTAAGGCAAAAGGAGAAAAAAAAAGTGAACTTTAAAGACATCTAGCCATAAGCATAAAGAATGAGGATAGTATCAAGCCAATAAGCACATTTTGCGCTACAAAATCATGACCGATCGAATAAAAGCATAAATTCGAACCTAAAAACCGAATGCCACATTTAGGAGTGACATTTACATGGAAATTTTATCGAGCACTTGACATGCAATGTTAGATATCAAGTCATTTTAAAGGCAAAAGGAGAAAAAAAGTGAACTTTAAAGACATCTCTCCATAAGCATATTGAATGAGGACAGTATCAAGCCAATAAGCACATTCTGCACTACAAAATCATTACCGATAAAATAAAAGCATAAATTCGAACCCAGAAACCGAATGCCGCATTGAGGAGTAACGTTACATGGACATTTCATCGAACACATGCAGTGCAATGTTAGATAACAAGTCATTTTAAAGGCAAAAGTACATAAAACAAGCTAGTGAACTTTGAAGACATCTAGGCATAAGCATAAAGAATGAGGAAAGTTTCAAGCCAATAACCAAATCCTGCACTACAAAATCAAGAACAATTGAATAAAATTATAAATTTTAACCTAGAAACTGAATGTCACATTTAAGGGTGAAATTAACATGGACATTTCATCGAACACTTAACGTACAATGTTAGATCACAAGTCAAATTTAAAGGCAAAAGGAGAAAAAACAATTGAACTTTAAAGACGATTAGGCATAAACATAAAGAATGAGGATAGTATCAAGCCAAAAACCACAATATGCACTACAAAATCAAGACCTATCGAATAAAAGCCTAAATTCGAACCTAGAAACCGAATCTTACATTTAGGAGTGACATTTACATGGACATTTCATCGAGTACTTTGCGTGCAATGTTAGATCTCAAGTCATTTCAAAGGCAAAAGGAGAAAAAATAAGTGAACTTTAAAGACATCTAGCCATAAGCATAAAGAATGAGGATAGTATCAAGCAAATAAGCACATTCTGCACTACAAATTCATTACCGATCGAATAAAAGCATACATTCGAACCCTGAAACAGAATGCTACATTTAGGAGTAACATTTACATGGACATTTCATCGAACACATGGAGTTCAATGTTAGATAACAAGTCATTTTAAAGGCAAAAGAACAAATAACAAGCTAGTGAACTTTATAGACATCTAGGCATAAGCATAATGAATGAGGAAAGTACAAGCCAATAAGCACATTCTGCACTACAAAATCAAGAACAATTGAATAAAAGCATAAATTTGAACCTAGAAACCGAATGCCACATTTAAAAGTGAAATTAACATGGACATTTCATTGAACACTTGGCATACAATGTTTGATCACAAGTCAATATTTAAATGCAAATGGAGAAAAAACAAGTGAACTTTAAAGACATCTAGGCTTAAGCATAAAGAATGAGGATAGTATCAAGCCAATAAGCACATTTTGCAATACAAAACCAAGATTGATCGAATAAAAGCCTAAATTTGAACCTAGAAACCGAATCCCACATTTAGGAGTGACATTTACATGGACATTTCATCGAGCACTTGACATGAAATGTTAGATCACAAGTCAGTATTTAAATGAAAAAGGAGAAAAAACAAGTAAACTTTTAAGAACATATAGGAATAAGAATAAAGAAGGAGGATAGTATTAAGCCAATAAGAACATTTTGTACTACAAAATCAAGACCGATCGAATAAGAGCATAAATTGGAACCGAGAAACCGAACGCCACATTTAGTAGTGACATTTACATGGACATTTCATCGAGCACTGGGTGTGCAATGTTTGATCTCAAGTCATTTCAAAGGCAAACGGAGAGAAAATAAGTGATCTTTAAAGACATCTAGCCATAAGCATAAAGAATGAGGATAGTATCAAGCCAATAAGCACATTCTGCACTACAAAATCATTATCGTTCGAATAAAACCATAAATTCGAACCCAGAAAACGAATGTCACATTGAGGAGTGACATTTACATGGTCATTTCATCGAACACTATGCGTGCAATGTGAGATCACAATTCATTTTAAAGGCAAAAGGAGAAAAAACAAGTGAACTTTAAAGACATCTAGGCATAAGCATAAAGAATGAGGATAGTATCAAGCCAATAAGAACATTCTGCACTACAAAATCAAGACCGATCGAATAAGAGCATAAATTCGAACCTAGAAACCGAATGCCACATTTAGGAGTGACATTTACATGGACATTTCATCGAGCATTGGGCGTGCAATGTTAGTACTCAAGTCATTTGAAAGGCAAAAGGAGAAAAAAATAAGTAAACTATAAAGACATCTAGCCATAAGCATAAAGAATGAGAATAGCATCAAGCAAATAAGCACATTCTGCACTATAAAATAATGACAATCGAATGAAAGCATAAATTCGAACTTAGAAACCGAATGCCACATTTAGGAGTGACATTTACATTGAAATTTCATCGAGCACTTGGCATGCAATGTTAGATCTCAAGTCATTTTAAAGGCAAAAGGAGAAAAAAAGTGAACTTTAAAGACATCTAGCCATAAGCATATTGAATGAGGATAGTATCATGCCAATAAGCACATTCGGCACTACAAAATCATTACTGATAAAATAAAAGCATAAATTCGAACCCGGAAAACGAATTCCGCATTGAGGAGTAAAGTTACATGGACATTTCATCGAACACATGGAGTGCAATGTTAGATAACAAATCATTTTAAAGGCAAAAGTACAAAAACCAAGCTAGTGAACTTTAAAGACATCTAGGAATAAGAATAAAGAATGGGGAAAGTATCAAGCCAATAAGCAGATTCTGCACTACAAAATCAAGAACAATCGAATAAAAGCATAAATTCGGACTTAGAAACCGAATCTTACATTTAGAAGTGACATTTACATGGACATTTCATCGAGTACTTGACGTGCAATGTTAGATCACAAGTCAGTATTTAAATGAAAAAGGAGAAAAAACAAGTAAACTTTTAAGAACATATAGGAATAAGAATAAAGAATGAGGACAATATCAAGCCAATAAGCACATTTTGCAATACAAAACCAAGACCGATCGAATAAAAGCCTAAATTCGAACCTAGAAACCGAATGCCACATTTAGGAGTGACATTTACATGGACATTTCATCGAGTACTTGACGTGCAATGTTAGATCACAAGTCAGTATTTAAATGAAAAAGGAGAAAAAACAAGTAAACTTTTAAGAACATATAGGAATAAGAATAAAGAATGAGGACAATATCAAGCCAATAAGCACATTTTGCAATACAAAACCAAGACCGATCGAATAAAAGCCTAAATTCGAACCTAGAAACCGAATGCCACATTTAGGAGTGACATTTAAATGGACATTTCATCGAACACTTGGCGTGCATGTGAGAGCACAATTCATTTTAAAGTGAAAAGGAGAAAAAACAAGTGAACTTTAAAGACATCTACGCATAAGCATAAAGAATGAGGACAATATCAAGCCAATAAGCACATTTTGCAATAGAAAACCAAGACCGATCGAATAAAAGCCTAAATTCGAACCTAGAAACCGAATGCCACATTTAGGAGTGACATTTACATGGACATTTCATCGAACACTTGGCGTGCAATGTGAGATCACAATTCATTTTAAAGTCAAAAGGAGAAAAAACAAGTGAACTTTAAAGACATCTACGCATAAGCATAAAGAATGAGGATTTTATCAAGCCAATAAGAACATTCTGCACTACAAAATCAGGATCGATCGAATAAGAGCATAAATTCGAACCTAGAAACCGAATGCCACATTTAGGAGTGACATTTACATGCACATTTCATCGAGCACTGGGCGTGCAATGTTAGTACTCAAGTCATTTTAAAGGCAAAAGGAGAAAAAAAAGTGAACTTTAAAGACATCTAGCCATAAGCATAAACAATGAGGATAGTATGAAGCCAATAAGCACATTTTGCGCTACAAAATCTTGACCGATCGAATAAAAGCATAAATTCGAACCTAGAAACCGAATGCCACATTTAGGAGTGACATTTACATGGAAATTTCATCGAGCACTTGGCATGCAATGTTAGATCTCAAGTCATTTTAAAGGCAAAAGGAGAAAAAAAGTGAACTTTAAAGACATCTAGCCATAAGCATATTGAATGAGGATAGTATCATGCCAATAAGCACATTCTGCACTACAAAATCATTACCGATAAAATAAAAGCATAAATTCGAACCCGGAAAACGAATTCCGCATTGAGGAGTAACGTTACATGGACATTTCATCGAACACATGGAGTGCAATGTTAGATAACAAGTCATTTTAAAGGCAAAAGTACAAAAACCAAGCTAGTGAACTTTAAAGACATCTAGGCATAAGAATAAAGAATGGGGAAAGTATCAAGCCAATAAGCAGATTCTGCACTACAAAATCAAGAACAATCGAATAAAAGCATAAATTCGAACCTAGAAACCGAATCTTACATTTAGAAGTGACATTTACATGGACATTTCATCGAGTACTTGACGTGCAATGTTAGATCACAAGTCAGTATTTAAATGAAAAAGGAGAAAAAACAAGTAAACTTTTAAGAACATATAGGAATAAGAATAAAGAATGAGGACAATATCAAGCCAATAAGCACATTTTGCAATACAAAACCAAGACCGATCGAATAAAAGCCTAAATTCGAACCTAGAAACCGAATGCCACATTTAGGAGTGACATTTACATGGACATTTCATCGAACACTTGGCGTGCATGTGAGAGCACAATTCATTTTAAAGTGAAAAGGAGAAAAAACAAGTGAACTTTAAAGACATCTACGCATAAGCATAAAGAATGAGGATTTTATCAAGCCAATAAGAACATTCTGCACTACAAAATCAGGATCGATCGAATAAGAGCATAAATTCGAACCTAGAAACCGAATGCCACATTTAGGAGTGACATTTACATGCACATTTTATCGAGCACTGGGCGTGCAATGTTAGTACTCAAGTCATTTTTAAGGCAAAAGGAGAAAAAAAAAGTGAACTTTAAAGACATCTAGCCATAAGCATAAAGAATGAGGATAGTATCAAGCCAATAAGCACATTTTGCGCTACAAAATCATGACCGATCGAATAAAAGCATAAATTCGAACCTAGAAACCGAATGCCACATTTAGGAGTGACATTTACATGGAAATTTTATCGAGCACTTGACATGCAATGTTAGATCTCAAGTCATTTTAAAGGCAAAAGGAGAAAAAAAGTGAACTTTAAAGACATCTCTCCATAAGCATATTGAATGAGGATAGTATCAAGCCAATAAGCACATTCTGCACTACAAAATCATTACCGATAAAATAAAAGCATATATTCGAACCCAGAAACCGAATGCCGCATTGAGGAGTAACGTTACATGGACATTTCATCGAACACATGCAGTGCAATGTTAGATAACAAGTCATTTTAAAGGCAAAAGTACATAAAACAAGCTAGTGAACTTTGAAGACATCTAGGCATAAGCATAAAGAATGAGGAAAGTTTCAAGCCAATAACCAAATCCTGCACTACAAAATCAAGAACAATTGAATAAAATTATAAATTTTAAACTAGAAACTGAATGTCACATTTAAGGGTGAAATTAACATGGACATTTCATCGAACACTTAACGTACAATGTTAGATCACAAGTCAAATTTAAAGGCAAAAGGAGAAAAAACAATTGAACTTTAAAGACGATTAGGCATAAACATAAAGAATGAGGATAGTATCAAACCAAAAAGCACAATATGCACTACAAAATCAAGACCTATCGAATAAAAGCCTAAATTCGAACCTAGAAACCGAATCTTACATTTAGGAGTGACATTTACATGGACATTTCATCGAGTACTTTGCGTGCAATGTTAGATCTCAAGTCATTTCAAAGGCAAAAGGAGAAAAAATAAGTGAACTTTAAAGACATCTAGCCATAAGCATAAAGAATGAGGATAGTATCAAGCAAATAAGCACATTCTGCACTACAAATTCATTACCGATCGAATAAAAGCATAAATTCGAACCCTGAAACAGAATGCTACATTTAGGAGTAACATTTACATGGACATTTCATCGAACACATGGAGTTCAATGTTAGATAACAAGTCATTTTAAAGGCAAAAGAACAAATAACAAGCTAGTGAACTTTATAGACATCTAGGCATAAGCATAAAGAATAAGGAAAGTACAAGCCAATAAGCACATTCTGCACTACAAAATCAAGAACAATTGAATAAAAGCATAAATTTGAACCTAGAAACCGAATGCCACATTTAAGAGTGAAATTAACATGGACATTTCATCGAACACTTGGCATACAATGTTTGGTCACAAGTCAATATTTAAATGCAAATGGAGAAAAAACAAGTGAACTTTAAAGACATCTAGGCATAAGCATAAGGAATGAGGATAGTATCAAGCCAATAAGCACATTTTGCAATACAAAACCAAGATTGATCGAATAAAAGCCTAAATTTGAACCTAGAAACCGAATGCCACATTTACGAGTGACAATTATATGGACATTTCATCGAACACTCGGCGTGCAATATGAGATAACAATTCAATTTAAAGGCAAAAGGAGAAAAAATAAGTGAACTTTAAAGACATCTAGGAATAATCATAAAGAAGGAGGATAGTATTAAGCCAATAAGAACATTCTGTACTACAAAATCAAGACCGATCGAATAAGAGCATAAATTGGAACCTAGAAACCGAACGCCACATTTAGTAGTGACATTTACATGGACATTTCATCGAGCACTTGGCGTGCAATGTTTGATATCAAGTCATTTCAAAGGCAAACGGAGAAAAAATAAGTGATCTTTAAAGACATCTAGCCATAAGCATAAAGAATGAGGATAGTATCAAGCCAATAAGCACATTCTGCACTACAAAATCATTACCGTTCGAATAAAACCATAAATTCGAACCCAGAAAACGAATGCCACATTGAGGACTGACATTTACATGGTCATTTCATCGAACACTATGCGTGCAATGTGAGATCACAATTCATTTTAAAGGCAAAAGGAGAAAAAACAAGTGAAATTTAAAGACATCTAGGCATAAGCATAAGGAATGAGGATAGTATCAAGCCAATAAGCACATTTTGCAATACAAAACCAAGATTGATCGAATAAAAGCCTAAATTTGAACCTAGAAACCGAATGCCACATTTACGAGTGACAATTATATGGACATTTCATCGAACACTCGGCGTGCAATATGAGATAACAATTCAATTTAAAGGCAAAAGGAGAAAAAATAAGTGAACTTTAAAGACATCTAGGAATAATCATAAAGAATGAGGATAGAATCAAGCCAATAAGAACATTCTGCACTACAAAATCAAGACCGATCGAATAAGAGCATAAATTCGAACCTAGAAACTGAATGCCACATTTAGGAGTGACATTTACATGGACATTTCATCGAGCATTGGGCGTGCAATGTTAGTACTCAAGTCATTTGAAAGGCAAAAGGAGAAAAAAATAAGTAAACTATAAAGACATCTAGCCATAAGCATAAAGAATGAGAATAGCATCAAGCAAATAAGCACATTCTGCACTATAAAATAATGACAATCGAATAAAAGCATAAATTCGAACTTAGAAACCGAATACCACATTTAGGAGTGACATTTACATGGACATTTCATCGAGCACTTGGCATGCATTGTTAGATCTCAAGTCATTTTAAAGGCAAAGGAGAAAAATAAGTGATCTTTAAAGACATCTAGCCATAAGCATAAAGAATGAGGATAGTATCAAGCCAATAAGCACATTCTGCACTACAAAATCATTACCGTTCGAATAAAACCATAAATTCGAACCCAGAAAACGAATGCCACATTGAGGACTGACATTTACATGGTCATTTCATCGAACACTATGCGTGCAATGTGAGATCACAATTCATTTTAAAGGCAAAAGGAGAAAAAACAAGTGAAATTTAAAGACATCTAGGCATAAGCATAAAGAATGAGGATAGAATCAAGCCAATAAGAACATTCTGCACTACAAAATCAAGACCGATAGAATAAGAGCATAAATTCTAACCTAGAAACCGAATGCCACATTTAGGAGTGACATTTACATGGACATTTCATCGAGCATTGGGCGTGCAATGTTAGCACTCAAGTCATTTGAAAGGCAAAAGGAGGAAAAAATAAGTAAACTTTAAAGACATGTAGCCATAAGCATGAAGAATGAGAATAGCATCAAGCAAATAAGCACATTATGCACTATAAAATAATGACAATCGAATAAAAGCATAAATTCGAACCTAGAAACCGAATGCCACATTTAGGAGTGACATTTACATGGACATTTCATCGAGCACATGACGTGCAATGTTAGATCTCAAGTCATTTTAAAGGCCAAAGGAGAAAAAATAAGTGAACTTTAAAAACATCTAGCCATAAGTATAAAGAATGAGGATATTATGAAGCCAATAAGCAGATTCAGCACTACACAATCATTACAGATCGAATAAAAGCATAAATTTGAACCCAGAAACCGAATGCCACATTGAGGAGTAACGTTACATAGACATTTCATCGAACACATGGAGTGCAATGTTAGATAACAAGTCATTTTAAAGGCAAAAGTAAAGAAAACAAGCTAGTGAACTTTAAAGACATCTAGGCATAAGCATAAAGAATGATGATAGTATCAAGCAAATAAGAACATTCTGCACTACAAAATCAAGAACGATCGAATAAGAGCATAAATTCAAACCTAGAAATCGAAACTTTGATTTAGGAGTGACATTTACATGGACATTTCATGGAGCACTTTGGGTGCAATGTTTGATCTCAAGTCATTTCAAAGGCAATTACATGGACATTTCATTGAACAGTTGGAGTGCAATGTTAGAAAACAAGTCATTTTAAAGGCAAAAGTACAAAAAACAAGCTAGTGAACTTTAAAGACATCTAGGCATAAGCATAAAGAATGAGGAAAGTATCAAGCCAATAAGCACATTATGCACTACAAAATCAAGAACAAATGAATAAAAGCATAAAAATGAACCTAGATACTGAATGCCACATTTACGAGTGAATTTAACATGGACATTTCATCGAACACTTGACGTACAATGTTAGATCACAAGTCAATATTTAAAGGCAAAAGGAGAAAAACAATTGAACTTTAAAGACATTTAGTCATAAACATAAAGAATGAGGATAGGATCAAGCCAAAAAGCACAATATGCACTACAAAATCAAGACCGATCGAATAAAAGCATCAATTCGAACCTAGAAACCGAAACTTACATTTAGGAGTGACATTTACATGGACATCTAGGCATAAGCGTAAAGAATGAGGATAGTATCAAGCCAATAAGCGCATTTTGCAAAACAAAACCAAGACCGATCGAATAAAAGCCTAAATTCTAACCTTGAAACCGAATGCCACATTTAGGAGTGACATTTACATGGACATTTCATCGAACACTTGGTGTGCAATGTGAGATCACAATTCATTTTAAAGGCAAAAGGAGAAAAAACAAGTGAACTTTAAAGACATCTAGGCATAAGCATAAAGGATGAGGATAGTATCAAGCCAATAAGAACATTTTGCACTACAAAATCAAGACCGATCGAATAAGAGCATAAATTCTAACCTAGAAACCGAATGCCACATTTAGGAGTGACATTTACATGGACATTTCATCGAGCATTGGGCGTGCAATGTTAGCACTCAAGTCATTTGAAAGGCAAAAGGAGGAAAAAATAAGTAAACTTTAAAGACATGTAGCCATAAGCATGAAGAATGAGAATAGCATCAAGCAAATAAGCACATTCTGCACTATAAAATAATGACAATCGAATAAAAGCATAAATTCGAACCTAGAAACCGAAT
Organism: Fallopia convolvulus; assembly: GCA_964016875.1. NCBI lineage: Eukaryota > Viridiplantae > Streptophyta > Magnoliopsida > Caryophyllales > Polygonaceae > Fallopia > Fallopia convolvulus. The sequence continues at coordinate 42,155,952 of OZ024720.1, forward strand.
GCCACATTTAGGAGTGACATTTACATGGACATTTCATCGAGCACATGACGTGCAATGTTAGATCTCAAGTCATTTTAAAGGCCAAAGGAGAAAAAATAAGTGAACTTTAAAAACATCTAGCCATACGCATAAAAAATGAGGATATTATCAAGCCATTAAGCACATTCTACACTAAAAAATCATTACCGATCGAATAAAAGCATAAATTCGAACTCATAAACCGAATGCCACATTTAGGAGTAACATTTACATGGACATTTTATCGAACAGTTGGAGTGCAATGTTAGATAACAAGTCCATTTAAAGGCAAAAGGACAAAAAACGAGCTGGTGAACTTTAAAGACATCTAGGCACAAGCATAAAGAATGAGGAAAGTATCAAGCCAATAAGCAGATTCTGCACTACAAAATCAAGAACAATTGAATAAAAGCATAGATTTGAACCTAGAAACCAAATGCCACATTTAAGAGTGAAATTAACATGGACATTTCATCGAACACTTGGCACACAATGTTAGATCAGAAGTCAATATTTAAATGCAAAAGGAGAAAAAACAAGTGAACTTTAAAGACATCTAGGCATAAGCATAAAGAATGAAGATGGTATCAAGCCAATAAGCACATTTTAAAATACAAAACCGAGGCTGATCAAATAAAAGCCTAAATTCGAACCTAGAAACCAAATGCCACATTTAGGAGTGACATTTACATGGACATTTCATCGAGCATTGGGTGTGCAATGTTAATACTCAAGTCATTTTAAAGGCAAAAGGAGAAAAAAATAAGTGAACTTTAAAGACATCTAGCCATAAGCATAAAGAATGAGGATATTATCAAGCCAACAAGCACATTCTGCACTACAAAATCATTACCGATCGAATAAAAGCATAAATTTGAACCCAAAAACTGAATGCCACATTTAGGAGTAATATTTAAGTGGACATTTCATCGAACACTTGGAGTGCAATGTTAGATAACAAGTTATTTTAAAGGAAAAAGGAGAAAAAATAAGTGAACTTTAAAGACATCTAGCCATACGCATAAAGAATGAGGATATTATCAAGCCATTAAGCACATTCTACACTAAAAAATCATTACCGATTGAATAAAAGCATAAATTTGAACCCAAAAACTGAATGCCACATTTAGGAGTAATATTTAAGTGGACATTTCATCGAACACTTGGAGTGCAATGTTAGATCTCAAGTCATTTTAAAGGCCAAAGGAGAAAAAATAAGTGAACTTTAAAGACATCTAGCCATACGCATAAAGAATGAGGATATTATCAAGCCATTAAGCACATTCTACACTAAAAAATCATTACCGATCGAATAAAAGCATAAATTCGAACCCATAAACCAAATGCCACATTTAGGAGTAATATTTAAGTGGACATTTCATCGAAAACTTGGAGTGCAATGTTAGATAACAAGTCATTTTAAAAGAAAAAGGACAAAAAACAAGCTAGTGAACTTTAAAGACATCTAGGCATAAGCATAAAGAATGAGGAAAGTATCAAGCCAATATGCACATTTTGCACTACCAAATCAAGAACAAATGAATAAAAGCATAAATTTGAACCTAGAAACCGAAAGCCACATTTAAGAGTGAAATTAACATGGACATTTCATCGAACACTTGTCATACAATGTTAGATCACAAGTCAATATTTAACAGCAAAAGGAGAAAAAACAAGTGAACTTTAAAGACATCTAGGCATAAGCATAAAGAATGAGGATAGTATCAAGCCAATAAGCACATTTTAAAATACAAAACCGAGGCTGATCAAATAAAAGCCTAAATTCTATCCTAGAACCCGAATGCCACATTTAGGAGTGACATTTACATGGATATTTCATCGAGCATTGGGCGTGCAATGTTAATACTCAAGTCATTTTAAAGGCAAAAGGAGAAAAAAATAAGTGAACTTTAAAGACATCTAGCCATAAGCATAAAGAATGAGGATATTATCAAGCCAATAAGCACATTCTGCACTACAAAATCATTACCGATCGAATAAAAGCATAAATTTGAATCCAAAAACTGAATGCCACATTTAGGAGTAATATTTAAGTGGACATTTCATCGAACACTTGGAGTGCAATGTTAGATAACAAGTCAATTTAAAAGAAAAAGGACAAAAAACAAGCTAGTGAACTTTAAAGACATCTAGGCATAAGCATAAAGAATGAGGAAAGTATCAAGCGAATATGCACATTCTGCACTACCAAATCAAGAACAAATGAATAAAAGCATAAATTTGAACCTAGAAACCGAAAGCCACATTTAAGAGTGAAATTAACATGGACATTTCATCAAACACTTGTCATACAATGTTAGATCACAAGTCAATATTTAACAGCAAAAGGAGAAAAAACAATTGAACTTTAAAGACATTTAGTTATAAACATAAAGAATGAGGATTGTATCAAGCCAATAAGCACAATATGCACTACAAAATCAAGACCGATCTACTAAAAGCATAACTTCGAACCTAGAAACCAAATCTTATATTTAGGAGTGACATTTACATGGACATTTAATCAAGCACTTGGCGTGCAATATTAGATCTTAAGTCAATATTTAAATGCAAAAGGAGAAAAAATAAGTGAACTTTAAAGACATCTAGCCATACGCATAAAGAATGAGGATATTATCAAGCGAATAAGCACATTCTGCTCTACAAAATCATTACCGATCGAATAAAAGCATAAATTCGAACCCATAAACCAAATGCCACATTTAGGAGTAACATTTAAATGGACATTTCATCGAACAGTTGGAGTGCATTGTTCGATAACAAGTTCTTTTAAAGGATAAAGGACAAAAAACAAGTTGGTGAATTTAAAGACATCTAGGCATAAGCATAAAGAATGAGGAAAGTATGAAGCCAATAAGCACATTCTGCACTACAAAATCAAGAACAATTGAATAAAAGCATAAATTTGAACCTAGAAACCAAATGCCACATTTTAGAGTGAAATTAACATGGACATTTCATCGAACATTTAGCATACAATGTTAGATCACAAGTCAATATTTAAAGGCAAAAGAAGAAAAAAAAATTGAACTTTAAAGACATTTAGTCATAAACATAAAGAATGAGGATAGTATCAAGCCAAAAAGCACAAAATACACTACAAAATCAAGACCGATCGAATAGAAGCATCAATTCGAACCTAGAAACCGAATCTTACATTTAGGAGTGACATTTACATGGAATTCTAGGCATAAGCGTAAAGAATGAGGATAGTATCAAGCCAATAAGCGCATTTTGCAAAACAAAACCAAGACCGCTCGAATAAAAGCCTAAATTCGAACCTATAAACCGAATGCCACATTTAGGAGTGACATTTACATGGACATTTCATCGAACACTTGGCGTGCAATGTGAGATCACAATTCATTTTAAAGGCAAAAGGAGAAAAAACAAGTGAACTTTAAAGACATCTAGGCATAAGCATAAAGAATGAGGATAGTATCAAGCCAATAAGAACATTCTGCACTACAAAATCAAGACCGATCGAATAAGAGCATAAATTCGAACCTAGAAAGCGAATGCCACATTTAGGAGTGACATTTACATGGACATTTCATCGAGCATTGGGCGTGCAATGTTAGTACTCAAGTCATTTGAAAGGCAAAAGGAGAAAAAAATAAGTAAACTTTAAAGACATCTAGCCATAAGCATAAAGAATGAGAATAGCATCAAGCAAATAAGCACATTCTACACTATAAAATAATGACAATCGAATAAAAGCATAAATTCGAACCTAGAAACCGAATACCACATTTAGGAGTGACATTTACATGGACATTTCATCGAGCACATGACATGCAATGTTAGATCTCAAGTAATTTTAAAGGCCAAAGGAGAAAAAATAAGTGAACTTTAAAGACATCTAGCCATACGCATAAACAATGAGGATATTATCAAGCAATTAAGCACATTCTACACTAAATAATCATTACCGATCGAATAAAAGCATAAATTCGAACCCATAAACCGAATGCCACATTTAGGAGTAACATTTAAATGGACATTTTATCGAACAGTTGGAGTGCAATGTTAGATAACAAGTCAATTTAAAGGCAAAAGGACAAAAAACGAGCTGGTGAACTTTAAAGACATCTAGGCACAAGCATAAAGAATGAGGAAAGTATCAAGCCAATAAGCATATTCTGCACTACAAAATCAAGAACAATTGAATAAAAGCATAGATTTGAACCTAGAAACCAAATGCCATATTTAAGAGTGAAATTAACATGGACATTTCATCGAACACTTGGCATACAATGTTAGATCACAAGTCAATATTTAAATGCAAAAGGAGAAAAAACAAGTGAACTTTAAAGACATCTAGGCATAAGCATAAAGAATGAAGATGGTATCAAGCCAATAAGCACATTTTAAAATACAAAACCGAGGCTGATCAAATAAAACCCTAAATTCGAACCTAGAAACCGAATGCCACATTTAGGAGTGACATTTACATGGACATTTCATCGAGCATTGGGCGTGCAATGTTAATACTCAAGTCATTTTAAAGGCAAAAGGAGAAAAAAATAAGTGAACTTTAAAGACATCTAGTCATAAGCATAAAGAATGAGGATATTATCAAGCCAATAAGCACATTCTGCAGAATGGTCCCATTGGAAATGAAGGAACTGAAGGAGCAATTGGAAGAACTGCTAGAAAAAGGGTACATCAGACCAAGTGCTTCACCTTGGGGAGCGCCAATTCTGAAGAAAGATGGAACCTTCAGACTCTGCATTGACTACCGAGAATTGAACAAGGTCACCATCAAAAACAAGTATCCATTGCCAAGGATTGACGATCTTTTAGACCAATTGTGAGGAGCAAGTGTATTCTCCAAGATCCATTTGAGGTCAGGATATCACCAACTTCGAATTCGTGAGGAGGACATCCCGAAGACGGCATTCCGCACACGGTATGGACACTATGAGTGTGTGGTCATGCCTTTTGGCCTTACAAATGCTCCAGCAGTATTTATGGATTTGATGCATCGGTGTTTTTGAGGATATCTCAACAAATTTGTAGTGGTCTTCATCGACGACATTCTTATTTATTCACCTAGCGAAGCAGCTCATGAAGAACACCTCAGGATCATTCTCCAAATCCTTAGGCAAAATGAGTTGTATGCGAAGATGTCGAAGTGTGATTTTTGGCTGAAAGAAGTTGCATTCTAGGCCATGTTATCTACCAAGAAGGGGTAATGGTAGACCCTCAGAAAATCCAAGCAGTTGCAGATTGGAAGCAACCTTAGAATGTGAAAGAAGTTTGTAGCTTTCTCGGTCTTGCAGGATTTTATAGGCGATTTGTGAAAGGATTTTCAAAGATCGCTCTTCCTATGACTAGTTTGCTCCGTAAGATTCACAAGAAGTTTGTGTGGAATGAGAAATGTGAGGCAACCTTTCAAGAACTTAAAAGGCGTTTGATTAGTGCTCCGATTCTGACTTTACCCGATGGATTGGATGGGTATGTAGTATATAGTGATGCATCTAAACAAGGTGTCGGATGTGTGCTTATGCAACATTGGAAGGTTATTGCATATGCATCTCGTCAAATGAAGACATATGAGGTGAACTATCCGACTCATGACCTGGAGTTAGCTGCAGTTGTGTTTTCTTTGAAGATTTGGCGTCACTACCTATACGGTGTGAAGTGTCAGATTTTCAATGACCATAAGAGTTTGAAGTATGTCTTCACTTAGAAGGAGTTGAACATGAGGTAGTGAGAATGGTTAGAACTACTCAAAGACTATGACATCAAATTGCTTTACCATCCAGGTAAGGCTAATATTGTAGCTGACGCACTGAGTCGTAAAACCTCTCATGAATCCATGGTGGCAGCGCTCACCGCTCAACCAATGCTGCAACGGGAATTGATCCAGTGCGAGATTGAGGTTTGGTTCAGACGTCAACTTGGTAGTATGAATATGTTGGAGATTCATGCTACCCTTCTGGATCAAATAAAGGAAAAACAGGTTGAAGATGTCATGCTAGTTAAGATAAGCTGTGAGGTGCAAGAAGGAAAGGCACCTGGCTTTACCGTTCAGGATGATGGATCACCATGGTTTCAAGACTGAATTTGTGTGCCAACCGATGAGGAAATTCGCCTTCTGATTTTGAAAGAAGCGCATGCATCAACATACTCAGTCCACCCGAGATCGAGTATGATGTACAAAGATTGGTGCCAGAATTTTTGGTAGCGAAATATGAAGAATGATGTGACATAGTTTGTAGCAAAAATTTTCGTATGCCAGAAGGTGAAGATTGAACACAAGAAGCCAGGGGGAATTGCAACCATTGCCAGTGCCGAAATAGAGATAGGAAGATATTGCTATGGACATTTGTGACGGGCCTTCCTAAGACTCAAGGACAAAAGGATGCTATTTGAGTAGTCATTGACAGACTCATAAAAAGTGCACACTTCATAGCAATAAAGAAAACATGGGGAGTGAAAAAGCTAGATGAGACTTTTGTGCATGAGATAGTACGTTTACATGGTATGGTACTCCGAAGACAATTGTTTCTGATTGTGATGGAAGATTCATGTTGGGATTTTGGAAGGAGCTACATCAAGACATGAGGAAAGAGCTAAGGTTCAGTACTGCTTTTCATCCCCAAACCGATGGACAATCCGAAAGGACCATCCAAACATTGGAAGATATGCTTAGGGCTTGCGTACTAGACCGTCCAGTTAGTTGGAATGCCAACTTAAGTTTGGTAGAATTCACCTATAACAATAGTTGGTATTCAACCATTAAGATGGCTCCTTTTGAGGCTCTATATGGACGGAAATGTCATTCACCGATTTGTTGGGACGAGAATGCTCATAAGATTCTTCTAGGCCCAGAATTGGTGGAGAGGACTACTTCCGACATTGCTTAAATCCGATAGAGGATGTTGACAGCTCAGAGTCGACAAAAATCTTATGCTAATATGAAGCGAAGGGATATTGAGTTTGAAGAAGGACACAAGGTTTTCGTCCGAATGTCTCCATCTAAAGTTTTTTTTCCCCGCTTTGGAAAACGGGGAAAGCTTAACCCTCGTTACGTTGGACCGTTTGATATTTTAGGACGGATTGGCAAGCTTGCGTATCAACTTGCCCTCCATCCATCTGCGCATCCAGTTCATAATGTCTTCCATGTATCGCTATTGCGAGAGTATATTCCGGATGAATCCCATATTTCCAATTACGATGATATTGAGATTCAACCCAGTGGAACATATGAGGAGACACCCATTCGCATGCTCGAACGGCGAGTGAAGAGTTTACGTAATAAAGAAGTACCACTAGTGAGGATCCTTTGGTCCAAGAACGGCGAGGAAGAAGTCACTTGGGAGATATGGGAGACGAAACAGGATATGCATAGAAAATTTCCAGAGTTATTCTCTACCTAGTTTCGGGGACGAAACTATTTTTAAGGGGGCACTATTGTAATAACCTCCCTTTTTCTTAGATGGATATTTAGTAAGTCAAACCTAGTTTCGGGGACGAAACTATTTTTAAGGAGGTACTATTGTAATAACCCTCTTTTTCAAGAAGGACAATTATGTAATTCCTTTTTATTTTGTTTAATAAAATTAATTATGGCAATATTCTCATAATATTGATATATTGCTTACCTAATTTATTTTATCAAATGAAAGTTAAACAACTAACCTCTAAAGGGTTATTTGAAATAATAATGGACCTTACCCATATGTTAACGAAAAATAAATAAATAAAATTAGAATTTTAAGAGAAATATATTAAAAGTGTTTAAAACATATTTTTATAAACAAAGAGAATTGTTGTATAAAAATTTTGAATTACAAGTTTTACTCTTTCAAAAGATATTAATGATAAATATTAGTATCAAGGGCATTTTTGTTCATTTCTTAAACTAGAGGGGTTGTTTGTGCAAATTCTTGAAAATAGATTCAAAAATGGGTGTTCTTCTTCTTCAACTTGTTCTTAACTTCAAATGAGGAATTTGATCTCGTTTCTTAACGGAAATGGATTCCGTAAAAGCCTACTTGTCACATTTTTAACCCTCTACAAGTTCCCTCAATCAATTTGGGAGCAATCAATCAAAATCATCCCGAAAATCTCGTTCTAGGTCAAAGTGCAACGTTTTTGGAATCCTTCAAATTAAATTTGAATTGAAGAAGGATAAGGTCGGATTTAAGATGGAAAGGATTGGGAGGAGTCAAAGGATGGATTAGAGAATCAATCCCGATTCAATTATAAGATAAATCACCCATAAATGGGCGAAATTAGCGGGATTGTGTCTAAGGCTTTAATGGAGGATTTCGGGCTCATTTTTGGAGCGTTGAAGCTCATTCTTGGCCCTATAAATAGATCTTCCCATTTGCTATCTAACCTTAAGCAAAATCACTCCCTTTCCAATTGGAATTTGGTCAAAAACCGATCTAGAAACCCACATAAAAACCAGTCTCTGTTTTCAAAAATCCTTACCGGAACCTCCTGTTCAGCGGCATTTTCCGGCCACCACGGACCACCCCAGGCGCCGCCGCTGCCAACAGTAGAAAGCCACGCTCGTCCCGGTTCCAACGACACCTCACACGCCTCAAACCGATTCCAGACGAAGGAGAACGAAGCCTCTGAAGTCGGAGATGCGCATTGTTGCTGCTGCTGTACGTAGCAGGCCCGCGGGCCCGACCCGACCCGTTTGGCTTGCCTCCTTACCCATTTTTGCCTTATTTTATGCATTTGATTAATTGGGGTATTTAAAATAAAATAAATCTTGATAAATCTTAATTTATAAGATGTTAAAAATATTTTTATGATATTCTTATGAAAGAAAAGTAGCAAGTATATATTTTTATAAAATTTGCAACTAGAAAGCAAATGATGAATATTATTGATTTTATGTCTTAAAAACATGTACTTTGCAAAATGATATGATTTTTATTGAAATAACATATGGGTAAATATTTTTAATTAATATGTATGCACAAAGATAAAGAATCTACAATATGCAATACAAAGAAACTAAAAAGGTCCTACATTAATAAAGAAAGATTTTATTAATGTTAATACTATAAGTTTATTACAAGCATAAACTTAGATGAGTCATAAGAACTCAACTTACGAGGAAAAGTTGAACAAAATAAATTACTTATAATTTATTTTGTATCTTATGTATGAATCAGGAAAAGGAAATCAATCGTTGGATTGCAAGCTCGTCTAAGATAGTTCTCGCTCGCCTTCGAAACAAGGCAAGTGGTGGTTCGCACTCATATTTTATCATGAATACTTTTATTCATGTTTGCATGTTGTGTTGGGAACGCTTGTTTGAATAAAATGAACTTAGGTTATTATAGAAATAATGCCCATGTTGAAACGTATAAATGAATTAGGGTTTATTATGCATAGAGATAATGACCCCATGGTAGCTTATTGTTATTATTCTATTATGCGCTAGAACTTATATTTAGGTTGCAATGTTTGTGCACCTGTTTGTTTCACGGTCTCATTTTGAGATTCGTTGTTTTGGACTAGCGTAGAATTAGGGGTGGGGGCTCACTAACCCCTGAACACCTCTTTATAATATTTTGCATTAGGATGGACCTAGACCCTAATGTTGGTCATGACCCTACTCTCTCAACCGTTTTGAGGAGTGTTTGGCACCTAGCTAGTGCCTTGTATCGGGACTTAGGAACCCGTTCCTCCCTTTGTGGGATTCTATATCTTATGGCATTTCGCGTTGCCGTCTTAAAAGCTACCAACTTGAATGCAATATTTTGTAATTAAATAAGATAAGTGCTAGTGCACACCCATTAAAATGTGTTCAGGGTGGTGACTACAACTTGGAAAACCACTTTGGCTCCCGACTTTGATTAATCTATTTTCCAATCTGAATTCGGACAACACGCATTCGGTGAGGTTGGTTGTAGATTTGATAAGTCGACGGAGGCTTTTCAAAATATTGGTTGATAATTAAAGTTCCCAACATAACCTTTCTCATTCTTAAGGAACCATAGCCTTGTGGTGTCCTAATCTCTTTTCATCATATTTCCCTTTTCGTGAGATTATTTGGGCTATGTCATCGACCGGCTTTCATTCGGAGTCCGATGGTCATAATGCAACTAAGATCACAAGAACCTCACATAAAATTCCACTTGCGTAGTCTTTCATTAGACTGACCGACCGCTTTATTTCTTTTGCATGGTCGGCTGATGTCAACTGTCCCTATGTGGAACATCAGGGAGTAAAGGAGTGGTGATTCGAGATTGAAGTTGTTAAAGTTGTTGCACGTCACGTGTCTTTTGAATAACTTTTTAGTTTAAGGTCGAGATCCTTAGTCTGTAAGGATCGCCTTCAAGAATTTTACTTCCGCTTTGTTCAAGACTATTTATCTTATTTTTCCGCAAGTATTTGGATTATTCAAGATTGTGAAAGTGGGACATTTTATTTTAATATTTATTGAATTATCATTATTATTTATATCTTGAATACCGTGAAAGCCTTGGGTGGCTTCGGAGTGTAAATTCCGAGGTCACTGACGGTAATATCTCCGAGGGAAAAACGTGGGTGTTACAAAGTGAACTTTAAAGACATCTAGCCATACGCATAAAGAATAAGGATATTATCAAGCCAATAAGCACATTCTGCACTACAAAATCATTAACGATCGAATAAAAGCATAAAATTGAACACAGAAACCGAATGCCACATTTAGGAGTAAAATTTACATGGACAAACAACAAGCTAGTATCTGGCGGTAATATCTCCGAGGGAAAAACGGGGGGGTTACATAGTGAACTTTAAAGACATCTAGGCATAAGCATAAAGAATGAGGAAAGTATCAAGCCAATAAGCACATTCTGCACAACAAGATCAAGAACAATTGAATAAAAGCATAAATTTGAACCTAGAAACCGAATACCACATTCAGGAGTAAGATTTACATGGACATTTCATCGAACACATGGACTGCAATGTTAGATAACAAGTCATTTTAAAGGCAAAAGTACAAAAACAAGCCAATGAATTTGAAAGACATCTAAGCATAAGGATAAAGAATGAGGAAAGTATCAAGCCAATAAGCACATTCTGCACTAAAAAATCAAGGACAATTGAATAAAGGATAAATTTGAACCTAGAAACCGAATGCCACATTTAAGAGTGAAATTAACATGGACATTTTATCGAACACTTAGCGTACAATCTTAGAGCACAAGTCTATATTTAAAGGCAAAAGGAGAAAAAAGAATTGAACTTTAAAGACATTAAGGCATAATCATAAAGAATGAGGATAGTATCAAGCCAATAAGCACAATATGCACTATAAAATCAAAACCGATCGATTAAAAGCCTAAATTCGGTCCTAGAAACCGAATCTTACATTTAGGAGTGACATTTACATGGACATTTCATCGAGCACTTTGCGTGCAATGTTAGATCACAAGTCATTTCAAAGGCAAAAGGAGAAAAACTAAGTGAACTTTAAAGACATCTAGCCATAAGCATAAAAAATGAGGATAGTGTCAAGCAAATAAGCACATTCTGCACAACAAAATCATTACCGAACGAATAAAAGCATAAATTCGAACCCAGAAACCGAATGCTACATTTAGGAGTAACATTTACATGGACATTTCGTTGAACACTTGGAGTATGATGTTAGATAACAACTCATTTTAAAGGCAAAGGACAGAAAACAAGCTAGTGAACTTTAAAGACATCTAGGCATAAACATAAAGAATGAGGAAAGTATCAAGCCAAAAAGCACATTCTCCACTACAAAATCAAGAACAATTGAATAAAAGCATAAAAATGAACCTAGATACTGAATGCCACATTTAAGAGTAAAATTAACATGGACATTTCATCGAACACTAGGCGTACAATGTTAGATCACAACTCAATATTTAAAGGTAAAAGGAGAAAAAACAATTGAACTTTAAAGACATTTAGGCATAAACATAAAGAATGAGGATAGTATCAAGCCAAAAAGCACAATATGCACTAGAAAATCAAGACCGATCGAATAAAAGCATCAATTCGAACCTAGAAACCGAATCTTACATTTAGGAGTGACATTTACGTGGACATTTCATCGAGGACTTAGCGTGCAAAGTTAGATCACAAGTCAATATTTAAATGCAAAAGGAGAAAAAACACGTGAACTTTAAAGACATCTAGGCTTAAGCATAAAGAATGAGTATAGTTGATGAGGTATTTTCGGTGGTCGTTATACCTATCAAAGAATTCTAACTTAACCAACTCAGTAGAGCGGTAAGCAAGGGTCGATCCCGCAGAGACTCGTATAAATGTGTTATTGCTTAAGTGCCAAGTAACCAAATAAGGGGGTTTTAAGGATTGAAATTCTAATCTAATGTGCAAAATTGAAAACTATCTAAGAATGCAAAGTTGATTGTAAATATATATGAGAGAAATATGTTCAACTAGTTAAATCCATCATAGATATGCTTATTGATCATCGATTCTCCTGATTCTCACTTCCCTTGAATAATCTACCGTGGATTATACTCCTACTAAGGATTATGACCCAAACTTCATAAATTGTTGAAAGAACTAACAGTCTAAACAACCCTAATTATTTAACAACCTACAACAACGTCTAGATTCAATTAAACGACAGCTTTACGAATCGAGTTATCAATAGAAACAAACACTTAGAGCAAACAGACATCTAAGTTATTTGTGGATTTTTTCCATTCTACAACTGAATAGCCCGAACGGGTCTAAACAATTATAAATGCTACTTTATCTAATCAACCATGAAGGGGCATTATTCAGATTAGTTGTAAATTAGCCTAGAAATTCTATTAGGTGATCAATCTAACAAAACCCTAGAATAATTCTGATTCAATTAAGCACAGGAAATAAAACCTATTCAAGTTAATGATAATCAATCAAACCTCACAATATTATGCAATCTATGATTTCAATAACTAGTCAAACACAATGAATTTAGCAATGCATAATTAAAGTAAAATCAAACTTACAAAGGTTCAAAGATTGCTCCTTTGAGAAAACTCTCTCCAAAGAAACCCTACCTCCAAAGTTGATCAAAAGTTATTGAAAATAAAACTAACATAAAGTATTTATATCTCTCTAAAATTATCCCTCAAACTCTATCTTAAACATATCATCTCGGAAATCATAAGCCCATAAGATCAAATACCAAAGTCCAAAACCAAATCTCGGCCCAAACTCTTGTCCGTGAAAACGCCAGATTGCGCGGCATCGGCCTGCATTGCACGGCCGCGGACTTGCATCCCCGCGCAATTGGCACTCAATTGAGATTGCTCGGGCAAATTGCGCGGCTTCAATCCCGAGCACTTGGTTCTTGGCTTGCTCGGTTCTTTCTTCTCTTGGCTCTTCTCCTAGCATGTCCTAGCTTCCTTAGCTTGCTTGACTCGTCCATCACCACCATGGTCCACCTGTACTCGCCCCGCTTTTGCTCCTGAACCTAAAAACATGTAAAACCGAGCAAACCAGCGCATAATACCCGACAACACAAAAACCTAAAAACTACATAAAAACTACCCAAAACATAACCAAAACATATATAAAACATGCATCTAAACTACACCTATATGCGAGCTATCATTAGTATCAAGCCAATAAGCAAATTTTGCTATACAAAACCAAGACCATTCGAATAAAAGCCTAAATTCGAACCTAGAAACCGAATGCCACATTTAGGAGTGACATTTATATGGACATTTCATCGAAAACTTGGCGTGCAATGTGAGATAACAATTATTTTTAAAGGCAAAAGGAGAAAAAACATGTGAACTTTAAAGACATCTAGGACAAAGCATAAAGAATGAGGATAGTATCAAGCCAATAAGAACATTCTGCACTACAAAATCAAGACCGATCGAATAAGAGCATAAATTCGAACCAAGAAACCGAATGCCATATTTAGGAGTGCAATTTACAAGGACATTTCATCGAGAACTGGGCGTGCAATGTTAGTACTCAAGTTATTTTAAAGGCAAAAGGAGAAAAAAATAAGTGAACTTTAAAGACATCTAACCTTAAGCATAAAGAATGAGGATAGTATCAAGCCAATAAGCATATTCTGCACTAAAAAATCATGACCGATAATAAAAGCATAAATGCAAACCTAGAAAACGATCGCCACATTTAGGAGTAACATTTAAATGGAAATTTCATCGATCACTTGGCATGCAATGTTAGATATCATGTCATTTTAAAGGCAAAAGGAGAAAAAAAAAAGTGAGCTTTAAACACATCTAGCCATAAGCATAAAGAATGAAGGATAGTACCAAGCCAATAAGCACATTCTGCACTACAAAACCATTACTAATCGAATAAAAGCATAAATTTGAACCCAGAAACCGAATGCCACATTTAAGAGTAACATTTAAATGGACATTTCATCGAAAACTTGGAGTGCAATGTCAGATAATAAGTCATTATAAAGGCAAAAGGACAAAAAACAAGCTAGGGAACTTTAAAGACATCTAGGCATAAGCATAAAGAATGAGGATAGTATCAAGCTAATAAGCAAATTTTGCTATAGAAAACCAAGACCGATCGAATAAAAGCCTAAATTCGAACGTAGAAACCAAATGCCACATTTAGGAGTGACATTTACATGGACATTACATCGAACACTTGGTGTGCAGTGTGAGATAACAATTATTTTTAAAGGCAAAAGGAGAAAAAACATGTGAACTTTAAAGACATCTAGGCATAAGCATAAAGAATGAGGATAGTATCAAGCCAATAAGCACATTCTGCACTACAAAATCATGACCGATCGAATAAAAGCATTTATTTAAAAATTAGAAACCGATCGCCACATTTAGGAGTGACATTTACATGGACATTTCATCGAGCACTTGGCGTGCAATATTAGATCTTAAGTAAATATTTAAATGCAAAAGGAGAAAAAACAATTGAACTTTAAAGACATCTAGGCATAAGCAAAAAGAATGAGAATAGCATCAAGCAAATAAGCATATTCTGCACTATAAAATCAAGACAATCGAATAAGAGCATAAATGCGAACCTAGAAACCGAATGCCACATTTAGGAGTGACATTTACATGGACATTTCATTGAGTACTTGGCGTGCAATATTAGATCTCAAGTCATTTTAAAGGCCAAAGGAGAACAAATAAGTGAACTTCAAAGACATCTAGCCATACGCATAAAGAATGAGGATATTATCAAGCCAATAAGCACATTCTCCAGTACAAAATCATTACCGATCGAATAAAAGCATAAATTCGAACCCAGAAACCGAATGCCACATTTAGGAGTAACATTTACATGGACATGTCATCGAACACTTCGAGCGCAATGTTAGATCTCAAGTCATTTTAAAGGCAAAAGGAGAAAAAACAAGTGAACTTTAAAGACATCTAGGCATAAGCATAAAGAATGAGGATAGTATCTAGCCAATAAGCACATTTTGCAATACAAAACCAAGACCGATCGAATAAAAGCCTAAATTCGAACCTAGAAACCGAATCCCACATTTAGGAATGATATATACATGGACATTACATCGACCACTTGGCGCGTAATGTTAGATCTCAAGTCATTTTAAATGCAAAAGGAGGAAAAATAAATAAGTGAAATTTAAAGACATCTAGACATACGCATACAGAATTAGGATATTATCAAGCCAATAAGCACATTTGGCACTACAAAATCATTACCGATCGAATAAAAGCCTAAATTCGAACCCCGAAACCGAATGCCACATTTAGGAGTAACATTTACATGGACATTTCATGGAACA
The DNA here is from genome assembly GCA_964016875.1 of Fallopia convolvulus. Taxonomy (NCBI): domain Eukaryota; kingdom Viridiplantae; phylum Streptophyta; class Magnoliopsida; order Caryophyllales; family Polygonaceae; genus Fallopia; species Fallopia convolvulus. Next base: position 42,171,739 of record OZ024720.1, read on the forward strand.
CTTGGAGTGCAATGTTAGATCACAAGTCAATTTAAGGGAAAAAGGACAAAAAACAAGTGAATTTTAAAGACATCTAGGCATAATCATAAAGAATGAGGATAGTATCAAGCAAATAAGCACATTCTACACTACAAAATCAAGAACAATCGAATAAAAGCATAAATTCGATCCTAGAAACCGAATGCCAGATTTAGTAGTGACATTTATATGGACAATTCATCGAGCACATGGCGTGCAATGCTAGATCTCAAGTCATTTTAAAGGCAAAAGGAGAAAAAATAAGTGAACATTAAAGACATCTAGGCATAAGCATAAAGAATGAGGATAGTATCAAGCCAATAAGTACATTCTACACTACATAATCATTACCGATCAAATAAAATTATAAATTCGAACCCAGAAACCGAATGCCACATTTAGGAGTAACATTTACATGGATATTTCGTCGAAATATTGGAGAACAATGTTGGATAACAAGTCATTTTAAAGGAAAAAGGACAAAAAACAAGCTAGTGAACTTTAAAGAAATCTAGGCATAACCATAAAGAATGAGGAAAGTACAAAGCCAATAAGCACATTTTGAACTACAAAATCAAGAACAATTGAATAAAAGCATAAATTTGATCCTAGAAACCGAATGCCACATTTAAGAGTGAAATTAACGTGGACATTTCATCGAACACTTGGCGTACAATGTTAGATCAGAAGTCAATATTTAATGGCAAAAGGAGAAAAAACAAATGAACTTTAATGACATTTAGGCCTAAACATACAAAATGAGGATAGTATCAAGCCGATAAGCACAATATGCACTACAAAATCAAGACCGATCGAATAAAAGCATAAATTCGATCCTAGAAACCGAATCTTACATTTAGGAGTGACATTTACATGGACATTTCATTGAGCACTTGGCATGCAATGTTAGATCACAAGTCAATATTTAGATGCAAAAGGATAAAAAACAAGTGAACTTTAACGACATCTAGGCATAAGCATAAAGAATGAGGTTAGTATCAAGCCAATAAGCACATTTTGCAATACAAAACCAAGGCCGATCGAATAAAAGCCTAAATTTGAACCTAGAAACCCAATGCCACATTTAAGAGTAAAATTAACATTGACATTTCATCGAACACTTGGCGTACAATGTTAGATCACAAGTCACTATTTAAAGGCAAAAGGAAAAAAAAACTATTCGACTTTAAAGACATTTTGGCATAAAGATAAAGAATGAGGTTAGTATTAAGCCGATAAGCACAATATGCACTACAAAATCAAGACCGATCGAATAAAAGCATAAATTCGAACCTAGAAACCGAATCTTACATTTACAAGTGACATTTACATGGACATTTCATCGAGAACTTGGCGTGCAATGTTAGATCTCAAGTCATTTTAAAGGCCAAAGGAGAAAAAATAAGTGAACTTTAAAGACATCTAGCCATACGCATAAAGAATGAGGATATTATCAAGCAAATAAGCACATTCTGCACTACAAATTCATTACCGATCGAATAAAAGCATAAATTCGAACCCTGAAACAGAATGCTACATTTAGGAGTAACATTTACATGGACATTTCATCGAACACATGGAGTTCAATGTTAGATAACAAGTCAATATTTAAATGCAAAAGGAGAAAAAGCAAGTGAACATTAAAGACATCTAGACATCTAAGCATAAAGAATGAGGATATTATCAAACTAATAAGCACATTTTGCAATACAAAACCAAGACCAATCGAATAAAAGCCTAAATTCGAACCTAGAAACAAAATCCCACATTTAGGAGTGACATTTACATGGACATTTCATCGAGCACTTGGCTTGCAATGTTACATCTCAAGTCGTTTTAAAGACAATATGACAAAAAAAAGTGAACTTTAAAGACATCTAGGCATAAGCATAAAGAATGAGGATAGTATCATGCAAATAAGCACATTCTGCACTAAAAAATCAAGACCGATCGAATAAAAGCATAAATTCGAACCGAGAAACCGAATCTTACATTTACGAGGGACATTTACATGGACATTTCATCGAGTACTTGGCGTGCAATGTTAGATCACAAGTCAATATTTAAACGCAAAAGGAGGAAAAACAAGTGAACTATAAAGACATCTAGGCATAAGCATAAAGAATGAGAATAGTATCAAGGAAATAATCACATTTTGCACTATAAAATCAAGACAATCGAATAAAAGCATAAATTCGAACCTAGAAACCGAATGACATATTTAGGAGTGACATTTACATGGATATTTCATCGAGCACTTGGCGTGCAATGTTAGATCTCAAGTCATTTTAAAGGCAAAAGGAGAAAAAATAAGTGAACTTTAAAGACACCTAGCCATAATCATAAAGAATGAGGATAGTATCAAGCCAATAAAAAATTCTGCACTACAAAATCATTACCGATCGAATAAAAGCATAAATTCGAACCCGTCAACCGAATGCCATATTTAGGAGTAATATTTACATGGACATTTCGTCGAACGCTTGGAGTGCAATGTTAGATAACAAGTCATTTTAAAGGCAAAAGGACTAAAAATTAGCTAGTGAGCTTTAAAGACATCTAGGCATAAGCATAAAGAATGAGGAAAGTATCAAGCCAATAAGCACATTCTGAACTTCAAAATCAAGAAAAATTGAATCAAAGCCTAAATTCGAACCTAGAAACCGAATGACATATTTAGGAGTGACATTTACATGGATATTTCATCGAGCACTTGGCGTGCAATGTTAGATCTCAAGTCATTTTAAAGGCAAAAGGAGAAAAAATAAGTGAACTTTAAAGACACCTAGCCATAATCATAAAGAATGAGGATAGTATCAAGCCAATAAAAAATTCTGCACTACAAAATCATTACCGATCGAATAAAAGCATAAATTCGAACCCGTCAACCGAATGCCATATTTAGGAGTAATATTTACATGGACATTTCGTCGAACGCTTGGAGTGCAATGTTAGATAACAAGTCATTTTAAAGGCAAAAGGACTAAAAATTAGCTAGTGAGCTTTAAAGACATCTAGGCATAAGCATAAAGAATGAGGATAGTATCAAGCAAATAAGCACATTCTGCACTATAAAATCATGAACAATCGAATAAAAGCATAAATTCGAACCTAAAAAGCGAATGCCACATTTAGGAATGACATTTACATAAACATTTCATCGAGCACTTGGCGTGAAATGTTAGATCTCAAGTCATTTTAGGGAAAAAGGAGAAAAAATAAGTGAGCTTTAAACACATCTAGCCATACGCATAAAGAATGAGGATTGTATCAAGCCAATAAGCACATTCTACACTACAAAATCGTTACCGATCGAATAAAAGCATAAATTCGAACCCAGAAACTTAATGCCACATATAGGAGTAACATTTACATGGACATTTCATTAAACACTTGGAGTGCAATGTTAGATCACAAGTCATTTTAAAGGCTAAAGGACAAAAAACAAGTGAACTTTAAAGACATCTGGGAATAAGCATAAAGTATGAGGATAGTATCAATCAAATAAGCACATTCCGCACTAGAAAATCAAGCACAATCGAATAAAAGCATAAATTCGAACCTAGAAACCGAATGCCACATATAGTAGTGACATTTACATGGATATTTCATCTAGCACATGGCGTGCAATGTTAGATCTCAAGTCATTTCAAAGGGAAAAGGAGACAAAATAATTGAGCTTTAAAGACATCTAGCCATAAGCATAAAGAATGAGGATTGTATCAAGTCAATAAGCACATTCTGCACTACAAAATCATTACCGATCGAATAAAAGCATAATTTCAAACACAAAAAAAGAATGCCACATTTTGGAGTAGCATTTACGTGGACATTTCGTCGAACACGTGGAGTGCAATGTTAGATAACCAGTCATTTTAAAGGCGAAAGGACAAAAAACAAGCTAGTGAACTTAAAAGACATCTAGGAGTAACATTTACATGGAGATTTCATCGAACACTTGGAGTGCAATGTTAGATTACAAGTCATTTTAAAGGCAAAAGGACAAAAAACAAGTGAACTTTAAAGACATCTAGGCATAAGCATAAAGTATGAGGATAATACCAAGCAAATAACACATTCCGCACTACAAAATCAAGCACAATCGAATAAAAACATAAATTCGAACCTAGAAACCGAATGCCACATTTAGTAGTGACATTTACATGGACATTACATCTAGCACTTGGCGTGCAATGTTAGATCTCAAGTCATTTCAGAGGCAAAAGTAGAAAAAATAAGTGAACTTTAAAGACATCTAGCCATAAGCATAAAGAATGAGGATAGTATGAAGCCAATAAGCACATTCTGCACTACAAAATCATTACCGATCGAATAAAAGCATAAATTCGAACCCAGAAACCGAATGCCACATTTAGGAGTAACATATACATGGACATTTCATCGAACACTTGGCGTACAATATTAGATCACAAGTCATTTTAAAGGCAAAAGGACAAAAAACAAGCTAGTGAACCTTAAAGACATCTAGGCATAAGCATAAAGAATGAGGAGAGTATTAAGCCAATAAGCACATTCTACACTACAAAATCAAGAACAATTGAATAAAAGCATAAATTTGAACCTAGAAACCGAATGCCACATTTAAGAGTGAAATTAACATGGACATTTCATCGAACACTTGGCGTACAATGTTAGATCACAAGTCACTATTTAAAGGCAAAAGGAGAAACAACTATTGAACATTAAAGATATTTAGGCGTAGACATAAAGAATGAGGTTAGTATTAAGCCAATAAGCACAATATGCACTATAAAATCAAGACAGATCAAATAAAAGCATAAATTCGAACCTAGAAACCGAATCTTACATTTAGGAGTGACATTTACATGGACATTTCATCGAGCACTTGGCGTGCAATGTTAGATCACAAGTCAATATTTAAATGAAAAAGGTGAAAAAACAAGTGAACTTTAAAGACATCTAGGCATAAGTATAAAGAATGAGGATAGTATCAAATCATATGAGGTATAATCTTAACTCTTCTTCCATTGGTTTAGATACTAACTCCCTTTTGCAGGAAATGGGAGTCTCTAACTGACCAAAACCATGAATTATCACTCAAGAAGAGAGAGTTACATCCCCACATAGCCAAGAGACCTCTAAAGAATCAAGTGACCTTCTATGTGTTCCTCAATGCCATATTGTGCATGAAAGTTTGAAGAAGGAGGTTCCAGTTGAGGACAACTTGCAAGATGAGAGCATGGAGGAAGAAGTTGATGTCTCTAATGGAGTTTGAATCAAAGAGAGCCATAATGTCCAAGAGATGATTCAATGTCTTCCACCAACTATGTTTGCTCCAAAATCTTCTTTACTAACAATGGTGCCTTTAGTATCTCCAACATTTCAAGATTTTTATCCTTTTAATCTTACATGTAACATCGAATCAAGGACGATTCGCGGTCAAGTGGGGGAGAATGGTAGCGATCAAAGGACCATGAAGAAGACGCTTGCAAAGAAGGTGTTTAGGAGACCAAGAACAAGACCTTTCCCAAGGTCTCGAGCGTTCAAGTTCAAAGAGGTGTTCATGGATTTGATATTATCTCTTCAAAATATCCATAATGGCATTCAAGGCCTCCAAGGAAGAGACTCAAGTTACAAAAGTTCGGAAAGTTAAGAAACCCGTCAAATAGAAAACAGTGCTCAGTAAACTGGTCTTAACTTGGGCTGGAAAATTCATCTCAAGTCTGTTAAGTACTCATTGGAAAGATAATTAAAAGTTCTACAACTTGTTAGTTACATCAAATCTAGAATCCAACAGCAAGCCCAAAAATGGGTTTTACTGAGAGTTGTTCATGTCTTACGGGAATCTGATCTTCAGTTTAAATTTCTATCTTTATTTATTTTATTTATGGACGTTTTCATGCTAGAATAATTAGAGATTTTGACCATATGCATATGTTAGTTGGTTGATAATCTCTCTCCTATGTGTTTATTATCTTTTAGATATTTTGAGTTTGTTAGGATATTTTCTTAAATAAATAAATCAGCCATGATTTATTTTATTTAAGGGAATCTAGTTTGTTATAGGTCTAGATATTTTATTATATCTTTGGAAGCAAGACATGGTTTACTTGCTCTCCAAGGATCAGCTTTGTATCTCTATTTATACTTTGCAATTCCATTAATGAAAAATCAGCTTGAGAGAGATTAAACCCAAATTGGTTTAATCTATCTCTTGGGCCACAAAATACACGTGTGATCTTAATATCTGCATAGGAGACGTTCGAACATCATCATCCTCATCCGATCATCAATCATTCAATTTCGATCTCTTATCTGTTTGTTTCAAATCTGATTTTATTGTGTGATCAATTAGATTGTTCTAGTTGTGATTGTTAAAGATCAAACTAGTTAATCATTCGGATTTAGCGATCAAGCCAATCCGTTTGAATTATCAAAGTTGATTATTTCTATAAATTTAGATCGGCTCCTTTCATTCAATTCTCAATTCGGTTTGTTATTTGTTGTGCACGATTCTCATATTGAATAGCAAATTCAGGTTGGAATAACCGTTACAAGGCAAGATACAGACTTTGTGGGTTCACTACGAGATTTCTAAGGAGGAGTCCGAGGCAATCACGTATCAGCACGCCAAGTGTTCAATGAAATGTCCATGTAAATGTCACTCCTAAACGTCGCATTTGGTTTCTAGGTTCGAATTTATGCTATTATTCGATACGTCCTGATTTTGTAGTGCATAATGTGCTTATTGGCTTGATATTATCCACATTCTTTGTGTTTATGCCTAGATGTCTTTAAAGTTCACTTGTTTTTTCTCCTTTTGCCTTCAAAATGACTTTTGATCTAACATTGGACGCCAAGTCTTCGATGAAATGTCCATATAAATGTCACTCCTAAATGTGGCCTTCGGTTTCTAGGTTCGAATTTATGCTCTTATTCGATCGATCTTGATTTTGTAGTGCAGAATATGCTTATTGGCTTGTTACTATCCTCATTCTTGATTCTTATACATAAATGTCTTTAAAGATCACTTGTTTTTTTCCCCTTTTGCCTTTAAAATGTCTTTCGATTTAACATTGCACGCCAAGTGTTCGATGAAATGTCCATGTAAATGTCACTCCTAAATGTCGCATTTGGTTAATAGGTTCGAATTTATGCTATTATTCGATATGTCCTGATTTTGTAGTGCAGAATGTGCGTATTCGCTTGATACTATCCTCATTCTTTGTGTTTATGACTAGATGTGTTTAAAGATCACTTGTTTTTTCTCCTTTTGCCTTTAAAATGACTTCTGTTCTAACATTCTAGCCAAGTGTTTTACGAAATGTCACTCTTAAATTTGGCATTCGATTTCTAGGTTTGAATTGATGCTTCTATTCGATTTTACTTGATTTTCTAGTGCAAAATGTGCTTATTTGCTTGATACTTTCCTCATTCTTTATGCTTATGCCTAGATGTCTATAAAGATCACTTGTTTTTTTCTCCGTTTCCCTTTAAAATGACTTTTTATCTTACATTGCACGCCATGTAATCGGTGAAATGTCCATGTAAATGTCACTCCTAAATGTGGCCTTCAATTTCTAGGTTGGAATTTATGCTCTTATTCGATAGGTCTTTATTTTGTAGTAGAATATGCTTATTGGCTTGATACTATCCACATTCTTGACTCTTATACATAGATATATTTAAAGATCACTTATTTTTTCTCCTTTTGCCTTTAAAATGTCTTTTGATCTAACATTGCACGCCAAGTGTTCGATGAAATGTCCATGTAAAATGTCACTCTTAAATGTGGTATTTGGTTTCTAGGTTCGAAATTATGCTATTATTCGATACGTCCTGATTTTGTAGTGCAGAATGTGCTTATTGGCTTGATATTATCATCATTCTTTATGCTTATGCCTAGATGTCTTTAAATTTCACTTGTTTTTTCTCCGTTTGCCTTTAAAATGACTTGTGATCTAACATTGCATGCCAAGTGTTCGATGAAATGTCCATGTAAATGTCACTCCTAAAAGTGGCATTCGGTTTCAAGGTTTGAAATCATGCTTTTATTCGATACGTCTTGATTTTGTAGTGTAGAATGTGCTTATTGGCTTGATACTATCCTCATTCTTTGTCCTTATGCCTAGATGTCTTTAAAGTTCACTTCTTTTTTCTCCTTTTGCCTATAAAATGACTTTCGTTCTAATATTGCGCGCCAAGTGTTCGATGAAATGTCCAAGTAAATGTCACTCCTAAAGGTGGCATTCGCTTTCTAGATTCGAAATCATGCTTTTATTCGATACGTCTTAAATGTGATCTAACATTGCACTACGATGAAATGTCCATGTATATTGTCACTTGTAATTGTTGCATTCGGTTTCTAGGTTCGAATTTATGCTTTTATTCGATAGGTCTTGATTTTCTAGTGCAGAGTGTGCTTTTGGACTTGATACTGTCCTTATTCTTTGTGCTTATGCCTAGATGACTTTAAATTCACTTCTTTTTTTTTCCTTTAGCCTTTAAAATGACTATTGATCTAGCATTGCACACCAAGTGTTCGATGAAATGTGCATGTAAATATCACTCCTAAATGTGGCATTCGGTTTCTAGGTTCGAAATCATGCTTTTATACGATATGTCTTTATTATGTAGTGCAGAATGTGCTTATTGGCTTCATACTATCCTCAATCTTTGTGTTTATGCCATGATATCTTTAAGGATCACTTGCTTTTTCTCCTTTCGCCTTTAAAAGGACTTGTGATCTAACATTGCACGCCAAGTGTTCGATGAAATGTCCATGTATTAATGTCACTCCTAAATGTGGCATTCGGTTTCTAGGATCGAATTTAGGCTTTTATTCGATACGTTTTTGTTTACTAGTGCAAAATGTGCTTATTGGCTATATACTATCCTCATTCTTTGTGCTTATGCCTAGATGTCTTTAAAGATCACTTGTTTCTTCTCCTTTTGCCTTTAAAATGACTTGTGATCTAACATCGCACGCCAAGTGTTTGATGAAATGTCCATGAAAATGTCACTCCTAAATGTGGCATTCGGTTTCTAGGTTCGAAATAATGCTTTTATTCGATAAGTCTTGATTTTGTAGTGTAGAATGTGCTTATTGGCTTGATACTATCCTCATTCTTTGTGCTTAAGCCTAGATGTCTTTAAAGTTCAATTCTTTTTTCTCCTTTTTTTTTATAATGACTTTTTATCTTACATTGCACGCCAAGTGTTTGATGAATGTCCATGTCAGTGTCACTCCTAAATGTGGCATTTAGTTTCTAGTATCGAATTTATGCTTTTTTTCGATACGTCTTGATTTTGTAGTGGAGAATGTTCTTATTGGCTTGATACCGGTCTTGATTTTGTAGTGCAGAATGTGCTCATTGCCTTGATATTATCCTCAGTCTTTGTGCTTATGCCTAGATGTCTTTAAAGATCGCTTGTTTTTCTATCCTTTTGCCTTTGAAATGACTTGTGATCTAACATTGCACGCCAAGTGTTCGATGTAATGTCCATGTAAATGTCACTCCTAAATGTGATCTAACATTTCATTCGGTTTCTAGGTTTGAATTTTTTGCTTTTATTCGATTCGTCTTGATTTTTTAGTGTAGAATGTGCTTATTAACTTGATACTATCTTCATTCTTTTAACTTATGCCGTGATGTCATTAAATTTCACATGTTTTTTCTCCTTTTGCCTTTAAAATGACTTATGATCCAATATTGCACGCCAAGTGTTTGATGAAATGTCCATGTAAACGTCACTCCTAATTGTGGCATTCGGTTTCTATGGTCGAATTTTTGTTATTATTCGATCGGTCTTGATTTTGTGGTGCTGAATCTGCTTATTGGCTTGATACTATCCTCATTCTTTATGCTTATGCCTAGATGTCGTTAAAGTCCACTTGTTTTTTAAACTTTTGCCTTTAAAATGACTTGAGATCTAACATTGCACGCCATGTGTTCGATGAAATGTCCATGTAAATGTCACTCATAAATGTGTCATTCGGTGTCTAGGTTTGAATTTATGCTTTTTTTCGATACGTCTTGATTTTGTAGTGGAGAATGTTCTTATTCTCTTGATACTATCCTCATTCTTTGTGCTTATTACTAGTTGTGTTTAAACTTCACTAGTTTTTTCTCCTTTTGCCTCTAAAATGACTTGTGATATAACATTGCATGCCAAGTGTTCGATATAATGTCCATGTAAATGTCACTCCTAAATGTGGCATTTGGTTTCTAGGTTTGAATTTTTCGCTTTTATTAGATACATCTTGATGTTTTAGTGCAGAATGTGCTCATTGCCTTGATATTATCCTCAGTCTTTGTGCTTATGCCTAGATGTCTTTAAAGATCACTTGTTTTTCTATCCTTTTGCCTTTAAAATGACTTGTGATCTAACATTGCACGCCAAGTGTTCGATGTAATGTCCATGTAAATGTCACTCCTAAATGTGGCATTTGGTTTCTAGGTTTGAATTTTTCGCTTTTATTAGATACGTCTTGATGTTTTAGTGTAGAATGTGCTTATTGACTTGATATTATCCACATTCTTTTAACTTATGCCTTGATGTCTTTAAATTTCACTTGTTTATGCTCCTTTTGCTTTTAAAATGACTTGTGATCTAACATTGCATGCCTTGATCTAACATTGCTCGCGAAGTGTTCGATGAAATGTCTATGTAAATGTCATTCCTAATTGTGGCATTCGGTTTTTAGGGTAGAAATTTTGTTCTTATTCGATCGGTCTTGATTTTTTAGTGCTGAATGTGCTTATTGGCTTGATACTATCCTCATTCTTTATGCTTATGCCTAGATGTCGTTAAAGTTCACTTGTTTTTTAAACTTTTGCCTTTAAAATGACGTGTGATGTAACATTGCATGCCAAGTGTTCGATGAAATGTCCATGTAAATGTCACTCCTAAATGTGGCATTCGGTTTCTAGGTTTGAATTTATGCTTTTATTCGATACGTCATAATTTTGTAGTGGAGAATGTTCTTATTGGCTTGATACTATCCTCATTCTTTGTGCTTATTACTAGTTGTCTTTAAAGTTCATTTGTTTTTTCTCCTTTTGCCTTTAAAATGACTTGTGATCTAACATTGCATGCCGAGTGTTCGATGTAGTGTCCATGTAAATGTCTGATGTCACACTTTTTAGTTAATTTGTGTGGGTAGTTTTCTAGTTAGGTTGAGTCTTTTCTAGTTCTTTTTGTGTTGTTTTGCATATAATTCCGACCCTCTTTCGAGAGTTGGAGTCGTTTGTGCTTGTTTGTTGTTTTTGTAGGTGTTTGAAGCGTTAAGGAGGAGATGTACCGGTTTTTTTAGCTTTCTAGGAGATGTTGTTAGAGTTGTCTTGTGGCGGTGTTGGCTAGAAGGGCGAGAGTCGTTGTTTTTGGAGATTTGATGAGTTTCAAGATGAAGTTTACAAGATGAAGATGTCTTAGAAGGAGCCTAAAGAAGTCTAAGAAGACCAAAAACGTTTAAAGATGAAACATTGAAGAAGAACCGAGCTTTGGGACATGTTTCGAGCAAAGAAATGAAGCGATCAAGAGTTGGCTAAGGTCGGTGATGACCCACTTTCGGTCGGTACTGAGCACATTCCGGAGCATGCGGAAGAAAACTTGCGCCTTAAGTTAGGTTTTAGTAGATGTTTTATTTATGGGTCTTTTTAAGATAGAATTTAGTTTCCTTTTAAGAACATTCCTACTACTATATAAGGGCTTTTTAGGTTACTTTTTAAGGGGGGACGTTTTATTGGAGAGGCAATAGACGGAACGGACGAGTATTGCAAATTGGCTTTCTAGGGTTAATTTTTATTCCAAGCTCTTGGACAATTTTGAAAGGGCTTTGGAAGTTTGCTTTGAGATTTGTAAGTTTGTTATTTCAATTGAAGTTTGCTTTGTTTTGAATCATGTTTTCTCTTTTCTCTTTGATTGTTGATTGCATGATGACTCGTGAGTAGTCTATTTTTCTAGGGTTGGGGTGAAACCAGACAAGTTGTGCATGATTAAAGCATGAATCTTTGGTTAAAACCATTCCTTTAATTCTCTATCCTTTATCCTTCTTGTTTTTTCTTAATTCCTTGATGAAAGTTGAGGCATGTTCATCTTGATGATTAGGTTGAAAGATTAAATTGTGAATTTGAATGATATTTGGGTTGAAGCGAAAGTTAAAACTTTTAGATAACAAGTAGGATTGCAAGTTTCTATCTTTATGAAAGTTGAGATATGTGCTTGTTTTTTCGTGGCGAAAGTCATTCATGAGATTATTGTTGGTTATCTTTGGTTCATGTTACATGCATAGCTTGGTTGTGGTGGATCCTTTGTCCTAGATCTCTTTTATATTGATTTTTTGAAGTTTTATTGCAACATGGATAGGTCGTCACGGATCACCTTTTGGTCGGTACCGAGGATTCAGTTTTCCTGGTTTTTCCCTGCGTCGTATGTTGAATTTTAGGTCGTTACCGTCCCAGTTCTAGTCGGTGGCGAGCCCCTTCTGCGTTTGTTTTGTTTTGTTTTGCTTCATTCTTGTTAGGATTAATTGCTAGACTTTGATAGTTCTAATTCCGGTGGACGAACCTGACCTCCCTGTACTCAGTGAGATCTTGATCTATAAATTTATTTGTTTGTTAGGATCAAGGTAAAACCCTTACATCAATGTCATTCCTAATTGTGGCATTCGGTTTGTAGGGTATAATATATGTTCTTATTCGATCGGTCTTGATTTTGTAGTGCAGATTGTGCTTAGTGGCTAGATACTATCCACATTCTTCATGCTTATGCCTAGATGTCTTTAAAGTTCACTTGTTTTTTCTCCTTTTGCCTTTAAAATGACTTGTGATCTAATATTACACGCCAAGTGTTTCATGAAATGACCATGTAAATGTCACTCCTAATTGTCGCATTCTGTTTCTAAGTTCAAATTTATGCTCTTATTCGATCGGTCTTGATTTTTTAGTGCATAATGTGCTTATTCGCTTGATACTATACTTATTCTTTATGTTTATGCCTAGATGTCTTTAAAGGTCACTTGTTTTTTCTCCTTTTGCCTTTAAAATGACTTGTAATCTAACATTACAGGCCAAGTGTTCGATAAAATGTCCATGTAAATGTGACTCCTAATTGTTTTGTTCGATTTCTAGGTTCGAATTTACGCTCTTATTCGATCGGTCTTGATTTTGTAAAGCGAAATGTGCTTATTTTCTTGATACTATACTCATTCTTTATGCTTATGCCTAGATGTCTTTAAAGTTCATTTGTTCTTTCTACTTTTGTCTTTATAATGACTTGTGATCTAACATTGCATGCCAAGTGTTCGATGAATTGTCGATGTATGTCACTCCTAATTGTGGCATTCGGTTTCTAGGGTAGAATATATGTTCTTATTCGATCGGTCTTGATTTTGTAGTGCAGACTGTGCTTATTAGCTTGATACTATCCTCATTCTTCATGCTTATGCCAAGATGTGTTTAAAGTTCATTTGTTTTTCCTCCTTTTTCCTTTAACATGACTTGTTATCTAACATTGCACGCCAAGTGTTCGATGAAATGTCCATGTACATGTCACTCCTAATTGTGGCATTCGGTTTCTTTGTTCAAATTTATGCTCTTCTTCGATCGGTCTTGATTTTGTAGTGCATAATGTGCTTATTTGCTTGATACTATACTTATTCGTTATATTTATGCCTAGACGTCTTTAAAGTTCACTTGTTTTTTCTCCTTTTGCCTTTAAAATGACTTGTGATCTAACATTGCACGCCAAGTGTTCGAAAAAATGTCCATGTAAATGTCACTCCTAATTGTAGCATTCGGTTTCAAGGTTCGAATTTATTCTTTTATTCGATATGTCTTGATTTTGTAGTGCAGAATGTGCTTATTTGTTTGATACTATCCTCATTCTTTTTGCTTATGCCTAGATGTCTTTAAAGTTCACTTGTGTTTTCTCCCTTTGCCTTTAAAATGACTTCTGATCTAACTTTGCATGCCAAGTGTTTGATGTAATGTCCATGTAAATGTCACTCGTAATTGTGGCATTCGGTTTCTACGGTAGAATATATGTTCTTATTCGATCGGTCTTGATTTTGTAGTTCATAATGTGCTTATTGGCTTGGTACTATCCTCATTCTTCATGCTTATGCCTAGATGTCTTTATATTTCACTTGTTTTTTCTCCTTTTGTCTTTAAAATGACTTGTGATCTAACATTACACGCCAAGTGTTTGATGAAACGGTCTTGTAAATGTCATTCCTAATTGTGACATTCGGTTTCTAGGTTTATATTTATGATCTTATTCGATCGATCTTTATTTTGTAGTGCAGAATTCGTTTATTTGCTTGATACTATACTCATTATTTATGCTTATGCCAAGATTACTTTAAAGATCAAATGGTTTTTCTCAATCGGCCTTTAAAATGACTTGTGATCAACCATTGCACGCCAAGTGTTTGATGAAATGTCCATGTAAATGTCACTCCTAAATGTGGCATTCGGTTTCTAGGTTCGAATCTATGCTTTGATTCGATATGTCTTGATTTTGTAGTGTAAAATGTGCTTATTGGCTTGATACTATCCTCATTCTTTATGCTTATGCCTAGATGCCTTTACAGATCACTTGTTTTTTCTCCTCTTGCCAATAAAATGACTTGTGATCTAACATTGTACGCCAAGTGTTCGACGAAATGTCCATGTAAATGTCACACCTAATTGTGGCATTTGGTTTCTAGGTTCGAATTTATGCTCTCTTATTTGATCGGTCATGATTTTGTTGTGCAGAATGTGCTTATTTGCTTGATACTATACTCATTCTTTATTATTATGCCTAGATGTCTTTAAAGATCAATTGGTTTTTCTCCTTTGGACTTTAAAACGACTTGTGATCCAACATCGCACGCCAAGTGTTTGATGAAATGTCCATGTAAATGTAACTCCTAAATGTGGCATTCAGTTTCTAGGTTCGAGTTTATGCTTTTATGCGATTGTTCTAGATTTTGTAGTGCAAAATGTGCTTTTTTGCTTGAAACTATCCTCACTCTTTATGCTTATACCTAGAGGTCTTTAAAGTTCACTTGGTTTTTTCTCCTTTTGCTTTTAAAATGACTTGTGATCAAACATTACACGCCAACTGTTCGATGAAATGTCTATGTAAATGTCACCCCTAATTATGGCATTCGGTTTCTAGGTTCGAATTTATGCTTTTATTTGATATGTCAAAATTTTGTAGTGCAGAATGTGCTTATTGGCTTGATACTATCCTCATTCTTTGTGCTTATGCCCAAATGTCTTTAAAGATCACTTCTGTTTTTATCCGTTTGCCTTAAAATGACTTGTGATCTATCATTGCACGCCAAGTGTTCGATGAATTGTCGATGTAAATGTCACTCCGAATTGTGGCATTCGGTTTCTAGGGTAGAATATATGTTCTTATTCGATCGGTCTTGATTTTGTAGTGCAGAATGTGCTTATTAGCTTGATACTATCCTCATTCTTCATGCTTATGCCTAGATGTGTTTAAAGTTCATTTGTTTTTCCTCCTTCTTCCTTTAACATGACTTGTTATCTAACATTGCACGCCAAGTGTTCGATGAAATATCCATGTACATGTCACTCCTAATTGTGGCATTCGGTTTCTTTGTTCGAATTTATGCTCTTTTTCGATCGGTCTTGATTTTGTAGTGCTGAATGTGCTTATTTGCTTGATACTATACTTATTCTTTATATTTATGCCTAGATGTCTTTAAAGTTCACTTGTTTTTTCTCCTTTTGCCTTTAAAATGACTTGTGATCTAACATTGCACGCCAAGTGTTCGAAAAAATGTCCATGTAAATGTCACTCCTAATTGTGGCATTCGGTTTCTAGGTTCGAACTTATGCTTTTATTCGATATGTCTTGATTTTGTAGTGCAGAATGTACTTATTTGTTTGATACTATCCTCATTCTTTATGCTTATGCCTAGATGTCTTTAAAGTTCACTTGTGTTTTCTCCCTTTGCCTTTAAAATGACTTTTGATCTAACTTTGCATGCCAAGTGTTTGATGTAATGTCCATGTAAATGTCACTCGTAATTGTGGCATTCGGTTTTTAGGGTAGAATATATGTTCTTATTCGATCGGTCTTGATTTTGTAGTTCAGAATGTGCTTATTGGCTTGGTACTATCATCATTCTTCATGCTTATGCCTAGATGTCTTTATATTTCACTTGTTTTTTCTCATTCTGTCTTTAAAATGACTTGTGATCTAACATTACACGCCAAGTGTTTGATGAAATGATCATGTAAATGTCATTCCTAATTGTAACATTCGGTTTCTAGGTTTATATTTATGATCTTATTCGATCGAACTTGATTTTGTAGTGCAGAATTCGTTTATTTGCTTGATACTATACTCATTATTTATGCTTATGCCAAGATTGCTATAAAGATCAAATGGTTTTTCTCAATCGGCCTTTAAAATGACTTGTGATCAACCATTGCACGCCAAGTGTTCGATGAAATGTCCATGTAAATGTCACTCCTAAATGTGTCATTCGGTTTCTAGGTTCGAATCTATGCTTTGATTCGATATGTCTTGATTTTGTAGTGTAAAATGTGCTTATTGGCTTGATACTATCTTCATTCTTTATGTTTATGCCTAGATGCCTTTACAGATCACTTGTTTTTTCTCCGCTTGCCAATAAAATGACTTGTGATCTAACATTGTACGCCAAGTGTTCGATGAAATGTCCATGTAAATGTCATACCTAATTGTGGCATTTGGTTTCTAGGTTCGAATTTATGCTCTTATTCGATCGGTCATGATTTTGTTGTGCAGAATGTGCTTATTTGCTTGATACTATACTCATTCTTTATTCTTATGCCTAGATGTCTTTAAAGATCAATTGGTTTTTCTCCTTTGGACTTTAAAACGACTTGTGATCCAACATCGCACGCCAAGTGTTTGATGAAATGTCCATGTAAATGTAACTCCTAACTGTGGCATTCAGTTTCTAGGTTCGAGTTTATGCTTTTATGCGATTGTTCTAGATTTTGTAGTGCAGAATGTGCTTTTTTGTTTGAAACTATCCTCACTCTTTATGCTTATATCTAGAGGTCTTTAAAGTTCACTTGGTTTTTTCTCCTTTTGCCTTTAAAATGACTTGTGATCTAACATTACACGCCAACTGTTCGATGAAATGTCTATGTAAAGGTCTCTCCTAATTATGGCATTCGGTTTCTAGGTTCGAATTTATGCTTTTATTTGATATGTCAAGATTTTGTAGTGCAGAATGTGCTTATTTGCTTGATACTATCCTCATTCTTTGTGCTTATGCCCAAATGTCTTTAAAGATCACTTGTGTTTTTATCCTTTTGCGTTTAAAATGACTTGTGATCTATCATTGCACGCCAAGTGTTCGATGAAATGTCCATCTAAATGTCACTCCTAATTGTGGCATTCGGTTTCTAGATTCGAATTTATGCTTTTATTTGATATGTCAAGATTTTGTAGTGCATAATGTGCTTATTGGCTTGAAACTATCCTCATTCTTTGTGCTTATCCCCATATGTCTTTAAAGATCACTTGTGTTTTTATCCTTTTGCCTTTAAAATGACTTCTGATCTAACATTCCACGCCAAGTGCTCGATGAAATGTCCTTGTAAATGTGACTCCTAATTGTGGAATTCGGTTTATTGGTTCGAATTTATGGTTTTATTCAATCGGTCATGATTTTGTAGTTTAGAATGTGCTTATTTGCTTGATGTCTTTAGAGTTCACTTGTTTTTCTCCTTTTGCCTTTAAAATGACTTGTGATCTAACATTTCATGCCATGTGTTCGATGAAATTTCCATGTAAATGTCACTCCTAAATGTGGCATTCGGTTTGTAGGTTCGAATTTATGCTTTTATTCTATAGGTTTTGATTTTGTAAAAACATGTTTATTGGCTTGATACTATCCTCAATCTTTCTGGTTATGCCTAGATGTCTTTAAAATTAATTGTGATCCAACATTGCACGCAAAACGTTCAATGCAATATCCATTTAAATGTCACTCCTAGATGTGGCATTCGGTTTCTCGGTTTGAATTTTTGCGTTTATTCGAAACGTTTTGATTTTGTAGTGCATGAATGTGCTTATTGGCTTGATACTATCCTCATTCTTTATGTTTATGCCCAGATGTCTTCACATATCACTTGTTTTTTCTACTTTTGCTTATATATGACTTATGATCTAACATTGCACGCCAAGTGTTCAATGAAATGTCCATGTAAATGTCACTCCTAAATGTGGAATTCTGTTTCTAGTTTCGAATTTATGCTTTTATTCGATAAGTCTTGATTTTGTAGTGTAGAATGTGTTAATTGGCTTGATATTGTCCTCATTCTTTGTGCTTATGCCTACATATCTTTAAAATTCACTTGTTTTTCTCCTTTTGATTTTAAAATGACTGTGATCTAACATTGCATGGCAAGTGTTCGATGAAATGTTCATATAAATATCCCTCGTAATTGTGGCATTCGGTTTCTAGGGTAGAATTTATGTTATTATTCAATCGGTCTTGAATTACTATGCCTAGATGTCTTTGAAGTTCACTTTTTTTTTCTCCTTTTCCCTTTAAAATGACTTTTGATCTAACATTGCACACCAATTGTTCGATTAAATGTCCATGTAAATGTCCATTGCACACCTTGATTTTGTAGTGCAGAGTGTGCTTATTTGCTTGATACTATACTCATTCTTTATGCTTATGCCTAGATGTCTTTAAAGATCAATTGGTTTTTCTCCTTTGGCCTTTAAAATGACTTGTGATCCAACATTGCACGCCAAGTGTTCGATGAAATGTCCATGTAAATGTCACTCCTAAATGTGGTATTCGGTTTCTAGGTTCGAATTTTTTTTCTTATTCGATCGGTCTTGATTTTGCAGTGCAAAATGTGCTTATTTGCTTGATACTAATCTCATTCTTTATACTTATGCCTAGAAGTCTTTAAAGATTAGTTGGTTTTTCTCCTTTGCCATTTAAAATGACTTGTGATCCAACATTGCAAAACTAGTGTTCGATGAAATGTCCATGTTAATGTCACTCCTAAATGTGGCATTCGGTTTTCAGGTTCGAATTTATTCTTTTATTAGATATGTCTTGATTTTGTAGTGCAGAATGTGCTTATTCGCTTGATACTATCCTCATTCTCTCTGCTTATGCGTAGATGTCTTTAAAGATCGCTTTTTTTTATCCTTTTGCTTTTAAAATGACGTGATCTAAAATTTCACGCCAAGTATTCGATGAAAGGTCCATGTAAATTTCACTCCTAATTGTGGCATCCGGTTTCTAAGTTTGAATATATGTTCTTATTCGACCGGTCTTGATTTTGTAGTGCAGAATGTGCTCATTGCCTTGATATTATCCTCAGTCTTTGTGCTTATGCCTAGATGTCTTTAAAGATCACTTGTTTTTCTATCCTTTTGCCTTTAAAATGACTTGTGATCTAACATTGCACGCAAAGTGTTCGATGAAATGTCCATGTAAATGTCACTCCTAATTGTGGCATTCGGTTTCTTGGTTCAAATTTATGCTCTTATTCGATAGGTTTTCATTTTGTAGTGCCAAATGTGCTTATTTGCTTTATACTATACTCATTCTTTACGCTTATGCCTAGATGTGTTTAGAGTTCACTTGTTTTTTCTCCTTTTGCCTTTAAAATGACTAGTGATCTAACATTGCACGCCAAGTGTTCGATGAAATTTCCATGTAAAACTCACTCCTAAATGTGGCATTCGGTTTGTAGGTTCGATTTTATGCTTTTATTCTATACGTCTTGATTTTGTAGTGCAGAATGTGCTTATTGGCTTGATACTATCCTAAATCTTTCTGCTTATGCCTAGATATCTTTAAAGATCAATTGTTTTTTCTCCTTTGGCCTTTAAAATGACGTGTGATCTAACATTGCACGCAAAGTGTTCAATAAAATGTCCATGTAAAGGTCACTCCAAAATGTGGCATTCGATTTCAAGGTTTGAATTTATGCTTTTATAAGATTGTTCTTGATTTTTTTAGTGCATAATGTGTTTATTTGCTTGATACTATCCTCATTCTTTATGCTTTATCCTAGATGTCTTTAAATTTTAATTGTTTTTTCTCCTTTTGCTTTTAAAATGACTTGTGATCTAACAATGGACGACAAGATTTCGATGATATGTCCATGTAAACGTCAATCCTAATCGTGGCATTCAGTTTCTAGGTTCGAATTAATGCTCTTATTCGATCGGTCCTGATTTTGTAGTGCAGAATATGCTTATTTGCTTAATATTATACTCATTCTTTATGCTTATGCCTAGATGTCTTTACAGATCAATTGTTTTTTCTCCGTTTGCCTATAAAATGACTTGTTATCTAACATTGCACGCCAAGTGTTCGATGAATTGTCCATGTAAATTTCACACCTAATTGTGTCATCGGTTTCTAGATTCGAATTTAAGCTCTTATTTGATCGGTCTTGATTTTGTAGTGTAGAATGTGCTTATTTGCTTGATAGTATACTCATTCGTTATGCTTATGCCTAGATGTCTTTAAAGATGAATTGGTTTTTCTCCTTTGGCCTTTACGATGAATTGTGATCCAACATTGCACGCCAAGTGTTCGATGAAATGTCCATGTTAATGTCACTCCTAAATGTGGCATTCGGTTTCTAGGTTTGAATTTATGCATTTATTTGATATGTCTTGATTTTGTAGTGCAGAATGTGCTTATTGGCTTGATACTATCCTCATTCTTTGTGCTTATGCCTAGATGTCTTTAAAGATCACTTGTTTTTTGTCCTTTTGTCGTTAAAATGACGTGATCTAACATTGCACGCAAAGTGTTCAATGAAATATCCATGTAATGTCACTCCTTAATGTGGCATTTGGTTTCTAGGTTCGAATTTATGCTTTTATGCGATTGTTCTTGATTTTGTAGTGCAAAATGTGCTTATTTGCTTGATACTATCCTCATTCCTTATGCTTATACCTAGATGTCTTTAAAGTTCACTTGGTTTTTTCTCCTTTTGCCTTTAAAATGACTTGTGATCTAACATTGCACGCCAAGTGTTCGATGAAATGTCCATGTAAATGTCACTCCTAATTGTGGCATTCGGTTTCTAGGGTAGAAATTATGTTCTTATTCGATCGGTCTTGATTTTATAGTGTAGAATGTGCTTATTGGCTTGATACTATCCTCATTCTTTATGCTTATGCCTAGATGTCTTTAAAGCTCATTTGTATTTTCTCCTTTTGCCTTTATAATGACTTGTGATCTAACATTGCACGCCAAATGTTCGATGAAATGTGTATGTAAACGTCACTTGTAATTGTGGTATTCGGTTTCTTGGTACAAATTTATGCTCTTATTCGATCGATCTTTATTTTGTAGTGCAGAATGTGCTTATTTGCTTGATACTATACTCATTCTTTATGCTTACGCCTAGATGTCTTTAGAGTTCACTTGTTTTTTCTCCTTTTGCCTAAAAATGACTTGTGATCTAACATTGCACGCCAAGTGTTCGATGAAATTTCCATGTAAATGTCACTCATAATTTTAGTATTCGATTTCTAGGGTAGAATATATGTTCTTAATCGATCAGTCTTGATTTTGTAGTGCAAAATGTGCTTATTGGCTTGATACTATCCTCATTCTTCATGCTTATGCCTAGATGTGTTTAAAGTTCATTTGTTTTTCCTCCTTTTTGCTTTAAAATGACTTGGTGATCTAACATTGCATGCCAAGTGTTCGATGAAATGTCCATGTAAATGTCGCTGCTAATTGTCTCATTCGGTTTCTAGGTTCGAATTTATACTATTATTCGATCGACCTTGATTTTATAGTGCAGAATGTGCTTATGTGCTTGATACTATACTCATTCTTTATGCTTATGGCTAGATGTCTTTAAAGATCATTTGGTTCCTCTCCTTTGGCCTTAAAAATGACTTGTGATCCAACATTGCACGCCAACTGTTCGATGAAATGTCCATGTAAATGTCACTCCTAAATGAGGCATTCCGTTTCTAGGTTCGAATTTATGCTTTTATTCGATATATCTTGATTTTGTAGTGTAGAATGTGCTTATTGACTTGATACTATCCTCATTCTTTTTGCTTATGCCTAGATGTCTTTAAAGTGCACTTGTGTTTTCTCCTTTTGCCTTTAAAATGACTTGTGATCTAACATTGCACGCCAAGTGTTCGATGAATGTTCATGTAAATGTCACTCCTAATTGTGGCATTCGGTTTCTAGGTTCGAATTTATGCTCTTATTCGATCGACCTTGACTTTGTAGTGCAGAATGTGCTTATTTGCTTGATACTATAATCATTCATTATGCTTATGCCTAGATGTCTTTAAAGATCAATTGGTTTTTCTCCTTTGGCCTTAAAAATGACTTGTGATCCAACATTGCATGCCAAGTGTTCGATGAAATATCCATGTAAATGTCATTCCTAAATGTGGCATTCGGTTTCTAGGTTCGAATTTATGCTTTTATTCGATATGCCTTGATTTTGTAGTGCAGAATGTGCTTATTGGCTTGATACTATCCTCATTCTTTGGGCTTATGCCTAGATGTTTTTAAAGATCACTTGTTTTTTTATCCTTTGGCCTTTAAAATGACTTGTGATCTAACATTCACTACTAAATTAACAAGCTAATGAAGCGGTTCAGTTTCTGCGGTTCATTCCAATTCAGTGGTTTTTTGCAGTTGTCGAGATAATGCAACGGTTTTGCAGCGGTTTTTTATTAATATCAGCTTTTGATGGACAATAGGCGAATAGTGGATCTAATGTATCAGATAGAAAGAAGTAATGAAGCGGTTTTATAATTTTAACTTAAATAAAGAGGCGCTCGTTTCCCCGCCAAGGTCGCCATCCAAACAATTTCATTTCAATCAAAAAATTCCCAAACCCTCGTCCTCTGAGCCCGCTCATGTGAAATCCTTATAACCTTTATCGACCTCCCAAATACCCGCCGAACCACCCATCTTCGGCGACCTACCCATTGTCGGCCTTTGCTGAAAACCTTCTGACATCATCTTGCATTGCCTCTGTCTTCTTCTGTTCTATCGAAGTTGTTAGTCACCATTTGCTGCTCTCCATCATCGTCTCTGTGTTCTCTTCTCTTGTCAAAGTCGTTAGTCTTTCATTTCTATTTAGATTCGTGTCTCATTTACTCAGCTTTGTTCTTGATTTTGCTTTGTGAGATATTTAGGGTTTTGTAGCAATAACTCAATTCATTTTAGGGGCCTAATTAGGCATGGGAACTGAGGTGTTTTAGCTGAGATATTGGTTATGCAACGAGTAATTGGTAAGTGTTGCTTTCATAGAATTGAACGTGGAATTTCTCATGGGTTTTGGTGTCACTTGATAGGAACATAATTCCGATAATGTTTTCTTACTCTAGATTTGCCTTTAACTGAGTGTTGTATCTAGATTTGAGTATTGTTCAAAAAGTGAAGCATTGACAATCTAGGGTTTCATATCTGCTTCACCCTAACCTAGTTTCATGAATCCAGCCATGAATGTTGGCACAGCCGTGAGTCCCCAAAATCTATCTGAATGCATTCTTCACTTTGAATATTTCCACCGTGTTGTTTCAAAAACTTCCAATTCATACAGTTCAGTTACAAGTGCATATACTTAATGATTTGTAGCTGAGTAATAAATTCATCAAACTATGAAATTGAAATGTTGATGGGAGTGAGTTTTGTGAGATAAGAAATTAGCCATTACTGATATCAGTTAGTTGAATAATACTTTGAATTGAGACTTCAACAATTTTATTTATTTTTTCTATTTCTTATTTTCTTTCTTCTGATATTATACGCAAGACAAAAGGATTTGGGCTCCTTGAAAAGCACAAGGACAATGTCCAGCGTGCCCTGGCATTCCACAAAAAGAAGGAGACCCTCCATGTACGTTTCATAATCTTATGCTATTTGGTGGCTTTGTAGTTGATTTAATCAAGTCATCATGATGGAATGGCTTAATCTTTGCAACTGAGGTTGTAAAGCTCCTCCTCCTAGGTAATGTGATTAATTCTAAATGTTGTAGTTTCAATGTGATTAATTCTAAATGTTGAGAACCGTACTTTTCATCCAGCATAAGGAAAAAAATATTTGGTGTGCAAGGGAAGGGGGATTGAATATAAGACTAAAAAACTATTGTTTTTTCATCTTACAAGGTTTGTTTCTATGAAGTCTATGTTAGAGTTGTGATGCGAAAAGAAGCTAGGGCAGAAAAGACATCAACTTAACTATAGGACCAAAAGGTACGTTCTTTTCCCCAATTTTAGATTGTATTGGTAGCAAGAGTTTGGTATCCTTTAGTGCCTTGATTGTTTAGTGTAGCTTATGATTTTCTTATAACTGATATCTGCTAAAAAAAGTACAACAAGATGAGTTTGTTATATTATCGATCTATTTATAAAGTTATGTATTTTTATTTGACATAGCATGATAGTTAAGAATTTTATGTATGCTAAATCTGAATAGTATTTTAGTGCCTTTCTTGGTTGGAGTAGCTTATGTTTCTTATACTTCATATTTAATTAAACGAATAACATGAGCTTACTGAATTGATGGTATGTTTGGAATATTATCTATTTTTAAATTGATATTCTTATAAGATATTAATCTTTTGACCGCTAATTCTAAAGTGAAACGCAGCTTTCTGGTGCATATTAGTAAATATAAGATGCTTTCATTTATTTAATATCAAACCTTGTTAGCTAAATGCCTCTTGTATGTGTTGGATTTTCTATTATTATTTCCCAACTGTATTTGACTGGATTTTTTTTTTCTTAGTAAATGGCAAGGAAGACCAAACTTTCTTATCAAGCTGAACCTCTTTGTGAAATGAACAACAAAGGATGAGAGTATTAGCAGAAAATGAAGCCTTTTTGCAATCTAAGGGATTGCCCAACTTTATAAATAAGAGTTTACATGAGAAGTATGAACGAGTTTCAAGGATTGTTGTTGAAGAGATGGATTCTCAATTTGAGGTATAATGATATTCTCAACATGTCTCCTCACTTTTCAGTTTGTAATCTGAGAATTGGTTTTATCTAGTTCTGGTGTTTGAGATGTTATTAGATTGCTATTGAATTGAATTTCCTTGTTGTTGTGTGCATTTTCTAGATGTGTTTTTTGGGTTGATTTTAAAAATAAGAAAGACTGCTACTGCTGGGGACTTTGAGTGTTGTATGCTGCGGTAGCTGCTATTTTTTGGGTTAAACTTTTCTATTGATATTGGTTGATACTTGATGTGGCCATTTGGCTTGCACTTTTTCATGTAGGCTGGTGTCTTTTAAATTCATGTGTGATGTTGTTTTTTGGTTTAAGTTGCACACAATACACTTTCACTTGTTTTGTTTTAAGTTGCACACTTACATTGAGCTTGCAAGAAAAGGGTAAAATCAGCTGCCGACTTATTTGGAGTGGCAATGTAGGCAACAGAAAACTGAACTACAAAAGTTAATGGCACCAACTTAGTTCTGGATAATTTCTAACTTTCTATGCATTTACTTGTTGAATTTTCTTCTATTATGATGATAGCTACTTAATGACACCAACTTCGTAAATAAGAGTCTACCTTTCTATGCAAGGAAAGAGTAAAATCAGTTGCACACTTATTGTGATAGCTACTTGTTCTTTTATGTTTATTTTCTTCTATCCTATTTTGCATGTTAGAACAGAATCTGCAATGTTGTTTGCTGGCTTGAAACAAGGATTTATGCTCCAGGCTTGATACTATCCTCATTTATACTTATGCCTAGATGCCCTTACAAATCACTTGTTTTTTAACCGCTTGCAGATAACATGACTTGTTCAAAATTTCACGCCAAGTACTAAATCAAATGTCCATGTAAATGTCACTCCTAATTGTGGCATTCAGTTTTTAGGTTCGAATTTATGTTTTTATTCGATACGTCTTGACTTTGTAGTGCAGAATGTGCTTATTGGCTTGGTATTTCCTCATTCGTTGTGCTTTACTTAGATGTCTTTAGAGTTCACTTGTTTTATCTCATTTTGCCTTTAAAATGTCTTGTAATCAAATATTGCACGCAAAGTGTTCGATGAAATGTCCATTCAAATGTCACTACTAGTAGTGGCATTCGGTTTCTAGGTTCGAGTTTATGCTCTTATTAAATTGGTCTTGATTTTGTAGTGCAAAATATGCTTATTGGCTTGATACTATCCTTATTCTTTATGCTTATGCCAAGATGTCTTTAAAGATCACTTGTTTTTTCTCCTTTGGCCTTTAAAATGACTTATGATCCAACATTGCATGCCAAGTGTTCGATGAAATATCCATGTAAATGTCACTCCTAATTGTGGCATTCGGTTTCTAGGTAAGAATTTATGCTTTTATTCGATACATCTTCATTTTGTAGTGCAGAATGTGCTTGTTGGCTTGATACTATACTCATTCTTTATGCTTATGCCTAGATGTCTTTAAAGTTCACTTGTTTTTTCTCCTTTTAACTTTAAAATGACTAGTTATCTAACATTGCACACCAAGTGTTCGATGAAATTTCCATATAAATGTCACTCCTAAATGTGGCATTCGGTTTGTATGTTTGAATTTATGCTTTTATTCGATACGTCTTGATTTCGTATTGCAGAATGTGCTTATTGGCTTGATACTATCCTCATACTTTGTGTGTATGCCTAGATATCTTTAAAGATCAATTGTTTTTTCTCCTTTGGCCTACAAAATGACATGTGATCCAACATTGCACGCCAAGTGTTCGATGAAATGTGCATGTAAATGTCACTACTAATTGTGGAATTATGCTTTTATTTGATACGTCTTGATTTTATAGTGTAGAATGTGCTGATTGGCTTGATACTATCATCATTCTTTGTGCTTATGCCTAGATGTCTTTAAGATCAAATCTTTTTTCTCCATTTGCCTTTAAAATAACTTGTGATCCAACATTGCACGCCAAGTGTTTGATGAAATGTACATGTAAATGTCACTCCTAATTGTGGCATTCGGTCTCTAGGTTCGAATTTATGCTTTTATTCGATATGTCTTGATTTCGTAGTGTAGAATGTGGTTATTGGCTTGATACTATCCTCATTCTTTATGCTTATGCCTAAAGACATTTACAAATCACTTGTTTTCTAACCGTTTGCCTATAAAATGACTTGTGATCTAACATTTCACGCCAAGTGTTCTATGAAATGTCCATGTAAATGTCACTCCTAATTGTGGCATTTTGTTTCTAGGTTCAAATTTATGCTTTTATTCGATACGTCTTGATTTTTTAGTGTAGAATGTGCTTAGTGGTTTGATACTATACTCATTCCTTATGCTTATGCCATATTTGTCTTTAAAGTTCACTTGTTTTTTCTCCTTTGGCCTTTAAAATGACTTGTGATCTAACATTGCACGCCAAGTACTTAATGAAATGTTCATGTAAATGTCAATCCTAATTGTGGCATTCGGTTACTAGGTTCGAATTTATACTCTTATACGATACGTCTTGATTTTGTTATGCAGAATGTGCTTATTGGCTTGATACTATACACATTCTTTATGCTTATGCTTAGATGTCTTTAAAGTTCACTTGGTTTTTTCTCCTTTTGCCTTTAAAATGACTTGTGATCTAACATTGCACGCCAAGTGTTCGATGAAATGTCCATGTAAATGTCACTCCTAATTGTGGCATTCGGTTTCTAGGGTAGAAATTATGTTCTTATTCGATCGGTCTTGATTTTATAGTGTAGAATGTGCTTATTGGCTTGATACTATCCTCATTCTTTATGCTTATGCCTAGATGTCTTTAAAGCTCATTTGTATTTTCTCCTTTTGCCTTTATAATGACTTGTGATCTAACATTGCACGCCAAATGTTCGATGAAATGTGTATGTAAATGTCACTTGTAATTGTGGTATTCGGTTTCTTGGTACAAATTTATGCTCTTATTCGATCGATCTTTATTTTGTAGTGCAGAATGTGCTTATTTGCTTGATACTATACTCATTCTTTATGCTTACGCCTAGATGTCTTTAGAGTTCACTTGTTTTTTCTCCTTTTGCCTAAAAATGACTTGTGATCTAACATTGCACGCCAAGTGTTCGATGAAATTTCCATGTAAATGTCACTCATAATTTTAGTATTCGATTTCTAGGGTAGAATATATGTTCTTAATCGATCAGTCTTGATTTTGTAGTGCAAAATGTGCTTATTGGCTTGATACTATCCTCATTCTTCATGCTTATGCCTAGATGTGTTTAAAGTTCATTTGTTTTTCCTCCTTTTTGCTTTAAAATGACTTGGTGATCTAACATTGCATGCCAAGTGTTCGATGGAATGTCCATGTAAATGTCGCTGCTAATTGTCTCATTCGGTTTCTAGGTTCGAATTTATGCTATTATTCGATCGACCTTGATTTTATAGTGCAGAATGTGCTTATGTGCTTGATACTATACTCATTCTTTATGCTTATGGCTAGATGTCTTTAAAGATCATTTGGTTCCTCTCCTTTGGCCTTAAAAATGACTTGTGATCCAACATTGCACGCCAACTGTTCGATGAAATGTCCATGTAAATGTCACTCCTAAATGAGGCATTCCGTTTCTAGGTTCGAATTTATGCTTTTATTCGATATATCTTGATTTTGTAGTGTAGAATGTGCTTATTGACTTGATACTATCCTCATTCTTTTTGCTTATGCCTAGATGTCTTTAAAGTGCACTTGTGTTTTCTCCTTTTGCCTTTAAAATGACTTGTGATCTAACATTGCACGCCAAGTGTTCGATGAATGTTCATGTAAATGTCACTCCTAATTGTGGCATTCGGTTTCTAGGTTCGAATTTATGCTCTTATTCGATCGACCTTGACTTTGTAGTGCAGAATGTGCTTATTTGCTTGATACTATAATCATTCATTATGCTTATGCCTAGATGTCTTTAAAGATCAATTGGTTTTTCTCCTTTGGCCTTAAAAATGACTTGTGATCCAACATTGCATGCCAAGTGTTCGATGAAATATCCATGTAAATGTCATTCCTAAATGTGGCATTCGGTTTCTAGGTTCGAATTTATGCTTTTATTCGATATGCCTTGATTTTGTAGTGCAGAATGTGCTTATTGGCTTGATACTATCCTCATTCTTTGGGCTTATGCCTAGATGTTTTTAAAGATCACTTGTTTTTTTATCCTTTGGCCTTTAAAATGACTTGTGATCTAACATTCACTACTAAATTAACAAGCTAATGAAGCGGTTCAGTTTCTGCGGTTCATTCCAATTCAGTGGTTTTTTGCAGTTGTCGAGATAATGCAACGGTTTTGCAGCGGTTTTTTATTAATATCAGCTTTTGATGGACAATAGGCGAATAGTGGATCTAATGTATCAGATAGAAAGAAGTAATGAAGCGGTTTTATAATTTTAACTTAAATAAAGAGGCGCTTGTTTCCCCGCCAAGGTCGCCATCCAAACAATTTCATTTCAATCAAAAAATTCCCAAACCCTCGTCCTCTGAGCCCGCTCATGTGAAATCCTTATAACCTTTATCGACCTCCCAAATACCCGCCGAACCACCCATCTTCGGCGACCTACCCATTGTCGGCCTTTGCTGAAAACCTTCTGACATCATCTTGCATTGCCTCTGTCTTCTTCTGTTCTATCGAAGTTGTTAGTCACCATTTGCTGCTCTCCATCATCGTCTCTGTGTTCTCTTCTCTTGTCAAAGTCGTTAGTCTTTCATTTCTATTTAGATTCGTGTCTCATTTACTCAGCTTTGTTCTTGATTTTGCTTTGTGAGATATTTAGGGTTTTGTAGCAATAACTCAATTCATTTTAGGGGCCTAATTAGGCATGGGAACTGAGGTGTTTTAGCTGAGATATTGGTTATGCAACGAGTAATTGGTAAGTGTTGCTTTCATAGAATTGAACGTGGAATTTCTCATGGGTTTTGGTGTCACTTGATAGGAACATAATTCCGATAATGTTTTCTTACTCTAGATTTGCCTTTAACTGAGTGTTGTATCTAGATTTGAGTATTGTTCAAAAAGTGAAGCATTGACAATCTAGGGTTTCATATCTGCTTCACCCTAACCTAGTTTCATGAATCCAGCCATGAATGTTGGCACAGCCGTGAGTCCCCAAAATCTATCTGAATGCATTCTTCACTTTGAATATTTCCACCGTGTTGTTTCAAAAACTTCCAATTCATACAGTTCAGTTACAAGTGCATATACTTAATGATTTGTAGCTGAGTAATAAATTCATCAAACTATGAAATTGAAATGTTGATGGGAGTGAGTTTTGTGAGATAAGAAATTAGCCATTACTGATATCAGTTAGTTGAATAATACTTTGAATTGAGACTTCAACAATTTTATTTATTTTTTCTATTTCTTATTTTCTTTCTTCTGATATTATACGCAAGACAAAAGGATTTGGGCTCCTTGAAAAGCACAAGGACAATGTCCAGCGTGCCCTGGCATTCCACAAAAAGAAGGAGACCCTCCATGTACGTTTCATAATCTTATGCTATTTGGTGGCTTTGTAGTTGATTTAATCAAGTCATCATGATGGAATGGCTTAATCTTTGCAACTGAGGTTGTAAAGCTCCTCCTCCTAGGTAATGTGATTAATTCTAAATGTTGTAGTTTCAATGTGATTAATTCTAAATGTTGAGAACCGTACTTTTCATCCAGCATAAGGAAAAAAATATTTGGTGTGCAAGGGAAGGGGGATTGAATATAAGACTAAAAAACTATTGTTTTTTCATCTTACAAGGTTTGTTTCTATGAAGTCTATGTTAGAGTTGTGATGCGAAAAGAAGCTAGGGCAGAAAAGACATCAACTTAACTATAGGACCAAAAGGTACGTTCTTTTCCCCAATTTTAGATTGTATTGGTAGCAAGAGTTTGGTATCCTTTAGTGCCTTGATTGTTTAGTGTAGCTTATGATTTTCTTATAACTGATATCTGCTAAAAAAAGTACAACAAGATGAGTTTGTTATATTATCGATCTATTTATAAAGTTATGTATTGTTATTTGACATAGCATGATAGTTAAGAATTTTATGTATGCTAAATCTGAATAGTATTTTAGTGCCTTTCTTGGTTGGAGTAGCTTATGTTTCTTATACTTCATATTTAATTAAACGAATAACATGAGCTTACTGAATTGATGGTATGTTTGGAATATTATCTATTTTTAAATTGATATTCTTATAAGATATTAATCTTTTGACCGCTAATTCTAAAGTGAAACGCAGCTTTCTGGTGCATATTAGTAAATATAAGATGCTTTCATTTATTTAATATCAAACCTTGTTAGCTAAATGCCTCTTGTATGTGTTGGATTTTCTATTATTATTTCCCAACTGTATTTGACTGGATTTTTTTTTTCTTAGTAAATGGCAAGGAAGACCAAACTTTCTTATCAAGCTGAACCTCTTTGTGAAATGAACAACAAAGGATGAGAGTATTAGCAGAAAATGAAGCCTTTTTGCAATCTAAGGGATTGCCCAACTTTATAAATAAGAGTTTACATGAGAAGTATGAACGAGTTTCAAGGATTGTTGTTGAAGAGATGGATTCTCAATTTGAGGTATAATGATATTCTCAACATGTCTCCTCACTTTTCAGTTTGTAATCTGAGAATTGGTTTTATCTAGTTCTGGTGTTTGAGATGTTATTAGATTGCTATTGAATTGAATTTCCTTGTTGTTGTGTGCATTTTCTAGATGTGTTTTTTGGGTTGATTTTAAAACTAAGAAAGACTGCTACTGCTGGGGACTTTGAGTGTTGTATGCTGCGGTAGCTGCTATTTTTTGGGTTAAACTTTTCTATTGATATTGGTTGATACTTGATGTGGCCATTTGGCTTGCACTTTTTCATGTAGGCTGGTGTCTTTTAAATTCATGTGTGATGTTGTTTTTTGGTTTAAGTTGCACACAATACACTTTCACTTGTTTTGTTTTAAGTTGCACACTTACATTGAGCTTGCAAGAAAAGGGTAAAATCAGCTGCCGACTTATTTGGAGTGGCAATGTAGGCAACAGAAAACTGAACTACAAAAGTTAATGGCACCAACTTAGTTCTGGATAATTTCTAACTTTCTATGCATTTACTTGTTGAATTTTCTTCTATTATGATGATAGCTACTTAATGACACCAACTTCGTAAATAAGAGTCTACCTTTCTATGCAAGGAAAGAGTAAAATCAGTTGCACACTTATTGTGATAGCTACTTGTTCTTTTATGTTTATTTTCTTCTAGCCTATTTTGCATGTTAGAACAGAATCTGCAATGTTGTTTGCTGGCTTGAAACAAGGATTTATGCTCCAGGCTTGATACTATCCTCATTTATACTTATGCCTAGATGCCCTTACAAATCACTTGTTTTTTAACCGCTTGCAGATAACATGACTTGTTCAAAATTTCACGCCAAGTACTAAATCAAATGTCCATGTAAATGTCACTCCTAATTGTGGCATTCAGTTTTTAGGTTCGAATTTATGTTTTTATTCGATACGTCTTGACTTTGTAGTGCAGAATGTGCTTATTGGCTTGGTATTTCCTCATTCGTTGTGCTTTACTTAGATGTCTTTAGAGTTCACTTGTTTTATCTCATTTTGCCTTTAAAATGTCTTGTAATCAAATATTGCACGCCAAGTGTTCGATGAAATGTCCATTCAAATGTCACTACTAGTAGTGGCATTCGGTTTCTAGGTTCGAGTTTATGCTCTTATTAAATTGGTCTTGATTTTGTAGTGCAAAATATGCTTATTGGCTTGATACTATCCTTATTCTTTATGCTTATGCCAAGATATCTTTAAAGATCACTTGTTTTTTCTCCTTTGGCCTTTAAAATGACTTATGATCCAACATTGCATGCCAAGTGTTCGATGAAATATCCATGTAAATGTCACTCCTAATTGTGGCATTCGGTTTCTAGGTAAGAATTTATGCTTTTATTCGATACATCTTCATTTTGTAGTGCAGAATGTGCTTGTTGGCTTGATACTATACTCATTCTTTATGCTTATGCCTAGATGTCTTTAAAGTTCACTTGTTTTTTCTCCTTTTAACTTTAAAATGACTAGTTATCTAACATTGCACACCAAGTGTTCGATGAAATTTCCATATAAATGTCACTCCTAAATGTGGCATTCGGTTTGTATGTTTGAATTTATGCTTTTATTCGATACGTCTTGATTTCGTATTGCAGAATGTGCTTATTGGCTTGATACTATCCTCATACTTTGTGTGTATGCCTAGATATCTTTAAAGATCAATTGTTTTTTCTCCTTTGGCCTACAAAATGACATGTGATCCAACATTGCACGCCAAGTGTTCGATGAAATGTGCATGTAAATGTCACTACTAATTGTGGAATTATGCTTTTATTTGATACGTCTTGATTTTATAGTGTAGAATGTGCTGATTGGCTTGATACTATCATCATTCTTTGTGCTTATGCCTAGATGTCTTTAAGATCAAATCTTTTTTCTCCATTTGCCTTTAAAATAACTTGTGATCCAACATTGCACGCCAAGTGTTTGATGAAATGTACATGTAAATGTCACTCCTAATTGTGGCATTCGGTCTCTAGGTTCGAATTTATGCTTTTATTCGATATGTCTTGATTTCGTAGTGTAGAATGTGGTTATTGGCTTGATACTATCCTCATTCTTTATGCTTATGCCTAAAGACATTTACAGATCACTTGTTTTCTAACCGTTTGCCTATAAAATGACTTGTGATCTAACATTTCACGCCAAGTGTTCTATGAAATGTCCATGTAAATGTCACTCCTAATTGTGGCATTTTGTTTCTAGGTTCAAATTTATGCTTTTATTCGATACGTCTTGATTTTTTAGTGTAGAATGTGCTTAGTGGTTTGATACTATACTCATTCCTTATGCTTATGCCATATTTGTCTTTAAAGTTCACTTGTTTTTTCTCCTTTGGCCTTTAAAATGACTTGTGATCTAACATTGCACGCCAAGTACTTAATGAAATGTTCATGTAAATGTCAATCCTAATTGTGGCATTCGGTTACTAGGTTCGAATTTATACTCTTATACGATACGTCTTGATTTTGTTATGCAGAATGTGCTTATTGGCTTGATACTATACACATTCTTTATGCTTATGCTTAGATGTCTTTAAAGTTCACTTGGTTTTTTCTCCTTTTGCCTTTAAAATGACTTGTGATCTAACATTGCACGCCAAGTGTTCGATGAAATGTCCATGTAAATGTCACTCCTAATTGTGGCATTCGGTTTCTAGGGTAGAAATTATGTTCTTATTCGATCGGTCTTGATTTTATAGTGTAGAATGTGCTTATTGGCTTGATACTATCCTCATTCTTTATGCTTATGCCTAGATGTCTTTAAAGCTCATTTGTATTTTCTCCTTTTGCCTTTATAATGACTTGTGATCTAACATTGCACGCCAAATGTTCGATGAAATGTGTATGTAAATGTCACTTGTAATTGTGGTATTCGGTTTCTTGGTACAAATTTATGCTCTTATTCGATCGATCTTTATTTTGTAGTGCAGAATGTGCTTATTTGCTTGATACTATACTCATTCTTTATGCTTACGCCTAGATGTCTTTAGAGTTCACTTGTTTTTTCTCCTTTTGCCTAAAAATGACTTGTGATCTAACATTGCACGCCAAGTGTTCGATGAAATTTCCATGTAAATGTCACTCATAATTTTAGTATTCGATTTCTAGGGTAGAATATATGTTCTTAATCGATCAGTCTTGATTTTGTAGTGCAAAATGTGCTTATTGGCTTGATACTATCCTCATTCTTCATGCTTATGCCTAGATGTGTTTAAAGTTCATTTGTTTTTCCTCCTTTTTGCTTTAAAATGACTTGGTGATCTAACATTGCATGCCAAGTGTTCGATGGAATGTCCATGTAAATGTCGCTGCTAATTGTCTCATTCGGTTTCTAGGTTCGAATTTATGCTATTATTCGATCGACCTTGATTTTATAGTGCAGAATGTGCTTATGTGCTTGATACTATACTCATTCTTTATGCTTATGGCTAGATGTCTTTAAAGATCATTTGGTTCCTCTCCTTTGGCCTTAAAAATGACTTGTGATCCAACATTGCACGCCAACTGTTCGATGAAATGTCCATGTAAATGTCACTCCTAAATGAGGCATTCCGTTTCTAGGTTCGAATTTATGCTTTTATTCGATATATCTTGATTTTGTAGTGTAGAATGTGCTTATTGACTTGATACTATCCTCATTCTTTTTGCTTATGCCTAGATGTCTTTAAAGTGCACTTGTGTTTTCTCCTTTTGCCTTTAAAATGACTTGTGATCTAACATTGCACGCCAAGTGTTCGATGAATGTTCATGTAAATGTCACTCCTAATTGTGGCATTCGGTTTCTAGGTTCGAATTTATGCTCTTATTCGATCGACCTTGACTTTGTAGTGCAGAATGTGCTTATTTGCTTGATACTATAATCATTCATTATGCTTATGCCTAGATGTCTTTAAAGATCAATTGGTTTTTCTCCTTTGGCCTTAAAAATGACTTGTGATCCAACATTGCATGCCAAGTGTTCGATGAAATATCCATGTAAATGTCATTCCTAAATGTGGCATTCGGTTTCTAGGTTCGAATTTATGCTTTTATTCGATATGCCTTGATTTTGTAGTGCAGAATGTGCTTATTGGCTTGATACTATCCTCATTCTTTGGGCTTATGCCTAGATGTTTTTAAAGATCACTTGTTTTTTTATCCTTTGGCCTTTAAAATGACTTGTGATCTAACATTCACTACTAAATTAACAAGCTAATGAAGCGGTTCAGTTTCTGCGGTTCATTCCAATTCAGTGGTTTTTTGCAGTTGTCGAGATAATGCAACGGTTTTGCAGCGGTTTTTTATTAATATCAGCTTTTGATGGACAATAGGCGAATAGTGGATCTAATGTATCAGATAGAAAGAAGTAATGAAGCGGTTTTATAATTTTAACTTAAATAAAGAGGCGCTCGTTTCCCCGCCAAGGTCGCCATCCAAACAATTTCATTTCAATCAAAAAATTCCCAAACCCTCGTCCTCTGAGCCCGCTCATGTGAAATCCTTATAACCTTTATCGACATCCCAAATACCCGCCGAACCACCCATCTTCGGCGACCTACCCATTGTCGGCCTTTGCTGAAAACCTTCTGACATCATCTTGCATTGCCTCTGTCTTCTTCTGTTCTATCGAAGTTGTTAGTCACCATTTGCTGCTCTCCATCATCGTCTCTGTGTTCTCTTCTCTTGTCAAAGTCGTTAGTCTTTCATTTCTATTTAGATTCGTGTCTCATTTACTCAGCTTTGTTCTTGATTTTGCTTTGTGAGATATTTAGGGTTTTGTAGCAATAACTCAATTCATTTTAGGGGCCTAATTAGGCATGGGAACTGAGGTGTTTTAGCTGAGATATTGGTTATGCAACGAGTAATTGGTAAGTGTTGCTTTCATAGAATTGAACGTGGAATTTCTCATGGGTTTTGGTGTCACTTGATAGGAACATAATTCCGATAATGTTTTCTTACTCTAGATTTGCCTTTAACTGAGTGTTGTATCTAGATTTGAGTATTGTTCAAAAAGTGAAGCATTGACAATCTAGGGTTTCATATCTGCTTCACCCTAACCTAGTTTCATGAATCCAGCCATGAATGTTGGCACAGCCGTGAGTCCCCAAAATCTATCTGAATGCATTCTTCACTTTGAATATTTCCACCGTGTTGTTTCAAAAACTTCCAATTCATACAGTTCAGTTACAAGTGCATATACTTAATGATTTGTAGCTGAGTAATAAATTCATCAAACTATGAAATTGAAATGTTGATGGGAGTGAGTTTTGTGAGATAAGAAATTAGCCATTACTGATATCAGTTAGTTGAATAATACTTTGAATTGAGACTTCAACAATTTTATTTATTTTTTCTATTTCTTATTTTCTTTCTTCTGATATTATACGCAAGACAAAAGGATTTGGGCTCCTTGAAAAGCACAAGGACAATGTCCAGCGTGCCCTGGCATTCCACAAAAAGAAGGAGACCCTCCATGTACGTTTCATAATCTTATGCTATTTGGTGGCTTTGTAGTTGATTTAATCAAGTCATCATGATGGAATGGCTTAATCTTTGCAACTGAGGTTGTAAAGCTCCTCCTCCTAGGTAATGTGATTAATTCTAAATGTTGTAGTTTCAATGTGATTAATTCTAAATGTTGAGAACCGTACTTTTCATCCAGCATAAGGAAAAAAATATTTGGTGTGCAAGGGAAGGGGGATTGAATATAAGACTAAAAAACTATTGTTTTTTCATCTTACAAGGTTTGTTTCTATGAAGTCTATGTTAGAGTTGTGATGCGAAAAGAAGCTAGGGCAGAAAAGACATCAACTTAACTATAGGACCAAAAGGTACGTTCTTTTCCCCAATTTTAGATTGTATTGGTAGCAAGAGTTTGGTATCCTTTAGTGCCTTGATTGTTTAGTGTAGCTTATGATTTTCTTATAACTGATATCTGCTAAAAAAAGTACAACAAGATGAGTTTGTTATATTATCGATCTATTTATAAAGTTATGTATTTTTATTTGACATAGCATGATAGTTAAGAATTTTATGTATGCTAAATCTGAATAGTATTTTAGTGCCTTTCTTGGTTGGAGTAGCTTATGTTTCTTATACTTCATATTTAATTAAACGAATAACATGAGCTTACTGAATTGATGGTATGTTTGGAATATTATCTATTTTTAAATTGATATTCTTATAAGATATTAATCTTTTGACCGCTAATTCTAAAGTGAAACGCAGCTTTCTGGTGCATATTAGTAAATATAAGATGCTTTCATTTATTTAATATCAAACCTTGTTAGCTAAATGCCTCTTGTATGTGTTGGATTTTCTATCATTATTTCCCAACTGTATTTGACTGGATTTTTTTTTTCTTAGTAAATGGCAAGGAAGACCAAACTTTCTTATCAAGCTGAACCTCTTTGTGAAATGAACAACAAAGGATGAGAGTATTAGCAGAAAATGAAGCCTTTTTGCAATCTAAGGGATTGCCCAACTTTATAAATAAGAGTTTATATGAGAAGTATGAACGAGTTTCAAGGATTGTTGTTGAAGAGATGGATTCTCAATTTGAGGTATAATGATATTCTCAACATGTCTCCTCACTTTTCAGTTTGTAATCTGAGAATTGGTTTTATCTAGTTCTGGTGTTTGAGATGTTATTAGATTGCTATTGAATTGAATTTCCTTGTTGTTGTGTGCATTTTCTAGATGTGTTTTTTGGGTTGATTTTAAAACTAAGAAAGACTGCTACTGCTGGGGACTTTGAGTGTTGTATGCTGCGGTAGCTGCTATTTTTTGGGTTAAACTTTTCTATTGATATTGGTTGATACTTGATGTGGCCATTTGGCTTGCACTTTTTCATGTAGGCTGGTGTCTTTTAAATTCATGTGTGATGTTGTTTTTTGGTTTAAGTTGCACACAATACACTTTCACTTGTTTTGTTTTAAGTTGCACACTTACATTGAGCTTGCAAGAAAAGGGTAAAATCAGCTGCCGACTTATTTGGAGTGGCAATGTAGGCAACAGAAAACTGAACTACAAAAGTTAATGGCACCAACTTAGTTCTGGATAATTTCTAACTTTCTATGCATTTACTTGTTGAATTTTCTTCTATTATGATGATAGCTACTTAATGACACCAACTTCGTAAATAAGAGTCTACCTTTCTATGCAAGGAAAGAGTAAAATCAGTTGCACACTTATTGTGATAGCTACTTGTTCTTTTATGTTTATTTTCTTCTATCCTATTTTGCATGTTAGAACAGAATCTGCAATGTTGTTTGCTGGCTTGAAACAAGGATTTATGCTCCAGGCTTGATACTATCCTCATTTATACTTATGCCTAGATGCCCTTACAAATCACTTGTTTTTTAACCGCTTGCAGATAACATGACTTGTTCAAAATTTCACGCCAAGTACTAAATCAAATGTCCATGTAAATGTCACTCCTAATTGTGGCATTCAGTTTTTAGGTTCGAATTTATGTTTTTATTCGATACGTCTTGACTTTGTAGTGCAGAATGTGCTTATTGGCTTGGTATTTCCTCATTCGTTGTGCTTTACTTAGATGTCTTTAGAGTTCACTTGTTTTATCTCATTTTGCCTTTAAAATGTCTTGTAATCAAATATTGCACGCCAAGTGTTCGATGAAATGTCCATTCAAATGTCACTACTAGTAGTGGCATTCGGTTTCTAGGTTCGAGTTTATGCTCTTATTAAATTGGTCTTGATTTTGTAGTGCAAAATATGCTTATTGGCTTGATACTATCCTTATTCTTTATACTTATGCCAAGATATCTTTAAAGATCACTTGTTTTTTCTCCTTTTGCCTTTAAAATGACTTATGATCCAACATTGCATGCCAAGTGTTCGATGAAATATCCATGTAAATGTCACTCCTAATTGTGGCATTCGGTTTCTAGGTAAGAATTTATGCTTTTATTCGATACATCTTCATTTTGTAGTGCAGAATGTGCTTGTTGGCTTGATACTATACTCATTC
Organism: Fallopia convolvulus; assembly: GCA_964016875.1. Lineage (NCBI taxonomy): Eukaryota > Viridiplantae > Streptophyta > Magnoliopsida > Caryophyllales > Polygonaceae > Fallopia > Fallopia convolvulus. The sequence goes on from OZ024720.1 coordinate 42,211,300, forward strand.
TTTATGCTTATGCCTAGATGTCTTTAAAGTTCACTTGTTTTTTCTCCTTTTAACTTTAAAATGACTAGTTATCTAACATTGCACACCAAGTGTTCGATGAAATTTCCATATAAATGTCACTCCTAAATGTGGCATTCGGTTTGTATGTTTGAATTTATGCTTTTATTCGATACGTCTTGATTTCGTATTGCAGAATGTGCTTATTGGCTTGATACTATCCTCATACTTTGTGTGTATGCCTAGATATCTTTAAAGATCAATTGTTTTTTCTCCTTTGGCCTACAAAATGACATGTGATCCAACATTGCACGCCAAGTGTTCGATGAAATGTGCATGTAAATGTCACTACTAATTGTGGAATTATGCTTTTATTTGATACGTCTTGATTTTATAGTGTAGAATGTGCTGATTGGCTTGATACTATCATCATTCTTTGTGCTTATGCCTAGATGTCTTTAAGATCAAATCTTTTTTCTCCATTTGCCTTTAAAATAACTTGTGATCCAACATTGCACGCCAAGTGTTTGATGAAATGTACATGTAAATGTCACTCCTAATTGTGGCATTCGGTCTCTAGGTTCGAATTTATGCTTTTATTCGATATGTCTTGATTTCGTAGTGTAGAATGTGGTTATTGGCTTGATACTATCCTCATTCTTTATGCTTATGCCTAAAGACATTTACAGATCACTTGTTTTCTAACCGTTTGCCTATAAAATGACTTGTGATCTAACATTTCACGCCAAGTGTTCTATGAAATGTCCATGTAAATGTCACTCCTAATTGTGGCATTTTGTTTCTAGGTTCAAATTTATGCTTTTATTCGATACGTCTTGATTTTTTAGTGTAGAATGTGCTTAGTGGTTTGATACTATACTCATTCCTTATGCTTATGCCATATTTGTCTTTAAAGTTCACTTGTTTTTTCTCCTTTGGCCTTTAAAATGACTTGTGATCTAACATTGCACGCCAAGTACTTAATGAAATGTTCATGTAAATGTCACTCCTAATTGTGGCATTCGGTTACTAGGTTCGAATTTATACTCTTATACGATACGTCTTGATTTTGTTATGCAGAATGTGCTTATTGGCTTGATACTATACACATTCTTTATGCTTATGCTTAGATGTCTAAAAAGTTCACTTGTTTTTTCTCCGTTTGCCTATAAAATGACTTGTGATCTAACATTTCATGCCAAGTGTTCAATGAAATGTCCATGTAAATGTCACTCCTAGTTGTGGCATTCGGCTTCTTGGTTCGACTTTATTCTCTTATTCGATTGGTCTTGATTTTGTATTGCAGAATATGCTTATTGGCTTGATACTGATGTGATTCCATCTACCGAGTCATGGCCCCGTGATTTGAGTGAAGATTCCAGCCCTAAAGACAAGTCCAATTTGCACGACAAGGGAGAGTCTTCATTTGGACACATATCCAAGGCCGGTGTCCGAGGTGCTAAGGAGCCGAGTCAAGGCACGACGCTCTATTATGGGCGCATCACTCGAGAACATGCTAGGGAAATTCTTGACAAGATCAAGGAGGAGCTCATGGATCATAAGTTTCCAAAGGTTTACAAAGAACAAGGTTGGAGTCTCCTTTTGACTCGTGTTTCGACAAGTGACTTTTTTGACGATTAAGGACACTTTATAAGTTTTTGGGATTTCGGGTTAATTTATGTAATTTCCTTAATTGAGGGGGTTAATTTTGTAAGGCTTTGTGTTAGGTTTAAAGGCGGCCTCCTCCTCCTCATTCTCTAGAGATTGAACGAAAAACCTTGTTGCTTACTTTCCTTGCATCTTTCAATTCAAGTTCTTGTTCTTGTTTTCATTCGTTCAATTCTCGTTGTTCAAGTTGTTGGTGAGTAATATCCGACAATCTCGAGCATCTTAGTTTTTTTGAGAGCTTGGTGAGTCATATCCAAGTTGTCAAGCATCCATATCCCCTTGTTCTCTCCATTTCGATCTATCATCCATCTCGGTGGTTTCTGCACCCCCTCAGTAAAAGCAACATATCTTTCAATCCTCTCATAATCTAGGTCTGAACTTTTAAGGGGTTAAACTAGACTTAGAGATCTAACTTCTCGAATTGGAATCACTCAACTCCGAGTTTGGACGAGGAAGATCCAGCCAGTTTAAGACGGGTCAGTTGCGTGGTGTTTGTTGTCGGAATTCCTTGGATTCTCGTGGCGATCTCTTTGCACCATCATCCCCTCCATCGATCCTTTCATCAAGTGGTATCAGAGCCATGCGAAGGTATCGCCATATAATCCTTGTTCCGACCTTGAATTTCCACTTGTTGCAAGTTCTTTCGGTCGAATCACCCTTGTGGATGCGTTGTTGTGTCTAGGCGTGAGCCTTGTTGTTGATTGTGTCTTGTGTTGTGAGGGACGTGTTGTCCTTGTTTGTTGATGCTTTGGACGAATTTTGTGAGTTTCCATGACAGAAATTCTGCTAAAAAACGTCCATGAATAAGAACACTAAAGGACCTCATAATTTTGGTAGTTGAAAGGTTGATCCTCTTGCTTGTTTAATGCCTTCAACTAGGAGATGTCTTGAATGAACTTTGCTGCATTTGTGCTAAGGAAAAACGTGGATTGTGTGTCCAAAAACCAGCCTTAAATCCTTTCGTTACATGCTTGTTGAAAGGTTCGGTGCTAGGATACGGGAACGACACCGAGAATTGCTAGTCTTGCTTGGTTGTTTCTTTTCTTGTTGTTGTGTTTGAGTTTTTTTTTTTTCCATTTTGTTGGTCATCTCCTACTTGCAACTTGTCGGATTTTCATCTCGGGCATGTCTTGGTGGTAAATTCAAGTGCACTCTATACCTTGATCTTTGTCGTGTTTTTAAGATGACAAGTGTAGGTGATGAAAAAGACAACCAAAAGTTTGATGAGGAGTCCTCCAACTCGGTGGCTGCCATGTTGCAATCCTTCCAACAATCCATGCAACAATCTTTGAAAGCTATGGAGACACGCATGGATGCCTTGGAGCGCCGAATCCTAGGGCTGGACGAGAGGACACAAGTGCCTCACGTGGTGAAGATCAAGGAGACACGAGAAGAGGATCAAGGTTCGAGGACGAACCCTTTTAAAGGGGAGGAGGATGATGTGATTCCATCGACATCCGAGCCAACAATGGAGCACACGCCGGAACACTTGGAGGAGCCACGACCTGCCCTAGACGCGCCTACAAGCTTGGATGCGGAGCCACTCGGAGCGCCCTTGCAAGGGGCTGGTACGCCTTGCGCTACGTTGGATTCTGACCTTTATATTGCCAAATCTTCTAGCACTTTTGATGGCACTTTGCCCCATTACTTGAGTGAAGATTTCGTCCCTAAATACAAATCCAATTTGCACGACAAGGGAGAGTCTTCATTTGGACACATATCCAAGGTCGGTGTCCGAGTCGCTAAGGAGCCGAGTCAAGGCACGACGCTCTGTTATAGGCGCATCACTCGAGAACATGCTAGGGAAATGCTTGACAAGATCAAGGAGGAGCTCATGCATCATAAGTTTCCAAAGTTTTACAAAGAAGAAGGTTGGAGTCTTTTTTTGACTCGTGTTCCGACAAGTGATTTTTTTACGATTAAGGACACTTTATAAGTTTTCGGGATTTCCGGTTAATTTTTGTAATTTCCTTAAGTGAAGGGGCTAACTTTGTGAGGTTGCTTTCTAGGTTATATGGTCGGCCCCCTCACCCTTTGTTGGAGGAGATTGGACGAAAATACTCTCTTGTTGCTTACTTTCCCTTGCAATTTCAATTCAAGTTCTTGTTCTTGTATTTCGTTCGTTCAATTCTCTTTGTTCAAGTTGTTGGTGAGTAATATCCGACATTTTGAGCATCTTAGTTTGTTTGAGAGCTTGGTGAGTCAAATCCAAGTTGTCAAGCATCCATATCCCCTTGTTCTCCCCATTTCGATCCATCATCCATCTCGGTGGTTTCTGCACCCCTCAGTAAAATCGACATATCTTTCAATCCACTCATCATCTAGGTCTGAAATTTTGAGGGATTAAACTAGACTCAGAGATCGAACTTCTCGAATTGAAATCACTCAATTCCGAGTTCGGACGAGGAAGATCCAGTCAGTTGAAGACGGGTCAGTTGTGTGGTGTTTGTTGTCGGAATTCCTTGGATTCTCGTGGCGATCTCTTTGCACCATCATCCCCTCCATTGATCCTTTCATCAAGTAGTATCAGATCCACGCGAAGGTATCGCCATCTAAATCTTGTTTCGACCTTGAATTTCCACTTGTTGCAAGTTTTAGGTTCGAACTCCTTAGGGTTGCGTTGTTGTTGTTGTGCTCGGCCTTGTCCGAAAGTGGAATTGGTTGTCAAGGTGAAGGATCCCACCTTGATAAAGGGAGGTCAGGGGATCAAATCCCCCCTCCAACATCATGTAGGATAAAAGGTGTGAAACCTCCTGCAGGTTGGGGTGCATGGGCTGCAGCCCATGACATGTGATTGAGCGCCACAAGTCAGATCGCCGGCCGAGGCAGACTAGAGGCTGGCCCACTGGTCAGAACGCTGACTCGAGGCAGGCTGGGAAGGTGGGTTCAGGTGGGCTTGATCACATCAGATACTATCCTTATTATTTATGCGTATGCCTAGATGATTTTAAAGATCACCTTCTTTTTCTCCTTTGGCCTTTAAAATGACTTCTGATCCAACATTGCAAGCCAAGTGTTCGATCAAATATCCATGTAAATGTCACTCCTAAATGTGGCATTCGGTTTCTAGGTTTGAATTTATGCGTTTATTCGATACGTCTTGATTTTGTAGTGCAGAATGTGCTTATTGGCTTGATACTATAATCATTCATTATGCTTTTGCCTAAATGTCTTTAAAGTTCACTTGTTCTTTCTCCGTTTTCATTTAAAACGACTCTAGATCTAACATTGCACACCAAGTTTTTGATGAAATGTCGATGTAAATGTTACTTCGAATGTGGAATTCGATTTCTAGGTTCGAGTTTATTCTTTTATTTGATACATCGTGGTTTTGTAGTTCAGAATGTGCTTATTGGCTTGATACTATCCTCATTCTTTGTCCTTATGCCTAGATGTCTGAATAGATCAAATGTTTTTTCTCCTTTGGCCATTAAAATGACTTGTGATCCAACATTGCACGCCAAGTGTTCGATGAAATATACATGTAAATGTCACTCCTAATTGTCGCAATCGGTTTCTAGGTTCGAATTTATGCTTTTATTCGATACGTCTTGATTTTGTAGTGCAGAATTTGCTTATTGGCTTGATACTATCCTCATTCTTTATGCTTATGCCAAGATGTCTTACAGGTCACTTGTTTTTTCTCCTTTTGCCTATAAAATGACTTGTGATCTAACATTGCATGCCAAGTGTTCAATTAAATGTCCATGTAAATGTCACTCCTAATTATGGCATTTAGTTTCTAGGTTCGAATTTGTGTTTTTATTCGATACGTCTTGATTTTGTAGTGCAGAATGTGCTTATTGGCTTGGTATTTCCTCATTCGTTGTGCTTTGCCTAGATGTCTTTAGAGTTCACTTGTTTTTTCTCCTTTGGCCTTTAAAATGACTTCTGATCCAACATTGCACGCCAAGTGTTCGATGAAATATCCATGTAAATGTCACTCCTAATTGTGGCATTCGGTTTCTAGGTAAGAATTTAAGCTTTTATTCGATACATCTTGAATTTGTAGTGCATAATGTGCTTGTTGGCTTGATACTATACTCATTCTTTATGCTTGTGCCTAGATGTCTTTAAAGTTCACTTGTTTTTTCTCCTTTAAACTTTAAAATGACTAGTGATTTAACATTGCACACCAAGTGTTCGATGAAATTTCCATATAAATGTCACTCCTAAATGTGGCATTTGGTTTGTATGTTTGAATTTATGCTTTTATTCGATACGTCTTGATTTCGTATTGAAGAATGTGCTTATTGGCTTGATACTATCCTCATTCTTTGTGCGTATGCCTAGATATCTTTAAAGATCAAATCTTTTTTCTCCTTTGGCCTACAAAATGACTTGTGATCCAACATTGCACGCCAAGTGTTCGATGAAATGTGCATGTAAATGTCACTCCTAATTGTGGCATTCGGTTTCTAGGTTCGAATTTATGCTTTTATTCGATACCTCTTCATTTTATAGTGTAGAATGTGCTGATTGGCTTGATACTATCATCATTCTTTGTGCTTATGCCTAGATGTCGTTAAAGATCAAATCTTTTTTCTCCATTGGCCTTTAAAATGACTTGTGATCCAACATTGCACGCCAAGTGTTTGATGAAATGTACAGGTAAATGTCACTCCTAATTGTGGCATTCGGTTTCTAGGTTCGAATTTATGCTTTTATTCGATATGTCTTGATTTCGTAGTGTAGAATATGGATGTTGGCTTGATATTATCCTAATTCTTTATGCTTATGCCTAAAGACATTTACAGATCACTTGTTTTCTAACCGTTTGCCTATAAAATGACTTGTGATCTAACATTTCACGCCAAGTGTTCAATGAAATGTCCATGTAAATGTCACTCCTAATTGTGGCATTCGGTTTCTAGGTTCATATTTATGCTTTTATTCGATACGTCTTGATTTTGTAGTGTAGAATGTGCTTAGTGGTTTGATACTATACTCATTCCTTATGCTTATGCCATATTTGTCTTTAAAGTTCACTTGTTTTTTCTCCTTTGGCCTTTAAAATGACATGTGATCTAACATTGCACGCCAAGTACTTAATGAAATGTTCATGTAAATGTCACTCCTAATTGTGGCATTCGGTTACTAGGTTCGAATTTATACTCTTATACGATACGTCTTGATTTTGTTATGAAGAATGTGCTTATTGGCTTGATACTCATTCTTTATGCTTATGCTTAAATGTCTATAATGTTCACTTGTTTTTTCTCCGTTTGCCTATAAAATGACTTGTGATCTAACATTTCATGCCAAGTGTTCAATGAAATGTCCATGTAAATGTCACTCCTAGTTGTGGCATTCGGCTTCTAGGTTCGACTTTATGCTCTTATTCGATTGGTCTTGATTTTCTATTGTAGAATATGCTTATTGGCTTGATACTATCCTTATTATTTATGCGTATGCCTAGATGTTTTTAAAGATCACCTTCTTTTTCTTCTTTGGCCTTTAAAATGACATATGATCCAACATTGCAAGCCAAGTGTTCGATCAAATATCCATGTAAATGTCACTCCTAAATGAGACATTCGGTTTCTAGGTTTGAATTTATGCGTTTATTCGATACGTCTTGATTTTGTAGTGCAGAATGTGCTTATTGGCTTGATACTATAATCATTCATTATGCTTTTGCCTAAATGTCTTTAAAGTTCACTTGTTCTTTCTCCGTTTGCATTTAAAATGACTATAAATCTAACATTGCACACCAAGTTTTCAATGAAATGTCGATGTAAATGTTAATTCGAATGTGCTATTCGATTTCTATGTTCGAGTTTATTCTTTTATTCGATACATCTTGGTTTCATAGTTCAGAATGTGCTTATTGGCTTGATACTATCCTCATTCTTTGTTCTTATGCCTAGATGTCTGAAAAGATCAAATGTTTTTTCTCCTTTGGCAATTAAAATGACTTGTGATCCAACATTGCACGCCAAGTGTTCGATGAAATGTACATGTAAATGTCACTCCTAATTGTCGCAATCGGTTTCTAAGTTCGAATTTATGCTTTTATTCGATACGTCTTGATTTTGTAGTGCAGAATTTGCTTATTGGCTTGATACTATCCTCATTCTTTATGCTTATGCCAAGATGTCTTACAGGTCACATGTATTTTCTCCTTTTTCCTATAAAATGACTTGTGATCTAACATTGCATGCCAAGTGTTCAATTAAATGTCCATGTAAATGTCACTCCTAATTGTGGCATTTAGTTTCTAGGTTCGAATTTATGTTTTTATTCGATACGTCTTGATTTTGTAGTGCAGAATGTGCTTATTGGCTTGGTATTTCCTCATTCGTTGTGCTTTGCCTAGATGTCTTTAGAGTTCACTTGTTTTTTCTCCTTTGGCCTTTAAAATGACTTCTAATCCAACATTGCACGTCAAGTGTTCGATGAAATATCCATGTAAATGTCACTCCTAATTGTGGCATTCGGTTTCTAGGTAAAAATTTAAGCTTTTATTCGATACATCTTGATTTTGTAGTGCATAATGTGCTTGTTGGCTTGATACTATACTCATTCTTTATGCTTGTTGGGACGTTGTTGGGACCTCTGGTTCTAAACAACGGATCAACGATTCAATTCTCTTAAGTTTTGATAATGACAAACACCATAGGGAACTAATGTGGTTTGTTCAAGTATTTCTAAGGAACACAGGTACAGCCAAGAACTCCTAAGAATGACCAAAAGCCACTGCAGGCCACAATGAAGAGTTTCCATCAAGGGAACTCTGAAGAGGAAAGTTCCCATGAAGTGGGAACTCCCAGAAACAAGAGAACACAAGCCTACAACGATGAAGAGTTTCCATCAAGGGAACTCTGAAGAAGTCAGTTCCCATGACATGGGAAGTCACATGTGAGGACAACGACCGTTCAGCGCAGATCGCGGGATTCTGTCTCAAACAGCCCGAGGGAACAGTCTGAGGATCAGACTGTCACACTTCATCCAACGGTCCGATTGATCCAAGAAGTTGACCTAGTTCAAACCAAAGTCACATGTGAAGAAAGTACAACTTGGGCATCAAGCAAAGGGCATTTTGGACACAAACGAAAGATGCGACTGCCCAAGCCAAATGGACTATAAAGCCAAATGAATAGTACTCGGTCTGAGTACTTCTCCCAGAACTTACAAACACCCACATCAGAGAAAAGAAAGAAAAGGAAGAGAAGTCCCCGCCGGCAAGTGTGTGATCTCGACGACTGTGAAGCTGAAGTTCCCAGGAGCAAGGGAACTGAGAAGTCAGCGTAAGGTTTGAGTTACTTGTGTTTTGCTGTTGTGAGCTTAGGAACTCAGTTGAGAGGATTTACTAGTGTTGCTAGAGTTAGGAAGAACTTGTAGGAACAGAGAAGTGTAAATCCGACTGTGTAACTAAGGAACAAAGCAATCAATATAAGTAAGTCATTCAAAATCCTCCAAGCGGAGGTAGAGGTTTACCCATACAACTAGTTGGTTGTAGTGGGGTTCCTCTATAAAGGAACTGTGCCTTTTTACTGTTTTTATTACTTGCGATTATTTACTTCCGCTGCCTTGGGAACAGCTTAATTGCCAGTTCCCAAGCTCACTGCTAACCGATTACGATCCAACAATTGGTATCAGAGCTTGCGCTCTAAATTTGTGTTAGCATCGCAGGTGTCAAAATGGCTCAGGAACTTACTCAGGTGGGGAACAATACCAGTAAGCCGCCAAGGCTTATCACAGGAAGATTTGAAAGCTGGCAACGCGACATGAAGGATTGGATGCGTGGCCAAGACTACCAAGCCTGGTGTGTCATCGAAAGGGGGAACTTCGAAATCGATCCAGCTATTGTCAACGACCTCTCAAAGTGGGGTCCCAACGAGTACAAGTGCATGGAGGCAAACTACAAAGCAACACAGTATCTAAAGAGGTCCATGTGCGTACAAGATTGTGACAGGGTTGCAAACCTTGACACAGCCAAGGAAATGTGGGAAGCCATCCAACAAATGAACGTTGGGAACTCAGATCTCAGAGAAGATCTTCGGATGAATGCAAAAAGGGAGTTCTACAACTTCCAAATGGAGATGGGAGAGTCCGTCGACAGCTACCAATCCCGGTTTGAAGGACTTTGCACTAAGATGGAAGGATTGGGGATCACAAAAGAAGAAATCACCCACAAAATGAAGGTCCAACAGCTCTTCAATGGATTGACTGGAGAATGGGCAAATGAGAGAACGATGTTCAAGGAAAACCCAGAAAATCGAACGCTTATGCTCCATCAAGTATTTGGAAAGCTAGTGGGACATGAGAAGAGGAAGATCGATGATAAGGAACAAACTCGAGCTCATCGAGGGATCGCACTCAAGATCGAAAAGATGCTCAAATCAACCCAAGAACAACATGAAGACTCCGAAGAAGAAGAGGATGAAGAGCTAGTTCTTGTAACAAGGGCTCTTCGAAATTTCTACAAAGGAAAGTCTCACCGGAACAGTGGGAACTGGGGAAACGGACAGAGTTCCCAAAGAAAGCCCACAGAGAAGGATCTCTCAGAAGTGACTTGCTACAAATGCAACAGGAAAGGACATTTTGCGAAGGAATGTCCACAAGGAACTGATGGCAGGAAGCAAGGAAAGAAGGCCTACATCGCTACCTGGAGCGATGATGAAGACGAAGATCCTGAATCATGGGCACTCCCAGACATGTGTGGCATGGCCATAGGAGAAACCACTGGGGAACAACCCAGTGAGGTAACCACTGAAACTGTTCTTGATTCCTTGAGTAACTATGAAAAACCTGAGTTGTTGAAAATTCTTTCAAGTCTTGTCAAAGATAACATAAAACTGCAAAACAAGTTGAAAAAACAGGAACACATAAATTCTCAATTAGTTGGTCTCGAGCCCTGTCCCAACTGCATATCCCTTCTAGAAAAACTCAAGTCCCATGTGTCTCACATCGTAGACCTAGAAAGAGAAATCAAAACTCTAGAGAAAGATGAGAACACCCTCTTGCAAAACCTAAGTAAGACTTTAGAGCATCTTGAAGCCTCTAGTTCCCAAATTATGTTTGTCCCAGCCAGACATGGCATAGGATACAAAGGTGAGTGCTCCAAGAACGGAAAGTCACCCCTAAGCGAACATGAGATCCATGAGTGTAGGGCCTTAGAACTCCAGTGCGAGAAACAGAAAAATGCTCATCTCGAGGAGAAAATTAGGGTCCTAGAGAGTGGAAACAATGGTGAAAAAGACTACTATACTGGGAACTCTGGACATAGAATCTATGTCAAAATTGCTAAGGGAAATGAGTCTCAAGTGTACAACAAAGAAACCATGGATAGGAACCGTATCCAGAGACCACACCCAAAATACTACCTGGGAGAATACTACAAGACATGTTGGCACTGTGGTGCTCATGGGCACTACAAGGATGCATGTCCCAAGAAGAGAGCCCAAACCCCTAGAAGCCATGAGTTCCCAAACAGACAAAAACGTCATGCTCATCACCAAAGGAACTCCAACTCTCAAAATTCCAAGGACATCAACATTTCTGACTATATCTTGAATGAAAATGTTTTCCCTTGCAAGGGACCAGGCAAGAGTCATCTTGCCTGGGTCTCAAAACACTAACTTTTCCTTGTAGGTGGCAGTGAGAGGGAACAGTACATGGTTCATAGATAGTGGATGCTCGAACCATATGACAGGGAAAAAGGATATCCTCATCTCACTCCACACTCATGCCGAAGGAGGCCACATCTCATTTGGCAACAAGAACAAGGGAGAAGTTATTGGAAAAGGAGAAGTGTTGCTCAATAGATCTATTAAAGTTAGCAACGTAAATCTGGTAAAGCATCTGGGATACAATCTGCTGAGTGTCTCCCAGATGTGTGATCAAGGGAACAACATCGTCACTTTCGACTCAGATGAATGTCTCGTCATCAACAAGAAGACCAACAAAGTAATTCTGAGAGGAAGAAGATACAACAATGTGTATGTGGTGTACACCAACTTTGAACCACCGATGAAGCTGTGCCTTGCGAGTTCCCAAGATGACACGGAACTCTGGCACCGAAGACTGGGACATGCTGGTGTAAATCAAATCCTGAAGCTTTATCTACAGGATCTGGTCATTGGTCTTCCACGGATCAATCTCGAAGGAGTCAAAATGTGTGAAGCATGTGTTCGAGGGAAACAGACCAGGACCTCCTTCAAACCCAAGAAGGTGGTAAGCACAACCAGGTCCCTGGAGTTAATTCACATGGATCTCTGTGGTCTCATGAGAACAGCTAGCTACGGTGGAAAAAGGTACATGTATGTTTTAATTGATGATTTTTCAAGATTCACCTAGGTTATTTTCTTGAAGGCAAAATCACAAGCGTTTGAAGAATTTGAGCCCTTCATCAAAAGAACAGAAGTAAGCTTGGGGCTGAAACTGAAAGCAATCAGATCTGATCACGGAACTGAGTTTCGAAACTCGGAGTTCCTAAACTTCTGTGAGCAAAATGGGATCTCTCACAACTTTTCAGCTCCTCGCACTCCTCAGCAAAATGGAGTGGTTGAGAGAAAGAACAGAACTCTGGAGGATATGGCTAGAACCATGATGATCGAAAGTGGAGTTCCTGAGTACTTCTGGACTAAAGCAATCTTCACAGCTACATACATCTTGAATCGATCCATGACAAGGCCCCTGATTAACAAGACTTCCTATGAGCTCATCAAAGGGAGAAAACCAAACATCTCACACTTGAGAGCATTTGGTTGTACATGCTTTGTTCACAACAACGGCAAAGACAATCTTGGAAAATTCGACCCCAGAAGCGACGAAGGGATCTTCCTGGGATACTCATCACAAAGCAAGGCTTACAGGGTCTACAATAAAAGAACCAAGAAGATAGAGGAAAGCATTCATGTCGTCTTCAATGAAAAGTCTATAAAGATGGGAACCGAGACCCAAGGGAAGGGAACTCTGTTCAAGTTAGTCAGACATGAAGACGATGATGATGACGAGGATGAGCCAAGGAAAAGGGATGAAGACTATCCAAGTGCAAGCAATATCCCACAACCAGGGAACAACGACGAAGGTCCAACCCTCACTGATCAAACCTCCCTCGAAGCTCCTTCCTCAGAAGAACCACAAGACACCTCCAACTCTCTCGAGGTCCCCTCTTCAGGAATCAACTCTGATGTCCCCCAAGACAATACCCTGCCAGAATCAAGTATTCAAGGGGAACAAAGAGGGAACCTGTCAGAAATCTCTGAAGAAACATCAAATGAAGAAGCTGGAGATGAGAGTTCCCATGACAGAGAAACACCGACTGAGGATGATACACATGCAAAGGAACTCACTCATACAAGAACCTTTCAACAAAGGAAGGACCACCCCCTTGAGAACATCATCTCCCCTATTGATAAAGGTGTGCAAACTCCTTCCTCTCTCAATAATTTTTGTGCTTTTAACGCGTTTATTTCAATGGTGGAACCCAAAAATATCAAAGAAGCATTAAAGGACCCAGATTGGATTCAAGCCATGCAAGAGGAACTCCACCAATTCGAGAGGAACAAAGTTTGGAAGCTAGTTCCTAGGCCCAAAAACAAGAACATCATAGGAACTCGATGGGTTTTTAGGAACAAGCTCGATGATACTGGAGCTGTAGCAAGGAACAAGGCTAGGTTAGTAGCACAAGGATACAGGCAAGAGGAAGGGATTGACTACGATGAGACCTTCGCACCAGTTGCCAGGATCGAGGCAATCAGACTCCTCATCGCCTATGTCGCTCACAAGGGATTCAAACTTTATCAAATGGATGTGAAAACAGCCTTCCTAAATGGACATCTCAAGGAAGAAGTGTATGTGGCCCAACCTCCAGGATTCGAAGATGAGAAAATGCCCAACCATGTCTATTTCCTGGAAAGGGCCCTTTACGGACTCAAACAAGCTCCCCGAGCTTGGTATGACAGGTTTGCTCAATTCCTCTTGTCCCATGGATACATTCGTGGTTCCATAGACAAGACTTTGTTTTTAAAGAAAGAATCTAAAGACATTTTGATTGTGAAAGTATATGTTGATGACATTGTGTTTGGAGCAACTAACGAAACTCTTGTAGAGAAGTTTAAGGACCTCATGAGCAGTGAGTTTGAGATGAGTCTCATTGGGGAACTCACGTTCTTCTTGGGACTTCAAATATCCCAAACAAAGGAGGGAACAAAGATTCATCAACAGAAATACATCAAGGAAATGCTCGTGAAGTATGGAATGGAACACTCCAAACCCATCGACACTCCCATCTCACCAAATTCAAGGCTCAATGCGAATGAAACAGGTATTAGTGTGGACCAAAGGAACTATCGAGGTATGATCGGGTCCCTTCTCTACTTAACAGCTAGTAGACCTGATATCATGTTCTCTGTATGTCTTTGTGCTCATTTTCAAGCTAACCCCAAGGAATCACACCTGAAAGAGGTGAAGAGAATTTTCAGGTATCTCAAAGGGAACGATAACTTGTGCCTATGGTATCCAAGGAACAGTTCCCTTGAGCTCATTGCATACACAGATGCAGATTTTGCAGGGCACTTGGTTGACAGAAAGAGCACATCAGGAATGGCCCAGTTCCTAGGGTCATGCCTAGTCTCATGGGGATCTAAAAAGCAAAACTCAGTGGCACTCTCCACCGCTGAAGCCGAATATGTGGTTGCCGCATCATGCTGTTCCCAGGTTCTATGGCTTAAGTCACAAATCCAGGATTACGGTATGTCTTTTGGCCCAGTTCCCATACTCTGTGATAACACTAGTGCCATAAACATTTCCAAAAATCCTGTGCATCATTCTAGAACTAAGCATATTGATATAAGGCATCACTTTCTACGTGACAATGTCGAAAATGGGAACATCTCGATGGAACACTGTAGAACTGAAGAGAAAATTGCGGACATTCTTACCAAAGCTTTAGACAGACGTCCCTACCAGCGTTTTCGAATGCTTCTAGGGATGATAACTCTAAACTAAACAAGTCCCTGTTTGTCTCTCTCTCAATGCCTGACTAGTTTATATAAGATTGCATGATAGGGAACTTGGATTTATTGCTTTCACTATGCCATGATTACTAGTCTAGAGAAAAATGTGTGCAAAGGAACTCTATTTCTTTTGGCCCAAAATGATCAACCAGAGTTCCCTTTATCCCTCATTACAAGCCACCATGACGGTTGATCATATGACCCACCCTAAGCTAGGGACCAGACAAATACTTCTCATGAGCCAAAATATTTCCTTTATCGAGTTGCAAATTGTCTGGTTCCCTTTGAGTTCCCTAGCCCCACAAAAAGATGAGTGTGAAGTTCCCTTAACCACTTCACTCTCCCTGACGTTGATAAGATCATGGGAACTGATGCATCTACAAAGGGAACGCTGACTAATCTGCAAAGAAAAACTGTCACTTGGGAAGCGGACTTTTGTGTCAGAGGCTCTGAAGCGTTAAAGGCCAAGTATTCAAAATTTGAAAAGGACTTCCCAAGAGATCGTGACGCGTGTCCAGAGGCGTGCTTGAGAAGTTGAAACGGCGCCCCACGTTCATTGGGCAACGGTTATCGAGGTTATTCCACTTCCCTTTCTACCCTTCACCTCCTTTCTCCTTTAAAACCCCTCTTTGCCATTTTTAGGCCCTTTATTCTCTCTTACATCTCTGTCAATCGTCTTCCCCAAATATCTTTCACTCTCTTTTCAAGAAACCTCCAAAACCTCCCAATCTCTTACAAAAATGGCCCCTCAACACACCTTCGCCCAGATCAAAGCTTGGGTACATGCCAATCCTCGCATCCTCTTCGTCTCTCAACTATAAGAGATCGAGAACGAATCGGACCCAACGATGAAGGATGTTCTTATCCAAGGGCTATACAATCAAGTAAGCCCCTTCTTGCCCCTTCCTCCTCCTCAGGCCGACGAAACCGTCTCCTGGACCTCTTCCTCCTCCGAATCTCTTCCTCTCTCACCTCCAAACACCAACACCTCCTCCGGAGTTGTCATCGTTGACAACTTCGGAGACGCTCGCCCCTCAATCAATGAAAAATCCCATAAATCCAAACATCGCCATTCATCCAAACGTCGCCACTCATCAAAAGATCCCTCAAAATCCAAAAAATCCAAACACTCCCACGACCCCTCCAAATCCAAAAAGCGTAAACACTCTGAGGCCTCTGAATTCTCGGAGCCCAGAAAGAAGGCTTTCTTCAAGTTTGAGGACTACCTGAACTGCTCCAAGGAGAGTTCTTGTGCTCCCAAACCTCCTTACCCTTTCCCTTCCGACGATGGGACCTCCGAACCGCAGAGTCTACTCCCCTCTTCCTCCTCCATCCCTCCTCTTCAAATCGAGGGACCTCCCAAGCCTCCTCCCACAAAACGACCAACTCTTCCTCCGCCACCTTCTTCAGTTCCTTCCACGATGGGAGCTCTACCATCCCAACCTTCTTCACTTCCTCCCGTTCACATCATTATGGGATCTCCAACTCCATCTTCACCTCACAAATCTCCTTCCTCCTCACCAAAACACATTTCCACCACTCCCATCTCTGCTTCGGGGATCTCTCCTCCCCAGGTCACCAAATCCCTTCCTCCTCCTTCCACTCAACTAACCACCCCTCTTCCTTCTTCTCCTCTCCCCTCGTCCATCACATCTCCCACCACTACCAAACTACCCTCTCCCTCACCATCCAAAAGTACCATCGCTCTCTCCTCAGACGACGACGATCTTCCTCTCTCTGTGGTCATCGACAAAATGACCAAGGACCCTCCTCCAATCCTCATGGGAACTCTGGAGGAGGAAGCCCAACTCAAGGCCATCAAGGAAGAACTCAACAGGGGTCCCTCTAAGCACACAGTCTCCCAAGGGACAAAGTCCCCAGAAAAGGTGGCTCCTGAAGAGCCCACGGAGAGAAGGGACCTCGCACCAGCTGGAGGTGCTGAGGCAACAACAAGTCATCCTGGAGATGACGCGGAGGGCTCAAGTTCGAGCTCCTCCGAGGAAGAAGGGACCTCCCAAGATGATGTCGAAGAAGAAGAAGAAGCTCCAGCCACTAAGGAGCCAGCACGGATCCCTACACCTGGACACCAAATGGTGGTGTCCACGAGTTCCCAACCACCAAGGGACCGCGTGCTTATGATTGAAGCGGCTGCACCTCCTCAGCAGAAAGGACCTCGCACGGTCTCTAGGGGGAACACATCTAAAAGCACTTCAAGGAAGGGGAAGGGGACCACCAAGCATCATGTCGATGAGCGCAGGAAGCTTCTTCCTCACCTCATTGTTTCAGAAGAAGTGCTGACTGAAAATGGTCTGGGGGAACTGTGGGACCTGATCAAGGCCCAGGGCTGGGAGAGACTCTGCCAAGAGACTGTGAGCGTAGATCCCTCACAAGTGCGTCGATTCTACAACAACTTCACTATCACCAACGACGGCACTCAGGGAACTCTCTCCCACGAAGGCGACGAGTTCATTTTTACAACGTCGACAATCCGCCTTCAGCTCCAGGTCCCTGGTCAAGGGCTTAGCGAGGTGCCCAGCAAGCTCTAGGGCGACTTCAACAGCGCCGAGGTGTGCAACACAATTTTTGAGGGTCGGGTTCCCTCTAAAATCCTCTCGACGCATCATCTGTCCTTGGTCGCCAAGCTCGCTCACCAATTCATCATCAACGTGGTGATACCACGCCAAGAGAAGCGCCTGGTCGTCAACATCCCAGATGCCATCATCCTCTACAACTTCCTCCTCTAGAAGCCCATAAATCTTCCCCGAATAATCCTTGGGCACATGGAGAAGTGCATGGCCTCCAAGTCCCACTCTCTTCCCTACTCCGGGCTGATCAAGAAGCTCCTACAAAAAGAGGGTCTTTACGACGCCTCTAAAGATGAAATCGAGCTTGGAAGGAAGCTGGAGATTACAGTTGCCCAGAAAATGAGGAGACGGCTCCACTAGAGTCTGGTCCACAAGAGGGGAACTCTCCAGTGTTGGCCAGAGGACAAGACAAGCTTCCACAAGTCCTTACGCGCCTTTGTGACGCCCTGTTCCCTCAGAACCTATGATCTCTCCCTTCTTGTTCCCTTAATCCAAAAAATGACCACAAATTGTACTTGGGTTCCCATTGTACATATTATCTTAAGTAATGAAATGGTCTTTATTTTGATTGCGTGTTCCCTTCTTTCCTAATATTGCTTTGCTTGTTTTCGATGATATCAAAAGGGGGAAAGACAAAAAATGCGAGATGAGTTAAAAGTTTAAGTTATCACAGACCACGCATAAGCTAAGGGGGAACAACTGCATAAAAAGCTTAATAGGAACTATGTGTCTCACCAGAAGTGGCTCCCTAAATCTAAGTGTCTCACTAAAAGTGACTTCCCAAAATCATACTTAGGAACTCATCAGCATATCATTCATTGAAATACTTGCATTTTTGTGATGGGTTTGTCATCATCAAAAAGGGGGAAATTGTTGGGACGTTGTTGGGACCTCTGGTTCTAAACAACGGATCAACGATTCAATTCTCTTAAGTTTTGATAATGACAAACACCATAGGGAACTAATGTGGTTTGTTCAAGTATTTCTAAGGAACACAAGTACAGCCAAGAACTCCTACGAATGACCAAAAGCCACTGCAGGCCACAATGAAGAGTTTCCATCAAGGGAACTCTGAAGAGGAAGTTCCCATGAAGTGGGAACTCCCAGAAACAATCAAGAGAACACAAGCCTACAACGATGAAGAGTTTCCATCAAGGGAACTCTAAAGAAGTCAGTTCCCATGACATGGGAACTCACATGTGAGGACAACGACCGTTCAGCGCAGATCGCGGGATTCAGTCTCAGACAGCCCGAGGGAACAGTCTGAGGATCAGACTGTCACGCTTCATCCAACGGTCCGATTGATCCAAGAAGTTGACCTAGTTCAAACCAAAGTCACATGTGAAGAAAGTACAACTTGGGCATCAAGCAAAGGGCATTTTGGACACAAACGAAAGATGCGACTGCCCAAGCCAAATGGACTAAAAGCCAAATGAATAGTACTCAGTCTGAGTACTTCTCCCAGAACTTACAAACACCCACATCAGAGAAAAGAAAGAAAAGGAAGAGAAGTTCCCGCCGGCGAGTGTGTGATCTCGACGACGGTGAAGATGAAGTTCCCAGGAGCAAGGGAACTGAGAAGTCAGCGTAAGGTTTGAGTTACTTGTGTTTTGCTGTTGTGAGCTTAGGAACTCAGTTGAGAGGATTTACTAGTGTTGCTAGAGTTAGAAAGAACTTGTAGGAACAGAGAAGTGTAAATCCGGCTGTGTAACTAAGGAACAAAGCAATCAATATAAGTAAGTCATTCAAAATCCTCCAAGCGGAGGTAGAGGTTTACCCATACAACTAGTTGGTTGTAGTGGGGTTCCTCTATAAAGGAACTGTGCCTTTTTACTGTTTTTATTACTTGCGATTATTTACTTCCGCTGCCTTGGGAACAACTTAATTGCCAGTTCCCAAGCTCATTGCTAACCGATTACGATTCAACAATGCTTGTGCCTAGATGTCTTTAAAGTTCACTTGTTTTTTCTCCTTTTAACTTTAAAATGACTAGTGATTTAACATTGCACACCAAGTGTTCGATGAAATTTCCATATAAATGTCACTCCTAAATGTGGCATTCGGTTTGTATGTTTGAATTTATGCTTTTATTCGATACGTCTTGATTTCGTATTGCAGAATGTGCTTACTGGCTTGCTACTATCCTCATTCTTTGTGCGTATGCCTAGTTATCTTTAAAGATCAAATGTTTTTTCTCCTTTGGCCTACAAAATGACTTGTGATCCAACATTGCACGCCAAGTGTTCGATGAAATGTGCATGTAAATGTCACTCCTAATTGTGGCATTCGGTTTCTAGGTTCGAATTTATGCTTTTATTCGATACGTCTTGATTATATAGTGTAGAATGTGCTGATTGGCTTGATACTATCATCATTCTTTGTGCTTATGCCTAGATGTCTTTAAAGATCAAATCTTTTTTCTCCATTGGTCTTTAAAATGACTTTTGATCCAACATTGCACGTCAAGTGTTTTATGAAATGTACATGTAAATGTCACTCCTAATTGTGGCATTCGGTTTCTAGGTTCGAATTTATGCTTTTATTCGATATGTCTTGATTTCGTAGTGTAGAATATGGATATTGGCTTGATACTATCCTCATTCTTTATGCTTATGCCTAAAGACATTTACAGATCACTTGTTTTCTAACCGTTTGCCTATAAAATGACTTGTGATCTAACATTTCACGCCAAGTGTTCAATGAAATGTCCATGTAAATGTCACTCCTAATTGTGGCATTCGGTTTCTAGGTTCAAATTTATGCTTTTATTCGATACGTCTTGATTTTGTAGTGTAGAATGTGCTTAGTGGTTTGATACTATACTCATTCCTTATGCTTATGCCATATTTGTCTTTAAAGTTCACTTGTTTTTTCTCCTTTGGCCTTTAAAATGACATGTGATCTAACATTGCACGCCAAGTACTTAATGAAATGTTCATGTAAATGTCACTCCTAATTGTGGCATTCGGTTACTAGGTTCGAATTTATACTCTTATACGATACGTCTTGATTTAGTTATGCAGAATGTGCTTATTGGCTTGATACTCATTCTTTATGCTTATGCTTAAATGTCTATAATGTTCACTTGTTTTTTCTCCGTTTGCCTATAAAATGACTTGTGATCTAACATTTCATGCCAAGTGTTCAATGAAATGTCCATGTAAATGTCACTCCTAGTTGTGGCATTCGGCTTCTAGGTTCGACTTTATGCTCTTATTCGATTGGTCTTAATTTTGTATTGTAGAATATGCTTATTGGCTTGATACTATCCTTATTATTTATGCGTATGCCTAGATGTTTTTAAAGATCACCTTCTTTTTCTCCTTTGGCCTTTAAAATGACTTCTGATCCAACATTGCAAGCCAAGTGTTCGATCAAATATCCATGTAACTGTCACTCCTAAATGAGGCATTAGGTTTCTAGGTTTGAATTTATACGTTTATTCGATACGTCTTGATTTTGTAGTGCAAAATGTTCTTATTGGCTTGAAACTATAATGTCTTTAATGTTCTTATTGACTTCTGATTCATTATGCTTTTGCCTAAATGTCTTTAAAGTTCACTTGTTCTTTCTCCGTTTGCATTTAAAATGACTATAAATCTAACATTGCACACCAAGTTTTCAATGAAATGTCGATGTAAATTTTAATTCGAATGTGCTATTCAATTTCTATGTTCGAGTTTATTCTTTTATTCGATACATCTTGGTTTTGTAGTTCAGAATGTGCTTATTGGCTTGATACTATCCTCATTCTTTGTCCATATGCCTAGATGTCTGCAAAGATCAAATTTTTTTTCTCCTTTGGCCATTAAAATGACTTGTGATCCAACATTGCACGCCAAGTGTTCGATGAAATGTACATGTAAATGTCACTCCTAATTGTCGCATTCGGTTTCTAGGTTCGAATTTATGCTTTTATTCGAAACGTCTTGATTTTATATTGCAGAATTTGCTTATTGGCTTGATACTATCCTCATTCTTTATGCTTATGCCAAGATGTCTTACAGGTCACTTCTTTTTTCTCCTTTTGCCTATAAAATGACTTGTGATATAACATTGCATGCCAAGTGTTCAACTAAATGTCAATGTAAATGTCTCTCCTAAATGTGGAATTCCGTTTCTAGGTTTGAATTTATGCTTTTATTCAATATATCATGATTTTGTAGTGCAGAATGTGCTTATGGCTTGATACTATCCTCATTTATGCTTATGCCTAGATTCCCTTACAAATCACTTGTTTTTTAACCGCTTGCAGATAAAATGACTTGTTCAAAAATGCACGTCAAGTACTCAATCAAATGTCCATGTAAATGTCACTCCTAATTGTGGCTTATTGGCTTGATACTATCCTTATTCTTTATGCTTATGCCTAGATGTCATTAAAGATCACTTGTTTTTTCTCGATTGGCCTTTAAAATGACTTCTGATCTAACATTGCACGCCAAGTGTTTGATGAAATATCCATGTAAATGTCACTCCTAATTGTGGCATTCGTTTTCTAGGTAAGAATTTATGCTTTTATTCTATACGTCTTGATTTTATAGTGCAGAATTTGCTTATTGGCTTGATACTATACTCATTCTTTATGCTTTTGCTTAGATGTCTTTAAAGTTCACTTGTTTTTTCTCCTTTTGCCTTTAAAATGACTAGTGATCTAACATTGCACACCAAGTGTTCGATGAAATTTCCATATAAATGTCACTCCTAAATGTGGCATTCGGTTTGTCGGTTTGAATTTATTCTTTTATTCGATACGTCTTGATTTCGTATTGCAGAATGTGCTTGTTGTGATCCAACATTGCACGCCAAGTGTTTGTTGAAATGTGCATGTAAATGTCACTCCTAATTTTGGCATTCGGTTATTAGGTTTGAATTTATGCTTTTATTCGATACGTCGTGATTTTGTAGTGTAGAATGTGCTGATTGGCTTGATACTATCATCATTCTTTGTGTTTATTAGTGATGGCCATTAGTGCGGGCCAGCCCAGCCCAGCCCGGCCCAGCCCGCAATTGTGGGCCAAAATGGCCCGGCCCGGCCAACCCGCGGGCCAGACGGGCCCAACCCGCCTGGGCCATGGGCCGGGCCCGGGTTGGGGAATTGTGGCCCAACCCGGTCGGGCTCGGGCCAGCCCGGCCCGGCCCGGAAATTTAATAAAGGACCGGGCCTATATATATCAGCCTAGCCCGGCCCGGGGCCCGGCCCGCTCCAGCCGGGTACAATACCGGGCCGGTCCCGGGCCTTACTTCTCCGGCCCGGCCCGGTGGTGGCCCGGCCCGGGCCCGGCCCGGTGGTGGCCCGGCCCGGGCCCGGCCCGGTGGTGGCCCGGCCCGGGCCCGGCCCGGCCCGGTGGTGGCCCGGCCCGGGCCCGGCCCAGCCCGGCCCATGTCCATGCCTAGTGTTTATGCCTAGATGTCTTTAAAGATCAAATGTTTTTTCTCCTTTGGCCTTTAAAATGACTTGTGATCCAACATTGCCCTCCAAGTGTTCGATGAAATGTACATGTAAATGTCATTCCTAATTGTGGCATTCGATTTCTAGGTTTGAATTTATGCTTTTATTGGATACGTCTTGATTTTGTAGTGTAGAATGTGCTTATTGTCTTGATACTATCCTCATTCTTTATACTTATGCCTATAGACATTTACAGATCACTTGTTTTTTAACCGTTTGCCTATAAAATGACTTGTGATCTAACATTTCACGCCAAGTGTTCAATGAAATGTCCATGTAAATGTCACTCCTAATAGTGGCATTCGGTTTCTAGGTTCAAATTTATGCTTTTATTCGATACTTCTTGATTTTGTAGTGTAGAATGTGCTTATTGGTTTGATACTATACTCATTCTTTATGCTTATGCTTGATTGTCTTTAAAGTTCACTTGTTTTTTCTCCTTTGGCCTTTAAAATGACTTGTGGTCTAAAATTGCACGCCAAGTACTTAATGAAATGTCCATGTAAATGTCACTCCTAATTGTGGCATTCGGTTACTAGGTTCGACTTTATGCTCTTATTCAATACGTCTTGATTTTGTTGTGCAGAATGTGCTTATTGGCTTGATACTATACTCATTCTTTATACTTATGCTTAGATGTCTATAAAGTTCACTTGTTTTTTCTCCGTTTGCCTATAAAATGACTTGTGATCTAACATTTCATGCCATGTGTTCAATGAAATGTCCATGTAAATGTCACTCCTAGTTCTGGCATTTGGCTTCTAGGTTCGAATTTATGCTCTTATTCGATTGGTCTTGATTTAGTATTGCAGAATATGCTTATTGGCTTGATACTATCCTTATTAATTACGCGTATGCCTAGATGTTTTTAAGGATCACCTTCTTTTTCTCCTTTGGCCTTTAAAATGACTTTTGATCCAACATTGCACGCCAAGTGTTCGATCAAATATACATGTAAATGTCACTACTAAATGTGGCATTCGGTTTCTAGGTTTGAATTTATGCGTTTATTCGATACGTCTTGATTTTGTAGTGCAGAATGTGCTTATTGGCTTGATACTATAATCATTCATTATGCTTTTGCCTAAATGTCTTTAAAGTTCACTTGTTCTTTCTCCGTTTGCATTTAAAATGACTCTAGATCTAACATTGCACACCAAGTTTTCGATGAAATGTCGATGTAAATGTTACTTCGAATGTTGTATTCGATTTCTAGGTTCGAGTTTATTCTTTTATTCGATACATCTTGATTTTGTAGTTCAGAATGTGCTTATTGGCTTGATACTATCCTCATTCTTTGTTCTTATGCCTTGATGTCTGAAAAGATCAAATATTTTTTCTCCTTTGGCCATTAAAATGACTTGTGATCCAACATTGCACGCCAAGTGTTCGATGAAATGTACATGTAAGTGTCACTTCTAATGGTCGCATTCGGTTTCTAGGTTCGAATTTATGCTTTTATTATATACGTCTTGATTTTGT
This sequence comes from Fallopia convolvulus, assembly GCA_964016875.1. Taxonomy (NCBI): domain Eukaryota; kingdom Viridiplantae; phylum Streptophyta; class Magnoliopsida; order Caryophyllales; family Polygonaceae; genus Fallopia; species Fallopia convolvulus. Next base: position 42,235,449 of record OZ024720.1, read on the forward strand.
AGTGTAGAATTTGCTTATTGGCTTGATACTATCCTCATTCTTTATGCTTATGCTTAGATGTCTTTTAAGTTCACTTGTTTTTTCTCCGTTTGCCTATAAAATGACTTGTGATCTAACATTTCATGCCAAGTGTTCAATGAAATGTCCATGTAAATGTCTCTCCTAGTTGTGGCATTCCGCTTCTAGGTTCGACTTTATGCTCTTATTCGATTGGTCTTGATTTTGTAGTGCAGAATATGCTTATTGGCTTGATACTAACCTTATTATTTATGCGTATGCCTAGATGTCTTTAAAGATCACCTGCTTTTTCTCCCTTGGCCTTTAAAATGACTTCTAATCCTACATTGCAATCCAAGTGTTCGATGAAATATCTAATCCTAAATGTGACATTCGGTTCCTAGGTTTGAATGTATGCGTTTATTCGATACGTCTTGATTTTGTAGTGCAGAATGTGCTTATTGGCCTCGAATTTATCCTCTTATTCGATCGGTCTTGATTTTGTAGTGTAGAATGTGCTTATTTGCTTGATACTATACTCATTCTTTATGTTTATGCCTAGATGTCTTGAAAGATCACTTGTTTTTTCTCCTTTTGCCTTTAAAATGACTTCTGATCCTACATTGCACGCCAAGTGTTCGATGAAATGTCGATGTAAATGTCACTCCTAAATGTGGCATTTAGTTTCTAAGTTCGAATTTATGCTTTTATTCGATACGTCTTGATTTTTTAGTGCAGAATGTGCTTATTGGCTTGATATTATCCTCATTCTTTATGCTTATGCCTAGATGTCTTTATAGATCACGTGTTTTTTCTCCGTTTTCCTATAAAATGACATATGATCTAACATTGCACAACAAGTGTTCAAGAAAATGTTAATGTAAATGTCAATCCTAATTGTGGCATTCGGTTTCTAGGTTCGAATTTATGCTTTTGTTCGATACCTCTTGATTTTGTATTGAAGAATGTGCTTATTGGCTTGATACTATCCTCGTTCTTTGTGCTTATGCCAAGATGTCTTTGAAGTTCACTTGACTTTTCTCCTTTTGCCTTTAAAATGACTTATGATCTAACATTTCATGCCAAGTGTTCGATGAAATTTCCATGTAAATGTCACTCCTAATTGTGGCATTAGGTCTCTAAGTTCGAATTTATTCTCTTATTCGATCGGTCTTGATTTTGTAGTGCAAAATGTGCTAATTTGCTTGATACTATACTCATTCTTTATGCTTATGCCTAGATGTCTTTGCAGATCACATGTTTTTTCTCCGTTTTCCTATAAAATGACTTATGATCTAACATTGCACAACAAGTGTTCAAGGAAATGTTATGTTATTGTCACTCCTAATTGTGGCATTCGATTTCTAGGTTCGAATTTATGCTTTTATTCGATACCTCTTGATTTTGTAGTGTAGAATGTGCTTATTGGCTTCATACTATCCTCGTTCTTTGTGCTTATGCCTAGATGTCTTTGAAGTTCACTTGATTTTTCTCCTTTTGCCTTTAAAATGACTTGTGATCTAACATTGCATGCCAAGTGTTCGATGAAATGTCCATGTAAATGTCACTCCTAATTGTGGCATTAGGTCTCTAGGTTCGATTTTATACTCTTATTCGATCGGTCTTGATCTTATAGTGCAAAATGTGCTAATTTGCTTGATACTATGCTCATTCTTTATTCTTATGCCTATATGTCTTTAATGTTCACTGGTTTTTTCACCTTTTCCCTTTAAAATGACTTCTGATCCAACATTGAACGCCAAGTGTTCGATGAAATGTCGATGTAAATGTCACTCCTAAATGTGGCATTCAGTTTCTAGGTTCGAATTTATGCTTTTATTCGATACGTCTTGATTTTGTAGTGTAGAACGTGCTTATTGGCCTCATATTATCCTCATTCTTTATGCTTATACCTAGATGTCTTTACAGATCACGTGTTTTTTCTCCGTTTTCCTATAAAATGACTTATGAGCTAACATTGCACAACAAGTGTTCAAGGAAATGTTCATGCAAATGTCAATCCTAATTTTGGCATTCGGTTTCTAGGTTCGAATTTATGCTTTTATTCGATACCTCTTGAATTTGTAGTGTAGAATGTGCTTATTGGCTTGATACTATCCTCCTTCTTTGTGCTGATACCTAGATGTCTTTGAAGTTCACTTGATTTTTCTCCGTTTGCCTATAAAATGACTTGTGATCTAACATTTCATGCCAAGTGTTCAATGAAATGTCCATGTAAATGTCACTCCTAGTTGTGGCATTAGGTCTCTAGGTTCGATTTTATACTCTTATTCGATCGGTCACATTTTATAGTGCAAAATGTGCTAATTTGCTTGATAATATGTTCATTCTTTATGCTTATGCCTAGATGTCTTTAATGTTCACTGGTTTTTTCACTTTTTGTCTTTAAAATTACATGTGATCTAACATTGCACGACAAGTGTTCGATGAAATGTCGATGTAAATGTCACTCCTAAATGTGGCATTCAGTTTCTAGGTTTGAATTTATTCTTTTATTCGATATTTCTTGAATTTGTAGTGCAGATTGTGCTTATTGACTTAATATTATCCTAATTATTTATGCTTATGCCTAGATATCTTTACAGATCACGTGTTTTTCTCCGTTTGCCTATAAAATGGCTTGTGATCTAACATTGCACGCCAAGTGTTCGATTAAATGTCAATCTAAATGTCAATCCTAAATGTGGCATTCGGTTTCTAGGTTTGAATTTATGTTCTTATTCGATTGGTTTTGATTTATTAGTGCAGAATGTGCTCATTGGCTTGATACTATCATCATTCTATATGCTTATGCCTAGATGTCTTTAGAGTTCACTTGTTTTCTCTCCATTTGCCGTTCAAATGACTTGTGATTTAACATTGCACGCTAAGTGTTCGATGAAATGTCCATGTAAATGTCACACCTAATTGTGGCATTCGGTTTCTAGGTTCAAATTTATCCTCTTATTCGATCGGTCTTGATTTTGTAGTGCAAAATGTGCTTATTTGCTTGATACTATACCCATTCTTTATGTTTATTCCTAGATGTCTTTAAAGATCACTTGTTTTTTCACATTTTGCCTTTAAAATTACTTGTGATCTAACATTGCACGCCAAGTGTTCGAGTGTCGATGTAAAATGTCACTCCTTAATGTGGCATTCGGTTTCGAGGTTCGAAATTATGCTTTTATTCGATATGTTTGGATTTTGTAGTGCAGAATGTGCTTATTGGCTTGATATTATCCTTACTCTTTATGCTTATGCCTAGATATCTTTACAGATCACGTGTTTTTTCTCTGTTTGCCTATAAAATGACTTCTGATCTAACATTGCATGCCATGTGTTTGAGTAAATGTCAATGAAAATCTCACTCCTAAATAAGGCATTCGGTTTCTATGTTCGAATTTATGTTCTTAAATGTCACTCCTAAATGTGGCATTCAGTTTCTAGGTTCGAATTTATGGTTTTATTCGATACGTTTGGAATTTGTAGTGCAGATAGTGCTTATCGGCCTGATATTATCCTCATTGATTATGCTTATGCCTAGATATCTTTACAGATCACGTGTTTTTTCTCCGTCCTATAAAATGACTTATGATCTAACATTGCACAACAAGTGTTCAAGGAAATGTTAATGTAAATGTCTTGGGAGACGCTGATAGGGACATTTGTCTAAAGCTTTAGTGTAAATATTGGGCTCATGAGAAGCGTTTGTCTGGTTCTCGGCTAAGGGTAGGTTTATGATCAACCGTCATAGTGGCTTGTAATGTGGGTTAAAGGGAGCTCTGGTTGATCATTTTTGCCCAAAAGAAGTAATGTTCCAAAAAGTACATTAAAAGCTCCGGACAAGTAATATGGCAAAATGAATGCGATTATTCCTAGTGTTCCCTATCATGCATTTCAATATAAACTAGCCAAGCATTGACAGAATAATAAACAGGACTTGTTCTGTTTAGAGTTATCATCCCCAGAAGCATCCGGAGACGTTGATAGGGACATCTGTCTAAAGCTTTAGTGAGAATGTCCGCAATTAGCTCTTCAGTTCTACAATGTTCCATAGAGATGTTCCCATGTTCCACATTATCACGTAGGAAATGATGCCTAATGTCTATATGCTTAGTACGAGAATGATGCACACGATTTCTTAGATATGTTAATGGCATTTGTATTATCACATCTTATGGGAACTAGGCCAAAAGACATATCATAATCCTGAAGTTGGTACTGAAGCCATAGAACCTGGGAAAAACATGAGGCGACAGCCACATATTCCGCTTCTGCTGTGGATAGTGCCATTGAGTTTTGCTTCTTTGATCCCCATGAGACTAGGCTCGATCCTAGGAACTGGGCCATTCCAGAAGTGTTCTTTCGATCAGCCAAGTGCCCAGCGAAATCAGCATCTGATTATGCAACTAGCTCAAGGGAACTGTTCCTTGGATACGAAAGGCACAAGTTGTCATTCCCTTTGAGGTACCTAAAAATTCTCTTCACATCTTTCAGGTGTGATTCCTTAGGGTTAGCCTGAAAGAGCGCACATAGGCACACTGAACACATGATGTTGGGTCTACTAGAAGTTAAGTAGAGAAGAGACCCAATCATACCTCGAAAGTTCCTTCGATGCACACTTATACCTATCTCATTTGCATTGAGCCTTGAGTTTGGTGAGATGGGAGTATCGATGGGCCTGTAGTGTTCCATCCCATACTTTACTAGCATCTCTCTGATGTACTTCTGTTGATGGATCCTTGTTCCCTCCTTGGTTTGAGATATTTGAAGTCCCAAGAAGAATGTGAGTTCCCCTATGAGACTCATCTCGAATTCACTACTCATCAAATTTTTAAACTTTTCAACAAGAAGTTCATTAGTAGCACCAAATACAATGTCATCAACATATACTTGAACAATTAAAATGTCTTTTGATTCTTTCTTAATAAAGAGGGTTTTGTCTATGGAACCACTAAGGTATTTATGAGACAAGAGAAATTGGGCAAACATGTCGTACCATGCCCTGGGAGCTTGCTTGAGGCCATATAGGGCCCTCTCCAAGAAGTATACATGATTTGGGAAGTGCTCATTTTCAAAACCAAGTGGTTGAGCCACATAGACTTCTTCCTTGAGGTGTCCATTTAGGAACGCTGTCTTGACGTCCATTTGATACAACTTGAAGCCTTTCTTGGCAGCATAGGCTATGAGGAGTCGAATGGCTTCAATTCTTGCAAATGGTGTGAAGGTCTTATTGTATTCGATTCCCTCTTGTTGCCTATACCCTTGGGCCACCAAACGGGCCTTGTTCCTAGCCACCACTCCAGTGTCATCAAGCTTGTTGCGGAAGACCCATCGAGTTCCTATGATGTTCTTGTTCTTGGGCCTAGGGACCAGTTTCCACACCTTGTTCCTCTCGAATTGGTGGAGTTTCTCTTGCATGGCTTGAATCCAGTCTGGGTCCTTTAGAGCTTCCTTGATACTCTTGGGTTTCACTACTGAGAAAAAGGCATTGAAGGCACAAAAGTTGTTGAGAGAGGAACGAGTCTGTACACCTTTGTCATAGGGAGTGATGATGTTGTTGATGGGATGATCCCTCTTTTGGTGATAGTTCCTTGTACGAATTTGTGAGACATCAATTTGTTTCCTTGCATCCTCTTCATCTCCAACTTGTGTTTCTTCTTCTTTATGGGAACAGTTGTTCTCAACTTCTTCACTAAGTGTGTCTTTGGGATTCTCCTCATTGTTCTCTCGTTGTTCCCCCTGAACACTAGTCTCTGGTATGTTGTTCCCACTTAGATAGTCCTTATCTTGCTTTCTTGGCTCGTCATTGTCGTCTTCCTCTTCTTGTCAGACCAGTTTGAACAAAGTACCTTAGGAACTCTGAGTTTTTAAACTTAGTTCCATTATCAGATCTGAGAGACTTGAGCCTTAATCTCATACTAACTTCCATCATGTTGATTAGAGTCTCAAACTCCTTGAATGTATCTCATTTTAATCTCATGCTAACTTCCATCATGCTAACTTCCATGGTACCACAGAGATCCATGTCGATTAGCTCCAAGGGCCTTGTTGTGCTTACCATCTTCTATGGTTTAATGAAGGTCCTAGTGTGCTTTCCACAAACACATGCATCACACATTTTGGCTCCCTCAATGTTGATTCTTGGGAGGCGAATGACCAGGTCCTGTAGGTAGAGTTTCAGGATTTGATTGATGCATGCGTGGCCTAGCCTTTTGTGCCAGAGTTTCATATCATCATGGGAGCTTGTGAGACACAACTTCCTTGGTGGTTCGAACTTTGTGTCTACCACACAGACATTGTTGGACCTCCTTCCTCTTAGAATTATTTCGTTGGTTTTCTTGTTCATGACCAAACATTCTTCCGAGTCAAAGGTGACAATGTTTTTCCCTTGATCACATATCTGAGCTACACTCATGATATTGTATCCTAGATCCTTCACCAAATTGACATTGCTAATCATGATTGACTTGTTGAGTAGTACTTCCACAGGGAACAAAATTTCTCCTTTATTCTTGTTGCCAAAGGACTCATGACCTCCTTCGGCTTTTGTGTGGAGTGAGGTGAGATTGTCTTTTTTCCTAGTCATATGATTTGTACAACCACTGTCAATGACCCATATGATGTTCCCCCTCACTGCCACCTACAAGGAGAGTTAGTTTTTGATGACCTAGGTAAGATGACTCTTGCTTGGTCCTTAAGATATAATCTGCAATATAATAATCATGAGAGTTCCTAGAGTCAAGGGAAATATGCCTATGTAGGTTCCCATGAGTGGGACCTCTAGCAGGTTTGTTGGTCTTTTTGTTTTGCCTGTTCCAATAGTCATGATTTCTCTGAGTTTGAGATTTTGCCTTGGGACAACATTCCTTGTAGTGCCCATGAGCACCACAATTCCAGCAGGTCTTATAGTATTATCTTAGGTAGTACTTAGGGTTAGGTCTATGTATCCTGTTCCTATCCATGGTTTCCTTATTGTAGACCTTTGACCCACTTCCCTTGGCTATTTGGACATAGAGTTTGTGCCTAGTGTTCCCATTGTAATAGTCCCTCTCTCCATTTACCCTACTTTCCAGGACACATATTTTTCTTCAGATGGACATTCTTTTGTTTTTCACATTGGAGTTCTAGGGCTCTACACTCATTTATCTCCTGCTCACTTAAAGGAGACTTCCCATTCTTTGAGCACTCAGACTTATACCCAATCCCATGTTTGGCTGGGACGAACCTTGTTTGGGAACTTGAAGCTTCGGGATTTTCATTTCCCTTGCTCGACTTTTGTAGGAACTCATTCTTATCACTCTCTATGGTCTTAATCTTATCCTCATGGGCTACTATATGGGACAGGTAAGACTGAAGCTTATCAATCAGTTTCACATAATTGGAACAAGATTCAAGACAAACCAACTCAGCATTTGTGTGTTCCGACTCATCTAGTTTCTTTTGCAATTTTATGTTATCCTTAACAAGGATAGAGAGCAATTTTAACAATTCAGGTTTTTCCCTTGCCTTTGGTCGTCAGTTCCTTGTGGGCATTCTTTTACGAAGTGTACTTTCTTGTAGCATTTGTAGCATGTGACGTCTGAGAGGTCCTTCTCAGTTGGCTTTCTTTGGGAACTTTAACCCTTTTGAGAGTTCCAATATCCCTTTTTCAACTTTCCCTTGTTGTAGAAGGATCAAAGGGCCTTTGTGACAAGGACGAGTTCCTCGTCTTCTTCTTCCTCAGATTCTTCATGTTTTGTTGAACCGACTTGAGCATCTTTTCCAATTTTAGGGCAATTCCCTTGTGTGCTCTCTCTTCCTCCTTATCGTCTTGTTTTCTTTTCTCATGTCCCACAAGCTTTCTGAAAACCTGGTGGAGCATGAGACTCTTGTTTTTCGGGTTTTCTTTGAACATAGTTCTTTCATTGGCCCATTCACCTGTTAGGCCGTTGAGGAGCTATTGAACCTTCATATTGTCAGATATTTCTTCCTTTGTGATCCCAAACCCCGCGAGCTTGGTACATAGGCCTTTGAAGCGTGAATGATAGCTGTTGACTGATTCTCCCACCTCCATTCGAAAGTTGTAGAATTCCCTTCTGGTGTTCATCTGGAGGTCTTCTCTGAGGTCAGAGTTCCAAATGTGCATTTGCTAGATGGCTTCCCACATCTCTTTAGTTGTCTCGATATTTGCTACTCTGTCACAATCTTGCACTGGCATGGCATTTTTGAGATATTGTTTTGCATTGAAGTTTATCTCCATGCACTTCAATTCATTTGGTCCCCATTTGGTGAAGTCGTTGCAAATGGTTGGGTCTACATCGAAGTTCCCTACTTTGATCACACACCAGGCCTGAAAGTCGTGGCTTCGAATCAAGTCTTTCATGTTGCGTTGCCAGTTCTCGAACCTTTTAGTGATAAGCCTTGGAGGCTTGTTGTTCCCATGTCCAACTTGAGTGAGTTCTTCAGACATCCTGTAACCTGCGATACTAACAAAGAAAATCTAGAGCGAACCTCGCTCTGATACCAATTGTTGGATTGATACACGTTAGTAAGATCTTGGGAAATGGTGGTTAGGCTGTTCACAAGGCAGCGAAAGTATAATAACAAGCAAGTAAACAGAAAGCAATTGACACAGTTCCTTTATAGAGGAACCCCACAACGACCAACTAGTTGTGTGGGTAAACCTCTACCTCCACTTGGAGGATTTTGAACGATCTTCTTATCTTATTGATTGTTCCCTAGTTACACAGGCAAGACTTACACTTCTCTGTTCCTAGAAGTTCTACCTAACTCTAGCAACACTAGTAATCGGCCTTGTTCTTCAGCGAACATCTCAGCTAAGCATAAGACAAATAGAACCTTACACCTTGAGCTCAACGTCATAGTTCCCTATCTCCTGGAAACTTAGATTCGCCGTCATCGAGATCGCACACTCGTTGCCGAGGACTTCTCTTCTCTTGTCTTTCTTAGTTTGTGAGCGAATGTGAATTCTGGGAGAAGTGCTTAATCCAAGCACTATTCATTTTAGATTTATACTCGTCTTTCCTAGGGCTGCAATCTTGACTTTCGTTGTGTCCAAAATGCCCTTTTTCTTGCACGCCAAGTCTTTATCTTACACATGTGACTTGATTGGATTTCAGTCAACTTTGAGAATCAATCGGGACGTCGAATCACTTGCTTCAGTATGTTCCTCAGACTGAGCGCTTGTTTCGTCTAAAGACGAGATCCCGTGAATCGCACTGAGTGGTCTTTGTTTGCACATGTAAGTTCTCATGTGATGGGAACTGTTTTCTCCAGAGTTCCTTTGGTAGGAACTTGCCGTCATCTAATCCTGTGTTCCTTTAGCGTTCTAGGAGATTCTTCATTAGACCTTGTAACTGGTGTTCCTTTGAAATACGTGAATGTACCACGTTAGTTCCCATATGGCGTTTGTCATTATCAAAACTGGAGACTGGTATCTTTGTTCCGATGTTTGGAACCACAGATCTCAACACCGTCCCAACACAAGTGCTCGATGAAATGTCCATGTAAATGTCACTCCTAAATGTGGCATTCGGTTTCTATGTTCAAATTTATGATTTTATTAGATATTTCTTGATTTTGTAGTGCAGAATGTGCTTATTGGCTTGATACTATCCTCATTCCTTATGATTATGCATATATGTCTTTACAGACCACTTGTTTTTTCTTCGTTTGCCTATAAAATGATTTGTGATCTAACATTGCACGTTAAGCGTTCAATTAAATGTCCATGTAAATGTCACTCCTAATTCTGGCATTCGGTTTCTAGGTTCAAATTTAAGCTTTTATTCGATATATCTTGATTTTGTAGTGCAGAATGTGCTTATTGGCTTGATACTATCGTTATTCATTGTGCTTATGCCTAAATGTCTTTAAAATTCACTTGTTTTTTCTTCTTAAGACTTTAAAATGACTTGTGATCTAACATTGCACGGTAATTGTTCGATGAAATGTCCATGTAAATGTCACTCCTAATTGTGGCATTCGGTTTCTAGGATAGAATTTAAGTTCTTATTCGATCATACTTGATTTTGTAGTGCAGAATGTGCTTATTCGCTTGATATTATCCTCATTCTTTATACTTATGCCTAGATGTCGTTAAAGTTCACTTGTTTTTTCTCCTTTTGCCTTTAAAGTCACTTGTGATCTAACATTGCACGCTAAGTGTTCGATAAAATATCCATGTAAATGTCACTCCTAAATGTGGTATTCGGTTTCAAGGATCGAATTTATGCTCTTATTTGATACGTCAAGATATTGTAGTCTAGAATGCGCTTATTAGCTTGATACTATCCTTATTCTTTGTGCTTATGCCTAGATTTCTTTAAAGATCAATTGTTTTTTCTCCTTTGGCCTTTAAAATGAATTGTGAGCGAACATTGCAGGCCAACTGCTCCATGAAATGTCCATATAAATGTCACTCCTAAATGTGGCATTCGGTTTCTAGGTTCGAATTTATGATTTTATTCGATACGTCTTGATTTTGTAGTGCATAATGTGCTTATTGGCTTGATACTATCCTCATTCATTATGCTTATGCGAAGATGTCTTTACAGATCACTTGTTTTTCCTCCGTTTGGCTATAAAATGACTTGTGATCTAACATTGCACGCAAAGTGTTCAATGAAATGTCCATGTAATGTCACTCTAAATTGTGGGATTCGGTTTCTAGTTTGGAATTTATGCTTTTATTCGATACGTCTTTATTTTGTAGTGGAGAATGTGCTTAATGGCTTGATATTATCCTCATTGTTTGTGCTTATGCCCAGATGTCTTTAAAGTTCACTTGTTTTTTCTCCTTTTGCCTTTAATATGACTGTGATCTAAAATTTCACGCCAAGTGTTCGATGAAATGTCCATGTAAATGTCACTTTGAGCTGTGGCATTTGGTTTCTAGGTTCAAATTTATGCTCTTATTCGATCGTTCTTGATTTTGTGGGGCAGAATGTGCTTATTTGCTTGATATTATACTCATTCTTTATGCATATGCCTAGATTTCTTTAAAGTTCACTTGTTTTTTTCTCCTTTTGCCTTTAATATGACTGTGATCTAACATTGCACGCCAAGTGTTCGATGAAATGACCATGTAAATATCACTCCGAATTGTGGAATTCAGTTTCTAGGTTCAAATTTATGCTCTTACTCGATCGGTCTTGATTTTGTTGTGCAGAATGTGCTTATTTGCTTGATATTATACTCATTCCTTATGCGTATGTCTAGATGTCTTTAAAGTTCACTTGTTTTTTCTCCCTTTATCTTTAAAATGACTTGTGATCTAACATTGCACGCAAAGTGTTCAACAAATTGTGGCATTCGGTTTCTAGGTTCGAATTTATGCTCGTATTCGATACGTCTGGATATTGTAGTCCAGAATGCGATTATTAGCTTGATACTATCCTCATTCTTTGTGCTTATGCCTGGATGTATTTAAAGATCATTTGTTTTTTCTCCTTTGGCCTTTAAAATGAATTGTGATCGAACATTGCAGGCCAAGTGTTCCATAAAATGTCCATATAAATGTCACTCCTAAATGTTGCATTCGGTTTCTAGGTTAGAATTTATGCTTTTATTCAATACGTCTTGATTTTGTAGTGCATAATGTGCTTATTGGTTTGGTACGATCCTCATTCATTTTGCTTATGCGAAGATGTTTTTATAGATCACTTGTTTTTCCATCGTTTGGCTAAAAAATGACTTGTGATCTAACATTGCACGCAAAGGGTTCAATGAAATGTCCATGTACTGTCACTCTAAATTGTGGCATTCGGTTTCTAGTTTCGAATTTATCCTTTTATTCGATACGTCTTTATTTTGTAGTGGAGAAAGTGCTTAATGGATTGATATTATCCTCATTGTTTGTGCTTATGCCCAGATGTCTTTAAAGTTCACTTGTTTTTTCTCCTTTTGCCTTTAATATGACTGTGATCTAAAATTTCACGCTAAGTGTTCGATGAAATGTCCATGTAAATGTCACTTTGAGCTGTGGCATTCGGTTTCTAGGTTCAAATTTATGTTCTTATTCGATCGTTCTTGATTTTGTGGGGCAGAATGTGCTTATTTGCTTGATATTATACTCATTCTTTATGCTTATGCCTAGATTTCTTTAAAGTTCACTTGTTTTTTTCTCCTTTTGCCTTTAATATGACTGTGATCTAACATTGCACGCCAAGTGTTCGATGAAATGACCATGTAAATATCACTCCGAATTGTGGAATTCGGTTTCTAGGTTCAAATTTATGCTCTTACTCGATCGGTCTTGATTTTGTTGTGCAGAATGTGCTTATTTGCTTGATATTATACTCATTCCTTATGCGTATGTCTAGATGTCTTTAAAGTTCACTTGTTTTTTCTCCCTTTATCTTTAAAATGACTTGTGATCTAACATTGCACGCAAAGTGTTCAACAAAATGTCCATGTAATGTCACTCTTAATTGTGGCATTCTGTTTCTAGGTTCAAATTTATACTTTTATTCGATACGTCTTTATTTTGTAGTGGAGAATGCGCTTATTGGCTAAATACTATCCTCATTCTTTGTGCTTATGCCTAGATGTCTTTAAAGTTCACTTATTTTTTCTCCTTTTGCCATTAAAACGACTTGTGATCTAACATTGCACGCCAAATGTTCGACGAAATGTCCATGTAAATGTCACTCCTAATTTTGACATTCGGTTTCTAGGTTAGAATTTTTGCTTTTATTCAATACGTCCTGATTTTGTAGTGCATAATGTGCTTATTGGCTTGATACTATCCTCATTCATTATGCTTATGCGAAGATCTCTTTACAGATCACTTGTTTTTCCTCCGTTTGGCTATAAAATGACTTGTGATCTAACATTGCACGCCAAGTGTTCAATCAAATGTCCATGAAATGTATTTTTAATTATGGCATTCGGTTTCTAGTTTCGAATTTATGCTTTTATTTGATATGTCTTTATATTGTAGTGGAGAATGTGCTTATTGGCTTGATACTATCCTTATTCTTTGTGCTTATGCCTTGATGTCTTTAAAGTCGTTACAAGAAAACCCCTTTATTGTCGTTGCGAATATCGTTGCAAAAGATGCAATGTCATTGCAAAAGCGATTTTTCGCAACGACAAAAGTCGTTGCGGGTACAGCCGTTGCGAAAGCCTTTGGCAACGACTTATGTGGTTGCAATAAATAAATGTTTTTGCAACGACTTTTGTCGTTGCATATAATTTGTCGTTGCGAAATAAATGGATTTGATAATTTCCTTTAATATTCTTTTGCAACAACTTAAATCGTTGCGATAAATAGCATTTTTGGCAATGGAAAATGTCGTTGCAATAAAATAGCATTTTTGGCAACAACATGTCGTTGCTCAAGACCGCATAATGCCAACAATTTTTTTTGGCAACGACATTGTTGTTGCAAGAGATATTTTATTTTATTTTACTAGTTGACAGCCGCACGCCTCACATAGGTTTAACACAGAGCAAATCAAATTGATTTAACTAATTGGATTATGAGATTAATTAACACTCCTTGGAAGGACAAAACATTGATTTTCATGCATTCATATACAAACAAAGCTTGTCTGTTTTAAATATCTTGCTTACATTCAAGGGAAAGAACATGTATATCTAGACAACCTAATCCATTGAAGTAGCACCATGTTGCTTTGACAGTTTGCTTCTATCAGGTGGAAGTATTAATGAGATGTGTGCAAAGTTTGCCATAGGCAAACCATGAGCCTGCAACAAATAAAGCAACAAAGGTTTAACATCCTAGATGTATATCAATGTGGAAAAGGGATCTCTTCTTGGAATCCGGACTAAATCACCTTGTAAATTAATTATTGACTCAAGAGTGCAAGGCAAATTCTCTTCTACTCTGAAATGCAATATTGTGCAAAATAGATATAAAATATTCACCAACACAGCAATACATGAAAATCACTAAATTACAGTGGTGCTAGAGTAACAAGAATATCCATTGCTAGCCTAGGGTGAAGGGTTAGCAACTAAGAAATGAACCAGGGGCATATGCTTTGATTGTGGAAGGTTCTTACATCAGTTTTTCACTAACCCTTAAATAGCAAAGAGCATCCATGCTAATTGTCATTCATCTTAGGGTCAATAGTATCATTCATCTTGATCTTTGAACCTTAGATTTTAAGATGCAAACCCCAACTATCTCAAGCTGGTGCATTTAGTTCTAGCAAGCCATGAATCAAAAAGGGAGTAATCAGAAGCTACAAAGCTGCCAGCAAAATCTACATTCTATAGCAATTCAAAACTTACCAAATTGATGAGATTATTAGCAATTTCCAAAAGAAGGGCTTCAACCTTAGGAGCAAGCTTTGCTTGTACATCCACCTGCCCAAAATGCACAAATATCCAAAATTTTCATCCACTTATAAGACACAATCCCCTTATAATATAGTGTTGATGGCAAATAGGATAATTTCCATTTGAGATAAAAGCATGTCAAATAAAAACCATAAATAGAAAGTTGGAGAGATCCGACATCAATTTCACAACAGATGAACAAAGGACAATAAATAGTCAGGTCCTACTACTATTTCTCGAAACATCCTCAACCAAAGTAAATATGAAATCACAAAACTACCACTCTAAATCCGCATTCACTCAAATTCACAAAAGTCTATACAATGAAACCTTAAATCTATATTCACCTTTCCTAAGCAAATTGGGATCAGGTGATAATAACACAATCGAAAGCAAGAAGGGAATCAATGATCATATTGATAAGTAGTCCTACCTTGTTCAAAAGTGGAAAGTGAAATGATATACCGTTAGCATCAATCTGTTGTACTAAAGCTGGGTGACTCGGTAAGATTTGTTGGAGCCCTTGTCAAACTCAACTTGGACGAAGTCACTAAAGGATACACGTCTTGCATCGCTGATCCTTTTCATGGGCACCACCCTTAAGTGGAGAAATACCTGAATCATTGGCAGGGCTACCATCTTTGAGAATCTTGTAAGCGACAATGATCAACAGATTACCATTATTGAATCTTCTAGTGATTATCAAATGTTTGAGTATGTTGATTCACAAGTGTCTGATTATAGGAACCTATCAATTAACAACTTACTGGTTCAGTTCCTCAAGCTTTGATATAAGAAGTAGAAAAAGGACATCTCACTTTGAGGTCAGCTTGATCTTCATATTAAAAAGGATAGCTCACTTTGAGGTCAGCTTGATCTTCATATTCTAAAACAATTTCTTTCTAGCCCATTTTCAGGATTTTTTTTCATGCAATGTTACAGTTATAGAAAATTGACACTTCCTATGCTAAATTGTTGTCATCTTTGTGAAGTTTGAGTGGTAACAGTAACACTGGTCTTTGTTCAAGCTCAACTTGCACTATTGGAAAGAAGAAAAGCTTTATTGCTCCTGTCGTGGCATCAGTTTGTGTATTTAATAATGGGAATCATGCAACTTCCACTTGCTCATGAAAACATTTCATAAATGAATGTTGCAAATCATGATAATCTAATAACTCTACCACCTGCATCGAAAAACATGAGCACAACTAATAAAAGTTGTATATCTAATCTAATAACTCTACCATCACAATAATTTAATAATTTCAAGTGTTGAAATATGACCAGAGGTGAAGATAATGGTTAGATGAGCACAACTTCTTTATTTACCTCACAAGTTAACCTAGTATAAAGAGCTTACTAAAAATGTAGACTTTTTTCATGCTCACTTAAAAGGTTATGCAGACTTATCATGCAGAATACTCAAAAAGCTGCTGTGAGAAGTGGAAGTTGCATGACTAAACAATTAAGTTGATATAGTATATACTAAAGCACATTCAAAAGTATTAAGAAATATCTAAGATAACTAGGAATAAAAATCTAATTTACACACACAAAGTAAATCATTAATCCATTATATCATAGAAGTCAACATAGCAAAGAATGTAGAATGGATAACTAGATACTAATGGATGATATCTCTGAGAATGGAACAAACCCACGAAGACCCTCCACCACTTCCACCACTCCTCCCTTGTTTGCACCAACAACCTGCTCCAAGAAAACAAAGAATCAAGACATTTCCCTTCAAAAAGAAGGGGAAATAACAAAATAATTCGTGACAATAATTATATATAATCAATGACATTAAAATCATATTGAATTGGACCATTGTAGATGATGTAATTGGTTATATGGAATTAAGAAGTTCATTGTGAAAACATGCCTAACTAATAAATTTTGTAGCACTGTAGTGTGTCACTTGGATTGGATCAATAAAATTGAATTGCGGGTGAACCATGCTTGACTCCATATGACTAGGATCTTGATCCTACGAAAGTCAAACATTCTTAAACTCAAACATCAAATAGACAAAAATATGAAAATTAAGGAAAAGATGGAATATCAAAGTTGATATCACTACTCACTCACAATGGTATAGAGAAGATGCCTCATACGAGTTGCCCTTTTAGCAATCAGCATAAGGATGGGTGTCATCCCTGTACCTCTTCATTACAGAAGTGTACCACTCATCTTTAAACAAAAAGAAGTCTTGATCCTATGATTGAATAGAAGCCCAACGCCATTAAAATGAAACATTATTTTAACAAATAATAGAAAAATAAGGAAACGAAATATGCCAAACTTTGTTCTCTCTATCTCTACTCACAGTAATATAGAGAGGATCTTAATCCCATATGCTCTTTCAGCATCAAGTTTATACATCAAAAGGTTGAGATTAATTAAGCTTAATATCTAAGGGTATTTTAAAAAGGTTGACATCAAAAGGTTGATATTAATCAAGTAGGGTTGATGTCTATTCAGTAGTTTAGCACAAGATATTTTAAAAAGATGAAGTTTATGTCTATTCAGTAGTTTAGCACAAGAATAGTATAAATGATGAAGTTTATGAGATTACAAACCATGATATGCTCTCTGTAGAAATATTACAAACCATTGCTAACATAATTCAATCTGAAAACCTGCTTGCAACCCAAACCTTTTAGAATTTACCATAAAAATAACTCAAACTTCCAAACCTTAATATAAAGACACAATTGCTCATATCTTGACACATACTCATCCAAATCGAGATCTGTAAATTCCCTCATACTCAGTAGAAGAATTTCCCACCTCATAATGAGCACCAAAAATTCCCAAAAACTGCATATTATGCCCAGATTTTTAAGAATGCATACAAAAGACCCAAACTGTCCAAGTTTCCAGCTATTAGCTTCAAATGTCACAAATTAACAGCCTTATACCCTTTAATTTATCATCTAACCTATAATATAAAGCCAATTTCAATATAGGATACGAAAATATGAAATTATGTTTTGGACATTGGGGGAAAGCTCACCCAAGAGTTATGGATGTAATTGACCACGTTGGAGGTGGGTAAAGAGATGGGCTGACTTCCACTAGATGTTGGTTGTCAGAGCTTAGAAATGGTGGCGCTAAAGCAAGAGATGGGACGGACACAAACTGGCGAGTCAACTACATCGTTAGAGCTTCGGGTCGAGTAGAAAGGACAGCGACAACGGTGGTGCGATGAGGAGCTTGCCAAGTGGAGTGGTGACCCCGATTGGCGGCCGAAGATCCTTCAATACCTGATGAGGTGGGTTGGGAGAAAAAGAATGAGGGAGACGAAGAAGGGAGATGAGGAGAAAAGAAAATGAATGGAAATGGAGATGGATATTGGGGTGATATGTAATCAGATGGGTTTTACTTTTATTGTGCTTTTTATTATTTTTTCTCTCTTTTTCTTTTGCAACGACATATTTGTAGCTTTATGTTTGAAATATTTTTCACAGCATAATCAGTCGTTGCAATACATAAATATTATCTATTGCAACCACATGTTTTCTTACAAAAAAATTAACTCAATTTTTCAATCCTCGCGAGCGTACCATAAGAAGGAGGGAAATGAAATTTTTATTTATTGTAACGACACTAGCAACGACGTATATAAGTCGTTGCCGAAAATATTTTTTTGCAACGAAAAAAAATGCCGTTGCAATTTGTTGTTGCAATAAATGGATTTTCTTGTAGTGAGTTCACTTGTTTTTTCTCCTTTTGCCTTTAATATGACTATGATCTAAAATTTCACGCCAAGTGTTCGATGAAATGTCCATGTAAATGTCACTCTGAACTGTGGCATTCGGTTTCTAGGTTCGAATTTATGCTCTTATTCGATCGGTCTTGATTTTGTGGTGCAGAATGTGCTTATTTGCTTGATATTCTACTCATTCTTAATGCTTATGCCTAGATGTCTTTAAAGTTCACATGTTTTTTCTCCCTTTATCTTTAAAATGGCTTGTGATCTTACATTGCACGCCAAGTGTTCGATGAAATGTCCATGTAAATGTCACTCCTAAATGTGGTATTCGGTTTCTAGGTTCGAATATATGCTCTTATTTGATACATCATGATATTGTAGTCCAGAATTCGCTTATTAGCTTGATACTATCCTCATTCTTTGTGCTTATGCCTAGATGTCTTTAAAGATCAATTGTTTTTTCTCCTTTGGCCTTTAAAATGAATTGTGATCGAACATTGCACGCAAAGTGTTCCATTAAATGTCCATATAAAAGTCACTCCTACATGTGGCATTCGGTTTATAGGTTCGAATTTATGCTTTTATTCGATACGTCTTGATTTTGTAGTGCATAATGTGCTTATTGCCTTGATACTATCCACATCCTTTATGCTTATGCCTAGATGTCTTCAAAGTTCACTTTTTTTTCTCCTTTTGCCTTTAATATGAGTGTGAGTTAACATTGCACGCCAAGTGTTCGATGAAATGTCCATGTAAATGTCACTCCGAATTGGGGCATTCGGTTTCTAGTTTTGAATTTATGCTCGTATTCGATACGTCTGGAAATTGTAGTCCAGAATGCGATTATTAGCTTGATACTATCCTCATTCTTTGTGCTTATGCCTAGATGTCTTTAAAGATCATTTGTTTTTTCTCCTTTGGCCTTTAAAATGAATTGTGATCGAACATTGCACGCCAAGTGTTCCATGAAATGTCCATATAAATGTCACTCCTAAATGTGGCATTCGGTTTCTAGGTTAGAATTCATGCTTTTATTCGATACGTCTTGATTTTGTAGTGCGTAATGTGCTTATTGGCTTGATACTATCCTCATTCATTATGCTTATGCGAAGATGTCTTTGCAGAGCACTTGTTTTTCCTCCGTTTGGCTATAAAATGACTTGTGATCTAACATTGCACGTCAAGTGTTCAATGAAATGTCCATGAAATGTACTTTTAATTGTGGCATTCGGTTTCTAGTTTCGAATATGCTTTTATTCGATATGTCTTTATTTTGTAGTGGAGAATGTGCTTATTGGCTTGATACTATCCTTATTTTTGTGCTTATGCCTAGATGTCTTTAAAGTTCACTTGTTTTTTTCTCCTTTTGCCTTTAATATGACTGTGATCTAAAATTTCACGCCAAGTGTTCGATGAAATGTCCACGTAAATGTCACTCTGAACTGTGGCATTCGGTTTCCAGGTTCGAATTTATGCTCTTATTCGATCAGTCTTGATTTTGTGGTGCAGCATGTGCTTATTTGCTTGATATTATACTCATTCTTTATGCTTATGCCTAGATGTCTTTAGGTTCGAATTTATGCTTTTATTCGATACGTCTTTATGTTGTAGTGCATAATGTGCTTATTGGCTTGATACTATCCTCATTCATTATGCTTATGCGAAGATGTCTTAACATATCACTTGTTTTTCCTCCGTTTGGCTATAAAATGACTTGTGATCTAACATTGCACGCCAAGTGTTCAATGAAATGTCCATGTAATGTCACTCTTAATTGTGGCATTCGGCTTCTAGTTTCAAATTTATGCTTTTATTCGATACGTCTTTATTTTGTAGTGGAGAATGTGCTTAATGGCTTGATATTATCCTCATTGTTTGTGCTTATGCCTGGATATCTTTAAAGTTCACTTGTTTTTTCTTCTTATTCCTTTAATATGAAAGTGATCTAAAATGTCAGGGGATACAGTGTTTTCTAAGGTGGATATGAGGTCAGGATATCATCAACTAAGAATTCGAGAGGAAGACATCCCAAAGACGGCTTTTCGGACTAGATATGGACATTACGAATTTGTGGTGATGCAATTCGGATTAACCAATGCACCTGAAGTGTTCATGGAGTTGATGAACCGAGTGTTTATAGATTTCTTGGACAAATTTGTGGTGGTATTCATAGATGACATCCTGATTTACTCTCGCAACGAAGAGGAGCATGCAGAACATCTTAGGCAAGTGTTGAAAGTGTTGAGGCAACATTAGTTGTTTGCTAAGGTATCTAAGTGTGAGTTCTGGCTACCGAAAGTCACCTTTTTAGGGCACGTGGTGTCCGCGAAAGGGGTTATGGTGGATCCTGTGAAAATCAAGGTTGTAAAAGAATGGGAACCCCCAAGGAATGTTAAGGAGGTGCAATGTTTTCTAGGTTTAGCGGGGTATTACCGGAGGTTCGTAGAAGGGTTCTCTCGTATAGCCCAACCACTTACGAATCTGTTAAAGAAGACCACTCGTTTTGAGTGGAATGAGGCATGCCAGAGAAGCTTCGAAGAGCTGAAAAGGAGGTTGACTTCAGCTTCTATACTTGCTCTCCCTCAAGGAAATGAGGACTTTGTGATCTACAATGACGCCTCTAAGGTAGGTCTGGGATGTGTATTGATGCTGTAACACCCCGTCCGGTGAACCGGGTTGCTACTTATTTGTAGACCACACCTGGGTCTACCAGAACTAGCCTGACAACAAATTCACCGGTATTGGACCTTTCAACAAAGGCACAGCGAGAAAAACATGGAAAACATCCAACTTATCATTTTTAAAACAACTCGATAACCAATGTAAATGCAATCGACTACTAGCACTAGAGCCAACCTATTGGCTACCAACATTAACTCAATATTACTATTAACTACACTGTCCTTGCAACTATGGACTCAAGCCCTCAAATCCCACTAAGACACGTCACGTCAAGATCGAGCATCATTGTCCAAGAAGTGATCTCCTGGAACATTTCCCATACAAGAATGTTTACCTAAAACGTTGAAAGTGGAACACATTAGCTAACAATCTTTGTATGGCCAAACAAGCAAATCAAATATGTAGAACAAAACATAGATTATCAAAATAACGCACTCAGTCATTCATATACATACCAAACCAATATGCACATCAAAACACAGCGTATAATTATATAGACTACCATATCAATTTCCAAACCAACACTCCATTCCACAATAACAAATAAGCACGAGATTAAACAATGTAATACTCATGCAACATATTTCATAACAACCAGCAATAATTCCTCCATAATCCAAACCATAATCATTCTCCAATTCAGGCAACCCGAACCTGCCTTCGAAACATGATACACGGCTAGCGGGCACGCTTAGCTCGTGCCCATTTTCTTTCCCATCACCCTTCTTTCCCCGACTAAGCCTCTACTAGAGCACTTGCCAAAACAATCAATTTTTGAAGGTGATCAAGTTGCCCGTGTCCAGAATCACACCCGCAGAGATCAAGTTGCACAGAGTAAAAACTATTGAAACCATTTCAATAACATTCGAGTATGAAAATATACTAGGGAATAATATTCCGAAATACAGTTCCACACACTCAATTTACTAGCTTAACACATAACATGATTGCAAGCTAAGTAAGTCTAGAAGACTTACCTCGAAACTGGAATTCCAATAGCACAGGTGAAACATGAACTTGACAAATGATTTCCTAAACAACAATATAAGAATTTATAAATGGAAAGTCAACTTAGGCTTAGAAAACACAATAAAGGTTTAGACTCGGAATCACTCCATCCCTCAAAGTAACCAAACCCGACAAAACGAAAGCCCACACCTCTTATCCATGGATCAACCCATCCATGCCACCACCAACCACCCACATGCTTACCCACACAACATCAATTTTCAACACCCTTCTGCCCCAAAATCCACTAAAACGCCATCTAAGATTTCCCAAGCAACCCGCCATAAATCAACCACTAAATCAAGTCTCCTTTACCCAAAACCTCACACAACTCAACAAGAAAAAAAGGAAAGAAAAACTCACCAAATGTGAGGAGAAGGACGAGGCTTGACTTCCAGTGGAAGGGGCGACCAACAACAAGCGAGAAGGTGGTGACAAAGTGGTTTGATGGTGGAAAGAACAAAGAAATGAGAGGAAGGGAGAGAGGCACGAAAATGGGAGGAAACCAAGGCTTTCTCAATGCACCTTTAAGCCTTTATATAGAAGAAATGGAAGAAGAAAAATTCGGTTTGGCTTCTGTAAGAGATAAAGATCATGCAAACAAATCTAGAAGATATGGCACGAATATTGAGGAAGTGGGATAAGCATGCACATAGATCTAGAAGATAAGATAACATGACACGAATATTGAGGAAGAAAGATAAGCATGACACAAAGATTGAGAAGATAGAGCACATGGTACGAATATCTAAGAAAACGGATAAGATCAAAACTTTTACAAGTCTATCTTCATTCTATTAATAGAAGAGATTACTTAACGACTAAGAAACGAACTAATGGATAACTTTGACACTAAATTTGTTTTGAATATAGAAAATCTTGGTAAAAACGAGGTTATCCGAGATTACTTAATAACTAAGCAATCCCGACACGAATTTCGAGAAACATTAAAATATCAAAATATTCCCGAATATTACATTCTACCCGCCTTGAAGAGAGTTTCGTCCCGAAACTTCCTCATATATACATAAACCTATAACGAATCCTAAAGTTTCACAAGCTCTTCTCCTTAAAGGGATCTAATTGCAAAACGACTAGCGATGCGAAAGAGAACAAATCACATTCTATACTAGCATAACCACTAAGAAACAATCAACCAACTCAACACGAATAAGCAGATCAAACAAAGCACATATTATTTTAGGCTTTGTAAGAGTTAAAAGGGAGGTTTATTACATCAGTACCCCCTTAAAGTAGTTTCGTCCTCGAAACTAAGAAAAACTAAAGTAATTCATAGCAATGCAAGAATGCACACTGAAACTATCCTCTATACATAAATAGAGAATATTTTCATGCTAGTAATCCCTTAAAGAACATTCCATTCTTTACTCACGATAATACAACTCTTGAAAAAAGCAACATTGCAATTCTTGCTTGGTTTTTCCAACTCCATTCCAAAATTTCTTTACTACTAACTTTGAAGTAGAGTATCTATACCAATGGTTCTTTTTCAATACATATTACTTCATATGATGTCTCAACCCATGCCTACATTTTCCCATGTGAGCCTTTGAATTGAAATCTCATTATCATTTTATCCAAGAATATGAGATTCATCTAGCACACATCATCTTAACTATGACATACAGAGGACATTGCACATTGGGAGCAATGATAAAGGTAGGATAAGACAATAGTTATGTTGTCAATCTTGTTCCAATACTTCAAAAGGTCTAGCATAACAAGGTTTGGATTTACCCTGTGTTTGTATGATAACACACCTTTTGAGGAAGTTATCCAAATAAGAACTCTTCCAATCACGGCGGATCCACAACTTCTTACTAAACTATATCATAAGACCTTTGTTGACTTGGTGTTGTCAACAATTTAAACCAGATTAGTGCCTTATTTCATTGTATTCATTTTGATCAACCTTGACCCAAGAGTAAACTCATCAATATTGTTCTTCCATAGATTGGGTAACAATATTTTCAATATTAGGACAAACTATTCTAGACTTCAACTGATATTCCAACGTGTTGATCAATCTTCCTCATTAATTTAAAGTGTATCTTCAAGCATGCACATAGTAGTTCAAGTTGCTCTGGCATGAAAAACAATACCACTTGTATGTTTAATCCACAATACTTGTTGAAATTTTATCCAAGATCTTGACTTTTCTATCTCGAATAGAGATTAAAGTCTTTGAACTGCCATAAAGACGAGTGTTACTGAGTAGAAACGTTACTAATGCACCTTTTACTAAAGTAACAGATTACAAATTAGTATTTCCTTAAGAAGGTTCCTTTAGTTGGAAATCCAAATGAAATCACTACTAATGTTCTCTTGAACTCCTTATCAAAGCCAACGACTTATCAAGACACGTTCTTCTGACGTCATGACTTTTCCTTTCCTTGGTCCATGATTGCTAACCAACACCTCCATATACGTATATTTCATTCTTTTTTTATTGCCAATCTCATAATCCAGGATTGGTGAATATATTATCTTAGTTCCACCAACTAGAACCCATGACAAGTATTGTCTAAAGCTAGAGGAAATGTTAACCAATCTTCAATTTCCTTTAACTTCATCTCTCCTTGTTCCTCGAGTTAGGGTCACCTCAACCACTTACATTCAAATCAGAACATATGATCTCTAACTAAAAATACCCATGATGATTTAATTGTACCAACATGTCTTCTCTATTCATTAGCTCTTACTTTAATTTATCCAGTAAGTTGGAGGTATTCCTTACTCCTCTAACCATGTAGGTCATCCAAAAATAATGGTATTTTGACCCTTTCAACCATACCATTCCTCTCATACATCCAATTGAATCAACTCCAGATATATACAAGATTTCCAAACTTTAAAAGCTTGAAATTGTTTTGACCTCTGCTTAGTCCCAACTTTCAAGAAATCCTGAAGGCTCCAAATCAGTTTCCTTTATAAGCACAACACACTATGGTTGATAAGCAATGTGAAATGGTGTCTCGTGTCACAAAGCATTATGCCATTGATGCCAAGAATATGTTTTTAAACTTACCTTATCAACACAAACTTAAAACAATCACTACTTCTTTCCTCTAATTGGAAAGAAAGGTGTTGTCCAAGCTCATTTCATTACCTTCACTCTGATAACATGATTATTCCAAGTAATGGGACCTATCATTATTTCTTCCTTCATCTAATCAGAGATGAAAGGTAGTTAGAGATTCCTTACCAGTCTTTAGTGCCTTATCTTTACTCGTTGACTACTTAGACATTACTTCCTCAACGTAATGTTTCAGTTTCGGATATAACCATTCCATAACTTCCTTTCGAGCTTGCATCCTCTTAACTTATCCTCAAAGAGAGAATGGAATCTGTGACAAGCCTTTTGTAAAGTTCTCTACCTTTGGTTGTGATCTTGTGATACTTAAACTCGGCTTTATAATCCCAAAAGTTTTCAACTCATGTGAATCTTACATCTCGACTGTTCTCCTCAGAACACCTTCTAATGTATCATTTGACTTATCATAAGTCTCTTATCTTTGATGAGTCTTTTCCACTCGAGTGAACTGACAATTCTTACTACATATCTAATCTTGGTATCCTTAAATTCACACTAGGTTGCAGTTATCCGTTAAACCTTCTTATTAAGGACTAAAGAATTTTCAAAGCATAATTTCCGATTAAGAGGTTCTAGCACTACTATCTCAGGTCAACAATAGAGCTTTAGTAGGCTTGTTCGACCTCACACTTTCAAGAGTAAAGGTGCCACCTCACATTGATCAAATTTTCTAATTTCTTTTCTTATGTCTCCTAGTTTATCTCCCCTGTCTTAAACTCATGAGATGGGTCTATAACATCTGACCTCTTCCCATTAATCTACATACCAATTTTACACAAGTATTGGCATGATCCTTGTATCTCTTAGGGTCCTACGAACAACCATATTGGGTATGAAAATTAGTTTCTCCTTCAACAAGTCAAATCTCTTCAAGCAAGTCTTCATCCAGATAAACCTTCTGATTTGATAACACTTAATCAAAGGTTACACTATCCTTAAAGCCTTCCTAATCCATCATTAATACGATTGAGTTTACTTGAAACATTATATTCCTTCATCCCGTACCTCAAGTTCCCAAATAGTTATGACTTCATTCTTTCAGTCGAAATCACATACCTTAAAATGCAACATCAATCACTTAAGAGTTGCATTTGATTTCTTATGAATAGGTGGAGTTTTTGAAAGATTCACTATGAAATCTTTAAGTAGTTAACACCCATTGTGCAACTACAATAGTAAACTAAGAATAATATTAGTACATCAATCTCTCATGTTCAAATCCAATACTTGTTAAAGATCCTATTCACCAACTACTTGAGCATTTCATATGCATTCATTCCATTAACAATATCGCTATAATCTTATAGTGTCTAAAACTTCTCTCAAATTTTGTTTGCACGCTATCTTCATCCTTAATTCATAGTCTATGATATCCAAATCATAGATAAACTCAGGGTTAATACTTCACTTGAAGATGATCTAATAAATCATCATTGGAAGAAAACGAGCACATGCTCTTTTGAGCATTCTTGATTCATTCTTAATAATTGCTACACCACGACTAATCCATTCTTCTTCATCACAAATGTCATCGACTCTTGCAATGATGACACTTTAGAACATATATATGATCTTTCATCTATTGCCTCCAATTGCATCTTAGTTATGATCCCCACTAATCGTCATTGGCACATTCCAACCTTCATTGGAGTAAAATCCTTGTAGCTCATACAAAAATCATTCTCAATCCTTTCACACCTTTGGAATCCAAAGCTCCAATCTCTACTTAATTTTATGAATGACATATCTCAATGAATCAGATCTTTTTCCAATGATTTGATTGATATCACTAAACTAACAACCCTTCAAATAGGTTGGCATACCTCTAGAATATTGGGGGTTGTCAATATTCATCATCATTGTCATCTTACATCTATGAATATTTTGTCATCTATATCCTATCACTTATTCTCTTCACTAAAATCACAATAATGTTCAACAACATCTTTGTAAAGTCTGCTCCTCAATTCTGATCCTTTGAGCAAACTTGGATACTTAAAGTGGATCCTTCCAACCTCACTAGTTAGTCCATATTGTGGTGAATCTATAACCCAGAGGTGTACTCTCTTAGATCAAACTAGAAGAAATATGACTAGTTTAGACTAGATCTTATTCACGTCTTCCTCTTTGTTTTAACTTATTGATCTTCCTACCTTGATCATTCAAGGATGGTTAGTTCCCAACTACACCATTGAAGGTCATAATCATGATATTTATTCTTGTATTTCCAATAGGAATTCTCTTACCTTTGTCCTCTAAAGTAGACTAAGATTCCAATTCATCCAAGTTCTTTTAGGTGGCATTTTGTCAAATAGCTGGTAGGCATATGTAGTGTCGTTCTGCAGACTTTCAATACTCTGTCGGGTGTCGTCGGACAAGAGCCTTCTCATGGGTTCCAACGATTGATCCAACTTAATTTTGCCCACATCTTCAATCGGATCTTCAATCTCAATTGCTCTATTGCTTCTTTGATCATCAAGCAATAACTCCATTCGACAACAATCGTCCTAGATACACCTTCCGTTATAACAATCGAATGCATTGACTGCCGAATCCCGATTTTTAAAACGGATTCTCCATTGGAATTGTCCACCTTGATTGATATTTTCTATGCATTCTAGATTTCCAACATTGGAGAACACCTGACTCAAGACTTCACAAGAAATCAAATACTCTTCAAGGTGGACCTTGGCCAAAATCACACCACCATCTAGTTGCAATTCTGAAATTTCAGATTGGGAGGTCGTTGATTTCACTTCTCCGAGAACATGGGTCCCATCTGCAATTGGAGTTTGGATATAACTCGATCTTCCACTACTTCGACCATCTAAACACAATTCTAATTGACAACACCCGTCGTATATACACCTTCCATCATAAAATCTAAGCGCTTTGATAGCTGAATCCCGATCCCTAAAGCGGATTCTCGAATGAAATTGAGATCCAGAACCCAAATTTTCTATGCTTTCCAAATTTCCAATTCCAGAAAATACTTGATTTAGTACTTTACAATAAATTAGGTAATCCTCATAATGTATCTTAATGAGAAGCACTCGTACTTGGCTGAAGATGCCTTCGAACTCATCCCCAACCTACTATTCAATAAGCTTGTCAAAGGTACCGCCGATGGTAGCTCATACCCCCTAATCGTGCTGAGCTCTTTATTTCATGTTTCTTTTCTGAGTATCCCACAATGTCTGTTGTGAAGGTCAACCCCTACTATTTGTCTATCATAATGGTATTATCTCCGCGTAGGCCTTCAAAATAAGCTCCAAAATTACTTCCACAACATTATCCTAAGGCTCACTTTTCTTGTATTGTAACTTGTAAGTCGGGTCTAACATAGCCTTCCTTAGAAAGCTAATGTAAATCATACTTAATTACTCCATAGTTGTACTGGCTTTCTTTAACCAAGCGTTGATTCATGTTTAACGCTATCACATCTTCATTCTTCATAGTGTCTACTAGTTCCTAGTCTTGTAGAGGCAATAACATTCATTGTTATGCCATCCTCGAGAACAATTAATATCTACTTTAATTAAACATACATATCTTATATTTCTCATTAGTATTTTTAACTTGAGCTCAAGAGCAATTCCTTTACTCCTTCCTCACAATCAATTTTTCCTTCTTTTACTTATTAGGACTAATATCCATCAAAACAATCACTTTGATTTTAAAAAACAACTATTTCTATTAAACAAACAAAATGTTTACGGAGATCGTCTTGTATTATGATGACATCTCGACGTGTCTTTCTATCCCAAATGAACTATGCCCCAAAAATCAAGTTTTTGTGTAAAAGGAACTCTATGTTGGACCTCACGTGCTCAATTGTTATGACCTTGTGCCTTTGTTGTCAACCTAGGCTCTGATACCAATTTGTAACACCTCGTCCAGTGAACCGGGTTGCTACGTAGTTGTAGACCACACCTGGGTCTACTAGAACTAGCCTGACAACAAATTCACCGGTATTGGACCTTTCAACAAAGGCACAACGAGAAAAACCAAGAAAACATCCAACATATCATTTTTAAAACAACTCGATAACTAATATAATTGCAACCGACTGCTAGCACTAAAGCCAACCTGCTGGCTACCAACATTAACTCAATATTACTATTAACTACACTGTCCTTGCAACTATGGACTCAAGCCCTCAAATCCAACTGAGACACGTCACGTCGAGATCGAGCATCATTGTCCAAGAAGTGATCTCCTGGAACATTTCCAATACAAGAATGTTTACCTAAAACGTTGAAAGTGGAACACATTAGCTAACAATCTTGGTATGGCCAAACAAGCAAATCAAATATGTAGAACAAAACATAGATTATCAAAATAACGCACTCAGTCATTCATATACATACCAAACCAATATGCACATCAAAACACGTCGTATAATTATATAGACTAGCATATCAATTTCCAAACCAACACTCCATTCCACAATAACAAATAAGCACGAGATAAAACAATGTAATACTCATGCAACATATTTCGTAACAACCAACAATAACTCCTCCATAATCCAAACCATAATCATTCTCCAATTCAGGCAACCCAAACCTGCCTTCGAAACATGGTACAAGGCTAGCGTGCACGCTTATCTCGTGCCCATTTTCTTTCCCATCACCCTTCTTTCCCCGACTAAGCCTCTACTAGAGCACTTGCCAAAACAATCAATTTTTGAAGGTGACCTCCACACGTCGCATGACTATGTCCGGGGTCTCTTCTTCATCGACTTGCCCGTGTCCACAATCACACCCGCAGAGATCAAGTTGCACAGAGTAAAAACTATTGAAACCATTTCAATAACATTCGAGTATGAAAATATACTAGGGAATAATATTCCGAAATACAGTTCCACACACTCAATTTACTAGCTTAACACATAACATGATTGCAAGCTAAGTAAGTCTAGAAGACTTACCTCGAAACTGGAATTCCAATACCACAAGTGAAACATGAACTTGAAAAATGATTTCCTAAACAACAATATAAGACTTTATAAATGGAAAGACAACTTAGGCTTAGAAAACACAATAAAGGTTTAGACTCGGAATCACTCCATCCCTCAAAGTAACCAAACCCGACAACACGAAAGCCCACACCTCTTATCCATGGATCAACCCACCAACCACGTTATTTTGCCTCAAAAAACAGCCCCATGACAACCCATCCATGCCACTACAAACCACCCAAATGCTTACCCACACAACATCAATTTTCAACACCCTTCTCGCCCAAAATCCACCAAAATGCCATCTATGATTTCCCAAGCAACCCGCCATAAATCAACCACTAAATCAAGTCTCCTTTACCCAAAACCTCACACAACTCAACAAGAAAAAAAAGGAAAGAAAAACTCACCAAAAGTGAGGAGAAGGACGAGGCTTGACTTCCGGTGGAAGGGGCGACCAACAACAAGCGAGAAGGTGGTGACAAAGTGGTTTAATGGTGGAAAGAACAAAGAAATGAGAGGAAGGGAGAGAGGCACGAAAATGGGAGGAAACCCAGGCTTTCTCAAAGCACCTTTAAGCCTTTATATAGAAGAAATGGAAGAAGACAAATTCAGTTTGGCTTCTGTAAGAGATAAAGATTGTGCACACAAATCTAGAAGATATGGCACGAATATTGAGGAAGAGGGATAAGCATGCACATAGATCAAGAAGATAAGATAACATGACACGAATATTGAGGAAGAAAGATAAGCATGACACAAAGATTGAGAAGATAGAGCACATGGTACGAATATCTAAGAAAACGGATAAGATCAAAACTTTTACAAATCTATCTTCATTCTATTAATAGAAGAGATTACTTAACGACTAAGAAACGAACTAATGGATAACTTTGACACTAAATTTGTTTTGAATATATAAAATCTTGGTAAAAACGAGGTTATCCGAGATTACTTAATAACTAAGCAATCCCGGTACGAATTTCGAGAAACATTAAAATATCAAAATATTCCCGAATATTACATTCTACCCTCCTTGAAGAGAGTTTCGTCCCGAAACTTTCTCATATATACATAAACCTATAACGAATCCTAAACTTTCACAATCTCTTCCCCTAAAATGGATCTAATTGCAAAACGACTAGCGGTGCGCAAGAGAACAAATCACATTCTACTAGCATAACCACTAATAAACAATCAACCAAGTCAACACAAATAAGCAGATCAAACAAAGCACATATTAGTTTAGGCTTTGTAAGAGTTAAAAGGGAGGTTTATTACAGATGCAGAGGGATAGGGTGATTGCGTATGCTTAAACACAATTGAAGCCGAATGTGCAGAATTACCCTACTCACGATTTCGAGTTAGCAACGGTGGTGCATGCTCTGAAGATTTGGCGCCATTACTGGTATTGTAGTACCTGCAAGGTGATGACAGATCATAAGAGTCTCAAGTACATCTTTACTCAGAGAGAACTGAACATGAGACACCGGAGATGGCTTGAATTGCTAAAGGACTATGATTTGGAAATCCTTTATCACCCAGGGAAAGCGAATGTGGTCGCCGATGCACTTAGTAGGAAGACCTCTCAAGAATGTATGTTGGCTAGATTAACTACTCAGCCCGAGCTACAGAGAGAGCTGATGAAGTACAAAATTGAGGTACAGATTCAGCATTACCAGGGTAGACTGAGTATTACGGAGTCTCACCCAACTTTGCTTGAAGAAGTGAGAAAGAAACAAGAAGTGTGTCCAATGATTCAGGATCTGAAGCAGAAATTAAGCCGTGGAGAGGCACCTAATTTTGTATAGAGAGTAGAAGGTATCTTGAGTTTGCGCGGCCGGATCTGTGTGCCTCGAGATGAAGAGTTGAGACAGAAGATTTTGCAAGAAGCCCACGCTACACCTTACTCGATTCACCCTGGAACGAGTAAGATGTACAAAGATTTATGACAATACTACTGGTGGGATGGCATGAAGCCAGATGTAGCAAGATTCGTGGCTAAGTGTCACGTTTGTCAACAGGTGAATATTGAGCACAAGAGGCTGGGGGGTATGCTCCAACCCCTACCTATTCCAGAGTGGAAGTGGGAAGATATTACCATGGATTTTGTCACGGGGTTACGAATCAGCAAGGGGCATGATGCCATCTGGGTTGGAGTGGATAGGTTGACAAAGACTGCTCACTTCTTTCCTATTAAGGAGACTTGGAAAATTAACAAACTGGTAGAGGTGTTCGTAAATCAGACAGTTAGACTGCATGGTGTACCCAAGACGATTGTGTCAGATCGTGATGGGCGTTTCACCTCCAGATTCTGGCAACAAGTGCATGAGGCACTTGGGACGAGATTGCACTTCACGACTGCATATCACCCGCAGTCAGATGGCCAGTCAGAGAGGACAATTCAGACTCTAGAGGACATGCTGACGTCCTGCGTTCTCGACTGGGGAGGTCACTAGTCAGATCATCTAGCATTGGTGGGGTTTGCCTACAACAACAGTTGGCACTCCTCGATTCAGATGGCTCCATATGAGGCCTTGTATGGCTGGAAGTGCAGGACACCTTTATGTTGGGATGACCCGTCAGATGTTGTAGGGAGAGGCCAGAAATGATAGAGGAAACAATTGGGAAGGTGGCCTTGATCCGGGAGCATATGCTAGCTGCACAAAGCCGCCAGAAATCCTATGCAGATAAGCGACGTCGACCACTAGTGTTTGAGATAGGGGCACACGTCTGGTTGAGAGTGTCGCCTACTCGTGGTGTGAGAATATTTGGAGTTAAGGGGAAGTTGAGTCCCCTCTACATTGGGCCGTTTGAGATACTAGAGAGAGTTGGCAAGGTAGCTTACAAACTAGCGCTACCGCCCGCCTTGGATGGAGTTCACCCTGCCTTTCATGTGTCACAGCTGAGACAGTACATTCCGAATCCGAGTCACAGGCTCAACTATGAAGAGTTGA
The DNA here is from genome assembly GCA_964016875.1 of Fallopia convolvulus. Taxonomy (NCBI): domain Eukaryota; kingdom Viridiplantae; phylum Streptophyta; class Magnoliopsida; order Caryophyllales; family Polygonaceae; genus Fallopia; species Fallopia convolvulus. The sequence continues at coordinate 42,268,205 of OZ024720.1, forward strand.
AGGTTGAGCTCGATCATAATTTCAAAGAGCAGCTGATAGCGATTCTTGACAAGCGTTCTAAGAAGTTGCGCAACAAGGAGATTCCATTGGTGTTGATTCAGTGGTTTCGACGAGGTGTCGAGGAGGCCACATGGGAGACCGAGGATAGGATGAGAGAGAACTACCCCGAACTGTACTCGGGTTTAATAGAGGTCTTTGAGGGTAGAGTTTAGGGGTTACTTGGGAGTAAGTCTGACGTTGTTATGACTTAGTGTTGCTAAGTGTGCTCGTGTTTGCTTGTTTAAGCATGGACATGTGTCTGGATTGGTTGACTTTCCTTGTTGTTATAGTAGTTGTTATACTTTTTACTTGTCATGTTATGTTTAAGTTGTTGTCGACATGATGGGTTCGAGGACGAACCTCTTCAAGTGGGAGAGGTTGTCAAATCTCATGAACCCTTTTTATGAGTTCCCATTAATCCTGAAGTTTCGGGACGAAACATTCCTTAAGAGGGGACGAAACATCCCTCTCCTTAATTGGTTGGGCTGAAATGCCCAATAAAGTTGGGAGATCCAAACCCCATTTTTTTTCCCTCTATCCCTCCTTTTTCTTTCCTTGCCCTAAATCCCTGGTAACCAATTATTTCCTTCCCCGAACACCGCGCCTCAACAAAGCAACAATTGCTCGTCACTTTCGTTCCCGACCTCCACATCTCAACAAGTAAGGAACCAGGAGAGAAGTTCGACCGGTGGACACCCCGAGCCATTGCCGCTCCCTTCAACACCACTTCTCGTCACCTCTGGTTCTTCTCACCCCTCTAGTCGTTCCGCGTCTCCTTCGTCATGTCCCTTTGCGATCGGAGTTGCGAGACATCTAGAAACTCGACATCCCCGCGCTACACCGCCATCGTCGTCTAGCATCGCGCCACCAGAACCCTCGCCCGAGTCCTTCCCTCACCTTAAGATCTGATCGTGCGCTGTCGTTGATCCCTCGACAGTACCTCAGGTAAGATGACTCGCCTTTCTCGTCTTTCCCCTTTCATGTCCATATCCTTCCTTCTCTTTATGAGATCTTGCCTTTGTGCTTGAACCTTTTGCCCTAGATCTTGCCGCCTCTCCTCTGTTGGGCGAACCCCCGTCCACCGGCGATCAGACTTCGAAGTCGCCTCAGATTGTATCTTTGTACACCTCGCCCACGAGACCAACCACAACGCTACAAGTCTTTGTTCATCTGAACTATTGCACCCGATCGAGAGCTCGAAGCCCGCATTGCTATTTGGATTAAGTAGATCCTTAATGTGAAAATGTCGCTTGGGAAGCATGCTAATAACTAGTAACATAGATTAGAAACGGACGGGTGACGAAGTTGGGTTGTTTTGGACAATGTACGTTGTTTAACGAAAAATCGATAATGTCTTTGAGCATCAACTAGAGAAGAAGGCTCTTAACTAGTTCGCGTGTAACTAGTTCGAGCTTTCTTCCGCTATGTACTTGTGTTCGCTTTCCAGGTAAGTCGTTCTCTACTTGCTCGGCTTTATTCTAGTCTTGTTAGATTTCATGCCGTGATTGTGAGATTGGTTTGGGGAGTTATCCCGAATGTATGTTTTCCATGTGAAATGTTTTCATGCATGATGTGATGCGCATTCCATTTCAAATGTTTTTTCGTAAAAGAAATAGTATCGCTTTCTCTGTGCTGGCAGCGTAACCGGCACGATCATGTGCGACGATTGTCGATGGAGAAGAGGCGTCTAGCCATGGTCGTGTGTCGACCGGGCCCCTTTAAAAATAGAAATTGATTGCTTGTTTTTAGCAAGTGCTCCGGTGGAGGCTTGACGAGGGGTTGGAAGGATGACGTATATGGAAAGTGGGAGGGCATGCCTCTGCACTCGGGCGCAGGGAGTTAACGTCGTAGATGGGAATGCGGTGGAGGAAGGGAGAGTGGCATTTCCCAATAGGATTGTGAATGGTTTTGTTGTGTTCATGTGTGTGATTACTTAGTTGGTTTTCGACCTTGTGAATTCTTGCTACGCTTGATGAATTGTTTGTTTCGTTGTATCTCCCTTTATTTGTTGAGTGTCGAAGTGTTGGTTATTATTACAAATGCTTTACTTTTGTGCTTGTTAGTTTGTTTGTTTGGATGTTTCGTTTCCTTTTCTTTCCCCCGTTATCGAGATTTCTGAGTTGCATGTTGACCTATTGTGTTTTGTTTAATTAACTTGTTAAAGGTTAAGTTGTTAGTTAATTATGGTTTTCAAACGTCTTATTATTGCCGCGTGTTATCTAGCTTTTCTAGGGTAGTAGCTGACCCCTCGGGGACTTTATTTTTCAGTTCCAAGTACTCACACAGGTCCCGTGTTGGAGCCCAGGCCAGATGCTGTAGCGGATCGTTGACGCGTGTCACTAGGCTCAGAGTGGGTTGAAAGTTTTATGTAGCTTTGTTATTTGTTTTTGATGTTGCACTCTTGGGTTCATTTTAGCGGATTTCTAGTGTTGTGTGTGGTTTGGCTAGACATTTGGGATTCATGCATGACATTATTATAATTGTGGTTTGTTGAACAACAGTTGGATGTTTTATAATAGTTTTTTTTGTCGTGCCCAAGTTGCAAGGTCCATGTATTCTAGTTGTCAACCAGTTAAGGTAGGACCCGTTAGGGTCAAACTACCTAGTAATGTTCCGACGTTAAGTCGGGGTATTACAGACATTTACATGGACATTTCATCGAACACTTTGGCGTTCAATGTTAGATCAAAAGTCATTTTAAAGGCAAAAGGAGACAAACAAGTGAACTTTAAAGAAATCTCGGCATAAGCATAAAAATTGAGGACAATATGAAGCCAATAATCAAATTCTGCACTACAAAATCAAGACCAATCGAATAAGAGCATAAAAATCGAACCTAGAAACCGAATGCCACATTTAGGAGTGACATTTACATGGCCATTTCATCAAACACTTGGCATGCAATGTTCGATCACAAGTCATTTTAAAGGCAAAAGGAGAATAAACAAGTGAACTCTTAAGACATCTTGGCATAAGCATAAAAACTGAGGATAGTATCAAGCCAATAAACACATTCTGCACTACAAAAGCAAAACCGATCGAATCACTGAATAAATTCGAGCCGAGAAACCGAATACCACATATAGGAGTGACATTTACATGGACATTTCATCGACAACTTGGCATGCATTGTTAGATCACAAATAAATTTCTAAAGCCAAAAGGAGAAAAAACAAGTGAACTTTAAAGACATCTAGCATAAGCATAAAGAATGAGGATAGTATTAAGCCAATAAGCACATTATGCACTACAAAATCAAGACCGATCGAAAAAAAACATAAATTCGAACCTAGAAACCGAATGCCACATTTAGGAATGACATTTACGTGGACATTTCATCGACAACTTGGCATGCAATGTTAGACTACAAGTCATTTTATCGGGAAAACGAGAAAAAACAAGTGAACTTTAAAGACATCTAGGCATAAGCATAAGACATGAGGATTGTATCAAGCCAATAAGCACATTCTGCAATACAAAATCAGGACCAATCAAATAAAAGCATAAATTCGAACCTAGAAACTGAATCCCACTTTTAGGGGTGACATTTACATGGACATTTCATCGAACACTTCGCGTGCATTGCTAGATCACAAGTTATTTAAAGGCAAAAGGAAAAAAAACAAGTGAACTTTAAAAACATCTAGGCATAAGCATAAAGAATGAGGACAACTCAAAAGGAGAAAAACAAGTGATCTTTAAACACATCTCGGCATAAGAATCAAGAGTGAGGATAGAATCAAGCCAATAAGCACATTCTGTACTACAAAATCAAGAACAATCGAATAAAAGTATTAATTCCAACCTAGAAACCGAATGCCACAATTAGGAGTGAAATTTACATGGACATTTTATCGAACACTTGGCGTACAATGTTAGATCACAAGTTATTTTAAAGGCAAAAGGGGAAAAAAATAAGTGAACGTTAAAGACATTCAGGCATAAGCATAAAGAATGAGGAAAGTATCAAGCAAATAAGCACAATCTACAATATAAAATCAAAAACAATCGAATAAAAGCATAAATTCGAACCTATAAACCGAATGCCACCTTTAGGAGTGACATTTACATGGACATGTCATCGAACACTTAGCGTGCAATGTTAGATCACAAGTCATTTTAAAGGCAAAAGGAGAAAAAACAAGTGAGCTTTAAACACATCTAGGCATAAGAATCAAGATTGAGGATAGTATAAAGCCAATAAGCACATTATGCACTACAAAATCAAGAACAATCGAACGAAAGCATATATTCCAACCTAGAAACCGAATCCCACAAATAGGAGTGACATTTACATGTACATTTCATAAAACACTTGGCGTGCAATGTTAGATCACAAGTCGTTTTAAAGGCAAAAGGAGAAAAAACAAGTGAACTTTAAAAACATCTACGCATAAGCATAAAGAACGAGGGTAGTATCATTCGAATAAGCACATTCAACACTAATAAATAAAGACCGATCGAATAAGAACAGAAATTCTACCCTAGAAACAAAATGCCACAATTAGGCATGACATTTACATGGACATTTCATCGAACACTTGGCATGCAATGTTAGATCACAAGTCATTTTAAAGGCAAAAGGAGAAAAAACAAGTGATCTTTAAACACATCTAGGCATAAGAATCAAGAATGAGGATAGTATCAAGCCAATAAGCACATTCTGCACTACAAAATCAAGAACAATCAAATAAAAGCTTAAATTCCAACCTAGAAACCGAATGCCACAATTAGGAGTGAAATTTACATGGAAATTTCATCGAACACTTGGCGTACAATGTTAGATCACAAGTTATTTTAAAGGCAAAAAGGGAAAAAGTAAGTGATCTTTAAAGACATTAAGGCATAAGCATAAAGAATGAGGAAAGTATCAAGCAAATAAGCACATTCTACACTAAAAAATCAAAATCAATCGAATAAAAGCATAAATTCGAACCTATAAACCGAATAACATCTTTAGGAGTGACATTTACATGGACATTTCATCGAACAGTTGGCGTGCAATGTTAGATCACAAGTCATTTTAAAGGCAAAAGGAGAAAAAACAAGTGATCTTTAAACACATCTCGGCATAAGAATCAAGAGTGAGGATAGAATCAAGCCAATAAGCACATTCTGCACTACAAAATCAAGAACAATCGAATAAAAGCATTAATTCCAACGTAGAAACCGAATGCCACAATTAGGAGTGAAATGTACATGGACATTTCATCGAACACTTGGCGTACAATGTTAGATCACAAGTTATTTTAAAGGCAAAAGTGGAAAAAATAAGTGAACTTTACAGACATTCAGGCATCAACATAAAGAATTAGGAAAGTATCAAGCAAATAAGCACATTCTACACTACAAAATCAAAAATAATCGAACAAAAGCATAAATTCGAACCAATAAACCGAATGCCACCTTTAGGAGTGACATTTACATGGACATTTCATTGAACACTTGGCGTGCAATGTTAGATCACAAGTCATTTTAAAGGCAAAAGGAGAAAAAACAAGTGATCTTTAAACACATCTAGGCATAAGCATAAAGATTAAGGGTAGCATAAAGTCAATAAGAACATTCTCCACTAAAAAAATTAAGACGTATCGAATAAAAAAATAGATTCGAACCTAGAAACCGAATGCCACATTTAGGAGTGACATATACATGGACATTGAATCGAACATTTGGCACAATGTTAGATCAAAAGTCATTTTAAAGGCAAAAGAAGAAAAAACAAGTGAACTTTAAAAACATCTACGCATAAGCATAAAGAATGAGGGTAGTATAAAGCCAATAAGCACATTCTGCACTACAAAATCAAGAACAATCGAATGAAAGCATATATTCCAACCTAGAAACCGAATCCCACAATTAAGAGTGACATTTACATGTACATTTGATCAAACACTTGGCGTGTAATGTTAGATCACAAGTCGTTTTAAAGGCAAAAGGAGAAATAACAAGTGAACTTTAAAAACATCTACGCATAAGCATAAAGAATGAGGGTAGTATCATTCGAATAAGCACATTCGGCACTACAAAATCAAGACCGATCGAATAAGAACATAAATTCTACCCTAGAAACCGAATGCCACAATTAGGCATGACATTTACATGGACATTTCATCGAACACTTGGCGTGCAATGTTAGATCACATGTCATTTTAAAGGAAAAAGGAGAAAACACAAGTGATCTTTAAACACATCTAGGCATAAGAATCAAGAATGAGGATAGTATCAAGACAATAAGCACATTCTGCACTACAAAATCAAGAACAATCGATTAAAAGCATAAATTCCAACCTAGAAACCGAATGCCACAATTAGGAGTGAAATTTTTATGGACATTTCATTGAACACTTGACGTACAATATTAGATCACAAGTCATTTAAAAGGCAAAAGGAGAAAAAAACAAGTGAACTTTAAAGATATCTAGGCATAAGAATCAAAATTGAGGATAGTATGAAGCCAATAAGCACATCTGCACTACAAAATCAAGAACAATCGAATGAAAGCCTAAATTCCAACCTTGAAACCGAATGCCACAATTAGGAGTGACATTTACATGGACATTTAATCGAACACTTCGCGTGCAATGTTAGATCAGAAGTCATTTTAAAGGCAAAAGGAGAAAAAACAAGTGACCTTTAAACACATCTCGCCATAAGAATCAAGAGTGAGGATAGAATCAAGCCAATAAGCACATTCTGCACTACTAAATCAAGAACAATGGAATAAAAGCATTAATTCCAACCTAGAAACCGAATGCCACAATTAGGAGTGAAATTTACATGGACATTGCATCGAACACTTGGCGTACAATGTTAGATCACAAGTTATTTTAAAGGCAAAAGGGGAAAAAATAAGTGAACTTTAAAGACATTAAGGCATAAGCATAAAGAATGAGGAAAGTATCAAGCAAATAAGCACATTCTACATTAAAAAATCAAAATCAGTCGAATAAAAGCATAAATTCGAACCTATAAACCGAATTCCACCTTTAGGAGTAACATTTACATGGACATTTCATCGAACACTTGGCGTGCAATGTTAGATCACAAGTCATTTTAAAGGCAAAAGGAGAAAAAACAAGTGATCTTTAAACACATCTAGGCATAAGCATAAAGATTAAGGATAGCATGAAGTCAATAAGAACATTCTTCACTACAAAATCAAGACGTATCGAATAAAAGCAAAAATTCGAACCTAGAAACCGAATGCCACATTTAGGAGTGACATATACATGGACATTGAATCGAATATTTTGCACAATGTTAGATCAAAAGTCATTTTAAAGGCAAGAGAAAAAACAAGTGAACTTTAAAGACATCTGGCATAAGAATCAAGATTGAGGATAGTATAAAGCCAATAAGCAAATTCTGCATTACAAAATCAAGAACAATCGAATGAAAGCATATATTCCAACCTAGAAACCGAATCCCACAATTAGGAGTGACATTTACATGTACATTTCATCAAACACTTGGCGTGCAATGTTAGATCACAAGTCGTTTTAAAGGCAAAAGGAGAAAAAACAAGTGAACTTTAAAAACATCTACGCATAAGCATAAAGAACGAGGGTAGTATCATTCGAATAAGCACATTCAACACTAATAAATAAAGACCGATCGAATAAGAACAGAAATTCTACCCTAGAAACAAAATGCCACAATTAGGCATGACATTTACATGGACATTTCATCGAACACTTGGCGTGCAATGTTAGATCGCAAGTCATTTTAAAGGCAAAAGGAGAAAAAACAAGTGATCTTTAAACACATCTAGGCATAAGAATCAAGAATGAGGATAATATCAAGACAATAAGCACATTCTGCACTACAAAATCAAGAACAATCGAATAAAAGCATAAATTCCAACCTAGAAACCGAATGCCACAATTAGGAGTGAAATTTTTATGGACATTTCATTGAACACATGGCGTACAATATTAGATCACAAGTCATTTAAAAGGCAAAAGGAGAAAAAACAAGTGAACTTTAAAGATATCTAGGCATAAGAATCAAAATTGAGGATAGTATGAAGCCAATAAGCACATCAACACTACAAAATCAAGAAAAATCGAATGAAAGCCTAAATTCCAACCTTGAAACCGAATGCCACAATTAGGAGTGACATTTACATGGACATTTAATCGAACACTTCGCGTGCAATGTTAGATCACAAGTCATTTTAAAGGCAAAAGGAGAAAAAACAAGTGATCTTTAAACACATCTAGGCATAAGAATCAAGAATGAGGATAGTATCAAGACAATAAGCACATTCTGCACTAAAAAATCAAGAACAATCGAATAAAAGCATAAATTCCAACCTAGAAACCGAATGCCACAATTAGGAGTGAAATTTTTATGGACATTTCATTGAACACATGGCGTACAATATTAGATCACAAGTCATTTAAAAGGCAAAAGGAGAAAAAACAAGTGAACTTTAAAGATATCTAGGCATAAGAATCAAAATTGAGGATAGTATGAAGCCAATAGCACATCTGCACTACAAAATCAAGAACAATCGAATGAAAGCCTAAATTCCAAACTTGAAACCGAATGCCACAATTAGGAGTGACATTTACATGGACATTTAATCGAACACTTCGCGTGCAATGTTAGATCACAAGTCATTTTAAAGGCAAAAGGAGAAAAAAACAAGTGATCTTTAAACACATCTACGCATAAGAATCAAGAGTGAGGATAGAATCAAGCCAATAAGCACATTCTGCACTACAAAATCAAGAACAATCGAATAAAAGCATAAATTCCAACCTAGAAACCGAATGCCACAATTAGGAGTGAAATTTTTATGGACATTTCATTGAACACTTGGCGTACAATATTAGATGACAAGTCATTTAAAAGGCAAAAGGAGAAAAAATAAGTGAACTTTAAAGATATCTAGGCATAAGAATCAAAATTGAGAATAGTATGAAGCCAATAAGCACATCTGCACTACTAAATACAAGAACAGTCGAATAAAAGCATTAATTCCAACCTAGAAACCGAATGCCACAATTAGGAGTGAAATTTACATGGCCATTTCATCGAACACTTGGCGTACAATGTTAGATCACAAGTTATTTTAAAGGCAAAAGGGGAAAAAATAAGTGAACTTTAAAGACATTCAGGCATAAGCATAAAGAATGAGGAAAGTATCAAGCAAATAAGCACATTCTACACTACAAAATCAAAAATAATCGAACAAAAGCATAAATTCGAACCTATAAAACGAATAACACCTTTAGGAGTTACATTTACATGGACATTTCATCGAACACTTGGCGTGCAATGTTAGATCACAAGTCATTTTAAAGGCAAAAGGAGAAAAAACAAGTGATCTTTAAACACATCTCGGCATAAGAATCAAGAGTGAGGATAGAATCAAGCCAATAAGCACATTCTGCACTACAAAATCAAGAACAATCGAATAAAAGCATTAATTCCAACCTAGAAACCGAATGCCACAATTAGGAGTGAAATGTACATGGACATTTCATCGAACACTTGGCGTACAATGTTAGATCACAAGTTATTTTAAAGGCAAAAGGGGAAAAAATAAGTGAACTTTAAAGACATTCAGGCATAAGCATAAAGAATTAGGAAAGTATCAAGCAAATAAGCACATTCTACACTACAAAATCAAAAATAATCGAACAAAAGCATAAATTCGAACCAATAAACCGAATGCCACCTTTAGGAGTGACATTTACATGGACATTTCATTGAACACTTGGCGTGCAAAGTTAGATCACAAGTCATTTTAAAGGCAAAAGGAGAAAAAATAAGTGATCTTTAAACACATCTAGGCATAAGCATAAAGATTAAGGATAGCATGAAGTCAATAAGAACATTCTTCACTACAAAATCAAGACGTATCGAATAAAAGCAAAAAGAGAACGGGAGCAACGGATGGCAAGAAGAGAACGGGAGAAACGGATGAGGGCCGAGGCTCAACTCAACGCTCTACCCCGGAATGCACGCCAATACATGCATCCGGAGTTGAGGGTACCCGAACCGGTTATTGTGCTTCCCGAGGTTGCCAAGAATTTTGAGATCAAGACGCAATTCATCTCCCTCATCAAGCGTGATCAATTTGAGGGCCGTCCACATGAGTGTCCCATAGAGCACGTCAAACGCTTTGTGGACATGTGTGAGACGATCTCTACCGACGAGGAGACGTTGGAGTATGTGCTTCTAAAGGCGTTCAAGTGGTCACTTGAGGGCAAGGCCACACATTAGCTCGAGAGCCAAGCCCCTAGGTCGATCACAACTTGGAAGGCACTCCATGATGCTTTCTTGATGAAGTTTTTCCCGCCCTCAAAGACAACCGAGCTAAGAAGGAAAATTGCAAGCTTTCAACAAGGTCCGAATGAGCCTCTCTTCGAAGCATGGGACCGTTTCAAGGAGATGTTGCGCCAATGTCCTACTCATGGCCAACAACCATATGTGCTCCAAGACATCTTTTTCCAAGGCATCAATCCGGCAACGAAGGAAAAGCTCAATCTCCACACCGATTGTGGGTTCATAGACTTGACACCAGATCAAGCTTGGGAGCTACTTGACAAGCTATCCGATTATGAGGCCATGTATGGGGTGAGTCAAGCTAGCAAAGAGGTGAAAGTTAAAGGTGAAGGTGCAAGGAAGTTATTTGGGTTCATAGACTTGACACCAGATCAAGCTTGGGAGCTACTTGACAAGCTATCCGATTATGAGGCCATGTATGGGGTGAGTCAAGCTAGCAAAGAGGTGAAAGTTAAAGGTGAAGGTGCAAGGAAGTTATATGATCCAAAGGGAGAAGACATTGACAAGGATGTGAAGCTCCAATTCCTTGAAGGTGAAGTGAGCAAGCTTAAGAGGCAAGTCCACTACTACAAGCAAAATGCTAGAGCTTGTGAGGGGTGTGGATCCTTTGCACATGCTACACAAGTTTGTCCGAATGAGAGCCAAGTGCGCTTGGCCGAGCAAATTGAGGAGGCAAACTATGTTCGAGGAAATTTCGGTGGAAGGGGCAACTTCAACAATGGTGGTAATGGCCGGTGGAACAACGGTCAAGCTCAAGGCTACAACAACAACTTCAACCAAAACGAGCCAAGGGCGCCGCAACCACCACCATATAGGCGACCGGGATTCAATGAGCTACAATCATTGGCTCAAGAGATGAGGGATGGGTTCAAGGAGATGAGGACCCAATTCAATGAGTTTGGTGCATGGAGGAGGCAAGTCGACAATCAATTTGCCCAAATTGAAACTCAAGCCCCGAGATAGAATGAGAGACTTCCGGGCCGACCCGATGAGAACCCCCGAGCTCAAAACAATCAAAATGAAGTCCGGGCAATTGGATTGAGAAGTGGCCGAAACCTACCCGAGCCACACATGCCTAAGAAGAATGAAGAGAGCCGGACCGACTTACCCAGCAAGTCGGGTCCGACGTTCCGTGAAGTCGACCCAGCAGGAAGATCAACTCCTCTGCTCCGGAACGAGGTTGAGAGTGAGTCGGGCCCGACGTACCCAGATGTCGATCCAACTACTCTGCCTCAGCTCTGCACCAGGACCGTGATACACGACATCGGGCCCGACGTGGTGCCTAAGTCGGTCCAACCAGGAAATGTTGCAAGTGAAGTGGGGAAGTCCAAGGAGGTTGATCCAAGCAAGATTCAAGGTGCAACAAGTCTTCCATATCCCTCAAAGAAGCCGAAAGATGTTGTTGAGAACAAGTTCAAGAGGTTCCTCAAATTCTTGCAAGGTTTGAACATCTCTATCCCGTTCATCGATGCATTGAGCGAGATGCCATCCTATGCCAAGTTTTTAAAGGAGATTTTGAGCAAGAAGAGGTCGATTTTAGAAATCCAAGATGAGGTCAAGACCTTGGAGTTACCGCAAATGCTAGGAGATCCCGGTCGGTTTGCTATCACTATTGGTGTGGGGTCCCAAAACTTCCAAGCCTTGTGTGACCTTGGAGCAAGCACGAGCATCATTCCTTACACTATATGGAAATCCACATCCATGGGTCTCATAGATCCGATCAACATGAGGTTAACGATAGCGGATGGGTCGTCCATCAAGCCAATTGGTATCGTCGAGGATTACCCCGTTTGCATTGAAGGCCACTATGTCCCAATCGACTTTGTTGTGGTGGACATGATAGAAGTGCCGGGTGAACCGATTATACTAGGGAGACCTTTCCTTGCTACGGTTGGGGCAATCATTGATGTAAAAAAGGGCCACTTGTCTCTTGACATTGGAGGAAGAGAGATTGAGTTTTTCTTTAGGCCAAAAGGGGTCGTACATAAGGAAGCTAAGATGATCCAAGTTCTTTTTGGATTGCAATGGGAATCCGTTTCTAAGAAGCCAAAGCCAAGGGAGCTTAGGTTGAAAGCCACCCCACCACCTAGAGAAATTGAGATAGAGCGCCAAGGTCTAGCCCTCAATATGATTGAGCATGAACAATTGGAGGAAGGGATGTCTTATTTGGAGGTGTTCAAGGCCGAGAAGGAAGAAGTTCAAGCACCACCGGAACCATCTCAAGAACTCAAGGAGCTTCCAAAAGATTCGAGGTACGCATTTCTTGGTCCCAACTCTTCTTTGCCCGTAATCATAAATGCCAACTTGAATGATGAGGAGGAGTCTAAGTTGTTAGAGGTTCTAAGAAAACATAGAGGAGCTTTAGGGTATTCACTAGAGGAACTAAAGGGAATCTCTCCCTCAATTTGCATGCAAAGGACTTATATGGAGGATAACCATAAACCCACTATTGAACCACAAAGAAGATTAAATCCTAACATGAAAGAAGTGGTAAAGAGTGAAATACTTAGGATGTTGGATGCGGGAATCATCTTCCCAATTTCCGATAGCAAGTATGTGAGTCCCGTGCATGTAGTTCCTAAGAAAGGAGGTCTCACCGTTGTGAAAAATGAAAAGGGAGAAATGATACCTACGAGAACCACAACAAAATGGCGTATGTGTATTGATTACCATAAGCTTAATAGTGGCACTCGCAAAGACCATTTTCCTCTTCCCATCATAGACCAAGTCCTAGAAAGATTAGCACAACATGAATATTTTTGCTACCTTGACGGGTATAGCGGGTTTTGGCAAATCCCTATTCATCCCGATGATCAAGAGAAGACGACATTCACATGTCCTTATGGGACTTTTGCCTATATACGCATGCCTTTTGGTTTATGTAATGCGCCGACAACATTTCAAAAATGCATGATGTCCATCTTCTCCGATATGGTTGAGGATATAGTAGAAGTGTTTATGGATGATTTCTCCGTCTATGGTTCCTCATTTGATGTTTGCTTAGCTAACTTAGACAAGGTTTTGACTAGATGTGAGGAGACTAGCTTGGTGCTTAATTGGGAAAAATGCCACTTCATGGTGAAGGAGGGCATAGTACTAGGACACCTCGTTTCTAGTAGGGGGATAGAAATAGATAAAGCTAAAGTTGAAATAATTGAAAAACTACCTCCTCCCTCTTGTGTTCGTGATGTTAGGAGTTTCTTAGGTCATGCGGGATTTTATAGACGGTTCATCAAGGATTTTTCTAAGATTGCAAAACCATTGTCTAACCTCTTGATGAAGGATGTGCCCTTTGAATTTTCCGAGGATTGCATGAGTTCTTTTTGTAGGTTGAGTGATGCCTTGATTTCGGCTCCAATAATGACGGCACCCGATTGGAATCTTCCATTCGAGGTAATGTGTGATGCTAGTGATTTCGCCGTAGGGGCCGTCCTTGGGCAAAGGAAGGATGGAAAGTTGCATGCCATCTACTACGCAAGCAAAACTTTGGATGAAACTCAGTGCAATTACACAACGACGGAGAAAGAATTTCTTGCGGTAGTGTTTGCATTTGAGAAATTCCGTTCATATCTTGTGGGATCAAAGGTGGTAGTCTTCACGGACCATGCGGCAATCAAATACCTCATGAAGAAGAAAGATGCAAAGCCGAGGCTTCTAAGGTGGATGCTCCTTCTCCAAGAGTTTGACCATGAGATCAAGGACAAAACCGGGGCGGAAAATGTGGTAGCTGATCATCTATCCCGTTTGCCCATTGAGTACATGTTGGAGATGGAGGATGGTTTGACTATAGATGATTCAAGGGCAGATGAAGTTCTCATGAGTGGAAAGGAGTAAAGGAAAGGTGGATCGACGAACCGAGTATATCGGGCCCAAGGTCCAGAACATCGGACCAAAGGCAAAGCAGGTACCAGTGAGTCGGGACCGAGGTCTTCAGAGTCGGGCCCGAGTTACCTATGTGTCTGCGGAGCTAGACCGGCGTCCAACCATGTCGGGCTCGGAACACTTCAATGTCGGTCCGCAGAAGAAAGTAAGTTTCCTAACTCGATTTCCGTTCCTTCTCGTTCTCAATTGATTAATTCTTTTTCTCCCACTTGCCTTCTTTCTATTAGTGCCGTAAGACGAGGGGTTTCCCCTTTTGTTTGCGGATTTTGCTAACTTTGCCGTAGGGGGAGCGATCCCACCAAATTTGTCTTATCAAGCTAGGAAGAAATTCTTACATGATGCTAGACAATATTTTTGGGATGATCCATATCTGTACAAGGAAGGGAGTGATTAAATCTATAGACGCTGTGTGCCAAGTGAAGAGGTTGAGAGCATAATTCACCATTGCCCTTCCTTGCCTACGGGGGGTCATGCTAAGAGTTCCAAAACCACTTCAAAAATTCTTCAATGTGGTTATTATTGGCCAACCATGTTCAAGGATGTGCATGATTATGTGAGGAAGTGTGAGGAGTGCCAAAGAGAGGGGAACCTATCAAGGAGGAATGAGACTCCTCAAACTGGCATTCTAGAAGTTGAGTTATTTGATGTATGGGGTATCGATTTCATGGGACCATTTCCCACATCGGGGCCTTACAAGTACATCTTGGTAGCGGTGGACTATGTCTCAAAATGGGTGGAGGCCATACCAACAAGAACCAATGATGCTAGGGTGGTGATGAAATTCTTGAAAAGCAACATTTTTGCAAGGTTTGGTGTGCCTAGGGTTCTCATAAGTGATGGCGGACCTCATTTCATTGAGAGGTGCTTCAAGAATGGGTTAATCAAGTATGGGGTGTCTCATCGAGTTGCTACTCCTTATCATCCTCAATCAAGCGGGCAAGTCGAGGTGTCAAACCGTCAAATCAAGGCTATCTTGGAGAAGACCGTATCTCGATCAAGGAAAGATTGGGCATCTAAGCTTGATGATGCACTTTGGGCTTATAGAACCACCTTCAAGGCACCTTTGGGAACTACACCCTTCAATCTAGTTTAAGGCAAGGCATGCCATCTTCCGGTAGAGCTTGAGCACAAGGCAAAATGGGCTCTCAAGGAGATGAATTGGGATATCAACTTGGCCGGTGAGAAGAGGTTTCTAGAGCTTCATGAGTTGGGAGAATTGAGGTTGAAAGCCTATGAGAACTCCAAGTTGTACAAGGAGAAGACCAAGAAGTGGCATGATAGGAAGTTAATTCCAAAGACTTATCAAACCGGTGACAAGGTTCTCCTTTTCAATTCAAGGATTAAACTTTTCCCGGGGAAGTTAAGGACTAGGTGGAGTGGACCATTTGTGGTCCACCATATCTATGCTCATGGTGCGGTGGACTTGGTTGATGAACGCGGACATATTTTCAAAGTGAATGGTCATCGAGTGAAGAAGTTCTATGACAAGGCCGATCCAAGCGAAGAAGTTAGAGCCTCATGGGCTCTCGTCCTCGCCAATTGACCTAGACATGCCATTGAAGAATAAAGAAATTGTGAGCTCTTTGTACTCTTCTCTCTTGATTTTAAGTTTTGGTTTCCTTGTTTGATGGGGACATCAAAATTTTAAGTATGGGGTGGGGGTAAGTGTGCTCATGATTTTGCTTGCTTGTGTGTGTTTGTTATTTTGAGGATATTTGGTTTTCGGTTTCTAGTTTGTGTTTGGGATGTTTGTTTCTTGGTTTGGGGTTTGATGATGGACATGGATGATTGATTTGGTTTTGAATGGATGAGTCTTTGTTTTTGGTTTTGTATAGAGTAATTTTTGCAAAAAATCCATAAAAATTTGAAAAATTGTGTTGAAAACAACAAAAAGATTTTGTGTTTTGTAGTGTTTGGACTAGAAATTCCCATCTTAGATGTCCAAATGAAAGCTAATGATGATGTGAGCATATAAATTCCTTTGCATATTTTTGGATGGTTTAGCCTCTAAAAAGATGTTGCTTTTGATGTGATCATGATATCTTGCTTGTTTTATTGAATATGTGAGTTCTAGGATGAGTTCTTATGCAACTAAGTATGAGTGACCCTTGTGAGATTGATTTTTAGCCATTTTAGGGATGCTTGTTCATATTTGCATATCCCTCATGTTTCTTGTGTGATTAGCTAATGCATGCTTAGTAAAACTTGCTATTGCGGTGTTTATCTATTTTCCAAGACTGTCATGAGATTTGTCCTAGCATTGTCACATTGATTTTGAACTTTGTTCTTTTAGTCACATAAATGTTCCATATCCTACCATGAAGTGAATCCTTTGTTTGTAGCCCCGTTTTAGCCTAGGCCTTTGTTTGAAACTCCTCAAAAATATTATTCCTAGCCTTATATGACTTGACCCTTATGTGATTGGACTTTAGAAGAGAGGTTTGGATTGTATTTGAAGAGTTGAGATTCTCTTTGGTTTAAGAGCAAAGAATGGTGTTATGAATCATGTGGGTAGTGCATCTTTGTTGTGCAAAAAGAAAATGAAAAAAAAAGAAAGAAAGAAAGAAAGAAAATGTTGGAAATGGAAAGTGGAATGAAGGTAAAGAGCTTAAGTGAAGAAAAAGGGTCCGACCGAGTTACACACCACATCGGGCCCGATGTCATAAGAAAGTCGGTCCAGTGTAGAAAGTGTGGAAAATCCAACAAAAAGCCTAAGAGCAAAGATGAAGTGGAATGTTAAGTGAAATTTTGGGTTGAGAGGAAAAATGTTAAGTCTTTTGGATGAGTGTGAAATTGATTGTGGAATTTTGGTGAAGTTGGTGAGAGTTTAGGTTGTTCAATCCCCATTGTAAGCACCACAAGACCAAATAATTCCCACCTTGAGAAATACCAAAAGCCCCATTACAACCCGGCCGAATGGAACCTCTTTGAGGACCTCCATTGAGCCAAGTTCGAATTCTTTGTGTACTTTGTATTAGGCATCTCTAGGTGGAGGATTTGGTGATATTAGCTTCAATAGTAAAGTCCTTACTTGCATGATTTTTGAGCTTGAGTGTTCATTGCTATACCCATACACATGATGAGTGATACACATGTGATATCCCTAAAGTGAGGCTTAGTTGCATTGACTCTATTCCTTGGAACACTTAATCATGTCTGATGATGTAATCTTGCTTGAATATAAATCACTTGTGCTTAAATGTGTTTTCATACGAGGCTTTACTTGAAGATTATGTTTCGGTCTTGCTTACATTGTTATTGCTTGAGGACAAACAAGTTTAAGTATGGGGTATTTTGATGTCTCTTTATTTGGTGGTGTTTTTATATATGATTTCCTTTGTATATATGTTTCTTTTTCCCCTTTTCTTGAGTGTTTTGTTCCTTTTTAGCTTAGTTCCCGTATTTCTATGAGATTCGGAGACTATGCGCGTTTTATGTGTTTTGTAGGTGTTTTGGCATGGATCAAGGGTCGTTTTGAAGGAGAATCGGAACATGGAGCAAGGCCCGAGCTTAAGAGGGAAAGAGAGGAGCAAGCCACGAAGAAGAACAAGAGAAAAGCCAACCAGAAGAAGGTGGAACGAGGTCCGGATCGAGTTAGAACCAACGCCGGACCCGAGATGATTTTTCGACCTCGGAGCGACTTGCCCAGTAAGTCAGGCCCGAGGTGCTCCGTGTCGGTCCGAGTCGGTCGCTGGCTGGATTGGGCTCCAAGGCACGAAATTGTAAACTACCACTTTTTCCCCTCATCTATAAAGGCTCTCTTATCTTCTAATTGATGGAGGTTCCCACACACTTAGAAGGGACCAACTCTCAAAAACTCTCAAGAGGATACATGGAGAGCAAGGAGGAAGGAAAGGAGAAGGAGAAGAGAGGGAATCGGCATAGGAGAAGGAGATTTGATAGGTTTGGTTGATAGATTAGCTTTGCCTTGTTTTGATTTTGTGGATTTGAAAACTTTGGATTGGAGTTTGTGGATTGCTTTTGATTTGTGAATGAAATTTGGCTTTGGTTTGAGATTGATGATGTTGATTGCTTTGCTTTGTGATTTGTTTGCTTTCTTTGTTTTCCATATGGAGTAGATCTCCTTGATCTTGGGTTATGGGGGAAAACTCTAGCTAGGTTGGGCTAGAAACCCCAATTCCATAAGCCTTGAGTGCTTGATCTAGGAACCCACTCTACATAGAGCTACAATTCCTTATGAAAGGAATCAAGGCTTGTGATTGGCAAAGTAACGAAAGTGAACATTTGTCCAACTCAAGACCTTGCTTCGAAGGGGATTTCCCCAATGATCGATGTGAAGAAGTGGTTGGAACGAGGGCGAAAGCACCTCGATCCTATTCCGATCATCACTTATTGCTTGAATTGGGGTGGAAAAGCCTTAATCTACTAGAGAAGGAACCCAAAAGCCCAAGATCTACTTTCAATCTTTGAGTTCGACAAACCCAGCTACATCGGGCCCGACTTGCTCTACGTCGGTCCCGACTTCCCTCTTTGTCGCCAACATAGGGCTCGACGTGACACTTGTGTCGGTCCCGACTGTTCCCTTTGTTTTCCTTTGTTTTAAGTTCTCCTTTCCAGCTTTCTAGTGTTTAGGCACCTCAATCGAGTAGATTTCCCGAGCGTTCGACACCCACCACGTGCTACAACGGGGTCGGGTTATAAATTGTATCTCTAGACCCTCGCATTTGTGAGCGATCAGTTATTTTAAAGGCAAAAGAGGAAAAAATAAGTGAACTTTAAAGACATTCAGGCATAAGCATAAAGAATGAGGAAAGTATCAAGCAAATAAGCACATTCTACACTACAAAATCAAAAATAATCGAATAAAAGCATAAATTCGAACCTATAAACCGAATGCCACCTTTAGGAGTGACATTTACATGGACATTTCATCGAACACTTGGCGTGCAATGTTAAATCACAAGTCATTTTAAAGGCAAAAGGAGAAAAAATAAGTGATCTTTAAACACATCTAGGCATAAGCATAAAGATTAAGGGTAGCATGAAGTCAATAAGAACATTCTTCACTAAAAAATTAAGACGTATCGAATAAAAAAATAAATTCGAACCTAGAAACCGAATGCCACATTTAGGAGTGACATATACATGGACATTGAATCGAACATTTGGCACAATGTTGGATCAAAAGTCATTTTAAAGGCAAAAGGAGAAAAAACAAGTGAACTTCAAAGACATTTGGCATAAGAATCAAGATTGAGGATAGTATAAAGCCAATAAGCACATTCTGCACTACGAAATCAAGAACAATCGAATGAAAGCATATATTCCAACCTAAAAACCGAATCCCACAATTAAGAGTGACATTTACATGTACATTTCATCAAACACTTGGCGTGTAATGTTAGATCACAAGTCATTTTAAAGGCAAAAGGAGAAATAACAAGTGAACTTTAAAAACATCTACGCATAAGCATAAAGAACGAGGGTAGTATCATTCGAATAAGCACATTCGGCACTACAACATCAAGACCGATCGAATAAGAACAGAAATTCTACACTAGAAACCGAATGCCAGAATTAGGAGTGACATTTACATGGACATTTAATTGAACACTTGGCGTGCAATGTTAGATCACAAGTCATTTTAAAGGCAAAAGGAGAAAAAACAAGTGATCTTTAAATTCATCTAGGCATAAGAATCAAGAATGAGGATAGTATCAAGCCAATAAGCACATTCTGCACTACAAAATCAAGAACAATCGAATAAAAGCATAAATTCCAACCTAGAAACTGAATGCCACAATTAGCAGTGAAGTTTACATGGACATTTCATTGAACACATGGCGTACAATATTAGATCACAAGTCATTTAAAAGGCAAAAGGAGAAAAAACAAGTGAACTTTAAAGATATCTAGGCATAAGAATCAAAATTGAGGATAGTATGAAGCCAATAAGCACATCAGCACTACAAAATCAAGAACAATCGAATGAAAGCCTAAATTCCAACCTTGAAACCGAATGCCAGAATTAGGAGTGACATTTACATGGACATTTAATCGAACACTTCGCGTGCAATGTTAGATCACAAGTCATTTTAAAAGCAAAAGGAGAAAAAACAAGTGATCTTTAAACACATCTTGGCATAAGAATCAAGAGTGAGGATAGAATCAAACCAATAAGCACATTCTGCTCTACAAAATCAAGAACAATCGAATAAAAGTATTAATTCCAACCTAGAAACCGAATGCCACAATTAGGAGTGAAATTTACATGGACATTTCATCGAACACTTGGCGTACAATGTTAGATCACAAGTTATTTTAAAGGCAAAAAGGGAAAAAATAAGTGAACTTTAAAGACATTCAGGCATAAGCATAAAGAATGAGGAAAGTATCAAGCAAATAAGCACATTCTACACTACAAAATCAAAAATAATCGATTAAAAGCATAAATTCGAACCTATAAACCGAATGCCACCTTTAGGAGTGACATTTACATGGACATTTCATCGAACACTTGGCGTGTAATGTTAGATCACAAGTCATTTTAAAGGTAAAAAGAGAAAAAACAAGTGAACTTCAAAGACATCTGGCATAAGAATCAAGATTGAGGATAGTATAAAGCCAATAAGCACATTCTGCACTACAAAATCAAGAACAATCGAATGAAAGCATATATTCCAATCTAGAAACCGAATCCCACAATTAAGAATGACATTTACATGTACATTTCATCAAACACTTGGCGTGTAATGTTAGATCACAAGTCGTTTTAAAGGCAAAAGGAGAAATAACAAGTGAACTTTAAAAACATCTACGCATAAGCATAAAGAACGAGGGTAGTATCATTTGAATAAGCACATTCGGCACTACAAAATCAAGACCGATCGAATAAGAACAGAAATTCTACCCTAGAAACCGAATGCCACAATTAGGCATGACATTTACATGGACATTTCATCGAACACTTGGCGTGCAATGTTAGATCACAAGTCATTTTAGGGGCAAATGGAGAAAAAACAAGTGATCTTTAAAGACATCTAGGCATAAGAATCAAGAATGAGGATAGAATCAAGCCAATAAGCACATTCTGCACTACAAAATCAAGAACAATCGAATAAAAGCATAAATTCCAACCTAGAAACTGAATGCCACAATTAGGAGTGAAGTTTTCATGGACATTTCATTGAACACTTGGCGTACAATATTAGATCACAAGTCATTTAAAAGGCAAAAGGAGAAAAAACAAGTGAACTTTAAAGATATCTAGGCATAAGAATCAAAATTGAGGATAGTATGAAGCCAATAAGCACATCAGCACTACAAAATCAAGAACAATCGAATGAAAGCCTAAATTCCAACCTTGAAACCGAATGCCAGAATTAGGAGTGACATTTACATGGACATTTAATTGAACACTTCGCGTGCAATGTTAGATCACAAGTCATTTTAAAGGCAAAAGGAGAAAAAACAAGTGATCTTTAAACACATCTCGGCATAAGAATCAAGAGTGAGGATAGAATCAAACCAATAAGCACATTCTGCACTACAAAATCAAGAACAATCGAATAAAAGTATTAATTCCAACCTAGAAACCGAATGCCACAATTAGGAGTGAAATTTACATGGACAAATCATCGAACACTTGGCGTACAATGTTAGATCACAAGTTATTTTAAAGGCAAAAAGGGAAAAAATAAGTGAACTTTAAAGACATTCAGGCATAAGCATAAAGAATGAGGAAAGTATCAAGCAAATAAGCACATTCTACACTACAAAATCAAAAATAATCGAATAAAAGCATAAATTCGAACCTATAAACCGAATGCCACCTTTAGGAGTGACATTTACATGGACATTTCATCGAACACTTGGCGTGCAATGTTAGATCACAAGTCATTTTAAAGGCAAAAGGAGAAAAAACAAGTGATCTTTAAACACATCTAGGCATAAGCATAAAGATTAAGGGTAGCATGAAGTCAATAAGAACATTTTTCACTAAAAAATTAAGACGTATCGAATAAAAAAATAAATTCGAACATAGAAACCGAATGCCACATTTAGGAGTGACATATACATGGACATTGAATCGAACATTTGGCACAATGGTGGATCAAAAGTCATTTTAAAGGCAAAAGGAGAAAAAACAAGTGAACTTCAAAGACATCTGGCATAAGAATCAAGATTGAGGATAGTATAAAGCCAATAAGCACATTCTGCACTACAAAATCAAGAACAATCGAATGAAAGCATTTATTCCAACCTAGAAACCGAATCCCACAATTAAGAGTGACATTTACATGTACATTTCATCAAACACTTGGCGTGTAATGTTAGATCACAAGTCATTTTAAAGGCAAAAAGAGAAAAAACAAGTGAACTTCAAAGACATCTGGCATAAGAATCAAGATTGAGGATAGTATAAAGCCAATAAGCACATTCTGCACTACAAAATCAAGAACAATCGAATGAAAGCATATATTCCAATCTAG
The DNA here is from genome assembly GCA_964016875.1 of Fallopia convolvulus. Classification (NCBI taxonomy): domain Eukaryota; kingdom Viridiplantae; phylum Streptophyta; class Magnoliopsida; order Caryophyllales; family Polygonaceae; genus Fallopia; species Fallopia convolvulus. The sequence continues at coordinate 42,290,881 of OZ024720.1, forward strand.
AAACCGAATCCCACAATTAAGAATGACATTTACATGTACATTTCATCAAACACTTGGCGTGTAATGTTAGATCACAAGTCGTTTTAAAGGCAAAAGGAGAAATAACAAGTGAACTTTAAAAACATCTACGCATAAGCATAAAGAACGAGGGTAGTATCATTTGAATAAGCACATTCGACACTTCAAAATCAAGACCGATCGAATAAGAACAGAAATTCTACCCTAGAAACCGAATGCCACAATTAGGCATGACATTTACATGGACATTTCATCGAACACTTGGCGTGCAATGTTAGATCACAAGTCATTTTAGAGGCAAATGGAGAAAAAACAAGTGATCTTTAAAGACATCTAGGCATAAGAATCAAGAATGAGGATAGTATCAAGCCAATAAGCACATTCTGCACTACAAAATCAAGAACAATCGAATAAAAGCATAAATTCCAACCTAGAAACTGAATGCCACAATTAGGAGTGAAGTTTGCATGGACATTTCATTGAACACTTGGCGTACAATATTAGATCACAAGTCATTTAAAAGGCAAAAGGAGAAAAAACAAGTGAACTTTAAAGATATCTAGGCATAAGAATCAAAATTGAGGATAGTATGAAGCCAATAAGCACATCAGCACTACAAAATCAAGAACAATCGAATGAAAGCCTAAATTCCAACCTTGAAACCGAATGCCAGAATTAGGAGTGACATTTACCAGGACATTTAATTGAACACTTCGCGTGCAATGTTAGAACACAAGTCATTTTAAAGGCAAAAGGAGAAAAAACAAGTGATCTTTAAACACATCTCGGCATAAGAATCAAGAGTGAGGATAGAATCAAACCAATAAGCACATTCTGCACTACAAAATCAAGAACAATCGAATAAAAGTATTAATTCCAACCTAGAAACCGAATGCCACAATTAGGAGTGAAATTTACATGGACATTTCATCGAACACTTGGCGTACAATGTTAGATCACAAGTTATTTTAAAGGCAAAAAGGGAAAAAATAAGTGAACTTTAAAGACATTCAGGCATAAGCATAAAGAATGAGGAAAGTATCAAGCAAATAAGCACATTCTACACTACAAAATCAAAAATAATCGAATAAAAGCATAAATTCGAACCTATAAACCGAATGCCACCTTTAGGAGTGACATTTACATGGACATTTCATCGAACACTTGGCGTGCAATGTTAGATCACAAGTCATTTTAAAGGCAAAAGGAGAAAAAACAAGTGATCTTTAAACACATCTAGGCATAAGCATAAAGATTAAGGGTAGCATGAAGTCAATAAGAACATTTTTCACTAAAAAATTAAGACGTATCGAATAAAAAAATAAATTCGAACATAGAAACCGAATGCCACATTTAGGAGTGACATATACATGGACATTGAATCGAACATTTGGCACAATGGTGGATCAAAAGTCATTTTAAAGGCAAAAGGAGAAAAAACAAGTGAACTTCAAAGACATCTGGCATAAGAATCAAGATTGAGGATAGTATAAAGCCAATAAGCACATTCTGCACTACAAAATCAAGAACAATCGAATGAAAGCATTTATTCCAACCTAGAAACCGAATCCCACAATTAAGAGTGACATTTACATGTACATTTCATCAAACACTTGGCGTGTAATGTTAGATCACAAGTCATTTTAAAGGCAAAAAGAGAAAAAACAAGTGAACTTCAAAGACATCTGGCATAAGAATCAAGATTGAGGATAGTATAAAGCCAATAAGCACATTCTGCACTACAAAATCAAGAACAATCGAATGAAAGCATATATTCCAATCTAGAAACCGAATCCCACAATTAAGAATGACATTTACATGTACATTTCATCAAACACTTGGCGTGTAATGTTAGATCACAAGTCGTTTTAAAGGCAAAAGGAGAAATAACAAGTGAACTTTAAAAACATCTACGCATAAGCATAAAGAACGAGGGTAGTATCATTTGAATAAGCACATTCGGCACTTCAAAATCAAGACCGATCGAATAAGAACAGAAATTCTACCCTAGAAACCGAATGCCACAATTAGGCATGACATTTACATGGACATTTCATCGAACACTTGGCGTGCAATGTTAGATCACAAGTCATTTTAGAGGCAAATGGAGAAAAAACAAGTGATCTTTAAAGACATCTAGGCATAAGAATCAAGAATGAGGATAGTATCAAGCCAATAAGCACATTCTGCACTACAAAATCAAGAACAATCGAATAAAAGCATAAATTCCAACCTAGAAACTGAATGCCACAATTAGGAGTGAAGTTTGCATGGACATTTCATTGAACACTTGGCGTACAATATTAGATCACAAGTCATTTAAAAGGCAAAAGGAGAAAAAACAAGTGAACTTTAAAGATATCTAGGCATAAGAATCAAAATTGAGGATAGTATGAAGCCAATAAGCACATCAGCACTACAAAATCAAGAACAATCGAATGAAAGCCTAAATTCCAACCTTGAAACCGAATGCCAGAATTAGGAGTGACATTTACCAGGACATTTAATTGAACACTTCGCGTGCAATGTTAGATCACAAGTCATTTTAAAGGCAAAAGGAGAAAAAACAAGTGATCTTTAAACACATCTCGGCATAAGAATCAAGAGTGAGGATAGAATCAAACCAATAAGCACATTCTGCACTACAAAATCAAGAACAATCGAATAAAAGTATTAATTCCAACCTAGAAACCGAATGCCACAATTAGGAGTGAAATTTACATGGACATTTCATCGAACACTTGGCGTACAATGTTAGATCACAAGTTATTTTAAAGGCAAAAAGGGAAAAAATAAGTGAACTTTAAAGACATTCAGGCATAAGCATAAAGAATGAGGAAAGTATCAAGCAAATAAGCACATTCTACACTACAAAATCAAAAATAATCGAATAAAAGCATAAATTCGAACCTATAAACCGAATGCCACCTTTAGGAGTGACATTTACATGGACATTTCATCGAACACTTGGCGTGCAATGTTAGATCACAAGTCATTTTAAAGGCAAAAGGAGAAAAAACAAGTGATCTTTAAACACATCTAGGCATAAGCATAAAGATTAAGGGTAGCATGAAGTCAATAAGAACATTTTTCACTAAAAAATTAAGACGTATCGAATAAAAAAATAAATTCGAACATAGAAACCGAATGCCACATTTAGGAGTGACATATACATGGACATTGAATCGAACATTTGGCACAATGCTGGATCAAAAGTCATTTTAAAGGCAAAAGGAGAAAAAACAAGTGAACTTCAAAGACATCTGGCATAAGAATCAAGATTGAGGATAGTATAAAGCCAATAAGCACATTCTGCACTACAAAATCAAGAACAATCGAATGAAAGCATTTATTCCAACCTAGAAACCGAATCCCACAATTAAGAGTGACATTTACATGTACATTTCATCAAACACTTGGCGTGTAATGTTAGATCACAAGTCATTTTAAAGGCAAAAAGAGAAAAAACAAGTGAACTTCAAAGACATCTGGCATAAGAATCAAGATTGAGGATAGTATAAAGCCAATAAGCACATTCTGCACTACAAAATCAAGAACAATCGAATGAAAGCATATATTCCAATCTAGAAACCGAATCCCACAATTAAGAATGACATTTACATGTACATTTCATCAAACACTTGGCGTGTAATGTTAGATCACAAGTCGTTTTAAAGGCAAAAGGAGAAATAACAAGTGAACTTTAAAAACATCTACGCATAAGCATAAAGAACGAGGGTAGTATCATTTGAATAAGCACATTCGGCACTTCAAAATCAAGACCGATCGAATAAGAACAGAAATTCTACCCTAGAAACCGAATGCCACAATTAGGCATGACATTTACATGGACATTTCATCGAACACTTGGCGTGCAATGTTAGATCACAAGTCATTTTAGAGGCAAATGGAGAAAAAACAAGTGATCTTTAAAGACATCTAGGCATAAGAATCAAGAATGAGGATAGTATCAAGCCAATAAGCACATTCTGCACTACAAAATCAAGAACAATCGAATAAAAGCATAAATTCCAACCTAGAAACTGAATGCCACAATTAGGAGTGAAGTTTGCATGGACATTTCATTGAACACTTGGCGTACAATATTAGATCACAAGTCATTTAAAAGGCAAAAGGAGAAAAAACAAGTGAACTTTAAAGATATCTAGGCATAAGAATCAAAATTGAGGATAGTATGAAGCCAATAAGCACATCAGCACTACAAAATCAAGAACAATCGAATGAAAGCCTAAATTCCAACCTTGAAACCGAATGCCAGAATTAGGAGTGACATTTACCAGGACATTTAATTGAACACTTCGCGTGCAATGTTAGATCACAAGTCATTTTAAAGGCAAAAGGAGAAAAAACAAGTGATCTTTAAACACATCTCGGCATAAGAATCAAGAGTGAGGATAGAATCAAACCAATAAGCACATTCTGCACTACAAAATCAAGAACAATCGAATAAAAGTATTAATTCCAACCTAGAAACCGAATGCCACAATTAGGAGTGAAATTTACATGGACATTTCATCGAACACTTGGCGTACAATGTTAGATCACAAGTTCTTTTAAAGGCAAAAAGGGAAAAAATAAGTGAACTTTAAAGACATTCAGGCATAAGCATAAAGAATGAGGAAAGTATCAAGCAAATAAGCACATTCTACACTACAAAATCAAAAATAATCGAATAAAAGCATAAATTCGAACCTATAAACCGAATGCCACCTTTAGGAGTGACATTTACATGGACATTTCATCGAACACTTGGCGTGCAATGTTAGATCACAAGTCATTTTAAAGGCAAAAGGAGAAAAAACAAGTGATCTTTAAACACATCTAGGCATAAGCATAAAGATTAAGGGTAGCATGAAGTCAATAAGAACATTTTTCACTAAAAAATTAAGACGTATCGAATAAAAAAATAAATTCGAACATAGAAACCGAATGCCACATTTAGGAGTGACATATACATGGACATTGAATCGAACATTTGGCACAATGCTGGATCAAAAGTCATTTTAAAGGCAAAAGGAGAAAAAACAAGTGAACTTCAAAGACATCTGGCATAAGAATCAAGATTGAGGATAGTATAAAGCCAATAAGCACATTCTGCACTACAAAATCAAGAACAATCGAATGAAAGCATTTATTCCAACCTAGAAACCGAATCCCACAATTAAGAGTGACATTTACATGTACATTTCATCAAACACTCGACGTGTAATGTTAGATCACAAGTCGTTTTAAAGGCAAAAGGAGAAATAACAAGTGAACTTTAAAAACATCTACGCATAAGCATAAAGAACGAGGGTAGTATCATTCGAATAAGCACATTCGACACTACAACATCAAGACCGATCGAATAAGAACAGAAATTCTACACTAGAAACCGAATTCCACAATTAGGCATGACATTTACATGGACATTTCATCGAACACTTGGCGTGCAATGTTATATCACAAGTCATTTTAAAGTTAAAAGGAGAAAAAACAAGTGATCTTTAAACACATCTAGGCATAAGAATCAAGAATGAGGATAGTATCAAACAAATGAGCACATTCTGTACTACAAAATCAAGAACAATCGAATAAAAGCATAAATTCCAATCTAGAAACCGAATGCCACAATTAGGAGTGAAGTTTTTATGGACATTTCATTGAACACTTGGCATACAATATTAGATCACAAGTCATTTAAAAGACAAAAGGAGAAAAAACAAGTGAACTTTAGAGATATCTAGGCATAAGAATCAAAATTGAGGATAGTATGAAGCCAATAAGCACATCTGCACTACAAAATCAAGAACAATCGAATGAAAGCCTAAATTCCAACCTGGAAACCGAATGCCACAATTAGGAGTGACATTTACATGGACATTTAATCGAACACTTCGCGTGCAATGTTAGATCACAAGTCTTTTTAAAGTCAAAAGGAGAAAAAACAAGTGATCTTTAAACACATCTCGGCAAAGAATCAAGAGTGAGGATAGAATCAAGCCAATAAGCACATTCTGCACTACTAAATCAAGAAAAATCGAATAAAATCATTAATTCCAACCTAGAAACCGAATGCCACAATTAGGAGTGAAATTTACATGGAAATTTCATCGAACACTTGGCGTACAATGTTAGATCACAAGTTATTTTAAAGGCAAAAAGGGAAAAAGTAAGTGATCTTTAAAGACATTAAGGCATAAGCATAAAGAATGAGGAAAGTATCAAGCAAATAAGCACATTCTACACTAAAAAATCAAAATCAATCGAATAAAAGCATAAATTCGAACCTATAAACCGAATAACATCTTTAGGAGTGACATTTACATGGACATTTCATCGAACAGTTGGCGTGCAATGTTAGATCACAAGTCATTTTAAAGGCAAAAGGAGAAAAAACAAGTGATCTTTAAACACATCTAGGCATAAGAATCAAGAATGAGGATAGTATCAAGACAATAAGCACATTCTGCACTACAAAATCAAGAACAATCAAATAAAAGCATAAATTCCAACCTAGAAACCGAATGCCACAATTAGGATTGAGATTTTTATGGACATTTCATTGAACACTTGGCGTACAATATTAGATCACAAGTCATTTAAAAGGCAAAAGGAGAAAAAACAAGTGAACTTTAAGGATATCTAGGCATAAGAATCAAAATTGAGGATAGTATGAAGCCAATAAGCACATCAGCACTACAAAATCAAGAACAATCGAATGAAAGCCTAAATTCCAACCTTGAAACCGAATGCTGACATTTACATGGACATTTAATCGAACACTTCGCGTGCAATGTTAGATCACAAGTCATTTTAAAGGAAAAGGGAGAAAAAACAAGTGATCTTTAAACACATCTCGGCATAAGAATCAAGAGTGAGGATAGAATCAAGCCAATAAGCACATTCTGCACTACTAAATCAAGAACAATCGAATAAAAGCATTAATTACAACCTAGAAACCGAATGCCACAATTAGGAGTGAAATTTACATGGACATTTCATCAAACACTTGGCGTACAATGTTAGATCACAAGTTATTTTAAAGGCAAAAAGGGAAAAAATAAGTGAACTTTAAAGACATTCAGGCATAAGCATATAGAATGAGGAAAGTATCAAGCAAATAAGCACATTCTACACTAAAAAATCAAAATCAATCGAATAAAAGCATAAATTCGAACCTATAAACCGAATAACACCTTTAGGAGTGACATTTACATGGACATTTCATCGAACACTTGGCGTGCAATGTTAGATCACAAGTCATTTTAAATGCAAAAGGAGAAAAAACAAGTGATCTTTAAACACATCTAGGCATAAGCATAAAGATTAAGGATCGCATGAAGTCAATAAGAACATTCTTCACTACAAAATCAAGACGTATCGAATAAAAGCAAAAATTCAAACCTGGAAACCGAATGCCACATTTAGGAGTGACATATACATGGACATTGAATCGAACATTTGGCACAATGTTAGATCAAAAGTCATTTAACGGCAAAAGGAGAAAAACAAGTGAACTTTAAAGACATCTGGCATAAGAATCAAGATTGAGGATAGTATAAAGCCAATAAGCACATTCTGCATTACAAAATCAAGAACAATCGAATGAAAGCATATATTCCAACCTAGAAACCGAATCCCACAATTAGGACTGACATTTACATGTACATTTCATCAAACACTTGGCGTGCAATGTTAGATCACAAGTCGTTTTAAAGTCAAAAGGAGAAAAAACAAGTGAACTTTAAAAACATCTACCCATAAGCATAAAGAACGAGGGTAATATCATTCGAATAAGCACATTCGGCACTACAAAATCAAGACCGATCGAATAAGAACATAAATTGTACCCTAGAAACCGAATGCCACATTAAGGCATGACATTTACATGGACATTTCATCGAACACTTGGCGTGCAATGTTAGATCACAAGTCATTTTAAAGGCAAAACGAGAAAAAAACAAGTGATCTTTAAACACATCTAGGCATAAGAATCAAGAATCAGGATAGTATCAAACCAATAAGCAAATTCTGCACTACAAAATCAAGAACAATCGAATAAAAGCATAAATTCCAACCTAAAAACCGTATGCCACAATTAAGAGTGAAATTTACATGGACATTTCATTCAAAAGGAGAAAAAACAAGTGAACTTTAAAGATATCTAGGCATAAGAATCATAATTGAGGATAGGATGAAGCCAATAAGCACATCAGCAGTACAAAATCAAGAACAATCGAATGAAAGCCTAAATTCCAACGTTGAAACCGAATGCCACAATTAGGAGTGACATTTACATGGACATTTAATCGAACACTTCACGTGCAATGTTAGATCACAAGTCATTTTAAAAGCAAAATGAGAAAAAACAAGTGATCTTTAAACACATCTCGGCATAAGAATCAAGAGTGAGGATAGAATCAAGCCAATAAGCACATTCTACACTACAAAATCAAGAACAATTGAAGAAAAGTATTAATTCCAACCTACAAACCGAATGCCACAATTAGGAGTGAAATTTACATGGACATTTCATCGAACACTTGGCGTGCAATGTTAGATCACAAGTCATTTAAAAGGCAAAAGGAGAAAAAACAAATGATATTTAAAGACATCTAGGCATAAGCATAAAGATTAAGGGTAGCATGAAGTCAATAAGAACATTCTTCACTAAAAAATTAAGACGTATCGAATAAAAAAATAAATTCGAACCTAGAAACCGAATGCCACATTTAGGAGTGACATATACATGGACATTGAATCGAACATTTGGCACAATGTTTGATCAAAAATCATTTTAAAGGCAAAAGGAGAAAAAACAAGTGAACTTCAAAGACATCTGGCATAAGAATCAAGATTGAGGATAGTATAAAGCCAATAAGCACATTCTGCACTACAAAATCAAGAACAATCGAATGAAAGCATATATTCCAACCTAGAAACCGAATCCCACAATTAAGAGTGACATTTACATGTACAATTCATCAAACACTTGGCATGCAATGTTAGATCACAAGTCGTTTTAAAGGCAAAAGGAGAAAAAAACAAGTGATCTTTAAACACATCTAGGCATAAGAATCAAGAATGAGAATAATATCAAACCAATAAGCACATTCTGCACTACAAAATCAAGAACAATCCAATAAAAGCATAAATTCCAACCTAGAAACCGAATGCCACAATTAGGAGTAAAATTTACATGGACATTTCATTCAACACTTGGCGTACAATATTAGATCACAAGTCATTTAAAATGCAAAAGGAGAAAAATGAAGTGAACTTTAAAGATATCTAGGCATAAGAATCAAAATTGAGGATAGTATGAAGCCAATAAGCACATTCTGCATTAAAAAATCAAGAACAATCGAATGAACCCACAATTAGGAGTGACATTTACATGTATATTTCATCAAACACTTGGCGTGCAATGTTAGATCACAAGTCGTTTTAAAGGCAAAAGGAGAAAAAACAAGTGAACTTTAAAAACATCTTCACATAAGCATAAAGAACGAGGGTAGTATCATTCGAATAAGCACATTCGGCACTACAAAATCAAGACCGATCGAATAAGAACATAAATTGTACCCTAGAAACCGAATGCCACAATTAGGCATGACATTTATATGGACATTTCATCGAACACTTGGCGTGCAATGTTAGATCTCAAGTCATTTTAAAGGCAAAACGAGAAAAAAACAAGTGATCTTTAAACACATCTAGGCATAAGAATCAAGAATCAGGATAGTATCAAACCAATAAGCAAATTCTGCACTACAAAATCAAGAACAATCGAATGCCACAATTAGGAGTGAAATTTACATGGACATTTCATTCAAAAGGAGAAAAAACAAGTGAACTTTGAAGATATCTAGGCATAAGAATCATAATTGAGGATAGGATGAAGCCAATAAGCACATCAGCAGTACAAAATCAAGAACAATCGAATGAAAGCCTAAATTCCAACGTTGAAACCGAATGCCACAATTAGTAGTGACATTTACATGGACATTTAATCGAACACTTCACGTGCAATGTTAGATCACAAGTCATTTTAAAAGCAAAATGAGAAAAAACAAGTGATCTTTAAACACATCTCGGCATAAGAATCAAGAGTGAGGATAGAATCAAGCCAATAAGCACATTCTACACTACAAAATCAAGAACAATCGAAGAAAAGTATTAATTCCAACCTAGAAACCGAATGCCACAATTAGGAGTGAAATTTACATGGACATTTCATCGAACACTTGGCGTGCAATGTTAGATCACAAGTCATTTTAAAGGCAAAAGGAGAAAAAACAAGTGATCTTTAAAGACATCTAGGCATAAGAATCAAGAATGAGGATAGTATCAAGCCAATAAGCACATTCTGCACTACAAAATCAAGAACAATCGAATGAAAGCATAAATTCCAACATAGAAACCGAATTCCACAATTAGGAGTGACATTTACATGGACATTTCATCGAACACTTAGCGTACAATATTAGTTCACAAGTCAATCTAAACGCAATAGGAGAAAATACAAGTGAACTTTAAAGACATCTAGGCATAAGAATCAAGAATGAGGATAGTATCAATCCAATAAGCACATTCCGCACTACAAAATCAAGAACAATCGAATAAAAGCCTAAATTTCAACCTAGAAACCGAATGCCACAATTAGGAGAGACATTTACATGGACATTTCATCGAATACTTGGCGTGCAATGTTAGATCACAAGTAATTTTAAAGGTAAAAGGAGAAAAAACAAGTGATTTTTAACGACATCTAGGCATAAGAATGAAGAATGAGGATAGTATCAAGCCAATAAGCACATTCTACAATACATAAATCAAGAACAATCGAATAAAAGCTTAAATTCTAACCTATAAACCGAATGCCACATTTATGAGTGACAATTACAGGGACATTTCATCGAAAACTTGGTGTATATTATTAGATCACAAGTCATTTTAAAGGCAAAAGGAGAAAAAACAAGTGAACGTTAAAGACATCTAGGCATAAGAATCAAGAATGAGGATAGTATCATGCCAATAAGCACATTCTGCACTACCAAATCAAGACCAATCGAATAAAAGCATAAATTCAAACCTAGAAACCGAATGCAACAATTAGGAGTGACATTAACATGGACATTTCATCGAACACTTGGCGTGCAATGTTAGACCGCAAGTCATTTTATAGGCAAAAGGAGAAAAAACAAGTGATCTTTAAACACATCTAGGCATAAGCATAAAGAATAAGGATAGTATGAAGCCAATAAGAACATTCTTCACTACAAAATCGAGACGTATCGAATAGAAGCATAAATTCGAAGACACTGAATGCCACATTTAGGAGTGACATTTACATGGATATTGAATCGAACAGTTGGTGATGTGATTCCATTTACAGAGTCATGGCCCCGTTATTTGAGTGAAAATTCCATCCCTAAAGACAAGCTCAATGTGCACAATAAAGGGGAGCCAATACTTGGACAAGCAACCATAGATGATGTGCGTGGCGCTAAGAAGCCGAGACAAGGAGCTATGCGCTATCTTGGGTGCATCACACGAGCCCTAGATAAGTCTATACTAGACTAAATCAAGGAGGTGCTCATGGCTCATAAGTTTTCGATGGATAATGACGGTGAAGGTTGGAGTGTTCTTCTGACTATTGGTTCGACTAGTGCTAAAACTTGAATTATGTTTTGTTAAGGATTTTTAGTTGAATTTCTTGAAATTTAAGGGTGTTTTATGTAATTAGAGAGAAGTGAGGGTGGCTGAGTTGAGAGAGGCGTGGCATTAGGGTTATAAGGCCCATTTTTTGCCTCCTTTCTCCCTCAGATTGGACGAAAAACCTTGTTGCTTTCTTTTCCTTGCATTTTCAATTCAAGTTTCTTGTTTTTGCTTCGTCCAATTCTCGTTGTTCAAGTTGTTGGTGAGTAATATCCGAAAATTCGGGCATCCTAGTTTGCTTGAGATCTTGGTGAGTCATATCCAAGTTCCCGAGCATCCATATCCCTTGTTACCTACTTTGAACCATCATCCATCTCGGTGGTTTCTGCAGCACCTCAGTAAAATCGGCATAAGTTTCAATCCACTCATCATCTGGCTCTCATATTTTGGGGACATCAACTAGGCTCCTAGATCTAAATTCTCGTTTTAGAATCACTCAATTTCGAGTTCGGAAAAGGAAGATCCATCCAGTTGAAGACGAGTCAGATTGTGTGGTGTTTGTTGTCAAAATTCCTTGGATTCTCGTAGAGATCTCTTTGCACCATCATCCTCTCCATCGATCCGGAATCAAGTGGTATCAGAGCCACGCGAAGGTATCGCCATCAAGTGATTTGAGTGAAGATTCCAGCCCTAAAGACAAGCCCAATGTGCATGATAAAGGGGAGCCAATACTTGGACAAGCAACCAAAGACGATGTTCGAGGCGCTAAGAAGCCGAGTCAAGGAGCAATGCCCAATCTTGGGCGCATAAAACGAGCCCTAGCTAAGTCTATACTAGACAAAATCAAGGGGGAGCTCCTGGCTCATAAGTTTTCGTTGGCTAATGACGGTGAACGTTGGAGTGTTCTTGTGACCATTTTTTCAACTAGTGCTAAAACTTGAATTATGTTTTGTTAAGGGTTTTTAGTTGAATTTCTCGAAATTTAAGGGTGTTTTATTTAATTAGAGAGAAGTGAGGGAGATTGGACCAAAAACCTTGTTGCTTACTTTCCTTGCATCTTTCAATTCAAGTTCTTGTTCTTGTTTTTGTTCGTTCAATTCTCGTTGTTCAAGTTGTTGGTGAGTAATATCCGACAATCTCGGGCATCCTAGTTTGTTTTATAGCTTGGTGAGTCATATACAAGTTATCAAGCATCTATATCCCTTGTTACCAACTTCGAACCATCAACCATCTCGGTGGTTTCGCTACCACCTCAATAAAATCGACATAGCTCTTGATCCACTCATCCTCTGGCTCTCATATTTTGAGGACTTCAACTAGACTCATAGATCTAAATTCTTGTTTCAGAATCACTCAATTCTGAGTTCATACAAGGAAGATCCAGCCAGTTGAAGACGGATCAGATTGCATGGTGTTTGTTGTCGGAATTCCTTGGATTCTCGTGGCGATCTCTTTGGACCATCATCCCCTCCATCGATCCGGCAATCACTTGGCGTACAATGTTAGATCAAAAGTCATTTTAAAGGCAAAAGTAGATAAAAAAGTGAACTTTAAAGACATTTAGGCATAAGAATCAAGAATGAGGATAGTATCAAGCCAATAAGCACATTCTACATTACAAAATCAAGAACAATGGAATAAAAGCATAAATTCGAACCTAGAAACCGAATGCCACATTGAGGAGTGACATTTACATAGACATTTCATCGAACACGTGGCGTACAATATTAGATCACAAGTCAATTTAAAGGCAAGAGGAGAAAAAACAAGTGAACTTTAAAGACATCTAGGCATAACATTCAAGATTGAGGATAGTATCAAGCCATTAAGCACATTCTGCACTACGAAATCGAGAACAATCGAATAAAAGCATAAATTCCAACCTAGAAACCGAATGCCACAATTAAGAGTGACATTTACATGGACATTTCATCGAACACTTGGCGTACAATGTTAGATCACAAGTTATTTTAAAGGCAAAAGGGGAAAAAACAAGTGAACTTTAAAGACATTCAGGCATAAGCATAAAGAATGAGGATAATATCAAGCAAATAAGCACATTCTACACTACAAAATTAAAAACAATCGAATAAAAGCATAAATTCGAACCTATAAACCGAATGCCACCTTTAGGAGTGACATTTACATGGACATTTCGTCGAACACTTGGCGTGCAATGTTAGATCACAAGTCATTCTAAAGGAAAACGGAGAAGAAACAAGTGATCTTTAAACACATTTAGGCATATACACAAAGAACGAGGATAATATCAAGCCAATAAGAAAATTCTGCACTATAAAATCATGATTTATCGAATCAAAGCATAAATTCGAACCTAGAAACCGAATGCCACATTTAGCAGTGCTATTTACATAGACATTTCATCGAACACTTGGCGTGCAATGTTAGATCACAATTCGTTTTAAAGAGAAGACGATAAAAAATAAGTGAACTTTAAAGACATCTAGGCAAAAGGATAAAGAATGAGGATAGTATCAAGCCAATAAGCAAATTCTGCACTACAAAAACAAGAACAATCAAATAAGAGCATAAATTCGATCCTAGATATCAAATTGCACATTTAAGAGTGACATTTACATGGACATTTCATCGAACAATTGGGGTGCAATGTTAGATCACGTCATTTTAAAGGCAAAAGGAGAAACAACAAGTGAACTTTAAACACATCTAGACATAAGCATAAACAATGAGGATAGTATCAAGCCAATAATCACATTCATCACTACAAAATCAAGACGTATCGAATTAAAGTACAAATTCGAACATAGGAACCGAAGCCACAATTAGGGGTGACATTTACATGTACATTTTATCGAGTCATTTTAAAGGTAAAAAGAGAAAAAACAAGTGATCTTCAAAGATATCTAGGCATAATAATCAAGAATGAGGATAGTATCAAGCCCATAAGCACATTCTGCATTTCAAAATCAAGAACAATCTAATAAAAGCATAAATTCGAACCTAGAAACCGAATGCCCCATTTAGTAGTGACATTTACATGGACATTTCATCGAACACTTGGCGTACAATATTAGATCACAAGTGATTTTAAAGGCAAAAGGAGAAAAAACAAGTGATCTTTAAACACATCTAGGCATAAGCATAAGGATTAAGGATAACATGAAGTCAATAAGAACATTCTTCACTACAAAATCAAAACGTATCGAATAAAAGCATAAATTCGAACCTAGAAACCGAATACCACATTTAGGAGTGACATATACATGGACATTGAATCGAACACTTGACACAATGTTAGATCAAAAGTCATTTTAAAGGAAAAAGGAGAAAAATCAAGCGAACTTTAAAGACATCTAGGCATAAGAATCAAGATTGAGGATAGTAAGAAGCCAATAAGCACATTCTGCACAACAAAATCAAGAACAATCGAATGAAAGCATATATTCCAACCTAGAAACCGAATGCCACGATTAGGAGTGACAATTACGTGGACATTTCATCAAACACTTGGTGTGCAATGTTAGATCACATATCGTTTTAAAGGCAAAAGGAGAAAAAACAAGTGATCTTTAAAGACATCTAGGCATAAGCATAAAGAATGAGGATACTATGAAGCCAATAAGCACGTTTTTCACTTTAAAATCAAGACGTATCGAATAAAAGCATAAATTAGAACCTACAAACCGAATGCCACATTTAGGAGTAACGCTTACATAGACATTTCATCGAATACTTGGCATGCAATTTTAGATAACAAGTCATTTTAAAGGCAAAAGGAGAAAAAACAAGTGATTAAACACATCTAGACATAAGAATAAAGATTGATGATAGAATGAATCCAATAAGCACATCTGCACTACAAAATCAAGAACAATCGAATGAAAGAATAAATTCCAACCTTGAAATCGAATGCCACAATTAGGAGTGACATTTACATGGACATTTAATCGAACACTTGGAGTGCAATGTTAGATCACAAGTCATTTTAAAGGCAAAAGGAGAAAAAACAAGTGATCTTTAAACACATCTAGGCATAAGAATCAAGAATGAGGATAGTATCAAGCCAATAAGCACATTCTGCACTACAAAATCAAGTACAATCGAATAAAAGCATAAATTCCAACCTAGAAACCTAATGCCACAACTAGGAGTGACATTTACATGGACATTTCATCAAACACTTGGCGTGCAATGTTAGATCACAAGTCATTTTAAAGTCAAAAGGAGAAAAAAAAGTGATCTTTAAACACATCTAGACATAAGAATCAAGAATGAGGATAGTATCAAGCCAATAAGCATATTCTGCACTACAAAATCAAGAACAATCGAATAAAAGCATAAATTCCAACCTAGAAACCGAATGCCACAATTAGGAGTGAAATTTACATGGACATTTCATTGAACACTTGGCGTACAATATTAGATCACAAGTCATTTACAAGGCAAAAGGAGAAAAAACAAGTGAACTTTAAAGATATCTAGGCATAAGAATCAAAATTGAGGATAGTATGAAGCCAATAGCACATCTGCACTACAAAATCAAGAACAATCGAATGAAAGCCTAAATTCCAAACTTGAAACCGAATGCCACAATTAGGAGTGACATTTACATGGACATTTAATCGAACACTTCGCGTGCAATGTTAGATCACAAGTCATTTTAAAGGCAAAAGTAGATAAAAAAGTGAACTTTAAAGACATTTAGGCATAAGAATCAAGAATGAGGATAGTATCAAGCCAATAAGCACATTCTACATTACAAAATCAAGAACAATGGAATAAAAGCATAAATTCGAACCTAGAAACCGAATGCCACATTGAGGAGTGACATTTACATAGACATTTCATCGAACACGTGGCGTACAATATTAGATCACAAGTCAATTTAAAGGCAAGAGGAGAAAAAACAAGTGAACTTTAAAGACATCTAGGCATAACATTCAAGATTGAGGATAGTATCAAGCCATTAAGCACATTCTGCACTACGAAATCGAGAACAATCGAATAAAAGCATAAATTCCAACCTAGAAACCGAATGCCACAATTAAGAGTGACATTTACATGGACATTTCATCGAACACTTGGCGTACAATGTTAGATCACAAGTTATTTTAAAGGCAAAAGGGGAAAAAACAAGTGAACTTTAAAGACATTCAGGCATAAGCATAAAGAATGAGGATAATATCAAGCAAATAAGCACATTCTACACTACAAAATTAAAAACAATCGAATAAAAGCATAAATTCGAACCTATAAACCGAATGCCACCTTTAGGAGTGACATTTACATGGACATTTCGTCGAACACTTGGCGTGCAATGTTAGATCACAAGTCATTCTAAAGGAAAACGGAGAAGAAACAAGTGATCTTTAAACACATTTAGGCATATACACAAAGAACGAGGATAATATCAAGCCAATAAGAAAATTCTGCACTATAAAATCATGATTTATCGAATCAAAGCATAAATTCGAACCTAGAAACCGAATGCCACATTTAGCAGTGCTATTTACATAGACATTTCATCGAACACTTGGCGTGCAATGTTAGATCACAATTCGTTTTAAAGAGAAGACGATAAAAAATAAGTGAACTTTAAAGACATCTAGGCAAAAGGATAAAGAATGAGGATAGTATCAAGCCAATAAGCAAATTCTGCACTACAAAAACAAGAACAATCAAATAAGAGCATAAATTCGATCCTAGATATCAAATTGCACATTTAAGAGTGACATTTACATGGACATTTCATCGAACAATTGGGGTGCAATGTTAGATCACGTCATTTTAAAGGCAAAAGGAGAAACAACAAGTGAACTTTAAACACATCTAGACATAAGCATAAACAATGAGGATAGTATCAAGCCAATAATCACATTCATCACTACAAAATCAAGACGTATCGAATTAAAGTACAAATTCGAACATAGGAACCGAAGCCACAATTAGGGGTGACATTTACATGTACATTTTATCGAGTCATTTTAAAGGTAAAAAGAGAAAAAACAAGTGATCTTCAAAGATATCTAGGCATAATAATCAAGAATGAGGATAGTATCAAGCCCATAAGCACATTCTGCATTTCAAAATCAAGAACAATCTAATAAAAGCATAAATTCGAACCTAGAAACCGAATGCCCCATTTAGTAGTGACATTTACATGGACATTTCATCGAACACTTGGCGTACAATATTAGATCACAAGTGATTTTAAAGGCAAAAGGAGAAAAAACAAGTGATCTTTAAACACATCTAGGCATAAGCATAAGGATTAAGGATAACATGAAGTCAATAAGAACATTCTTCACTACAAAATCAAAACGTATCGAATAAAAGCATAAATTCGAACCTAGAAACCGAATACCACATTTAGGAGTGACATATACATGGACATTGAATCGAACACTTG
Organism: Fallopia convolvulus; assembly: GCA_964016875.1. NCBI lineage: Eukaryota > Viridiplantae > Streptophyta > Magnoliopsida > Caryophyllales > Polygonaceae > Fallopia > Fallopia convolvulus. The sequence continues at coordinate 42,308,954 of OZ024720.1, forward strand.
ACACAATGTTAGATCAAAAGTCATTTTAAAGGAAAAAGGAGAAAAATCAAGCGAACTTTAAAGACATCTAGGCATAAGAATCAAGATTGAGGATAGTAAGAAGCCAATAAGCACATTCTGCACAACAAAATCAAGAACAATCGAATGAAAGCATATATTCCAACCTAGAAACCGAATGCCACGATTAGGAGTGACAATTACGTGGACATTTCATCAAACACTTGGTGTGCAATGTTAGATCACATATCGTTTTAAAGGCAAAAGGAGAAAAAACAAGTGATCTTTAAAGACATCTAGGCATAAGCATAAAGAATGAGGATACTATGAAGCCAATAAGCACGTTTTTCACTTTAAAATCAAGACGTATCGAATAAAAGCATAAATTAGAACCTACAAACCGAATGCCACATTTAGGAGTAACGCTTACATAGACATTTCATCGAATACTTGGCATGCAATTTTAGATAACAAGTCATTTTAAAGGCAAAAGGAGAAAAAACAAGTGATTAAACACATCTAGACATAAGAATAAAGATTGATGATAGAATGAATCCAATAAGCACATCTGCACTACAAAATCAAGAACAATCGAATGAAAGAATAAATTCCAACCTTGAAATCGAATGCCACAATTAGGAGTGACATTTACATGGACATTTAATCGAACACTTGGAGTGCAATGTTAGATCACAAGTCATTTTAAAGGCAAAAGGAGAAAAAACAAGTGATCTTTAAACACATCTAGGCATAAGAATCAAGAATGAGGATAGTATCAAGCCAATAAGCACATTCTGCACTACAAAATCAAGTACAATCGAATAAAAGCATAAATTCCAACCTAGAAACCTAATGCCACAACTAGGAGTGACATTTACATGGACATTTCATCAAACACTTGGCGTGCAATGTTAGATCACAAGTCATTTTAAAGTCAAAAGGAGAAAAAAAAGTGATCTTTAAACACATCTAGACATAAGAATCAAGAATGAGGATAGTATCAAGCCAATAAGCATATTCTGCACTACAAAATCAAGAACAATCGAATAAAAGCATAAATTCCAACCTAGAAACCGAATGCCACAATTAGGAGTGAAATTTACATGGACATTTCATTGAACACTTGGCGTACAATATTAGATCACAAGTCATTTACAAGGCAAAAGGAGAAAAAACAAGTGAACTTTAAAGATAACTAGGCATAAGAATCAAAATTGAGGATAGTATGAAGCCAATAAGCACATCTGCACTACAAAATCAAGAACAATCGAATGAAATCATAAATTCCAACCTTGTAACCGAATGCCACAATTAGGAGTGACATTTTCATGAACATTTAATTGAACACTTCGTGTGAAATGTTAGATCACAAGTCATTTTAAAGGCAAAAGAAGAAAAAACATGTGATCTTTAAACACATCTCGGCATAAGAATCAAGAATGAGGATAGAATCAAGCCAATAAGCACATTCTGCACTACAAAATCAAGAACAATCGAATAAAAGCATAAATTCCAACCTAGAAATGGATGAGGTATTTTCGGTGGTCGTTATACCTATCAAGGAATCCTTAACTTTACCAAACTCAGTAGAGCGGTAAGTAAGGGTCAAACCCACAGAGACTCGGTTAAGTGTGTTATTTCTTAAGTGCCAAGCAACTAATATGGGGGTTTATTGATTGAAAATCTAAATTACTATGCAAATTAAAACTAACTATGAATGCAAATATGATTGAGTTTAACAAATATGAGAAAAGCGTGTTCAACTAATTAGATCCATCATGATATTGCTTTATTGATCATTGATTCTCTTGATTCTCTCCTCACTTGAATAATCTATTGTGGATAATGATCCTACTAAGGACTAAAACCCAAACATCATATGTAGTTGATAGACGAACCAGTTCTAACAACCCTAATTATCTAATAACCTAGAAGACCTTCTAGATTCAATTAAATAACAGCATGAAGATTCAAGTTATCAATAGAAACAAACACTTAGAGCAACCAGACATCTAAGTGACTTGTGAATTTATTCCCTACTTTAATCAACATGTCCAACCGGTACTAAATCAATTAAAGTCTACTCTTGATCAGATTAACTCCAACCGGTAATTAATCAGATTCAGTTGTAAATTAACCTAGAAATTCTATTAGGTAGCTAATCTAATAAAACCCTAGAATACTTCTGATTCAATTAAGCACAGGGAATAATTTCTATTCTAGTTCATTGAGAATCAATTAAACCTCACAATCATACACAAATCATAACTTCACTAATTAGCCAAACACAAAGGAAAATTAGCAATGCATAATTGAGATTGAAATCAAACTTACAAGAGGTTCAAAGATTGCTCCTTTGAGAAAACTCTCTCCAAAGAAACCCTAGCCTCCAAAGTTGATCAAAAGTTATCTAAAAATAAACTAACTTAAAGTATTTATATGTCTCTAAAAATCACCCACATAAGATATAATAACCCTACAACTCGGAAATCATAAGCCCAAATATCAACATATCAAAGCCAAAACCAATCTTTGGCCCAAACTTGCGTCCGTGAGAAACGCCAGATTGCGCGGCTTGGCTCGGTATTGCGCGGCCGCGCAATGTCTTCCCCGCGCAATTGGCTCTCAGATGGGATTGTGCGGGCTGCTACGCGGCTTCGATCCCGCGCCCTTGGTTCTTGACTTGGCTCGGTTCTTTCTTCTTTGGGCTCTTCTCCTAGCATGTCCTAGCTTCCTTAGCTTGCTTGACTCGTCCACCACCACCATGATCCATCTGCACTCGCCCAGCTGTTGCTCCTGAACCTAAAAACCTGTAAAACCGAGCAAACCAGCGCATAATACCCGACAACACAAAAACCTAAAAACTACATAAAAACTAACCAAAACCTAACCAAAACATATATAAAACATGCATCTAAACTACTCCTATATGCAAGCTATCAAATTCCCCCATGCTTAACCCTTGCTTGTCCTCAAGCAAGACATAAATCAATCACACCATAGAAATGCAATCTTACATCCATTTCAAGTCAAACAAACATTTCACATATAATTAAAAACTCAACCAAGACTTCTCAGCATGCATTATAACTAGCAAAAAGTAAAGACCATTCATTCATTCTAGACCTCACCGAGGAAATTGTGTTTTGCACTCAACACTCAAGTGTATAAAGGGTATGTGTTTCACTCAAAATCAACCATGAAAACTAGACTACCATATGCTTGCATCAGAGTTCTAAATCTCCACCGTTGGGGATGAAATACATAACAAAAATCATGAGGTCTTTTTCCGGCTTGTAATGGGGCCAAGGTAAAGAGAAATTTGGAAGGGATAATATTTGGCATGTGGTGCTAAATCCGGGATAAAGAACTAATCCTAAACCCAATTCAACACTTTCTTCTCAACTTCCTCCAAACTTCTTTCTACCGACTCATTACAATTACATTAAAGCACTTTGCTTCTTTTTTTTCCTTTGCTTTTGCCTCTTTTCAACTCTTTCTTGCTTTGCTAATGAAGACTAATAACATTTAAGCACTTTGCTTTTGCTTATTTTGCAACAAACTTCATCTTCATTTTTTTTTCAACTTTGAACACAAGAGTTTATTTCCTCTTTTTCTACCTTTTTCATCCAACTCCCCCATACTTATACATAACTCACACAATACAACCAAAACCTAAAGTTCTAAATCCCGGATTATGGGTCAAGCTTATTCGGCTATGGATCATTTTGTGGAGCTAATAAAAATAGGCTTAAGGCTCAAATAAGTGGGGTGTCAAAAACATGGATCTTGTAAGGTAGGAAGGGAAATAATAGGCTATAAAGAAACATTGCCTCAATCACTTTAATGTCATGCATTCAATCATATAAAGCAGCCTCAAAATAGAGTATTTACGCAAGTTCTAGAGCTAGATAATCATGGTAATACACTCAAGAATGTAAAGAACAAATATATCATGAAAGGCCAAAAATAATCTCACAAGGCTAACTTTTTTGTCTAGAACTTCAGAATGAATCAACTACTCAAGCTAAATACATGCTCCATCCTATAATCAAGTCATTTAATCAATGATCATGCTTATATCATATCCACTTCAGTAAATCATGCAAATCATGGGTTAGAACTTATACTCAACTTAGAAACACAAGAGGAATCAAACAAAGTACTTTTGTGTCCTAGCCACGCTAATCAAGTCATTTAATGCAATATTTTTGTATTTTTTCAAATTTTTCAACTTATTTTCATTTTTCAGAATTTTAATCAATGCATGCAAAAACTTTAAACATGACCTAAACTAATGCAACTATATGCAATGCACAAGTAATCCCCTTCCCCCATGCTTAAAACATACTTTGTCCCCAAAGTATAGTAAAAAGATAAGGAAAGAGAAAAACTCACAGAACCTAGTTGTTTGGCGGGTAATAAGGCGGAAAATCCTGTGGTGGCGGTGGCTGGTACTCCGGATGAACCTCTGCCTGCGGTGGATAGTATGGTGGAATCTCCTGAGCTGGTGGTGGCTGGTATGGTGGGAATTGAGGATACGGTGGATCTGGAAAGGCGTACTGCGGATAAGACTGATGAGGAGGATAACCCGCTGAACGCCAACCATCCAATCTAGTGTTGAGCAATCTGAACTGCTCATCCTGGCGGGCCTGAAAAGCAGCAAACTGCTGATCCTGATGAGTCTGATATGATGTGAACCTCTGATCCACATAACCTCGCATGTTCTGGAAGCCTTGATCGATGTGATACGTTATACTGTTGTAGCGCTGCGTGTTGTCCAGCTGCATCTGTCTCATCATCTCCATCATCTGGTTGTACTGCGTATCAGAATACTAATGGTCACCTCCAGCAGGTACAGATTGTCGCTGCTGGGTATCCTCCTCAGACTCCTCCTCCTCCTCTATGTCTTCAGCCTCAGCAGACTCTTCCTCTTCCTCTTCTTCTTCTTCCTCAGCCATAGTGAAATCCTCATCCATTTCCTCCTCTTCAGACTCCTCAACAATAATAGGGGCCTTATTTTTACCTCTAACTAGGCCCCTGACAGTTATTACATCCAAATCTTCATCCCGGGCTTCAATGTACCAGTTAGCCGGGCTGTTTCCAATCTTGACTCGGCTCTCATCAGGAAGCTTCATTGCTCGCCCAGAATCCCCAAGCACCCAGTAGTAGGAGTTCCTGTACAAATATAGGACACCCATCTTCTTAAGCATAGTGAAGTTGATTGCCACCGGTGGGATGTCAACTCGTAACCTGCTCAGATCAACGCCAAAGTGCTTGGCCAGATGGGTCACAATCCCACCAATATAGATAGCTCCTCCACCCTTGTTTGCAACATGGTACATATGATTCATCAGCATGGCACCCATACTCATCCTTTTTTTCTTTCAGCAAAGCAGCCAATACATCCACATCTTCCTTTAGGCAATTGTTTCCACCTTCACCCTGTCCATTCATGCTACCAGAAATAAATCGTTGAAAAACTTTGATGGCGGGATGAGTGATGGGAGAAGCCTTTTCATGGGTTGGGTTATAAGTTCTTCTCCTTGTTATGGCTCTCCAAAAATGTTTATCAGCCCATGTAGCACCAGTTTCAGTAAGCACGACATCATTGTCATAAATATGAAGGAACCCAAATGCCTGGTTGACCTCTTTCAAGGTCATCTTCCTCCTGACACCTCCGAGCCAGAACTTAATCTCCCCTTCTCTTCTGAAATCAATGGACAAGGTACTCAGAAACTCTAGTGTTAACCCCTTGTAAGTTGGTTCACACAGCTTCAAGAACTCGCCCATTCGTAGAGGCGCCCCTATCTCATTCAACAGATGAGCAATTCCGATCTCATTCATCAGGTTCCAGTCAATGAACCTAGTTGATGCCCATTTCCTATCCTTCAGAAGCTCAAATCTGATCACATGATTGTTCTTTGCCAAACTGATCCCAAACGTTTCTTGGGTATTTTCTCCCACCACAGCAGAGGGAGCATAAGGGGCTCGGGATGATGATGCAATATCTCTTCTACTTCTTTTCGGAGCCATTTATATCAGAAATTTATAGAAACCTGCACAACACCATAAACGGACCAAGCAAACACAATTTTTGTTGTCCCGGCAAGGACAACCACAACAATATTTCACAAATAATCGCTCAAACACTCACTTCCCCCACTACCTAGAACAATTTAATCAAAATTTAATTAAATTTTAATCAAATTATGGGTGGATTTCGGATTTATGCAGAAAGCTCAAATAAAACACGAATCTATGCTAGAATCATGCAATAAACAAACTTTTGTGAAGAACTTAAGCCTAAATCCGAGCCTAAGGGGGTTAAATTCGGGTTTTTAGAACAAAACCTAAATCTAGATCTATTCTTCTAAAACCGGAATTTAGAATGAGATTTGAGAAATCTTACTTGAATCCCGCTTGATTTTGAGTTGTTTGCTTGATTGAGGGTGAAATCCCGACTTGAAATAGCTTGACTGGAGCTTGGATGGTCTTCAATGGAGGATTGAGAGAGTGGTAGAAGAAGGGAAGGCGGCGTAATAAGAGGGGGAAAGAGGGAATGAACTCGGGTTTTGTTAAAAGGCCTCCCGAAAAATTAGCAATTGCGCGGCTTGACACAGAATTGCGTGGCCGCGCAATTGCGAAGCCGCGCAATTGCCTCCCAGTTGGGATTGCACGGCTTTGGGCCTCAGGATTGCGTGGCCGCGCTTTTAGCAGCCCAAGCCGCGCAATTGCAATTGAGTTGCAATGCTCGGCTTGGCTACAGATTGCTTGGCCACACAATTTTTTTTGTCCCTCTTCCGAGTATTTCTGTACTTCATGGCTTGCCGAGTTTATCTAAAATTTGAGGATTATTTCTACCTAAACTAACTAATAAAAACAAAATTTGCAAAACAGAAAACAAAATCAAAGCAAAATTATCCTAAAACATGGGTTGCCTCCCAAGAAGCGCTTGTTTAACGTCTTTAGCTTGACGTAAAAAGGATATTAAGAAGGATACGAGCTATGGAATTCGACCTCCTTCCCATCGAATCCCATCTTCAATGTGCCCTGCGGTATGTCGATCCTTGTATTCGCAGTTTTCAAAAATGGTCGTCCTAGCAACATTGAAATTTTTCCAACTCCCGATCCCATGTCCATCACTAGAAAGTCAGCCGGAAACTTCAAGCAATCCACCGTAACCCATACATCATCAATTTTTCCTTTAGGCCTTACAGTGGAATGATCAGCCAACTCTACTATGGTCCGAGTTTCTTTTAATGGTCCCATACCAAGTTTCTCATATAGGGACGAAGAAATCACATTGACAGATACACCTAAATCAATTAAAGCTTCATTCACTTTGGTGCTTCCAATAGTGCAAGGGATAGTGAACATGCCAGGGTCACTGCACTTCTCGGGCAAATGCTTTTGAAACACAGCAGACACATGTTCTTTTTCTTTGACTTGCTTCTCACTTTTCTCCTTCTGTCCCCTTTTCAGAGTACACAACTCTTTCAAGAACTTGGCATACCGAGGTACACTCTTGATTAGATTTAGTAGCGGGACATTAACTTTGCATGTACTGAAGACCTCGAACAGTTCTTTGTCATTCTTTAATTTCCGAGTTTCTTTCAAGGCCTCTGGAAATGGTGGGACAGGCACATAGGCTTTCGGAAGGGGTTCAGAGTTGCCTTTCAGATTGCCCAGATTGCGCGGCGTCGCGCCTGATTGCACGACCGCGCTTTCACCCTTGATCCCGCGCAATCCCAACTGGGAGCACATTACGCGGGTTGCACATTGCGCGGCCGCGCTTTTAGCGGCCAAGCCGCGCAAATTCGAACCCAGAAGCCGAATGCCACATTTAGCAGTGACATTTACAAAGCCATTTCATCGAACACTTGGCGTACAATATTAGATCAGAAGTCATTTTAAAGGCAAAAGGAGAAAAAAGAAGTGAACTTTAAAGACATCTAGGCATAAGAATCAAGATTGAGGATAGTATGAAGCCCATAAGCACATTCTGCACTACAAAATCAAGAAGAATCGAATAAAAGCATAAATTCCAACTTAGAAACCGAATGCCACAATTAGGAGTGACATTTACATGGACATTTCATCGAACACTTGGCGTGCAATGTTAGAAATCAAGTCATTTTAAAGGCAAAAGGACAAAAAAATAGTGATCTTTAAAGACATCTAGGCATAAGCGTAAAGAATGAGCATAGTATGAAGCCAATAAGCACGTTCTTCACTAAAAAACTAAAGACGTATCGAATAAAAGCATAAATTCGAACATAGAAACCGAATGCCACATTCAGGAGTGACATGGACATTGTTGGGACCTCTGGTTCTAAACAACGGATCAACGATTCAATTCTCTTAAGTTTTGATAATGACAAACACCATAGGGAACTAATGTCGTTTGTTCAAGTATTTCTAAGGAACAAAGGTACAGCCAAGAACTCCTACGAATGACCAAAAGCCACTGCAGGCCACAATAAAGAGTTTCCATCAAGGGAACTCTGAAGAGGAAAGTTCCCATGAAGTGGGAACTCTCAGAAACAATCAAGAGAACACAAGCTTACAACGATGAAGAGTTTTCATCAAGGGAACTCTGAAGAAGTCAGTTCCCATGACATGGGAACTCACATGTGAGGACAACGACCGTTCAGCGCAGATCGCGGGATTCTGTCTCAGACAGCCCGAGGGAACAGTCTGAGGATCAGACTGTCACGCTTCATCCAACGGTCCGATTGATCCAAGAAGTTGACCTAGTTCAAACCAAAGTCACATGTGAAGAAAGTACAACTTGGGCATCAAGCAAAGGGCATTTTGGACACAAACGAAAGATGCAATCAATATAAGTAAGTCATTCAAAATCCTCCAAGCGGAGGTAGAGGTTTACCCATACAACTAGTTGGTTGTAGTGGGGTTCCTCTATAAAGGAACTGTGCCTTTTACTGTTTTTATTACTCGCGATTATTTACTTCCGCTGCCTTGGGAACAGCTTAATTGCCAGTTCCCAAGCTCACTGCTAACCGGTTACGATCCAACAATTGGTATCAGAGCTTGCGCTCTAGATTTGTGTTAGCATCGCAGGTGTCAAAATGGCTCAGGAACTTACTCAGGTGGGGAACAATACCAGTAAGCCACCAAGGCTTATCACAGGAAGATTTGAAAGCTGGCAACGCGACATGAAGGATTGGATGCGTGGCCAAGACTACCAATCCTGGTGTGTCATCGAAAGGGGGAACTTCGAAATCGATCCAGCTATTGTCAACGACCTCTCAAAGTGGGGTCCCAACGAGTACAAGTGCATGGAGGCAAACTACAAAGCAAAACAGTATCTAAAGAGGTCCATGTGTGTACAAGATTGTGACAGGGTTGCAAACCTTGACACAACCAAGGAAATGTGGGAAGCCATCCAACAAATGCACGTTGGGAACTCAGATCTCAGAGAAGATCTTCAAATGAATGCAAAAAGGGATTTCTACAACTTCCAAATGGAAATGGGAGAGTCCGTCGACAGCTACCAATCCCGATTTGAAGGACTTTGCACTAAGATGGAAGGATTGGGGATCACAAAAGAAGAAATCACCCACAAAATGAAGGTCCAACAGCTCTTCAATGGATTGACTGGAGAATGGGCAAACGAGAGAACGATGTTCAAGGAAAACCCAGAAAATCGAACGCTTATGCTCCATCAATTATTTGGAAAGCTAGTGGGACATGAGAAGAGGAAGATCGATGATAAGGAACAAACTCGAGCTCATCGAGGGATCGCACTCAAGATCGAAAAGATGCTCAAATCAACCCAAGAACAACATGAAGACTCCGAAGAAGAAGAGGATGAAGAGCTAGTTCTTGTAACAAAGGCTCTTCGAAACTTCTACAAAGGAAAGTCTCAACGGAACAGTGGGAACTGGGGAAAGGGACAGAGTTCCCAAAGAAAGCCCACAGAGAAGGATCTCTCAGAAGTGACTTGCTACAAATGCAACAGGAAAGGACATTTTGCGAAGGAATGTCCACAAGGAACTGATGGCTGGAAGCAAGGAAAGAAGGTCTACATCGCTACCTGGAGCGATGATGAAGACGAAGATCCTGAGTCATGGGCACTCCCAGACATGTGTGGCATGGCCATAGGAGAAACCACTGGGGAACAACCCAGTGAGGTAACCACTGAAACTGTTCTTGATTCCTTGAGTAACTATGAAAAACCTGAGTTGTTGAAAATTCTTTCAAGTCTTGTCAAATATAACATAAAACTGCAAAACAAGTTGGAAAAACAGGAACACATAAATTCTCAATTAGTTGGCCTTGAGCCCTGTCCCAACTGCATATCCCTTCTAGAAAAACTCAAGTCTCATGTGTCTCACATCGTAGACCTAGAGAGAGAAATCAAAACTCTAGAGAAAGATGAGAACACCCTCTTGCAAAACCTGAGTAAGACTCCAGAACATCTTGAAGCCTCTAGTTCCCAAATTAAGTTTGTCCCAGCTAGATATGGCATAGGATACAAAGGTGAGTGCTCCAAGAACGGAAAGTCACCCCTGAGCGAACATGAGATCCATGAGTGTAGGGCCTTAGAACTCCAGTGCGAGAAACAGAAAAATGCTCATCTCAAGGAGAAAATCAGGGTCCTAGAGAGTGGAAACAATGGTGAGAAAGACTACTATACTGGGAACTCTAGACATAGAATCTATGTCAAAATTGCTAAGGGAAATGGGTCTCGAGTGTACAACAAAGAAACCATGGATAGGAACCGTATCCAGAGACCACACCCAAAATACTACCTGGGAGAATACTACAAGACATGTTGGAACTGTCGTGCTCATGGGCACTATAAGGATGCATGTCCCAAGAAGAGAGCCCAAACCCCTAGAAGCCATGAGTTCCCAAACAGACAAAAACGTCATGCTCATCACCAAAGGAACTCCAACTCTCAAAATTCCAAAGACATCAACATTTCTGACTATATCTTGAATGAAAATGTTTTCCCTTGCAAGGGACCTAGCAATAGTCATCTTGCCTGGGTCTCAAAACACTAACTTTTCCTTGTAGGTGGCAGTGAGAGGGAACAGTACATGGTTCATAGATAGTGGATGCTCGAACCATATGACAGGAAACAAGGATATCCTCATCTCACTCCACACTCATGCCGAAGGAGGCCACGTCTCATTTGGCAACAAGAACAAGGGAGAAGTTATTGGAAAAGGAGAAGTGTTGCTCAATAGATCTATTAAAGTTAGCAACGTAAATCTGGTAAAGGATCTGGGATACAATATGCTGAGTGTCTCCCAGATGTGTGATCAAGGGAACAACATCGTCACTTTCGACTCAGATGAATGTCTCGTCATCAACAAGAAGACCAACAAAGTAATTCTGAGAGGAAGAAGATACAACAATGTGTATGTGGTGGACACCAACTTTGAACCACCAATGAAGCTGTGCCTTGCGAGTTCCCAAGATGACACGGAACTCTGGCATCGAAGACTGGGACATGCTGGTGTAAATCAAATCCTGAAGCTTTATCTACAGGATCTGGTCATTGGTCTTCCACGAATCAATCTCGAAGGAGTCAAAATGTGTGAAGCATGTGTTCGAGGGAAACAGACCAGGACCTCCTTCAAACCCAAGAATGTGGTAAGCACAACCAGGTCCCTGGAGTTAATTCACATGGATCTCTGTGGTCCCATGAGAATAGCTAGCTACGGTGGAAAAAGGTACATGTATGTTTTAATTGATGATTTTTCAAGATACACCTGGGTTATTTTCTTGAAGGCAAAATCACAAGCGTTTGAAGAATTTGAGCCCTTCATCAAAAGAACAGAAGTAAGCTTGGGGCTGAAACTGAAAGCAATCAGATCTGATCATGGAACTGAGTTTCGAAACTCGGAGTTCCTAAACTTCTGTGAGAAAAATGGGATCTCTCACAACTTTTCAGCACCTCGCACTCCTCAGCAAAATGGAGTGGTCGAGAGAAAGAACAGAACTCTGGAGGACATGGCTAGAACCATGATGATCGAAAGTGGAGTTCCTGAGTACTTCTGGACTGAAGCCATCTCCACAGCTACATACATCCTAAATCGAGCCATGACAAGGCCCCTTATCAACAAGACCTCCTATGAGCTCATCAAAGGGAGAAAACCAAACATCTAAACTTGAGAACATTTGGTTGCACATGCTTTGTTCACAACAACGGCAAAGACAATCTTGGCAAATTCGACCCCAGGAGCGACGAAGGGATCTTCCTGGGATACTCATCACAAAGCAAGGCTTACAGGGTCTACAATAAAAGAACCAAGAAGATAGAGGAAAGCATTCATGTCGTCTTCAATGAAAAGTCTATAAAGATGGGAACCGAGACCCAAGGGAAAGGAACTCTGTTCAAGTTAGTCAGACATGAAGACGAGGATGATGACGAGGATGAGCCAAGGAAAAGGGATGAAGACTATCCAAGTGCAAGCAATATCCCACAACCAGGGAACAACGACGAAGGTCCAACCCTCACTAATCAAACCTCCCTCGAGGCTCCTTCCTCAGAAGAACTACAAGACACCTCGAACTCTCTCGAGGTCCCCTCTTCAGGGAACAACTCTGCTGTTCCCCAAGACAATACCCTGCCAGAATCAAGTATTCAAGGGGAACAAAGAGGGAACCTGCCAGAAATCTCTGAAGAAACATCAAATGAAGAAGCTGGAGATGAGAGTTCCCATGACAAAGAAACACCAACTGAGGATGATACACATGCAAAGGAACTCACTCATACAAGAACCTTTCAACAAAGGAAGGACCACCCCCTTGAGAACATCATCTCCCCTCTTGATAAAGGTGTGCAAACTCGTTCCTCTCTCAATAATTTTTGTGCTTTTAACGCGTTTATTTCAATGGTGGAACCCAAAAATATCAAAGAAGCATTAAAGGACCCAGATTGGATTCAAGCCATGCAAGAGGAACTCCACCAATTCGAGAGGAACAAAGTTTTGAAGCTAGTTCCTAGGCCCAAAAACAAGAACATCATAGGAACTTGATGGGTCTTTAGGAACAAGCTCGATGATACTGGAGCTGTAGCAAGGAACAAGGTTAGGTTAGTAGCACAAGGATACAGGCAAGAGGAAGGGATTGACTACGATGAGACCTTCGCACCAGTTGCCCGGATCGAGGCAATCAGACTCCTCATCGCCTATGCCACTCACAAGGGATTCAAACTTTATCAAATGGATGTGAAAACAGCCTTCCTAAATGGACATCTCAAGGAAGAAGTGTATGTGGCACAACCTCCTGGATTCGAAGATGAGAAACTACCCAACCATGTCTATTTCCTAGAAAGGGCCCTTTACGGACTCAAACAAGCTGCCCGAGCTTGGTATGACTGGTTTGCTCAATTCCTCTTGTCCCATGGATACATTCGTGGTTCCATAGACAAGACTTTGTTTTTAAAGAAAGAATCTAAAGACATCTTGATTGTGCAAGTATATGTTGATGACATTGTGTTTGGAGCAACTAACGAAACTCTTGTAGAGAAGTTTAAGGACCTCATGAGCAGTGAGTTTGAGATGAGTCTCATTGGGGAACTCACGTTCTTCTTGGGACTTCAAATATCCCAAACAAAGGAGGGAACAAAGATTCATCAACAGAAATACATCAAGGAAATGTTCGTGAAGTATGGAATGGAACACTCCAAACCCATCGACACTCCCATCTCACCAAATTCAAGGCTCAATGCGGATGAAACAGGTATTAGTGTGGACCAAAGGAACTATCGAGGTATGATCGGGTCCCTTCTCTACTTAACATCTAGTAGACCTGATATAATGTTCTCTGTATGTCTTTGTCCTCGTTTTCAAGCTAACCCCAAGGAATCACACCTGAAAGAGGTGAAGAGAATTTTCAGGTATCTCAAAGGGAATGATAACTTGTGCCTATGGTATCCAAGGAACAACTCCCTTGAGCTCATTGCATACACAGGTGCAGATTTTGCAGGGCACTTGGTTGACAGAAAGAGCACATCAGGAATGGCCCAGTTTCTAGGGTCATGCTTAGTCTCGTAGGGATCTAAAAAGCAAAACTCAGTGGCACTCTCCACAGCTGAAGCCGAATATGTGGCTGCCGCATCATGCTGTTCCCAGGTTCTATGGCTTAAGTCACAACTCCAGGATTACGGTATGTCTTTTGGCCCAGTTCCCATACTCTGTGATAACACTAGTGCCATAAACATTTCCAAAAATCCAGTGCATCATTCTAGAACTAAGCATATTGATATAAGGCCTCACTTTCTACGTGACAATGTCGAAAATGGGAACATCTCGATGGAACACTGTAGAACATCTCGATAGACGTCCCTACCAGCGTTTTTGAATTCTTCTAGTGATGATAACTCTAAACTAAACAAGTCCCTGTTTGTCTCTCTCTCAATGCCTGACTAGTTTATATAAGATTGCATGATAGGGAACTTGGATTTATTGCTTTCACTATGCCATGATTACTAGTCTAGAGAAAAATGTGTACAAAGGAACTCTATTACTTTTGGCCCAAAATGATCAACCAGAGTTCCCTTTATCCCTCATTACAAGCCACCATGACGGTTGATCATATGACCCACCCTAAGCTAGGGACCAGACAAATGCTTCTCATGAGCCAAAATATTTCCTTTATCGAGTTGCAAATTGTCTGGTTCCCTTTGAGTTCCCTAGCCCCACAAATAGATGAGTGTGAAGTTTCCTTAACCACTTCACTCCCCCTGACCTTGATAAGATCATGGGAACTGATGCATCTACAAAGGGAACGCTGACTAATCTGCAAAGAAAAACCGTCACTTGGGAAGCGGACTTTTGTGTCAGAGGCTCTGAAGCGTTAAAGGCCAAGTATTCAAAATTTGAAAAGGACTTCCCAAGAGATCGTGACGCGTGTCCAGAGGCGTGCTTGAGAAGTTGAAACGGCGCCCCACGTTCATTGGGAAACGGTTATCGAGGTTATTCCACTTCCCTTTCTACCCTTCATCTCCTCTCTCCTTTAAAACCCCTCTTTGCCATTTTTGGGCCCTTTATTCCCTCTTACATCTCTGTCAATCGTCTTCCCCAAATCTCTTTCACTCTCTTTTCAAGAAACCTCCAAAACCTCCCAATCTCTTACAAAAATGGCCCCTCAACACACCTTCGCCCAGATCAAAGCGTGGGTACATGCCAATCCTCGCATCCTCTTCGTCTCTCAAATAAAAGAGATCGATCAAGAATCGGACCCAACGATGAAGGATGTTCTTATCCAAGGGTTGTACAATCAAGTAATCCCCTTCTTGCCCCCTCCTCCTCAGGCCGACGAAACCGTCTCCTGGACCTCTTCCTCCTCCGAATCTCTTCCTCTCCCTCCTCCAAACGCCAACACCTCCTCCGGAGTTGTCATCGTTGACAACTTTGGAGACGCTCGCCCCTCAATCAATGAAAAACCCCATAAATCTAAACACCGCCATTCATCCAAACGCTGTCACTCATCACGACCCCACCAAATCCAAAAAGCGTAAACACTCTGAGGCCTCTGAATTCTCGGAGCCCAGAAAGAAGGCTTTCTTCAAGTTTGAGGACTACCTGAACTGCTCCAAGGAGAGTTCTTGTGCTCCCAAACCTCCTTACCCTTTCCCTTCCGACGATGGGACCTCCGAACCCCAGAGTCTACTCCCCTCTTCCTCCTCCATCCCTCCTCTTCAAATCGAGGGACCTCCCAAACCTCCTCCCACAAAACGACCAACTCCTCCTCCGCCACCTTCTCCAGTTCCCGCCACGATGGGAACTCCACCATCCCAACCTTCTTCACTTCCTCCCGTTCCCATCATTACGGGATCTCCAACTCCACCTTCACCTCACAAAACTCCTTCTCCTCCCTCCTCACCAAAACACATTTCCACCACTCCCATTTCTACTTCGGGGATCTCTACTCCTCAGGTCACCAGATCCCTTCCCCCCCCTTCCACTCAACTAACCACCCCTCTTCCTTCTTCTCCTCTCCCCTCTTCCATCACATCTCCCACCACCACCAAACTCCCCTCTCCCTCACCATCCAAAAGTACCGTCGCTCTCACCTCAAACGACGACGATCTTCCTCTCTCTGTGGTCATCGGCAAAATGATCAAGGACCCTCCTCAGATCATCATGGGAACTCTGGAGGAGGAAGCCCAGCTCAAGGCAATCGAGGAAGAGCTCAATCGGGGCACCTCTGAGCACAAAGTCTCCCAAGGGACAAAGTCCCCAGAAAAGGTGGCTCCCGAAGAGCCCAAGGAGAGTAGGGACCTCACACCAGCTGGAGGTGATGAGGCAACAACGAGTCATCCTGAAGATGACGCGGAGGGCTCAAGCTCGAGCTCCTCCGAGGAAGAAGGGACCTCCCAAGGTGAGGTCGACGAAGAAGAAGAAGCTCCAGTTGCTAAGGAGCCAACACGGATCCCTACACCTGGACACCAAATGGTGGTGTCCACGAGTTCCCAACCACCAAGGGACCGAGTGCTTATGATTGAAGCGGCTGCACCTCCTCAACAGAAAGGACCTCGCACGGTCTCTAGGGGGAACACATCTAAAAGCACTTCAAGGAAGGGGAAGGGGACCACCAAGCATCATGTCGATGAGCGCAAGAAGCTTCTTCCTCACCTCATTGTTTCAGAAGAAGTGCTGACTGAAAATGGTCTAGGGGAACTGTGGGACCTGATCAAGGCCCAGGGCTGGGAGAGACTCTGCCAAGAGACTGTGAGCGTAGATCCCTCACAAGTGCGTCGATTCTACAACAAATTCACCATCACCAACGACGGCACTCAGGGAACTCTCTCCCACGAGTCGACGAGTTCATTTTTCAAGGTCGACAATCCGCCTTCAACTCCAGGTCCCTGGTCAAGGGCTCAGCGAGGTGCCCAGCAAGCTCTGGGGCGACTTCAACAGCGCCGAGGTGTGCAACACAATCTTCGAGGGTCGGGTTCCCTCTAAAGTCCTCTCGACGCATCACCTATCCTTGGTTGCCAAGCTCGCTCACCAATTCATCATCAACGTGGTGATCCCGCGTCAAGAGAAGCGCTTGGTCGTCAACATCCCAGATGCCATCATCCTCTACCACTTCCTCCTCAAGAAGCCCATAAAACTTCCCCGAATAATCCTTGGGCACATGGAGAAGTGCATGGCCTCCAAGTCCCACTCCCTTCCCTACTCCGGGCTGATCAAGAAGCTCCTACAAAAAGAGGGTCTTTACGACGCCTCTAAAGACGAAATCGAGCTTGGAAGGGAACTGGACATTACAGTTGCCCAGAAGATGAGGCACTCGGAGCCTGTAGAGGAGACGGCTCCCCTAGAGTCTGGTCCACAAGAGGGGAACTCTCCAGTGTTGCTCCGCATTGCCAACACCCTCGACCAGATTGCTAGGGACCAAGCAGAGTTGGCTAGAGGACAAGAAAAGCTTACACAAGTCCTTACGCGCCTCTGTGACGCCCTGTTCCCTCAGAACCCATGATCTCCCCCTTCGTGTTCTCTTAATCCAACAATGACCACAAATTGTACTTGGGTTCCCATTGTACATATTATCTTAAGTAATGAAATGGTCTTTATTTTGATTGCGTGTTCCCTTCCTTCCTATTGCTTTGCTTATTTTCGATGATGTCAAAAGGGGGAAAGACAAAAAATGCGAGATGAGTTAAAAGTTTAAGTTATCACAGACCACGCATAAGCTAAGGGGGAACAACTGCATAAAAAGCTTAATAGGAACTATGTGTCTCACCAGAAGTGGCTCCCTAAATCTAAGTGTTTCAGCAAAAAATAACTCTCCCAAATTATACTTAGGAACTCATCAGCATATCATTCATTGAAATACTTGTATTTTTGTGATGGGTTTGTCATCATCAAAAAGGGGGAAATTGTTGGGACGTTGTTGGGACCTCTGGTTCTAAAAAACGGATCAACGATTCAATTCTCTTAAGTTTTGATAATGACAAACACCATAGGGAACTAATGTGGTTTGTTCAAGTATTTCTAAGGAACACAGGTACAACCAAGAACTCCTACGAATGACCAAAAGCCACTGCAGGCCACAATGAAGAGTTTCCATCAAGGGAACTCTAAAGAGGAATGTTCCAATGAAGTGTGAACTCCCAGAAACAATCAAGAGAACACAAGCTTACAACGATGAAGAGTTTCCATCAAGGGAACTCTGAAGAAGTCAGTTCCCATGACATGGGAACTCACATATGAGGACAACGACCGTTCAGCGCAGATCGCGGGATTCTCAGACAGCCCGAGGGAACATCTGAGGATCAGACTGTCACGCTTCATCCAACGGTCCGATTGATCCAAGAAGTTGACCTAGTTCAAACCAAAGTCACATGTGAAGAAAGTACAACTTGGGCATCAAGCAAAGGGCATTTTGGACACAAACGAAAGATGCGCCTGCCCAAGCTCATTGGACTATAAAGCCAAATGAATAGTACTCGGTCTGAGTACTTCTCCCAGAACTTACAAACACCCACATCAGAGAAAAGAAAGAAAAGGAAGAGAAGTCCCCGCCGACGAGTGTGTGATCTCGACGACGGTGAAGTTGAAGTTCCCAGGAGCAAGGGAACTGAGAAGTCATCGTAAGGTTTGAGTTACTTGTGTTTTGCTGTTGTGAGCTTAGGAACTCAGTTGAGAGGATTTACTAGTGTTGCTAGAGTTAGGAAGAACTTGTAGGAACAGAGAAGTGTAAATCCGGTTGTGTAACTAAGGAACAAAGCAATCAATATAAGTAAGTCATTCAAAATCCTCCAAGCGGAGGTAGAGGTTTACCCATACAACTAGTTGGTTGTAGTGGGGTTCCTCTATAAAGGAACTGTGCCTTTTACTGTTTTTATTACTTGCGATTATTTACTTCCGCTGCCTTGGGAACAGCTTAATTGCCAGTTCCCAAGCTCACTGCTAACCGATTACGATCCAACAGACTTTTCATCGAACACTGGACGTACAATGTTAGCTCAAAAGTCATTTTAAAGGCTAAAAGAGAAAAAACAAGTGAACTTTAAAGACATCTAGGCATAAGAATCAAGAATGAGGATAATATCAAGCCAATAAGCACATTCTACACTACAAAATAAAGAACAATCGAATAAAAGAATAAATTCGAACCTAGAAACTGAATGCCAAATTTAGGAGTGACATTTACATGGACAATTCATCGAACACTAGGCGTACAATATTATATCGCAAGTCATTTTAAAGACAAAATGAGAAAAAACAAGTGAACTATAAAGGCATCTAGGAATAACAATCAAGAATGAGAATAGTATGAAGCCAATAAGCACATTCTGCATTTAAAAATCAAGAACAATCGAATAAAAGCATAATTCAAACCTAGAAACAAAATGCCACAATTACGAGTGACATTTACATGGACATTTCATCGAACACTTGGTGTACAATATTAGATCACAAGTCATTTTGAAGGCAAAAAGAGAAAAAACAAGTGAACTTTAAAGACTTCTAGGCATAGGATTTAAGATTGAGGATAGTATGAAGCCAATATACACATTTTGCACTACAAAATCAATAACAATCGAGTAAAAGCATAAAGTCGAACCTAGAAACTGAATGCCACATTTAGGAGTGACATTTATTTGGACATTTCATCGAACACTAGGCGTACAATATTAGCTCACAAGTCATTTTAAAGGCAAAAGGAGAAAAAACAAGTGAACTTTGAAGACATCTAGGCATAAGAATCAAGATTGAGGATAATATGAAGCCAATAAGCACATTCTACGCTACAAAATCAAGAACAATCGAATGAAAGCAGAAATTCCAACCTAGAAACCGAATGCCACAATTAGGAGTGACATTTACATGGACATTTGATTGAACACTTGGTGTTCAATGTTAGATCACAACTCTTTTTAAAGGCAAAAGGAGAAAGCACAAGTGCTCTTTAAACACATCTAAGCATAAGAATCAACAATGAGGATATTATCAAGCCAATAAGCACGTTATGCACTACAAAATCAATAACAATCGAATAAAAGCATAAATTCGAACCTAGAAACCGAATGCCACATTTAGGAGTGACATTTACATGGACATTTCATCGAACACTAGGCGTACAATATTAGATCACAAGTCATTTTAAAGGAAAAAGGAGAAAAATAACTGAACTTTGAAGACATCTAGGCATAAGAATCAAGATTGAAGATAGTATGAAGCCAATAAGCACATTATGCACCACAAAATCTAGAACAATTGAATGAAAGCATAAATTCCAACCTAAAAACCGAATGCCACAATTAGGACTGACATTTACATGGATATTTCATCGAACACTTGGCGTATAATATTAGATCACAAGTCATTTTAAAGGAAAAAGGAGAAAAAACAAGTACACCTTAAAGACATTTAGGCATAAGCATGAAGAATGAGCAAAGTATCAAGCAAATAAGCACATTGTCCACTACAAAATCAAGAGGTATCGAATAAAAGCATAAATTCAAACCTAGAAACCGAATGCATCAATTAGGAGTGACATTTACATGGACATTTCATCGAACACTTAGCGTGCAATGTTATATCACAAGTAATTTTAAAGGCCAAAGGAGAAAAAACAAGTGAACTTTAAAGACATCTATTCATAAGAATCAAGAATGAGGATAGTATGAAGCCAATAAGCCCATTCTGCACTACAAAATCAAGAACAATCGAATAAAAACATAAATTCCAAACTAGAAACCGAATGCCACAATTAAGAGCGACATTTACATGGACATTTCATCGAACACTGGACGTACAATGTTAGATCAAAAGTCATTTTAAAGGCAAAAAGAGAAAAAAACAAGTGAACTTTAAAGAAATCTAGGCATAAGAATCAAGAATGAGGATAATATCAAGCCAATAAGCACATTCTAAACTACAAAATAAAGAACAATCGAATTAAAGAATAAATTCGAACCTAGAAAACGAATGACACATTTAGGAGTGACATTTACGTGGATATTGAATCGAACACTTGGCGTACAATGTTAGATCAAAAGTCATTTGAATGGCAAAAGGAGAAAAAATAAGTGAACTTTAAAGACATCTAGGCATAAGAATAAAGAATGAGGATAGTATCAAGCAAATAAGCACATTTTGCACTACAAAATCGAGAACAATCAAATAAAAGCATAAATTCGAACATAGAAACCGAATGCCACAATTAGAAGTGACATTTACATGGACATTTCATCGAACACTTGGCGTACAATAATAGATCACAAGTCATTTTAAAGGCAAAAGGAGAAAATAAAAGTGAACTTTAAAGACATCTAGGCATAAGATTCAAGAATGAGGATAGTATCAAGCCAATAAGCACATTCTGCATTTCAAAATCAAGAACAATCGAATAAAAACATAAATTTCAATATAGAAACCGAATGCCACAATTAGGAGCGACATTTACATGGACATTTCATCGAACACTTGGCATGCAACGTTAGATCACAAGTCATTTTAAAGGCAAAAGGAGAAAAAACAAGTGAACTTTAAAAACATCTAGGCATAAGAATCAAGATTGAGAATAGTATGAAGCCCATAAGCACATTCTGCACAACAAAATCAAGAACAGTCGAATAAAAGCATAAATTACAACTTGGAAACCGAATGCCACAATTAAGAGTGACATTTACATGGACATTTCATAAAACACTTGGCGTACAATGTTAGATCACAAGTCATTTTAAAGGCAAAAGGACAAAAAACAAGTGATCTTTAAAGACATCTAGGCATAAGCATGAAGAATGAGCATAGTATGAAGCCAATAAGCACGTTCTTCACTAAAAATATAGACGTATCGAATAAAAGCATAAATTCAAAACTAGAAACTGAATGCCACATTTAGGAGTGCCATTTACATGGACATTTCATCGAACACTGGACGTACAATGTTAGATCAAAAGTCATTTTAAAGGCTAAAAGAGAAAAAACAAGTGAACTTTAAAGACATCTAGGCATAAGAATCCAGAATGAGGATAATATCAAGCCAATAAGCACATTCTACACTACAAAATAAAGAAAAATCGAATAAAAGAATAAATTCGAACCTAGAAACCAAATGCCAAATTTAGGAGTGACATTTACATGGACAATTCATCGAACACTAAGCGTACAATATTATATCGCAAGTCATTTTAAAGACAAAATGAGAAAAAACAAGTGAACTTTAAAGGCATCTAGGCATAAGAATCAAGAATGAGGATAGTATGAAGCCAATAAGCACATTCTGCATTTAAAAATCAAGAACAATCGAATAAAAGCATAATTCAAACCTAGAAACAAAATGCCACAATTACGAGTGACATTTACATGGACATTTCATCGAACACTTGGTGTACAATATTAGATCACAAGTCATTTTGAAGGCAAAAAGAGAAAAAACAAGTGAACTTTAAAGACTTCTAGGCATAGGATTTAAGATTGAGGATAGTATGAAGCCAATATACACATTTTGCACTACAAAATCAATAACAATCGAGTAAAAGCATAAAGTCGAACCTAGAAACTGAATGCCACATTTAGGAGTGACATTTATTTGGACATTTCATCGAACACTAGGCGTACAATATTAGCTCACAAGTCATTTTAAAGGCAAAAGGAGAAAAAACAAGTGAACTTTGAAGACATCTAGGCATAAGAATCAAGATTGAGGATAATATGAAGCCAATAAGCACATTCTACGCTACAAAATCAAGAACAATCGAATGAAAGCAGAAATTCCAACCTAGAAACCGAATGCCACAATTAGGAGTGACATTTACATGGACATTTGATTGAACACTTGGTGTTCAATGTTAGATCACAACTCTTTTTAAAGGCAAAAGGAGAAAGCACAAGTGCTCTTTAAACACATCTAAGCATAAGAATCAACAATGAGGATATTATCAAGCCAATAAGCACGTTATGCACTACAAAATCAATAACAATCGAATAAAAGCATAAATTCGAACCTAGAAACCGAATGCCACATTTAGGAGTGACATTTACATGGACATTTCATCGAACACTAGGCGTACAATATTAGATCACAAGTCATTTTAAAGGAAAAAGGAGAAAAATAACTGAACTTTGAAGACATCTAGGCATAAGAATCAAGATTGAAGATAGTATGAAGCCAATAAGCACATTATGCACCACAAAATCTAGAACAATTGAATGAAAGCATAAATTCCAACCTAAAAACCGAATGCCACAATTAGGACTGACATTTACATGGATATTTCATCGAACACTTGGCGTATAATATTAGATCACAAGTCATTTTAAAGGAAAAAGGAGAAAAAACAAGTACACCTTAAAGACATTTAGGCATAAGCATGAAGAATGAGCAAAGTATCAAGCAAATAAGCACATTGTCCACTACAAAATCAAGAGGTATCGAATAAAAGCATAAATTCAAACCTAGAAACCGAATGCATCAATTAGGAGTGACATTTACATGGACATTTCATCGAACACTTAGCGTGCAATGTTATATCACAAGTAATTTTAAAGGCCAAAGGAGAAAAAACAAGTGAACTTTAAAGACATCTATTCATAAGAATCAAGAATGAGGATAGTATGAAGCCAATAAGCCCATTCTGCACTACAAAATCAAGAACAATCGAATAAAAACATAAATTCCAAACTAGAAACCGAATGCCACAATTAAGAGCGACATTTACATGGACATTTCATCGAACACTGGACGTACAATGTTAGATCAAAAGTCATTTTAAAGGCAAAAAGAGAAAAAAACAAGTGAACTTTAAAGAAATCTAGGCATAAGAATCAAGAATGAGGATAATATCAAGCCAATAAGCACATTCTAAACTACAAAATAAAGAACAATCGAATTAAAGAATAAATTCGAACCTAGAAAACGAATGACACATTTAGGAGTGACATTTACGTGGATATTGAATCGAACACTTGGCGTACAATGTTAGATCAAAAGTCATTTGAATGGCAAAAGGAGAAAAAATAAGTGAACTTTAAAGACATCTAGGCATAAGAATAAAGAATGAGGATAGTATCAAGCAAATAAGCACATTTTGCACTACAAAATCGAGAACAATCAAATAAAAGCATAAATTCGAACATAGAAACCGAATGCCACAATTAGAAGTGACATTTACATGGACATTTCATCGAACACTTGGCGTACAATAATAGATCACAAGTCATTTTAAAGGCAAAAGGAGAAAATAAAAGTGAACTTTAAAGACATCTAGGCATAAGATTCAAGAATGAGGATAGTATCAAGCCAATAAGCACATTCTGCATTTCAAAATCAAGAACAATCGAATAAAAACATAAATTTCAATATAGAAACCGAATGCCACAATTAGGAGCGACATTTACATGGACATTTCATCGAACACTTGGCATGCAACGTTAGATCACAAGTCATTTTAAAGGCAAAAGGAGAAAAAACAAGTGAACTTTAAAAACATCTAGGCATAAGAATCAAGATTGAGAATAGTATGAAGCCCATAAGCACATTCTGCACAACAAAATCAAGAACAGTCGAATAAAAGCATAAATTACAACTTGGAAACCGAATGCCACAATTAAGAGTGACATTTACATGGACATTTCATAAAACACTTGGCGTACAATGTTAGATCACAAGTCATTTTAAAGGCAAAAGGACAAAAAACAAGTGATCTTTAAAGACATCTAGGCATAAGCATGAAGAATGAGCATAGTATGAAGCCAATAAGCACGTTCTTCACTAAAAATATAGACGTATCGAATAAAAGCATAAATTCAAAACTAGAAACTGAATGCCACATTTAGGAGTGCCATTTACATGGACATTTCATCGAACACTGGACGTACAATGTTAGATCAAAAGTCATTTTAAAGGCTAAAAGAGAAAAAACAAGTGAACTTTAAAGACATCTAGGCATAAGAATCCAGAATGAGGATAATATCAAGCCAATAAGCACATTCTACACTACAAAATAAAGAAAAATCGAATAAAAGAATAAATTCGAACCTAGAAACCAAATGCCAAATTTAGGAGTGACATTTACATGGACAATTCATCGAACACTAAGCGTACAATATTATATCGCAAGTCATTTTAAAGACAAAATGAGAAAAAACAAGTGAACTTTAAAGGCATCTAGGCATAAGAATCAAGAATGAGGATAGTATGAAGCCAATAAGCACATTCTGCATTTAAAAATCAAGAACAATCTAATAAAAGCATAATTCAAACCTAGAAACCGAATGCCACAATTACGAGTGACATTTACATGGACATTTCATCGAACACTTGGTGTACAATATTAGATCACAAGTCATTTTGAAGGCAAAAAGAGAATAAAAAAGTGAACTTTAAAGACATCTAGGCATAAGATTTAAGATTGAGGATAGTATGAAGCCAATATGCACATTTTACACTACAAAATCAATAACAATCAAGTAAAAGCATAAAGTCGAACCTAGAAACCGATTGCCACATTTAGGAGTGACATTTATATGGACATTTCATCGAACATTAGGCGTACAATATTAGCTCACAAGTCATTTTAAAGGCAAAAGGAGAAAAAACAAGTGAACTTTGAAGACATCTAGGCATAAGAATCAAGATTGAGGATAATATGAAGCCAATAAGCACATTCTACTCTACCAAATCAAGAACAATCGAATGAAAGCAGAAATTCCAACCAAGAAACCGAATGCCACAATTAGGAGTGACATTTACATGGACATTTCATCGAACACTTGGTGTGCAATGTTAGATCACAACTCTTTTTAAAGGCAAAAGGAGAAAGCACAAGTGCTCTTTAAACACATCTAAGCATAAGAATCAACAATGAGGATTGTATCAAGCCAATAAGCACGTTATGCACTACAAAATCAATAACAATCGAATAAAAGCATAAATTCGAACCTAGAAACCGAATGTCACATTTACGAGTGACATTTACATGGACATTTCATCGAACACTAGGCGTACAATATTATATCACAAGTCATTTTAAAGTAAAAAGGAGAAAAAAAAACTGAACTTTGAAGACATCTAGGCATAAGAATCAAGATTGAGGATAGTATGAAGCCAATAAGCACATTATGCACCACAAAATCTAGAACAATCTAATGAAAGCATAAATTCCAACCTAAAAACCGAATGCCACAATTAGGACTGACATTTACATGGATATTTCATCGAACACTTGGCGTATAATATTAGATCACAAGTCATTTTAAAGGAAAAAGGAGAAAAAGCAAGTGATCTTTAAACACATTTAAACATAAGAATCAAGATTGCGGATAGAATGAAGCCAATAAGAACATTCTGCACTACAAAATCAAGAACAATCGAATGAAAGCATAAATTCCAACCTTGAAATCGAATGCCACAATTAGGAGTCACATTTACATGGACATTTCATCGAACACTTAGCGTGCAATGTTATATCACAAGTAATTTTAAAGGCCAAAGGAGAAAAAACAAGTGAACTTTAAAGACATCTATCCATAAGAATCAATAATGAGGATAGTATGAAGCCAATAAGCACATTCTGCACTACAAAATCAAGAACAATCGAATAAAAACATAAATTCCAAACTAGAAACCGAATGCCACAATTAAGAGCGACATTTACATGGACATTTCATCGAATACTTGGCGTGCAATATTAGATCACAAGTCATTTTAAAGGAAAAAGAAGAAAAAACAAGTGATCTTTAAAAACATGTAGGCACATGCATAAAGAATGAGGATAGTATGAAGCCAATAAGCACATTCGTCACTAAAAAATCAAGAGGTATCGAATAAAAGCATAAATTCGAACCTAGAAACCGAATGACACATTTAGGAGTGACATTTATGTGGATATTGAATCGAACACTTGGCATACAATGTTAGATCAAAAGTCATTTGAATGGAAAAAGGAGAAAAAATAAGTGAACTTTAAAGACATCTCCTTTAAAGTTCACTTATACATCAAACAACTGTATTCAAGCTTGAAATTTCGAGCATGTTTGGCATGATATAAAACTGAATTCAAGCTTGCAAGCTTGAATTCAGTTTTATATCATGCCAAACATGCTCGAAATTTCATGTTAATTGGACAAAAATTCAGCCACAAAAGTGATATTAAAGACGAGTGAAATGAAAGGCCAAGGGGTGACTCTTGGTGTTTGTTTCGGCTTTAATACACTCAAGCAAGGAGTTAAGGCTTCTTCAACCTTTTGACAACCTCACAAATCAGGTTTGTTCGTCCTCCAAAGGCAGATCTAAGACTCAAAGATCGAAGACACCAAACAATTCAAGCAAGCAAGATCGGTTACAAGTTTTAGGGTTCGGTTTTGCAAGGGATTTTGTGGTACGACTTGTGAAGGTAAACACTTGCAAAATTCAAGCAAATTCCAGATATAAGACGAGAGAAAGAAGGTGTACCTTGCGTGGATCTGATACCACATGATAAAGGATCGAATCGGTGGAGTCGGTGCAAGGTAACTTCGGTTGCTCTCTTCTTTGCAAGGGAACGGATGGAGTGCCTCGGAATTGGTGAAGGTGGACGTGTAAAGCTTTGGAAAACCAGTAATGGATGGTGGAGTTATGAAAGTGACGGATATGAATGAGTTTAGGGTGTGGATATGACTCACCACACTCGAAACTCAGACTACGAAATTCAAGGACAAGGATGTGACGCACCTTGCTCTTGGATCTCAAGATTGATCCGATATGAAACGAATCAAGAATTGGAAAACAAAAACAAACAACTTTATTCAAGGCAAAAACGCCTCAAAAACATAGCCTAAACATGGCAATACAAAACAAGTGTTTTCATCATCAAATTCAAGGTGTCTAGCAAGGGAGAAGGGGCGCCCCTTTTATCCTAAATTCAGCCATCAAACAAGCCTCTTCAATAACTAGCCATTAAACCAAAATTGAAGATGAAAAACCCTTGGAAAACCATCATTTAATGTGTCTTGACTTGGCAAGAAAGATGTGCCAACTCGGCACAAGCTTGGTGCCCGACAAGGCCTCGGCGCGCCCGGTGACAAGCAACGTGCATTCCATGTCATCTTCATATTTGATCGCCGCTCCATGGATCAAGAGACCATCTTGAAGCTTTTCTTGCAGGACACGAGCTCGAGCCCTTGTTATCGCTGGCGCGGCTGGCACGCCCAGGTGCTCGGTACGCAGTTCGGTACCGAGGTTAGGAGGCTCGGTACCGAGGTTGGATGGCTCTATCCCATGAGTGGATGGCTCGGTATTGAGGTTAGGAGGATTGGTACCGGGGTTGGAGTGCTCTGTATCAACGTTGGATTGCTCGGAATCGACGTTGGGAGGCTCGGTACCGAAGGCGTCCATGCCATGATGTGGCTTGCGAGGCGTAGTCACATCAAAAAACAAGTGAACTTTAAATACATCTAGGCATAAGAATCAAGATTGAGGATAGTATTAAGCCCATAAGCACATTCTGCACAACAAAATCAAGAACAGTCAAATAAAAGCATAAATTCCAACTTAGAAACCGAATGCCACAATTAGGAGTGACATTTATATGGACATTTCATCAAACACTTGGCGTACAATGTTAGATCACAAGTCATTTTAAAGGCAAAAGGACAAAAAACAAGTGATCTTTAAAGACATCTAGGCATAAGCATAAAGAATGAGCATAGTATGAAGCCAATAAGCACGTTCTTCACTAAAAAATATAGACGTATCGAATAAAAGCACAAATTCGAACCTAGAAACCGAATGCCACATTCAGGAGTGACATTTACATGGACATTTCATCGAACACTTGGCGTACAATGTTAGATCAAAAGATATTTTAAAGGCTAAAGGAGAAAAAACAAGTGAACTTTAAAGACATCTAGGCATAAGAATCAAGAATGAGGATAGTATCAAGCCAATAAGCACATTTTGCATTACAAAATCAAGAACAATCGAATTAAAGCATAAATTCGAACCTAGAAACCGATTGCCACATTTAGCAGTGACATTTACAAAGACATTTCATCGAACACTTGGCGTACAATATTAGATCAGAAGTCATTTTAAAGGGAAAAGGAGAAAAAAGAAGTGAACTTTAAAGACATCTAGGCATAAGAATCAAGATTGAGGATAGTATGAAGCCCATAAGCACATTCTACACTACAAAATCAAGAAGAATCGAATAGAAGCATAAATTCCAACTTAGAAACCGAATGCCACAAATAGGAGTGAAATTTACATGGACAATTCATCGAACACTTGGCGTGCAATGTTAGATATCAAGTCATTTTGAAGGCAAAAGGACAAAAAAATAGTGATCTTTAAAGACATCTAGGCATAAGCATAAAGAATGAGCATACTATGAAGCCAAGAAGCACGTTCTTCACTAAAAAATAAAGATGTATCGAATAAAAGCATATATTTGAACCTATAAATTGAATGCCACATTAAGGAGTGGCATTTACATGGACATTTCATCGAACACTGGACGTACAATGTTAGATCAAAAGTCATTTTAAAGGCTAAAAGAGAAAAAAACAAGTGAACTTTAAAGAAATCTAGGCATAAGAATCAAAAATGAGGATAATATCAAGCCAATAAGCACATTCTAAACTACAAAATAAAGAACAATCGAATAAAATAATAAATTCGAACCTAGAAAACGAATGCCAAATTTAGGAGTGACATTTACATGGACAATTCATCAAACACTAGGCGTACGATATTATATCCCATGTCATTTTAAAGACAAAATGAGAAAAAACAAGTAAAATTTAAAGACATCTAGGCATAAGAATCAAGAATGAGGATAGTATCAAGCCAATAAGCACATTCGGCATTTAAAAATCAAGAACAATCTAATAAAAGCATAATTCAAACCTACAAACCGAATGACACAATTACGAGTGACATTTACATGGACATTTCATCAAACACTTGGTGTACAATATAAGATCACAAGTCATTTTAAAGGCAAAAAGAGAAAAAACAAGTGAACTTTAAAGACATCTAGGCATAAGATTTAAGATTGAGGATAGTATGAAGCCAATATGCACATTCTGCACTACAAAATCAATAACAATCGAGTAAAAGCATAAAGTCGAACCTAGAAACCGAATGCCACATTTAGGAGTGACATTTATATGGACATTTCATCGAACACTAGGCGTACAATATTAGCTCACAAGTCATTTTAAAGACAAAAGGAGAAAAAACAAGTGAACTTTGAAGACATCTAGGCATAAGAATTAAGATTGAGGATAGTATGAAGCCAATAAGCACATTATGCACCACAAAATCAAGAACAATCGAATGAAAGCATAAATTCCAACCTAGAACCGAGTGCCACAATTAGGACTGACATTTACATGGATATTTCATCGAACACTTGGCGTATAATATTAGATCACAAGTCATTTTAAAGGAAAAAGGAGAAAAAACAAGTGATCTTTAAACACATCTAAACATAAGAAGCAAGATTACGGATAGAATGAAGCCAATAAGCACATTCTGCACTACAAAATTAAGAACAATCGAATGAAAGCATAAATTCCAACCTTGAAACCTAATGCCATAATTAGGAGTGACATTTACATGGACATTTCATCGAACACTTAGCGTGCAATGTTATATCGCAAGTAATTTTAAAGGCAAAAGGAGAAAAAACAAGTGAACTTCAAAGACATCTATTCATTACTTAAGAGTACATGTACAAGGGAACACAAGTACAATTTTGTGGATGAATTTGGATTGAGGGAAAAAGAAAGAAGAGATACTGGGGTTGCGGGGAACAGTGCATCACAGAGGCGCGTCTGGACTTGTGTGAGTTTTTCTTGTCCCCTGGCCAACGTTGCTTGGTCCCTGGCAATCTGATCGAGGGTGTTGGCGATGCGGAGCAAAACCTGAGAGTTCCCATCGTCACCAGATTCCAGTTGAGCCGTTTCCTCTACAGGCTCAGAGTGCCTCATCTTCTAGACAACTGAGATGTCCAGTTCCCTTCCAAGCATAATTTCTTCCTTAGAGGAGTCGTAGAGACCCTCTTTTTGTATCAGTTTCATGAGCAGCCCAAAGTAGGGAAGGGAATGGGACTTGGAAGCCATACACTTCTCCATATGCCCAAGTATGATTCTGGGAAGGTTGATGGGCTTCTTGAGGAGGAAGTGATAGAGAATGATGGCATCGGGGATATTGACGACCAAACGCTTCTCTTGGCGAGGGATCACCACATTGATGATGAATTGATGAGCGAGCTTGACGACCAGGGACAAATGATGAGTCGAAGGCACTTTAGTTGGAACTCGACCCTCAAAGATAGTGTTATACACTTCGGCGCTGTTGAAGTCGCCCCAGAGCTTTTTGGGAAACTCGTTGAGTCCTTGAACTGGGACCTGGAGCTGAAGGCGGATTGTGGACGTAGTAAATATAAACTCGTCGCCTTCGTAGGAGAGAGTCCCCTGAGTGCAGTCATTGGTGATGATAAAGTTATTGTAGAACTGACGCACTTGTGAGGGATCTACACTCACAGTTTCCTTGCAGAGGTTCTCCCAGCCCCGGGCCTTGATCATGTCCCACAGTTCCCCTAGGCCATTGTCATTGATCATGTCCCACAGGGTGCCTTGTTGAAGAAGATCCCTTCCCCTTCTTGGTGGTGCTCTTAGAAGTGTTCCCCCTAGAGACCGTGCGAGGTCCTTTTTGCTGAGGGGTGCAGCCACTTCAATCATTAGCACTCGTTCCCTTGGCTGTTGGGAACCCGTGTACACCACCATTTGGTGTCCAGGTGTTGCGATCTGTGCTTGCTCCTTAGCAGCTGGAGCCTCTTCTTCTTCTTCTACCTCATCATTTGAGGTCCCTTCTTCCTCGGAGAAGCTCGAGCGTGAGCCCTCCGCGTCATCTTCAAGATGACTTGTACTTGCCCTAGCACCACCAGCTGATGCTGGGTCCCTCTTCTCCGTGGGCTCTTGAGAAGCCACATTTTCTTGGGACATGGTCCCTTGGTCGGTTGGCGCTTCAGTGGGGACCCGGTTGAGCTCATCCTCGACATCCTTGAGCTGGGCGTCCTCCTCGACAGTTCCCATGATGAGAGGAGGAGGGTCCTTGGTCATTTTTCCGATGACGATGGAGAGGGGAAGATCATCGTTGTCCGAAGTAAGGACGATGACAGTTTTGGATGGAGAGGGAGTGGGGAGTTTTGTGGTGGTGGGGGATGTGGTGGAAGAATGAAGAGAAGAAGAAAGGGGAGTAGAGAGTTATGTAGAAGGGGGAGGAGGAGTGGATTTGGTAACCTGGGGAGTAGAGATCCCCGAGGTAGGAGTGGGAGAGATAGATGTGTGTTTTGGTGAGGAAGGAGGGGAAGGAGTTTTGTGAGGTGGAGGTGGAGTTGGAATTCCCGTTGTTGTGGGAACAGAGGGGAGTGGTAGAAGGGGAGTTCCCTTTGTTGTAAGAACAAAAGTAGGTGGTGGAGGAGTCTTTTGTTTCGAGGGAAGAGGGTTGGGAGGTCCCTCAATTATGGGAAGAGGGAGGGAAGAAGAGGTGAGTTGGCTCTGGGATTGGGAGGTTCCGGAATCCGAATGAAAGATAAAGGGGGGTTTGGTGACACAGGAACTGTCCTTGGAGAAGTTCAAGTAATCGTAGGCTCCGAAAATTCAGAGACCTCAGCGTGTTTGCGTTTTTTGGATTTGGAGGGATCTTTAGAATGTTTGGATTTTTTGGATTTTGAGGGGTCTTTGGAGGAGTGGCGCTTTTTGGATGAATGGTGGTGTTTGGATTTTCTGGGTTTCTCGTTGATGGAGGGACGAGCATCTCCGAAACTGTCAACAATGAAAATTCTGGAGGAGGTGTTGGTGGTTGAGGGAGGAGGAAGGGATTCAGAGGAGGTGGCGGAAGAAGATGTCCAGGCCAGAGTGTCGTCGGCCGGAGGAGGAGGTGGCAAGAAAGGGCTTACTTGGTTGTAGAGCCCTTGGATGAGTACGTCTTTCATGACTGGGTCTTGCTCTTTCTCAATCTCTTTCAATTAAGAGATGAAGAGAATTCTGGTGTTTGCAAGCACCCAAGCTTTGATCTGGGCGAAGGTTTGTTGAGGGGCCATTTTTGGAAGGATTTGGGAAAGAAAGAAGGTTTTGGAGGTTTCTTGAAAAAGAGAGTGAAAGGGATGTGGAGAAGAAGAATGACAGAGGTGGAAGATGGAATAAGGGCCCAAAAATGGCAAATGAGGGTTTTAAGGAGAGGAGGGGCGAAGGGTAGAAAGGGAAGTGGGAAAACCTCGATAACCGTTTCCCAATGAATGTGGGGCATCGTTCCAACTTCCATAGCACGCCTCTGGACACGCGTCACGATCTCTAGGGAAGTCCTTTCAAAATTTGAATACTTGGCCCTTAACGCTTCAGAGCTTCTGACACAAAATTCCGCTTCCCAAGTGACGGTTCTTCTTCATAGATGAGTCAGCGTTCCCTTGCTAGTATGTATCAGTTCCCATGATCTTATCAAGGTCAGGGAGAGTGAAGTGGTTAAGGGAACTTCACACTCATCCTTTTGTGGGGCTAGGGAACTCAAAGGGAACCGGACAATTTACAACTCGATAAAGGAGTAAACACTTTGGCTCATGAGAAGCGTTTGT
The DNA here is from genome assembly GCA_964016875.1 of Fallopia convolvulus. Lineage (NCBI taxonomy): Eukaryota > Viridiplantae > Streptophyta > Magnoliopsida > Caryophyllales > Polygonaceae > Fallopia > Fallopia convolvulus. The sequence goes on from OZ024720.1 coordinate 42,342,510, forward strand.
CTGGTCCCTGGATTAGGGTAGGTTATATGATCAACCGTCACGGTGGCTTGTAAAGAGGGATAAAGGGAAATCTGGTTCATCATGTTGGGCCAAAAGAAATAAAGTTCCCTTGTACACATTTGTATTTAGACTAGTAAGCATGGCAAAGTGAAAACAATAAGCCCAAGTTCCCTATCATGCATTCTTAGATAAACTAGTGAGGCATTGAGAGAGAGACAAACAGGGACTTGTTTAGTTTAGAGTTATCATCCCTAGAAGCATTCGAAAATGCTGGTAGGGACGTCTGTCTAAAGCTTTGGTGAGAATGTCCGCAATTTGCTCTTCAGTTCTACAGTGTTCCATCGAGATGTTCCCACTATCAACATTGTCACGTAGAAAGTGATGCCTTATATCTATATGCTTAGTTCTAGAATGATGCACATGATTTTTGGAAATGTTTATGGCACTAGTATTATCACAAAGTATGGGAACTGGGCCAAAAGATATACCGTAATCCTGGAGTTGTGACTTAAGCCATAGAACTAGGGAACAACAAGATGCGGCAACCACATATTCTGCTTCAGCTGTGGAGAGTGCCACTGAGTTTTGCTTTTTAGATCCCCATGAGACTAAGCATGACCCTAGGAACTGGGCCATTCCTGATGTGCTCTTTCTATCAACCAGGTGCCCTGTAAAATCCGCATCTGTGTATGCAATGAGCTCAAGGGAACTGTTTCTTGGATACCAGAGGCACAAGTTATCGTTCCCTTTGAGATACCTGAAAATCCTCTTCACCTCTTTCAGGTGTGATTCCATAGGGTTAGCTTGAAAACGAGCACAAAGACATACGGAGAACATGATATCAGGTCTACGAGCTGTTAAGTAGAGAAGGGACCCAATCATACCTCGATAGTTTCTTTGGTCCACACTAATACTTGTTTCATCCGCACTGAGCCTTGAATTTGGTGAGATGGGAGTGTCAATAGGCTTGGAATGTTCCATGCCATACTTTACGAGCATTTCCTTGATGTATTTCTGTTGAAGAATTTTTGTTCCCTCCTTGGTTTGAGATATTTGAAGTCCCAAGAAGAACGTGAGTTCCCCAATGAGAATCATCTCAAACTCACTGCTCATGAGGTCCTTAAAGTTCTCTACAAGAGTTTCGTTAGTTGCTCCAAAAACAATGTCATCAACATATACTTGCACAATCAAGATGTCTTTAGACTCTTTCTTAAAAAACAAAGTCTTGTCTATGGAACCTCGAAGGTATCCATGGGACAAGTGGAATTGAGCAAACCTGTCATACCAAGCTCGGGGAGCTTGTTTGAGTCCGCAGAGGGCCCTCTCCAAGAAGTAGACATGGTTGGGTAGCTTCTCATCTTCGAATCCTGGGGGTTGGGCCACATATACTTCTTCCTTGAGATGTCCATTGAGGAAGGCTGTTTTCACATCCATTTGATAAAGCTTGAATCCCTTGTGAGCAGCATAGGCAATTAAGAGTCTGATGGCCTCGATCCTGGCAACCGGTGCGAAGGTCTCATCGTAATCGATTCCTTCCTCTTGCCTGTAGCCTTGTGCCACCAGTCTAGCCTTGTTCCTTGCTACAGCTCCAGTGTCATCGAGCTTGTTTCTAAAGACCCATCGAGTTCCTATGATGTTTTTGTTCTTGGGCCTAGGAACTAGCTTCCAAACTTTATTTCTCTCGAATTGGTGGAGCTCCTTTTGCATAGCTTGGATCCAAACTGGGTCCTTCAAGGCTTCTTTGATATTTTTGGGTTCCACCATTGAAACAAACGCGTTAAAAGCACAAAAATTATTGAGAGAGGAGCGAGTTTGTACACCTTTATCATAAGGGGAGATGATGTTCTCAATGGGGTGGTCCTTCCTTTGTTGAAAGTTTCTTGTATGAGTGGGTTCCCTTGCACTTGTGTCATCTTCAGTGGAGGTTTCCTTTTCATGGGAACACTCATCTTCAGCTTCTTCATTGAGTGTTTCTTCAGAGATTCCTAGCAAGTTCCCTCTTTATTCCCCCTGAACACTTGATTCTGGCAGGGTATTGTCTTGGGGAACAAGAGAGTTGGAGGTGTCTTGAAGTTCTTCTAAGGAGGGAACCTCAAGAGAGATTTGATCAGTGAGAGTTGGATCTTCGCCGTGGTTCCCTGGTTGTGGGATGTTACTTGCACTTGGATAGTCTTCATCCCTCTTCCTTGGCTCATCATCGTCATCATCATCGTCTTCTTGTCTGACCAGTTTGAACAGAGTTCCCTTCCCTTGGGTCTCTGTTCCCATCTTTACAGATTTCTCGTTGAAGACGACATGGATGCTTTCTTCTATCATCTTGGTCCTCTTATTATAGACCCTGTAAGCCTTACTTTGTGATGAGTATCCTAGGAAGATTCCTTCATCGCTTCTAGGATCGAATTTTCCAAGGTTGTCTTTGCGATTGTTGTGGACAAAGCATGTGCATCCGAAGGTCCTTAGATGGGAGATGTTTGGTTTTCTCCACTTGATGAGCTCGTAGGATGTCTTCTTGATCAAAGGCCTTGTCATGGCTCGGTTCAAGATGTATGTAGCTGTAGCGATGGCTTCAGCCCAGAAATACTCAGGAACTCCGCTTTCAAGCATCATGGTTCTGGCCATGTCCTGCAAGGTCCTATTCTTTCTCTCGACCACTCCATTTTGTTGAGGAGTACGAGGGGCTGAAAAGTTGTGAGAGATCCCATGTTCGTCACAGAAGTTAAGGAACTTTGAGTTTTGAAACTCAGTTCCATGGTCATATCTGATGGTTTTCAGCTTTAGCCTCATGCTTACTTCTGTTCTTTTGATGAAAGGCTCGAACTCTTCAAAAGCTTGTGATTTTGACTTCAAGAAAATAACCCAGGTGAATCTAGAAAAATCATCAATTAAGACGTACATGTACCTTTTTCCACCATAGCTGGCTGTTCGCATGGGACCACAAAGATCCATGTGAATTAGCTCTAAAGGCCTGGTTGTGCTCACCACCTTTTTGGGTTTGAAGGAGTTCCTAGTCTGTTTCCCTCGAACGCATGCTTCACACATTTTGACTCCTTCGAGATTGATTCGAGGAAGACCAATGACCAGATCCTGTAGATAGAGCTTCAGGATTTGATTGACACCTGCATGTCCCAGTCTTCAGTGCCAGAGTTCCGTATCATCGTGGGAACTCGCAAGGCACAACTTCATTGGTGGTCCAAATTCTGTATCTACTACATACACATTGTTGTGCCTTCTTCCTCTCAAAATCACTTTGTTGGACCTTTTGTTGATGACTAGGCATACTTCTGAGTCGAAGGTGACAACGTTGTTCCCTTGATCACACATCTGGGCAACATTTAGGAGATTGTATCCCAGATCTTTCACCAGATTTACATTGCTGATTTTGATTGATCTATTTAGCAACACTTCTCCCTTTCCAATTACTTCTCCCTTGTTTTTAATGCCAAATGAGACGTGGCCTCCTTCGGCATGAGTGTGGAGTGAGATGAGGATATCTTTGTTTCCGGTCATATGGTTCGAGCATCCACTATCTATGAACCATGCATTGTTCCCTCTCACTGCCACCTACAAGGTAAAGTTAGTGTTTTGAGACCCAGGCAAGATGACTCTTGCCCGGTCCCTTGCAAGGGAAAATATTCTCATTTAAAACATAGTCAGCGATGTTGATATCATGAGTGGTTTGAGAGTTGGAGTTCTTTTGGTGGTTAGCATGATGTTTTTGTTTGTTTAGGAACTCACGGTTTCTAAGGATTTGGGCTCTCTTCTTGGGACATGCTTCCTTGTAGTACCCATGAGCACCACAGTTCCAACACGTCTTATAGTATTCTCCCAGGTTGTACTTTGGGTGTGGTCTTTGGATTCTGTTCATATCCATGGTTTCCTTATTGTACACCCGTGTTCCGTTTCCCTTAGCAATTTGGACATAAAGTCTATGTCCAGTGTTCCCAGTGTAATAATCTTTCTCACCATCTTTCCCACTTTCTAGCAGACTAGGACCCTGATTTTCTCCTCAAGATGAGCATTTTTCTGTTTCTCACATTGGAGTTCTAAGGCCCTACACTCATGGATTTCATGTTCACTCAGGGGTGACTTCCCGTTCTTTGAGCTCTAAGTTTTGTATCCTATGCCGTGTTTGGCTGGGACAAACCTAATTTGGGAACTAGAGGCTTCAAGATGTTCGGGAGTCTTACTCAGATTTTACAAGAGGGTGCTCTCATCTTTCTCTAGAGTTTTGATTTCATTTTCTAGATCTACGATGTGAGACACATGGGACTTGAATTTTTCGAGAAGGGATATGCAGTTGGGACAGGGTTCAAGACCAACTAATTGAGCATTTATGTGTTCCTGTTTTTCCAACTTGTTTTGCAGTTTTATGTTATCTTTGACAAGACTTGAAAGAATTTTCAACAGCTCAGGTTTTTCATAGTTATTCAAAGAAGCAAGAACAGTTTTAGTGGTTACCTCACTGGGTTGTTCCCTAGTGGTTTCTCCTATGGCCATTCCACACATGTCTGGGAGTGACCATGACTCGGGATATTCTTCTTCATCATCACTCCAGGTGGCCAAGTAGGCCTTTTTCCCTTGCTTCCGGTCGTCAGTTCCTTGTGGGCATTCCTTAGCGAAGTGTCCTTTCTTGTTGCACTTGTAGCGTGTGACATCCGAGAGGTCCTTCTCTGCTGGTTTTCTTTGGGAACTCTGTCCTTTTCCCCAGTTCCCACTGTTCCTTTGGAGATTCCCTTTGTAGAAGTTTCGAAGAGCCTTTATTACGAGAACTAGCTCCTCATCCTCTTCTTCTTCAGAGTCTTCGTGTTGTTCTTGAGTTGATTTGAGCATCTTCTCAATCTTGAGTGCGATCCCTCGATGAGCTCGAGTCTGTTCCTTATCATCGATCTTTCTCTTCTCGTGTCCCACTAGCTTTCCAAACACTTGATGGAGCATGAGTGTTCTTTTTTCCGGATTCTCCTTGAACATTGTTCTCTCGTTTGCCCATTCTCCAGTCAATCCGTTGAAGAGCTGTTGGACCTTCATCTTATGGGTGATTTCTTCTTTGGTGATCCCCAAGCCTTCCATTTTGGTGCAAAGTCCTTCAAATCGGGACTGGTAGTTATCGACAGACTCTCCCATCTCCATTTGGAAGTTTTAGAACTCCCTTTTTGCATTCATCTGAAGATCTTCTCGTAGATCTGAGTTTCCAACGTGCATTTGTTGGATGGCTTCCCACATTTCCTTAGTTGTGTCAAGATTTGCTACCCTGTCACAGTCTTGTACGCACATGGACCTCTTCAGGTACTGTTTGGCCTTGTAGTTTGCCTCCATACACTTGTATTCGTTGGGTCCCCATTTGGTGAGGTTGTTGACTATAGCTGGGTCAATTTCGAAGTTGCCTCTCTCGATAACACACCAGGCTTGGTAGTCTTGGCCACGCATCCAATCCTTCATGTCGCGTTGCCAGCTTTCGAATCTTCCTGTAATAAGCCTTGGTGGCTTACTAGTGTTGTTCCCCACTTGAGTAAGTTCCTGAGCCATTTGATACCTGCGATGCTAACACAAATCTAGAGCAAACCTGCTCTGATACCAATTGTTGGATCATAAACCGTTAGCAAAGAGCTTGGGAACTGGGTTTTAAGTTGTTCCCAAGGCAGCGGAAGTAAATTAAGCGCAAGTATTAAAAGCAATAAAGAACGCAGTTCCCTTACAGAGGAACCCCACTGCAACCAACTAGTTGTATGGGTAAACCTCTACCTCCGCTTGGAGGATTTTGAATGACTTACTGATATTGATTGCTTTGTTCCTTAGTTACAACAGCCGGATTCACACTTCTTTGTTCCTACGAGTTCTTCCTAACTCTAGCAACACTAGTAAATCCTCTCAACTGAGTTCCTAAGCTCACAACAACAAACTACAAATAACTCAAACCTTACACCGACTTCTAAGTTCCCTTGCCCCTGGGAACTTCGGCTTCACCGTCGTCGAGATCACACACTTGCCAGCGGGGACTTCTCTTCTTTTTCTTTCTATTCTCTGATGTGGGTGTTTGTGAGTTCTAGGAGAAGTACTCAATCCGAGTACTATTCATTTGTCTTTATAGTCCAGGTGAGCTTGGGCAGTCGCATCTTTCAACTGTGTCCAAAATGCCCTTTGCTTGATGCCCAAGTTGTACTTTCTTCACATGTGACTTTGGTTTGAACTAGGTCAACTTCTTGAATCAATCGGACCGTTGGATCAAGCATGACAGTCTTATCCTCAGACTGTTCCTTCGGGTTGTCCAAGACAAAATCCCGCGATTTGCGCTGAACGGTCGTTGTCCTCACATGTGAGTTCCCATGTCATGGGAACTGTCTTGCTCAGAGTTCCCTTGATGGAGACTCTTCATCGTTGTAAGCTTGTGTTCTCTTGATCATTCCTGGGAGTTCCCACTTCATGTGAACTTTCCTCTTCAGAGTTCCCTTGGTAGAAACTCTGCATTGTGAGCTTCTGTGGCTTTTGATCATCCATGGGAGTTCTTGGTTGTACCTGCGTTCCTTAGAAATACTTGAACAAACCACATTAGTTCCTTATGGTGTTTGTCATTATCAAAACACGGAAAATGACATCGTTGATCCGTTGTTTAGAACCGGAGGTCCCAACAACGTCCCAACAGATCTTAAAACACATCTAAACATAGGAATCAAGATTGTGGATAGAATGAAGCCAATAAGCTCATTCTGCAGTACAAAATCAAGAACAATCGAATGAAAGCATAAATTCCAACCTTGAAACCGAATGCCACAATTAGGAATGATATTTACATGGACATTTCATCGAACACTTGGCGTACAATATTAGATCACAAGTAATTTTAAAGGCAAAAGAAGAAAATACAAGTGAACTTTAAAGACATATAGGCATAAGAATCAAGAATAAGGATAGTATCAAGCTAATAAGCACATTCTGCACTACAAAATCAAGAACAATCGAATAAAAGCATAAATTCCAAACTAGAAACCGAATGCCACAATTAGGAGCGACATTTACATGGACATTTCATCGAATACTTGGCGTGCAATATTAGATCACAAGTCATTTTAAAGACAAAATGAGAAAAAACAAGTGAACTTTAAAGGCATCTAGGCATAAGAATCAAGAATGAGGATAGTATCAACTCAATAAGCACATTCTGCACTACAAAATCAAGAAGAATCCAATAAAAGCATAAATTCGAACCATGAAACCGAATGCCACAATTAGGATGACATTAACATGGACATTTCATCGAACACTTGGCGTGGAATGTTAGATCACAAGTCATTTTCATGGCAAAAAGAGAAAAAGAAGTGAACTTTAAACACATCTAGGCATATGCATAAAGAATGAGGGTATCGAATAAAAGCATAAATTCGAACCAAGAAACCGAATGCCACATTTAGGAGACATTTAAGGACATCTAGGCATAAGAACAAAGACATTTCAAAGGCAAAAGGAGAAAAAACAAGTGAAATTTAAGGACATCTAGGCATAAGAACAAAGAGTGAGGATAGTATCAAGCCAATAAGCACATTCTACATTACAAAATCAAGAACAATCGAATAAAAGCATAAATTCCCACCTAGAAACCGAATGCCGTAAATAGGAGTGACATTTACATAGACATTTTATCGAACACTTGCCATGCAACGTTAGATCACAAGTCATTTTAAAGGCAAAAGAAGAAAAAACAAGTGAACTTTAAAAACATCTAGGTATAAGCATAAAGAATGAGCATAGTATGAAGCCAATAAGCGTGTTCTTCACTAAAAAATAAAGACGTATCGAATAAAAGCATAAATTCGAACCTAGAAACAGAATGCCACATTCAGGAGTGACATTTACGTGGACATTTCGTCGAACACTGGAAGTACAATGTTAGATCAAAAGTCATTTTAAAGGCTAAAAGAGAAAAAACAAGTGAACTATAAAGACATCTAGGCATAAGAATCAAGAATGAGGATAATCTCAAGCCAATAACCACATTCTACACTACAAAATAAAGAACAATCGAATAAAAGAATAAATTCGAACCTAGAAACCGAATGCCAAATTTAGGAGTGACATTTACATGGACAATTCATCGAACACTAGGCGTACAATATTAGTCATTTTAAAGACAAAATGAGAAAAAACAAGTGAACTTTAAAGGCATCTAGGCATAAGAATCAAGAATTAGGATAGTATCAAGCCAATAACTACATTCTGCATTTCAAAATCAAGAACAATCTAATAAAAGCATAATTCAAACCTAGAAACCGAATGCCACAATTAGGAGTGACATTTACATGGAAATTTCATCGAACACTTGGTGTACAATATTAGATCACAAGTCATTTTAAAGTCAAAAAGAGAAAAAACATGTGAACTGTAAAGATATCTAGGCATAAGATTCAAGATTGAGGATACTATGAAGCCAATAAGCACATTCTGCTCTACAAAATCAAGAAAAATCGAATGAAAGCATAAATTCGAACCTACAAACCGAATGCCAGATTTAGGAGTGACATTTATATGGACATTTCATCGAACACTAGGCATACAATATTAGCTCACAAGTCATTTTAAAGACAAAAGGAGAAAAAACAAGTGAACTTTGAAGACATCTAGGTATAAGAATCAAGATTGAGGATAGTATGAAGCCAATAAGCACATTCTGCACCACACAATCACGAACAATCGAATGAAAGCATAAATTCCAACCTAGAAACAGAATGCCACAATTAGGAATGACATTTGCATGGACATTTCATCAAACACTTTTCGTGCAATGTTAGATCACAAGTCATTTTAATGGCAAAATGTGAAAAAACAAGTGATCTTTAAACACATCTAGGCATAAGAATCAAGAATGAGCATAGTATCAAGCCAATAAGCACGTTCTTCACTACAAAATCAAGACATATTGAACAAATGCATAAATTCGAACCTAGAAACCGAATGCCACATTTCGGAGTGATATTTACATGGACATTTCATCATACACTTGGCATACAATGTCAGATCAAAAATCAGTTTAAAGGCAAAAGGAGAAAAAACAATTGAACTTTAAAGACATCTAGGCATAAGAATCAAGAATGAGAATAGTATCATGCCCATAAGCACATTTTGCACAACAAAATCAAGAACAATCAAATAAAAGCATAAATGCCAACCTAGAAACCGAATGCCACAACTAGGAGTGACATTTACATTGACATTTCATCGAACACTTGGCGTGCAATGTTAGATCACTAGTCATTTGAAATGCAAAAGGAGAAAAAAACAAGTGATCTTTAAACACATGTAGGCATAAGCATAAAGAATTAGGACAATGTAAAGCCAATAAGCACGTTCTTCACCACAAAATCAAAACGTATCGAATAAAAGCATAAATTTGAACCTAGAATGTGAATGCCACATTTATGAGTGACATTAAATGGACATTTCATCGAACACTTGGAGTAGAATGTTAGATTAAAAATCATTTTAAAGGCGCAAGGAGAAAAAACATGTGAACTTTAAAGACATCTAGGCATAAGAATCAAGAATGAGGTTAGTATCAAGCCAATAAGCACATCTGCATTACAAAATCAAGAACAATCTAATAAAAACATAAATTCAAACCTAGAAACCGATTGCCACATTGAGGAGTAACATTTGCATGGACTATTCATCGAACACTTGGCGTACAATATTAGATCACAAGTTGTTTTAAAGGCAAAAAGAGAAAAAACAAGTGAACTTTAAACACATCTAGGTATAAGATTCAAGATTGAGGATAGTATGAAGCCAATAAGCACATTTTGCACCACAAAATCAAGAACAATCGAATGAAACCATAAATTCCAACCTAGAAACCGAATGCCACAATTAGTACTGACATTTACATGGACATTTGATCAAACACTTGGTGTGCAATGTTAGATCACAAGTCATTTTAAAGGCAAAATGAGAAAAAACAAGTGATCTTTAAACACATCTAGGCATAAGAATCAAGAATGAGCATAGTATCAAGGCAATAAGCACGTTCTTCACTACAAAATCTAGACGTATTGAACAAACGCATAAATTCCAACCTAGAAACCGAATGCCACATTTAGGAGTGATATTTACATGGACATTTCATCGAACACTTGGCGTACAATGTTAGATCGAAAATCAGTATAAAGGCAAAAGGAGAAAAAACAATTGTACTTTAAAGATATCTAGGCATAAGAATCAAGAATGAGGATAGTATCCTGCCCATAAGCACATTCTGCACAACAAAATCAAGAACAATCGAATAAAAGCATAAATGCCAACCTAGAAACCGAATGCCACAATTAGGAGGAACATTTACATGAACATTTCATCGAACACTTGGCGTGAAATGTTAGATCACTAGTCATTTGAAATGCAAAAGGAGAAAAAAACAAGTGATCTTTTAAACACATGTAGGCATAAGCATAAAGATGAGGGCAGTGTAAAGCCAATAAGCACGTTCTTCACCTCAAAATCAAGATGTATTGAATAAAAGCATAAATTCGAACCTAGAATCCGAATGCCACAATTATGAGTGACATTTACATGGACATTTAATCGAACACTTGGAGTAGAATGTTAGATCAAAAATCATTTTAAAGGCGCAGGGAGAAAAAACATGTGAACTTTAAAGACATCTAGGCATAAGAATCAAGAATGAGGTTAGTATCAAGCCAATAAGCACATTCTTCATTACAAAATCAAGAACAATCTAATAAAAGCATAAATTCAAATCTAGAAACCGAATGCCACATTGAGGAGTGACATTTACATGGACTATTCATCGAACACTTGGCGTACAATATTAGATCACAAGTCATTTTAAAGGCAAAAGGAGAAAAAACAAGTGAACTTTGAAGACATCTAGGCATAAAAATCATGAATGAGGATGGCATCAAGCCAATAACCACATTTTGCACTACAAAATCAAGAACAATAGAATAAAAGCATAAATTCCAACTTAGAAACCGAATGCCACAATTAGGAGTGACATTTACATGGACATTTCATTGAACACTTGGCGTGCAATGTTAGATATCAATTCATTTTAAAGGCAAAAGGACAAAAAAATAGTGATGTTTAAAGACATCTAGGCATAAGCATAAAGAATGAGCATAGTATGAAGCCAATAAGCATGTTCTTCACTAAAAAATAAAGACGTATCGAATAAAAACATAAATTTGAACCTAGAAACAAAATGCCACATTCAAGAGTGACATTTACATGAAAATTTCATCGAACACTGGACGTACAATGTTAGATCAAAAGTCATTTTAAAGGCTAAAAGAGAAAAAACAAGTGAACTTTAAAGACATATAGGCATAAGAATCAAGAATGAAGATAATATCAAGCCAATATGCACATTCTACACTACAAAATAAAGAATAATCGAATAAAAGAATAAATTCGAACCTAGAAACCAAATGAAATTTAGGAGTGACATTTACATGGACAATTCATCGAACACTAGGCGTACAATATTATGTCGCAAGTCATTTTAAAGACAAAATGAGAAATAACAAGTGAACTTTAAAGGCATCTAGGCATAAGAATCAAGAATTAGGATAGTATCAAGCCAATAAGCACATTCTGCATTTCAAAATCAAGAACAATCGAATGAAAGCATAAATTCCAACCTAGAAACAGAATGCCACAATTAGGAGTGACATTTACATGAGCATTTCATCGAACACTTGGTGTACAATATTAGATCACAAGTCATTTTAAAGTCAAAAAGAAAAAAACAAGTGAACTTTAAAGAATCTAGGCATAAGATTCAAGATTGAGGATAGTATGAAGCCAATAAGCACAATCTACACTACAAAATCAAGAACAATCGAATGAAAGCATGAATTCGAACCTACAAACCAAATGCCACATTTAGGAGTGACATTTATATGGACATTTCATCGAACACTAGGCGTACAATATTAGCTCACGAGTCATTTTTAAGGCAAAAGGAGAAAAAACAAGTGAACTTTGAAGACATCTAGGCATAAGAATCAAGATTGAGGATAGTATGAAGCCAATAAGCACATTCTGCATTACAAAATCAAGAACAATCGAATGAAAGCAGAAATTCCAACCTAGAAACCGAATGCCACAATTAGGAGTAAAATTTACATGGACATTTCAACGAACACATTGGTGTGCAATGTTAGATCACAAGTCTTTTTAAAGGCAAAATGAGAAAGCACAAGTGCTCTTTAAACACATCTAAGCATAAGAATCAAGAATGAGGATAGTATCAAGCCAATGAGCACGTTATTCACTACAAAATCAATAATAATCGAATAAAAGCTTAAGTTCTAACCTAGAAACCGAATGCCACATTTCGGAGTGACATTTACATGGACATTTCATCGAACACTAGGCGTACAATATTAGATCACAAGTCATTTTAAAGGAAAAGGAGAAAAAACAAGTGAACTTTGAAGACATCTAGGCATAAAAATCATGAATGAGGATGGCATCAAGCCAATAACCACATTTTGCACTACAAAATCAAGAACAATCGAATAAAAGCATAAATTCCAACTTAGAAACCGAATGCCACAATTAGGAGTGACATTTACATGGACATTTCATTGAACACTTGGCGTGCAATGTTAGATATCAATTCATTTTAAAGGCAAAAGGACAAAAAAATAGTGATGTTTAAAGACATCTAGGCATAAGCATAAAGAATGAGCATAGTATGAAGCCAATAAGCATGTTCTTCACTAAAAAATAAAGACGTATCGAATAAAAACATAAATTTGAACCTAGAAACAAAATGCCACATTCAAGAGTGACATTTACATGAAAATTTCATCGAACACTGGACGTACAATGTTAGATCAAAAGTCATTTTAAAGGCTAAAAGAGAAAAAACAAGTGAACTTTAAAGACATATAGGCATAAGAATCAAGAATGAAGATAATATCAAGCCAATATGCACATTCTACACTACAAAATAAAGAATAATCGAATAAAAGAATAAATTCGAACCTAGAAACCAAATGAAATTTAGGAGTGACATTTACATGGACAATTCATCGAACACTAGGCGTACAATATTATGTCGCAAGTCATTTTAAAGACAAAATGAGAAATAACAAGTGAACTTTAAAGGCATCTAGGCATAAGAATCAAGAATTAGGATAGTATCAAGCCAATAAGCACATTCTGCATTTCAAAATCAAGAACAATCGAATGAAAGCATAAATTCCAACCTAGAAACAGAATGCCACAATTAGGAGTGACATTTACATGAGCATTTCATCGAACACTTGGTGTACAATATTAGATCACAAGTCATTTTAAAGTCAAAAAGAAAAAAACAAGTGAACTTTAAAGAATCTAGGCATAAGATTCAAGATTGAGGATAGTATGAAGCCAATAAGCACAATCTACACTACAAAATCAAGAACAATCGAATGAAAGCATGAATTCGAACCTACAAACCAAATGCCACATTTAGGAGTGACATTTATATGGACATTTCATCGAACACTAGGCGTACAATATTAGCTCACGAGTCATTTTTAAGGCAAAAGGAGAAAAAACAAGTGAACTTTGAAGACATCTAGGCATAAGAATCAAGATTGAGGATAGTATGAAGCCAATAAGCACATTCTGCATTACAAAATCAAGAACAATCGAATGAAAGCAGAAATTCCAACCTAGAAACCGAATGCCACAATTAGGAGTAAAATTTACATGGACATTTCATCGAACACATTGGTGTGCAATGTTAGATCACAAGTCTTTTTAAAGGCAAAATGAGAAAGCACAAGTGCTCTTTAAACACATCTAAGCATAAGAATCAAGAATGAGGATAGTATCAAGCCAATGAGCACGTTATTCACTACAAAATCAATAATAATCGAATAAAAGCTTAAGTTCTAACCTAGAAACCGAATGCCACATTTCGGAGTGACATTTACATGGACATTTCATCGAACACTAGGCGTACAATATTAGATCACAAGTCATTTTAAAGGAAAAGGAGAAAAAACAAGTGAACTTTGAAGACATCTAGGCATAAAAATCATGAATGAGGATGGCATCAAGCCAATAACCACATTTTGCACTACAAAATCAAGAACAATCGAATAAAAGCATAAATTCCAACTTAGAAACCGAATGCCACAATTAGGAGTGACATTTACATGGACATTTCATTGAACACTTGGCGTGCAATGTTAGATATCAATTCATTTTAAAGGCAAAAGGACAAAAAAATAGTGATGTTTAAAGACATCTAGGCATAAGCATAAAGAATGAGCATAGTATGAAGCCAATAAGCATGTTCTTCACTAAAAAATAAAGACGTATCGAATAAAAACATAAATTTGAACCTAGAAACAAAATGCCACATTCAAGAGTGACATTTACATGAAAATTTCATCGAACACTGGACGTACAATGTTAGATCAAAAGTCATTTTAAAGGCTAAAAGAGAAAAAACAAGTGAACTTTAAAGACATATAGGCATAAGAATCAAGAATGAAGATAATATCAAGCCAATATGCACATTCTACACTACAAAATAAAGAATAATCGAATAAAAGAATAAATTCGAACCTAGAAACCAAATGAAATTTAGGAGTGACATTTACATGGACAATTCATCGAACACTAGGCGTACAATATTATGTCGCAAGTCATTTTAAAGACAAAATGAGAAATAACAAGTGAACTTTAAAGGCATCTAGGCATAAGAATCAAGAATTAGGATAGTATCAAGCCAATAAGCACATTCTGCATTTCAAAATCAAGAACAATCGAATGAAAGCATAAATTCCAACCTAGAAACAGAATGCCACAATTAGGAGTGACATTTACATGAGCATTTCATCGAACACTTGGTGTACAATATTAGATCACAAGTCATTTTAAAGTCAAAAAGAAAAAAACAAGTGAACTTTAAAGAATCTAGGCATAAGATTCAAGATTGAGGATAGTATGAAGCCAATAAGCACAATCTACACTACAAAATCAAGAACAATCGAATGAAAGCATGAATTCGAACCTACAAACCAAATGCCACATTTAGGAGTGACATTTATATGGACATTTCATCGAACACTAGGCGTACAATATTAGCTCACGAGTCATTTTTAAGGCAAAAGGAGAAAAAACAAGTGAACTTTGAAGACATCTAGGCATAAGAATCAAGATTGAGGATAGTATGAAGCCAATAAGCACATTCTGCATTACAAAATCAAGAACAATCGAATGAAAGCAGAAATTCCAACCTAGAAACCGAATGCCACAATTAGGAGTAAAATTTACATGGACATTTCAACGAACACATTGGTGTGCAATGTTAGATCACAAGTCCTTTTAAAGGCAAAAGGAGAAAGCACAAGTGCTCTTTAAACACATCTAAGCATAAGAATCAAGAATGAGGATAGTATCAAGCCAATGAGCACGTTATTCACTACAAAATCAATAATAATCGAATAAAAGCTTAAGTTCTAACCTAGAAACCGAATGCCACATTTCGGAGTGACATTTACATGGACATTTCATCGAACACTAGGCGTACAATATTAGATCACAAGTCATTTTAAAGGAAAAAGGAGAAAAAACAAGTGAACTTTGAAGACATCAAGGCATAAGAATCAAGATTGAGGATAGTATGAAGCCAATAAGCACATTCTGCACTACAAAATCAAGAACAATCGAATGAAAGCATAAATTCCCTTCCAAAAACCGATTTCCACAATTAGGACTGACATTTACATGGACATTTCATCAAACACTTGGCGTACAATATTAGATCACAAGTCATTTTAAAGGCAAAAGGAGAAAAAACAAGTGAACTTTGAAGACATCTAGGCACAAGAATCAAGATTGAGGATAGTATGAAGCCAATAAGCACATTCTGTACCACACAATCAAGAACAATCGAATGAAAGCATAAATTCCAACCTAGAAACCGAATTCCACAATTAGGAATGACATTTACATGGACATTTCATCGAACACTTGGCGTGCAATGTTAGATCACAAGTCATTTTAAAGTCAAAAGGAGAAAAAAAAGTGATCTTTAAACACATCTAGGCATAAGAATCAAGAATGAGGATAGTATCAAGCCAATAAGCACATTCTGCACTACAAAATCAAGTACAATCGAATAAAAGCATAAATTCCAACCTAGAAACCTAATGCCACAACTAGGAGTGACATTTACATAGACATTTCATCGAACACTTGGCGTACAATATTAGATCACAAGTCATTTTAAAGGCAAAAGGAGAAAAAACAAGTGAACTTTGAAGACATCTAGGCACAAGAATCAAGATTGAGGATAGTATGAAGCCAATAAGCACATTTTGTACCACACAATCAAGAACAATCGAATGAAAGCATAAATTCCAACCTAGAAACCGAATTCCACAATTAGGAATGACATTTACATGGACATTTCATCGAACACTTGGCGTGCAATGTTATATCACAAGTCATTTTAATGGCAAAATGTGAAAAAACAAGTGATCTTTAAGCACATCTAGGCATAAGAATCAAGAAAGAGGATAGTATCAAGCCAATAAGCACGTTCTTTACTACAAAATCAAGAGGTATTGAACAAATGCATAAATTCGATCCTAGAAACCTAATGCCACATTTAGGAGTGATATTTACATGGACATTTCATCATACACTTGGCATACAATGTTAGATCGAAAATCAGTTTAAAGGCAAAAGGAGAAAAAACAATTGAACTTTAAAGACATCTAGGCATAAGAATCAAGAATGAGAATAGTATCATGCCCATAAGCACATTCTGCACAACAAAATCAAGAACAATCGAATAAAAGCATAAATTCGAACCTAGAAACCGAATGCCACAATTAGGAGTGACATTTACATGGACATTTCATCATACACTTGGCATACAATGTTAGATCGAAAATCAGTTTAAAGGCAAAAGGAGAAAAAACAATTGAACTTTAAAGACATCTAGGCATAAGAATCAAGAATGAGAATAGTATCATGCCCATAAGCACATTTTGCACAACAAAATCAAGAACAATCAAATAAAAGCATAAATGCCAACCTAGAAACCGAATGCCACAACTAGGAGTGACATTTATATGGACATTTCATCGAACACTAGGCGTACAATATTAGCTCACGAGTCATTTTTAAGGCAAAAGGAGAAAAAACAAGTGAACTTTGAAGACATCTAGGCATAAGAATCAAGATTGAGGATAGTATGAAGCCAATAAGCACATTCTGCATTACAAAATCAAGAACAATCGAATGAAAGCAGAAATTCCAACCTAGAAACCGAATGCCACAATTAGGAGTAAAATTTACATGGACATTTCAACGAACACATTGGTGTGCAATGTTAGATCACAAGTCTTTTTAAAGGCAAAATGAGAAAGCACAAGTGCTCTTTAAACACATCTAAGCATAAGAATCAAGAATGAGGATAGTATCAAGCCAATGAGCACGTTATTCACTACAAAATCAATAATAATCGAATAAAAGCTTAAGTTCTAACCTAGAAACCGAATGCCACATTTCGGAGTGACATTTACATGGACATTTCATCGAACACTAGGCGTACAATATTAGATCACAAGTCATTTTAAAGGAAAAGGAGAAAAAACAAGTGAACTTTGAAGACATCTAGGCATAAAAATCATGAATGAGGATGGCATCAAGCCAATAACCACATTTTGCACTACAAAATCAAGAACAATCGAATAAAAGCATAAATTCCAACTTAGAAACCGAATGCCACAATTAGGAGTGACATTTACATGGACATTTCATTGAACACTTGGCGTGCAATGTTAGATATCAATTCATTTTAAAGGCAAAAGGACAAAAAAATAGTGATGTTTAAAGACATCTAGGCATAAGCATAAAGAATGAGCATAGTATGAAGCCAATAAGCATGTTCTTCACTAAAAAATAAAGACGTATCGAATAAAAACATAAATTTGAACCTAGAAACAAAATGCCACATTCAAGAGTGACATTTACATGAAAATTTCATCGAACACTGGACGTACAATGTTAGATCAAAAGTCATTTTAAAGGCTAAAAGAGAAAAAACAAGTGAACTTTAAAGACATATAGGCATAAGAATCAAGAATGAAGATAATATCAAGCCAATATGCACATTCTACACTACAAAATAAAGAATAATCGAATAAAAGAATAAATTCGAACCTAGAAACCAAATGAAATTTAGGAGTGACATTTACATGGACAATTCATCGAACACTAGGCGTACAATATTATGTCGCAAGTCATTTTAAAGACAAAATGAGAAATAACAAGTGAACTTTAAAGGCATCTAGGCATAAGAATCAAGAATTAGGATAGTATCAAGCCAATAAGCACATTCTGCATTTCAAAATCAAGAACAATCGAATGAAAGCATAAATTCCAACCTAGAAACAGAATGCCACAATTAGGAGTGACATTTACATGAGCATTTCATCGAACACTTGGTGTACAATATTAGATCACAAGTCATTTTAAAGTCAAAAAGAAAAAAACAAGTGAACTTTAAAGAATCTAGGCATAAGATTCAAGATTGAGGATAGTATGAAGCCAATAAGCACAATCTACACTACAAAATCAAGAACAATCGAATGAAAGCATGAATTCGAACCTACAAACCAAATGCCACATTTAGGAGTGACATTTATATGGACATTTCATCGAACACTAGGCGTACAATATTAGCTCACGAGTCATTTTTAAGGCAAAAGGAGAAAAAACAAGTGAACTTTGAAGACATCTAGGCATAAGAATCAAGATTGAGGATAGTATGAAGCCAATAAGCACATTCTGCATTACAAAATCAAGAACAATCGAATGAAAGCAGAAATTCCAACCTAGAAACCGAATGCCACAATTAGGAGTAAAATTTACATGGACATTTCAACGAACACATTGGTGTGCAATGTTAGATCACAAGTCTTTTTAAAGGCAAAAGGAGAAAGCACAAGTGCTCTTTAAACACATCTAAGCATAAGAATCAAGAATGAGGATAGTATCAAGCCAATGAGCACGTTATTCACTACAAAATCAATAATAATCGAATAAAAGCTTAAGTTCTAACCTAGAAACCGAATGCCACATTTCGGAGTGACATTTACATGGACATTTCATCGAACACTAGGCGTACAATATTAGATCACAAGTCATTTTAAAGGAAAAAGGAGAAAAAACAAGTGAACTTTGAAGACATCAAGGCATAAGAATCAAGATTGAGGATAGTATGAAGCCAATAAGCACATTCTGCACTACAAAATCAAGAACAATCGAATGAAAGCATAAATTCCCTTCCAAAAACCGATTTCCACAATTAGGACTGACATTTACATGGACATTTCATCAAACACTTGGCGTACAATATTAGATCACAAGTCATTTTAAAGGCAAAAGGAGAAAAAACAAGTGAACTTTGAAGACATCTAGGCACAAGAATCAAGATTGAGGATAGTATGAAGCCAATAAGCACATTCTGTACCACACAATCAAGAACAATCGAATGAAAGCATAAATTCCAACCTAGAAACCGAATTCCACAATTAGGAATGACATTTACATGGACATTTCATCGAACACTTGGCGTGCAATGTTAGATCACAAGTCATTTTAAAGTCAAAAGGAGAAAAAAAAGTGATCTTTAAACACATCTAGGCATAAGAATCAAGAATGAGGATAGTATCAAGCCAATAAGCACATTCTGCACTACAAAATCAAGTACAATCGAATAAAAGCATAAATTCCAACCTAGAAACCTAATGCCACAACTAGGAGTGACATTTACATAGACATTTCATCGAACACTTGGCGTACAATATTAGATCACAAGTCATTTTAAAGGCAAAAGGAGAAAAAACAAGTGAACTTTGAAGACATCTAGGCACAAGAATCAAGATTGAGGATAGTATGAAGCCAATAAGCACATTTTGTACCACACAATCAAGAACAATCGAATGAAAGCATAAATTCCAACCTAGAAACCGAATTCCACAATTAGGAATGACATTTACATGGACATTTCATCGAACACTTGGCGTGCAATGTTAGATCACAAGTCATTTTAATGGCAAAATGTGAAAAAACAAGTGATCTTTAAGCACATCTAGGCATAAGAATCAAGAAAGAGGATAGTATCAAGCCAATAAGCACGTTCTTTACTACAAAATCAAGAGGTATTGAACAAATGCATAAATTCGATCCTAGAAACCTAATGCCACATTTAGGAGTGATATTTACATGGACATTTCATCATACACTTGGCATACAATGTTAGATCGAAAATCAGTTTAAAGGCAAAAGGAGAAAAAACAATTGAACTTTAAAGACATCTAGGCATAAGAATCAAGAATGAGAATAGTATCATGCCCATAAGCACATTCTGCACAACAAAATCAAGAACAATCGAATAAAAGCATAAATTCGAACCTAGAAACCGAATGCCACAATTAGGAGTGACATTTACATGGACATTTCATCATACACTTGGCATACAATGTTAGATCGAAAATCAGTTTAAAGGCAAAAGGAGAAAAAACAATTGAACTTTAAAGACATCTAGGCATAAGAATCAAGAATGAGAATAGTATCATGCCCATAAGCACATTTTGCACAACAAAATCAAGAACAATCAAATAAAAGCATAAATGCCAACCTAGAAACCGAATGCCACAACTAGGAGTGACATTTACATTGACATTTCATCGAACACTTGGCGTGCAATGTTAGATCACTAGTCATTTGAAATGCAAAAGGAGAAAAAAACAAGTGATCTTTAAACACATGTAGGCATAAGCATAAAGAATTAGGACAATGTAAAGCCAATAAGCACGTTCTTCACCACAAAATCAAAACGTATCGAATAAAAGCATAAATTTGAACCTAGAATGTGAATGCCACATTTATGAGTGACATTAAATGGACATTTCATCGAACACTTGGAGTAGAATGTTAGATTAAAAATCATTTTAAAGGCGCAAGGAGAAAAAACATGTGAACTTTAAAGACATCTAGGCATAAGAATCAAGAATGAGGTTAGTATCAAGCCAATAAGCACATCTGCATTACAAAATCAAGAACAATCTAATAAAAACATAAATTCAAACCTAGAAACCGATTGCCACATTGAGGAGTAACATTTGCATGGACTATTCATCGAACACTTGGCGTACAATATTAGATCACAAGTTGTTTTAAAGGCAAAAAGAGAAAAAACAAGTGAACTTTAAACACATCTAGGTATAAGATTCAAGATTGAGGATAGTATGAAGCCAATAAGCACATTTTGCACCACAAAATCAAGAACAATCGAATGAAACCATAAATTCCAACCTAGAAACCGAATGCCACAATTAGGATTGACATTTACATGGACATTTCATCGAAAACTTGGCGTACAATATTAGATCACAAGTCATTTTAAAGGAAAAAGGAGAAAAAACAAGTGATCTTTGAAGACATCTAGGCATAAGAATCAAGATTGAGGATAATATGAAGCCAATAAGCACATTCTACACCACAAAATAAGGAACAATCGAATGAAAGCATAAATTCCAACCTAGAAACCGAATTCCACAATTACGAGTGACATGTACATGGATATTTCATCGAACACATGGAGTGCAATGTTAGATCACAAGTCATTTTAAAGGCAAAAAGAGAAAAAACAAGTGAACTTTAAAGACATATAGGCATAAGAATCAAGAATGAGGATAATATCAAGCTAATAAGCACATTCTACACTACAAAATAAAGAATAATCGAATAAAAGAATAAATTCGAACCTAGAAACCAAATGCCAAATTTAGGAGTGACATTTACATGGACAATTCATCGAACACTAGGCGTACTGATCGCTCTCAGATGCGAGGGTCAAGAGATACAATTTATAACCCGACCCCGTTGTAGTACGTGGTGGGTGTCGAACACTCGGGAAGTCTACTCGATCGATGTGCCTAGATACTAGGAAGCTAGAAAGGAGAGCATAAAACAAAGGAAAACAAAGAAAACAGTCGGGACCGACACTGAGGTCACGTCGGGCCCGAGGTTGGCGACAAGAGGAAGTCGGGACCGACACTGGGTAAGTCGGGCCCGAGGTAGCTGGGGATGTCGAACTCAAAGATTTTAAAAGTAGATCTTGGGCTTTTGGGTTCCTTCCCTAGTAGATTAAGGCTTTTCCACCCCAATTCAGGCAATGAGTGATGATCGGACTAGGATCGAGTGCTTTTGCCCTCGTTCCAACCACATCTACACCTCGATCCATGGGGAAATCCCCTTCGAAGCAAGGTCTTGAGATTGACACATGTTCACTTTCGCTACTTTGCCAATCTCAAGCCTTGATTCCCAACTTTCGCAAGGAATTGTAGCTCTATGTAGAGTGGGTTCCTTAGATCAAACACTCAAGGCTATGGAATTGGGGTTTCTAGCCTAAACCTAGCTAGGGTTTTCCCCCATAACCTAAGATCAAGGAGATCTACTCCATGTGACAAGCAAAGAAAGCAATCAAATCAAAAGAGAAAGCAATCATCATAATCAATCTCAAAACAAAGCAAGGTTTCATTCAAATCCAAAGCAATCCACAAATTCAAATCAAGGGTTTTCAAATCAACAAGATCAAAGCAAATCAAAGCTAAACAATCAACAAAACCTATCAAGCCTTCCTCTCTCTTGGCCGATTCTCTCTCTCTTCCTCCTCTTCTCCTTCCTCCTTGCTCTCCAAGTATCCTCTTGGCTCCCTTGGAACCCCCCTTTATGTGTGTGTGTGAGGGAACCCTTTCTTAGAAGACAAGAGGGCCTTTTATAGATTAGATGAAGGGCAAAAGTGGAAGTCCACAAATTCGTGCCTTGGAGCCCAAGTAGTTCGGCGACCGACTCGGACCGACACGGAGGAACCTCGGGCCCGAGGTACTGTGCAACTCGGTCCGAGGTTGGAGACTTCAAAGTCGGGCCCGATGTGGTTGCAACTCGGTCCTGACCTCATTCCACCTTCTTCTTAGTTGGCTTCTCTTGTTCTTCTTCATGGCTTGCTTCTCTCTTTCCCGCTTTAGCTCGGCCTTTGCTCCATGTCTCGACCCTCCTTCAAATCGATCCTTGATTCATGCCAAATTACCTACAAAACTCATAAAAGGTGCGTGGTCTCCGAATCTCATAGAAATACGGGAACTAAGCTAAAAAGGAACAAAACGCACAAGAAAAGGGGAAAAAGAAACATATTTACAAAGGAAATCACATATGAAAACACCACCAAATAGAGAGACATCACGTACAATATTATATCGCAAGTCATTTTAAAGACAAAATGAGAAATAACAAGTGAACTTTAAAGGCATCTAGGCATAAGAATCAAGAATTAGGATAATATCAAGCCAATAAGCACATTCTGCATTTCAAAAGCAAGAACAGTCTGATAAAAGCATAATTCAAACCTAGAAACCGAATGCCACAATTAGGAGTGACATTTACATGGACATTTCATCGAACACTTGGTGTACAATATTAGATCACAAGTCATTTTAAAGTCAAAAAGAAAAAAACAAGTGAACTTTAAAGACATCTAGGCATAAGATTCAAGATTGAGGATAGTATGAAGCCAAAAAGCACATTCTACACTACAAAATCAAGAACAATCGAATGAAAGTATAAATTCGAACCTACAAACCGAATGCCACATTTAGGAGTGACATTTATATGGACATTTCATCGAACACTAGGCGTACAATATTAGCTCACGAGTCATTTTAAAGGCAAAAGGAGAAAAAACAAGTGAACTTTGAAGACATCTAGGCATAAGAATCAAGATTGAGGATAGTATGAAGCCAATAAGCACATTCTGCATTACAAAATCAAGAACAATCGAATGAAAGCAGAAATTCCAACCTAGAAACCGAATGCCACAATTAGGAGTGACATTTACATGGACATTTCAACGAACATATTGGTGTGCAATGTTAGATCACAAGTCTTTTTAAAGGCAAAAGGAGAAAGCACAAGTTCTCTTTAAACACATCTAAGCATAAGAATCAAGAATGAGGATAGTATCAAGCCAATAAGCACATTCTGTACGACACAATCAAGTACAATCGAATAAAAGCATAAATTCCAACCTAGAAACCTAATGCCACAACTAGGAGTGACATTTACATGGACATTTAATCAAACACTTGGCATGCAATGTTAGATCACAAGTCATTTTAAAGTCAAAAGGAGAAAAAAAAGTGATCTTTAAACACATCTAGGCATAAGAATCAAGAATGAGGATAGTATCAAACCAATAAGCACATTTTGCACTACAAAATCAAGTACAATCGAATAAAAGCATAAATTCCAACCTAGAAACCTAATGCCACAACTAGGAGTGACATTTACATGGACATTTCATCGAACACTTGGCGTACAATATTAGATCACAAGTCAGTTTAAAGGCAAAAGGAGAAAAAACAAGTGAACTTTGAAGACATCTAGGCACAAGAATCAAGATTGAGGATAGTATGAAGCCAATAAGCACATTCTGTACCACACAATCAAGAACAATCGAATGAAAGCATAAATTCCAACCTAGAAACCGAATGCCACAATTAGGATTGACATTTACATGGACATTTCATCGAAAACTTGGCGTACAATATTAGATCACAAGTCATTTTAAAGGGAAAAGGAGAAAAAACAAGTGATCTTTGAAGACATCTAGGCATAAGAATCAAGATTGAGGATAATATGAAGCCAATAAGAACATTCTACACCAAAAAATCAAGAACAATCGAGTGAAAGCATAAATTCCAACCTAGAAACCGAATGCCACAATTACGAGTGACATGTACATGGATATTTCATCGAACACATGGAGTGCAATTTTAGATCACAAGTCATTTTAAAGGCTAAATGAGAAAAAAATAAGTGATCTTTAAACACATCTAGGCATAAGAATCAAGATTGAGGATAGTATGAATCCAATAAGCACATTCTGCACCACAAAATCAAGAACAATCGAATGAAAGCATAAATTCCAACCTAGAAACAGAATGCCACAATAAGGAGTGACATTTACATGGACATTTCATCGAACACTTGGCGCGCAATGTTAGACCACAAGTCATTTTAAAGGCAAAATGAGAAAAAACAAGTGATCTTTAAACACATCTAGGCATTAGAATCAAGAATGAGGATAGTATCAAGTTACTAAGCATGTTCTTCACTACAAAATTAAGACGTATTGAATAAAAGCATAAATACGAACCTAGAAACCAAATGCCATATTTAGGAGTGACATTTACATGGACATTTCACTAAACACTTGGCGTACAATGTTAGATCGAAAATCATTTTAATGGCAAAAGGAGAAAAAACAAGTGAACTTTAAAGACATCTAGGCATAAGAATCAAGAATGAGGATATTATCATGCCCATAAGCACATTCTGTACAACAAAATCAAGAACAATCGAATAAAAGCATAAATTCGAACCTAGAAACCGAATGCCACAATTAGGAGTGACATTAACATGGACATTTCATCGAACACTTGGCGTGCAATGTTAGATCACTAGTCATTTGAAATGCAAAAGGAGAAAAAAACAAGTGATCTTTAAACACATGTAGGCATAAGCATAAAGAATTAGGACAGTGTATAGCCAATAAGCACGTTCTTCACCACAAAATCAAAACGTATCGAATAAAAGCATAAATTCAAACCTAGAATCCGAATGCCACATTTATGAGTGACATTAAATGGACATTTCATCGAACACTTGGAGTAGAATGTTCGATCAAAAATCATTTTAAAGGCGCAAGGAGAAAAAACATATGAACTTTAAACACATCTAAGCATAAGAATCAACAATGAGGTTAGTATCAAGCCAATAAGCACATTCTACATTACAAAATCAAGAACAATCGAATGAAAGCATAAATTCCAACATAGAAACCGAATGCCACAATTAGGAGTGACATTTACATGGACATTTCATCGAAAACTTGGCGTACAATATTAGATCACAAGTCATTTTAAAGGAAAAAGGAGAAAAAACAAGTGATCTTTGAAGACATCTAGGCATAAGAATCAAGATTGAGGATAATATGAAGCCAATAAGAACATTCTACACCACAAAATCAAGAACAATCGAATGAAAGCATAAATTCCAACCTAGAAACCGAATGCCACAATTACGAGTGACATGTACATTGATATTTCATCGAACACATGGAGTGCAATTTTAGATCACAAGTCATTTTAAAGGCAAAATGAGAAAAAAAACAAGTGATCTTTAAACACATCTAGGCATAAGAATCAAGATTGAGGATAGTATGAATCCAATAAGCACATTCTGCACCACAAAATCTAGAACAATCGAATGAAAGCATAAATTCCAACCTAGAAACAGAATGCCACAATAAGGAGTGACATTTACATGGACATTTCATCGAACACTTGGCGCGCAATGTTAGACCACAAGTCATTTTAAAGGCAAAATGAGAAAAAACAAGTGATCTTTAAACACATATAGGCATTAGAATCAAGAATGAGGATAGTATCAAGTTAATAAGCACGTTCTTCACTACAAAATTAAGACGTATTGAATAAAAGCATAAATACGAACCTAGAAACCAAATGCCACATTTAGGAGTGACATTTACATGGACATTTCACTAAACACTTGGCGTACAATGTTAGATCGAAAATCATTTTAATGGCAAAGGGAGAAAAAAAAGTGAACTTTAAAGACATCTAGGCATAAGAATCAAGAATGAGGATAGTATCATGCCCATAAGCACATTCTGCACAACAAAATCAAGAACAATCGAATAAAAGCATAAATTCGAACCTAGAAACCGAATGCCACAATTAGGAGTGACATTAACATGAAAATTTCATCGAACACTTGGCGTGCAATGTTAGATCACTAGTCATTTGTAATGCAAAAGGAGAAAAAAACAAGTGATCTTTAAACACATGTAGGCATAAGCATAAAGAATGAGGATAGTATGAAGCCAATAAGCACAAACTTCACCACAAAATCAAGACGTATCGAATAAAAGCATAAATTCAAACCTAGAATCCGAATGCCACATTTATGAGTGACATTTACATGGACATTTCATCGAACACTTGGCGTAGAATGTTAGATCAAAAATCATTTTAAAGGCGAAAGGAGAAAAAACATGTGAACTTTAAAGACATCTAGGCATAAGAATCAAGAATGAGGATAGTATTAAGCCAATAAGAACATTCTGCATTACAAAATCAAGAACAATCTAATAAAAGCATATATTCGAACCTAGAAACCGAAAGCCACATTGAGGAGTGACATTTACATGAACATTTTATTCAACACGTGGCGTACAATATTAGATCACAAGTCATTTTAAAGACAAAAGGAGAAAAAACAAGTGATCTTTAAAGATATGTAGGCATAAGAATCAAGAATGAGGATAGTATCAAGCCATAAAGCACATTTTGCACTACAAAATCACGAACAATCGAATAAAAGCTTAAATTCGAACCTAGAAACCGAACGCTACATTAAGGAGTGACATTTACATGGACATTTCATCGAACACTTGGCGTACAATGTTAGATTAAAAGTCATTTTAAAGACATCTCGACATAAGAATCAAGAATGAGGATACTATAAAGCTAATAAGCACATTCTACGCTACAAAATCAATAACAATCGAATAAAAGCACAAATTCGAACCTAGAAACTGAATGCCACTGTTGGGACGTTGTTGGGACCTCTGGTTCTAAACAACGGATCAACGATCCCATTCTCCGAGTTTTGATAATGACAAACACCATGAGGAACTAATGTGGTTTGTTCAAGTATTTCTAAGGAACGCAGGTACAACCAAGAACTCCCATGAATGACCAAAAGCCACAAAAAGCTCACAATGCAGAAGTTCCCATCAAGGGAACTCTGAAGAGGAATGTTCCCATGCAATGGGAACTCCCAGGAATGATCAAGAGAACACAAGCTTACAACGATGAAGAGTTTCTGCCAAGGGAACTCTGAAGAAGACAGTTCCCATGATATGGGAACTCACATGTGAGGACAACCACCGTTCAGCGCAGATCGCGGGATTCTGTCTTGGACAGCCCGAAGGAACAGTTTGAGGATCAAACTGTCACGCTTGATCCAACGGTCCGATTGATTCAAGAAGTTGACCTATTTCAAACCAAAGTCACATGTGAAGAAAGTACAACTTGGGCATCAGGCAAAGGGCATTTTGGACATAATTGAAAGATGCGATTGCCCAAGCTCACCTGGACTATAAAGCCAAATGAATAGTACTTGGAATGAGTACTTCTCCCAGAACTCACAAACACCCACACCAGAGAAAAGAAAGAAAAGGAAGAGAAGTCGCCGCCGGCGAGTGTGTGATCTCGACGACGGTGAAGCCGAAGTTCCCAGGGGCAAGGGAACTGAGAAGTCGGTGTAAGGTTTGAGTTACTTGTATTTTGTTCTTGTGAGCTTAGGAACTCAGTTGAGAGGATTCACTAGTGTTGCTAGAGTTAGGTAGAACTCGTAGGAACAAAGAAGTGTGGATCCGGCTGTTGTAACTAAGGAACAAAGCAATCAATATAATTAAGTCATTCAAAATCCTCCAAGCGGAGGTAGAGGTTTACCCATACAACTAGTTGGTTGTAGTGGGGTTCCTCTATAAGGGAACTGCGTTCTTTACTGTTTTTATACTTGCGTTTAATTTACTTCCGCTGCCTTGGGAACAACTTAACAGCCAGTTCCCAAGATTTTTGCTAACGGTTTACGATCCAACAATTGGTATCAGAGCGGGTTTGCTCTAGATTTGTGTTAGCATCGTAGGTATTAAATGGCTCAGGAACTTACTCAGGTAGGGAACAACACTAGCAAGCCGCCGAGGCTTATTACAGGAAGATTCCAAAGCTGGCAATGCAACATGAAGGTTTGGATGCGTGGCCAGGACTACCAAGCCTGGTGTGTTATCGAGAGAGGAAACTTCGAAATTGATCCAGCCATAGTCAACGACCTCTCAATGTGGGGACTCAATGAATACAAGTGCATGGAAGCCAACTACAAGGCCAAACAATACCTGAAGAGGTCCATGTGCGTGCAAGACTGTAACAGGGTAGCAAAGAAGAAATCACCCATAAGATGAAGGTCCAACAGCTCTTCAACGGATTGACTGGAGAATGGGCAAACGAGAGAACAGTGTTCAAGGAGAATCCGGAAAATAGAACACTCATGCTCCATCAAGTGTTTGGAAAGCTAGAGGGACACGAGAAGAGAAAGATCGATCATAAGGAACAGACTCGAGCTCATCGAGGGATCGCACTCAAGATTGAGAAAATGCTCAAATCAACTAAAGAACAACACGAAGACTCCGAAGAAGAAGAGGATGAGGAGCTAGTTCTCGTAACAAAGGCTCTTCGGAACTTCTACAAAGGGAAGCTCCAAAGGAACAGTGGGAACTTGGGAAAAGGACAGAGTTCGCAAAGAAAACCCGCAGAGAAGGACCTCTCGGATGTCACATGTTACAAGTGCAACAAGAAAGGACACTTCGCTAAGGAATGCCCACATGGAACTGACGGTCGGAAGCAAGGGAAAAAGGCCTACATCGCCACCTGGAGCGATGATGAAGAAGAAGATCCTGAGTCATGGGCACTCCCAAACATGTGTGGAATGGCCATAGGAGAAACCACTGGGGAACAACCTAGTGAGGTAACCACTGAAACTGTTCTTGCTTCTTTCAATAACTATAAAAAACCTGATCTGTTGAAAATTCTTTCAAGTCTTGTCAAAGATAATATAAAACTGCAAAACAAGTTGGAAAAACAGGAACATATAAATGCTCAATTTGTTGGTCTTGAACCCTGTCCCAACTGCATATCCCTTCTCGAAAAACTCAAGTCCCATGTGTCTCACATCGTAGATCTAGAAAATGAAATCAAAACTCTAGAGAAAGATGATAACACCCTCTTACAAAACCTGAGTAAGACTACCGAACATCTTGAAGCCTCTAGTTCCCAAATCAAGTTTGTCCCAGCCAAACACGGCATAGGATACAAAACTGAGAGCTCAAAGAACGGGAAGTCACCCCTGAGTGAACATTAAATCCATGAGTGTAGGGCCTTAGAACTCCAATGTGAGAAACAGAAAAATGCTCATCTCGAGGAGAATATCAAGGTCCTAGAAAGTGGGAAAGATGGTGAGAAAGATTATTACACTGGGAACACTGGACATAGACTTTATGTCCAAATTGCTAAGGGAAATGGGTCACGGGTGTACAATAAGGAAACCATGGATAGGAACAGAATCCAGAGACCACACCCAAAATACTACTTGGGAGAATACTATAACACGTGCTGGAACTGTGGTGCTCATGGGCACTACAAGGAAGCATGTCCCAAGAAAAGAGCCCAAACCCTTAGAAACCGTGAGTTCCTAAACAAAAAAAAAACAGCATGCTAATCACCAAAGGAACTCCAACTCTCAAATCACTCATGATATCAACATCGCTGACTATGTTTTGAATGAGAATATTTTCCCTTGCAAGGGACCTGGCAAGGGTCATCTTGCTTGGGTCTCAAAACACTAACTTTACCTTGTAGGTGGCAGTGAGAGGGAACAATGCATGGTTCATAGACAGTTGATGCTCAAACCATATGACCGGAAACAAAGATATTCTCATCTCACTCCACACTCATGCCGAAGGAGGCCACGTCTCATTTGGCAATAAAAACAAGGGAGAAGTAATTGGAAAGGGAGAAGTGTTGCTAAATAGATCAATCAAAGTCAGCAATGTCAATCTGGTGAAAGATCTGGGATACAATCTCTTAAGTGTCGCCCAGATGTGTGATCAAGGGAACAACGTTGTCACCTTCGACTCAGAAGAATGCCTAGTTATCAACAAAAGGACCAACAAAGTGATTCTGAGAGGAAGAAGGCACAACAATGTGTATGTAGTAGATACAGAATTTGAACAACCAATGAAGCTGTGTCTTGCGAGTTCCCACGATGATATGGAACTCTGGCACCGAAGACTGGGACATGCAGGTGACAATCAAATCCTGAAGCTCTATCTACAGGATATGGTCATTGGCCTTCCACGAATCAATCTCGAAGGAGTCCAAATGTGTGAAGCATGCGTTCGAGGGAAACAGACTAGGAACTCCTTCAAACCCAAAAAGGTGGTGAGCACAACCAAGCCTTTAGAGCTAATTCACATGGATCTCTGTGGTCCCATGCGAACAGTCAACTATGGTGGAATAAGGTACATGTATGTCTTAATTGATGATTTTCTAGATTCACCTGGGTTATTTTCTTGAAGGCAAAATCACAAGCTTTTGAAGAGTTCGAGCCTTTCATCAAAAGAACAGAAGTAAGCATGGGGCTAAAGCTGAAAGCCATAAGGTCTGACCATGGAACTATGTTTCAAAACTCAGAGTTCCTCAACTTTTGTGACAAACATGGGATCTCTCACAACTTCTCAGCCCCTCGCACTCCTCAGCAAAACGGAGTGGTCGAGAGAAAGAATAGGACCTTGGAGGACATGGCCAGAACCATGATGCTTGAAAGCGGAGTTCCTGAGTACTTCTGGGCTGAAGCCATCGCTACAGCTACATACATCTTGAACCGAGCCATGACAAGGCCTTTGATCAAGAAGACATCCTACGAGCTCATCAAGGGGAGAAAACCAAACATCTCCCACCTAAGGACCTTCGGATGCACATGCTTTGTCCACAACAATGGCAAAGATAACCTTGGAAAATTCGATCCTAGAAGCGATGAAGGGATCTTCCTGGGATACTCATCACAAAGCAAGGCTTACAGGGTCTATAACAAGAGGACCAATAAGATAGAAGAAAGCATCCATGTCG
Organism: Fallopia convolvulus; assembly: GCA_964016875.1. Classification (NCBI taxonomy): domain Eukaryota; kingdom Viridiplantae; phylum Streptophyta; class Magnoliopsida; order Caryophyllales; family Polygonaceae; genus Fallopia; species Fallopia convolvulus. The sequence continues at coordinate 42,374,369 of OZ024720.1, forward strand.
TCTTCAACGAGAAATCTGTAAAGATGGGAACAAAGACCCAAGGGAAGGGAACTCTGTTCAAACTGGTCAGACAAGAAGATGATGATGATGACGATGATGAGCCAAGGAAGAGAGATGAAGACTATCCAAGTGCAAGTAACATTCCACAACCAGGGAACAACGAAGGAGATCCAACTCTCACTGATCAAATCTCCCTCGAGGTTCCCTCCTCAAAAGAACTACAAGACTCCTCCAACTCTCTTGTTCCCCAAGACAATACCCTGCCACAATCAAGTGTTCAGGGGGAACAAAGAGGGAACTTGCCAGGAATTTCTGAAGAAACATTCAATGAAGAAGCTGAAGATGAGTGTTCCCATGAAAAGGAAGCCTCTACTGAAGATGATTCAAGTGCAAGGGAACCCACTCATACAAGAAACTTTCAACAAAGGAAGGACCACCGCATTGAGAACATCATCTCCCCTTATGATAAAGGTGTACAAACTCGTTCCTCTCTCAATAATTTTTGTGCTTTTAACGCGTTTGTTTCAATGGTGGAACCCAAAAATATCAAAGAAGCCTTGAAGGACCCAGATTGGATCCAAGCTATGCAAGAGGAGCTCCACTAATTTGAGAGAAACAAGGTTTGGAAGCTAGTTCCTAGGCCCAAGAACAAGAACATCATAGGAACTCGATGGGTCTTTAGAAACAAGCTCGATGATACTGGAGCTATAGCAAGGAACAAGGTTAGACTGGTGGCACAAGGCTACAGGCAAGAGGAAGGAATCGATTACGAAGAGACTTTTGCACCAGTCGCCAGGATCCATGCCATCTGACTCTTAATTGCCTATGCTGCTCACAAGGGATTCAAGCTCTATCAAATGGATGTGAAGACAACCTTCCTCAATAGACATCTCAAGGAAGAAGTATATGTGGCCCAACCCCCAGGATTCGAAGATGAGAAGCTACCCAACTGATGCGACCCCCGTCATGGATGCTAGCCAATAGGACGACGCATTCACACTTCACTCGGATGGCCCCATCACTCGTGCCAGGACTCGAGCAATCCAAGACGCAACACGATCTCTCGTGGCGCGCCTCTCCGCAGGCCACGATGCGCCCCTCGCTGCGCCGACGCACATAGCCTTGTGCGTCCTCGGCGTCGAGGAACCTCAACTCGAGCCAAAGGGGACAACCTCCAACCCCTTGCCACCGTCGGACCCAAGCCTTGCACCGTGCCATGGATCGCTATTTGAGGTTCACGAGACCCTCTCGCCAGCGGCCTCGCCAGCGCCCGTGCCGGCGCCCGGGAACGTGCCATGACCTCGCCAGCGCCGAGACCCTGCCTCGCCAGCCTCGCGACAGCCTTGTCGTGACACTCCCGGCACGTTCACGGACGACCTATCCGTTTTTAGTACTTTTATGCATACTTTCTATTATGGAACATTACTATTGTTAGTTTTACACATTTAGAAGGATATTAATGGGCCTTGCGCCGACCACTTTTGGACCGCGCCGTTGGGCCTAAGCTTGCACGCTTGTCCTAGGCACGCCGCCACCATTTTAGGTTTCTTTGGGTTTTCTTCAGCCGCATCTCTATATAAGGGAGCATAGGCATATTTTATCCTTGTGCTTGCGCCGCCCCTCACTCTCTCGCAACAATCGCAATTGCTCTCGCGATCTTGGTTTCCATTGTTTGTTCGTGCCAATTCACAATCATAATCAGCCTTCCGCTACGCCAAATTGAGACCCAATACTCAATCCAACGATCGATCCGAAGCATCTCAAACGAGGGACGCATCAACTGGCATCAGAGCCAAGGTTTGAGTAAGTCTCGTTCAACCCTTCTAGTTCATTCTCACACGTCTTTTTCCGCCAATTCAAACCCTAGATTCATCCTCCACTTCGCACATCTGCCATCTAGGGTCCCAATTTTTTTTTCTTTGCTTCGTAATTCATTAAAAAAAATCAATCGTAACCTAATGATGTCCGCCTTTTTAGTCATGTTTTTAGGGTGTGTTTTTAGTGTTTTTGAGTCTTTTTCTTTAGTTTTTTGTTTTGTTTTGAGTCGTTTGTGTAAGTTTTCGTATTTTCTTGAGATATGGAGTCTACATAAGCTTTGGTGGTGTTTTATATGTTTTTAGAAGCTTTTTGGAGCATATTTTGAAGAAAGGAGTAAAGACGGTGAAGATAGCACTCAAGAAGGAAGTGAAGATGAAGATTAAGCGTTCAAGTAAATTCATTGAAGATCAAGTTTGATCTTTGAAAGAGATAGAGAAATTCGTTATAAGAACATAGGAAAAAGAATCGAGCCAAACGGAGTTGTAACGAATCTTCTACGCAAGTTTTACTCAAGGGTCGTTAACGAGGCAGCGAGAGCAGCAGAGATCCGAGTCGGTGCTATTAATGGGCTTCTATCTTGTTTCCTTTTTTATGTTATTAGATAGATAGAAGGGGTATATTTTATTAGAAGATATTATTTCCCTATAGTTAGATTTAAGATAGATTTATTTCCTTATAGTTAGATTTAAGATAGATTTATTTCCTTATAGATAGATTTAAGATAGAATAGTTTCTCTATAAATACTCTTGTCTACCCTTTGTTATTCTGGACACAATCAATTGCCTTGGAAGGCAAGTAAGGGGAGGAGAGAGGCGGAAGAGGCGAGTTTTGTAGAGAAGAACTATTGTTTTGAATTCGGTTGTAAGCTTTCTTTTTAATTTAATTTGGATGTTTTCAATTATTATGCTTTGTGAGTAGTCTTCCTCTCTAAGGTTGGGGTTAAACCCAACAATGGTTGTGCATGCTTGTTTGTGATCATGTCTTGATTGTTTTTATTGCATGAATCTATTCTCTTGCTCTTAATCCTTGAAACGACAGTTGAAGGGAATTTCTCATTCATAGTTGAAGCGAAGGCGAAACCTTGAATCAGAATAATCAAATTAGGGTTTTGAAGTGAAAGCAGATCTATCCTAGTTGAAGTAGAAGAGATAGATAGTAAGTTTATTGATAGGACGAAAGTTGATTGATTTACTTGCTTTGGTTGACGAAAGTTGACACCTTTATGTGATAAAAGCATGATCTTTATGTTTCATTAGCGTTTGGCATGCATAATTGTTGTTGTGGTGACACCTTTACCTTAGATTCTCTCTTTCCTTGTTAAAAACCTCTACTTTTTGATTGCTTGCGTAATAAGTTACAAAACTTAGCACTGACTTTCTCCCTGCGGACGAACCTGACTCTGCTATACTCAGCGGGGTCTTGATTATAAATTTATTTGTTGTCAAGAAACCCTCTCAACAAATTGGCGTCGTTGCCGGGGAGATTTCAATAGTGCCAAGTTTTGTTCTTTTTACGTTTTTTGGGACTCCGCCGAGTCGGTAACGACCCCCCTAGGGTCGGTACCGACCCTGCTGGGTAACCTAGTTTTCTGTGTTTTTCTTTTTATTTTCTAGGCCACTGTTGAGTCGTTACCGACCCTACCCAGGCTCAGTAACGACCCTGTCGATAGGTAGTTGTTCTTTTTCTTTTTAGTTTTTCTTTTACGGGATCACTCCAGGCTCGTTAACGACCCCCCAGGTTCGTTACCGACCCTATCCACGATCCCGTTTTTGCTTTTTGATTTCGTTTTTGTTTTTGTTTTTGCTTACAGTGTATGCCAGCTGAAGGTCGTCAAGCAAACAAAGCCATGGCTACACATGAAGAACTAGCTAGGCAGATTGCTGAACTCAGTTTAGAGATAGAGGAGATCCAGAGAGAAAGGGAAACCATAGCTGTTGAGGCATATGAAGAGGATAATTACATGTGGGGCCCATATAGGAACCAAGGTGATACTTTTTATGCATGGAGGAATTACAATCAGCCCACCTGGGGTAATTATGCATATGACCAATGGAGCCAACCTCCTCAACAAGAACAAAGGGTTCCTCCTTACCAACCTCCGGACTATCAGGAGACGCCATCATGGGTTCAGGAAATAAAGGAAAGCATTAACGGAGTGAACAACAAAGTTGATGAAGTTCAAGCTAAACTAAACCGACAAGATAAAAGATGGGGAGAGTTCGATATTTGGAAGAGGAGTGTTGATTCTCAACCAGGGGACCTAGCTGCACGGATTCCAAGACCACAAGGACAACTCCCGGACCGCCCCGAGGAGAACCCTAGAGGCCTAATAGCAGCGGTACACCTCAGAAGCGGGAAGACATTGCCTGAGAGAGTCCAAGATGAGGACGAGAAGGAAGAGGACGTCACAACCCAGCTCGTTAACGAGCCAACGAGGGCAAATAACGAGCCCACAAACCAGGGTGACGAGGCTCCGAGCGTTCCTAACGACCCTACCACAGGTAAGTTCTCTAAACCGAGCCTTCCTCTCTATTCCAGGGTAGTTAACGACCCCATCAGGGTCGGTAACGACCCGCCGAGGACACCAAACGACCCCAGTGTCGACCCGGTACTCTCACCTCTCGAGCCCAACTTGGTTCCGAGAATGGTGAAATCTCTTCCATTTCCAACTAAGAAATCTATGGACTCTACTAAGAGTAGGTTCAAGCGTTTCGTGAAGATTCTTCAGGGCATTAATATTTCCATCCCATTCGCTGACGCCCTAAGCGAAATGCCGGCTTACACAAAATTTTTGAAGGATATTCTTAGCAGGAAAAGGTCCATTACAGAGCTGCAGGATGAAGTCAGATCAATAGCTCTACCAGAAAAGCTTGGAGAACCAAGGAGATTTGCCATCACGATTGGCATAGGCGACCACAAATTTAAAGCTTTATGTGATTTGGGAGCCAGTGCTAGTTTGCTTCCTCTTTCCATCTGGACCAAGGTTAACATGGGACCACTAGAGCCTGTCAAGATGAAACTCTACATGGCGGATGGATCTTCTGTAAAACCAACTGGAGTCGTTGACGATGTTCCTGTCCAGTTGGAAATTTCTTTGTTCCAAACGACTTCATTGTGTTAGATATGCCTGAAGACCCTGCGGTGCCAATCATTCTAGGCAGACCATTATTAGCCACCGCAGGGGCGCGAGTAGATGTCAGAAAAGGACTTCTCACATTTGATATTGGAGAAGAGAAGGTTGAATTCCATTTCAATTCATCCATAAGTGAAGTGGCTAGTTGTAGTACTGAGGAGCCTACCGACCCACCATGGCTCGGTATCGACCCCTCCCTGAGTACAAAAATAAGCAAGATCGATAGAGACACGCCTATCAAGGAGCCTACCGACCCCCCAAGGGTCGGTAACGATCCTTATCTAAAGGAAAACAAGGTGGGAGGTGGATTCAAACACGATATCGAGCCACTTCCAGATCCAGCAGGGTCGTTAACGACGCCCTACACCTCAGTAACGAGCCACTTCCCGAACGACCATGGTAAGTTTTCTTGTTCTTATCCAATCAATTCTGGTCATGATCCTTTCTCTTATCCTAGTTCTATATTACATCCTACTGTTAGTCCTATGAAGGAGTCAAAACCTCCTTGGTTTTCGGATTTTACTAACCCTGTTGTAGGATTACCGAGCATTCTGATTGATGATAGAGGGCCAAATATCTTGGAGAATGCTATTTCATCTAAGTATGGGGTCCCTCTTGATCCCAACATATTTGGATGGAAACCGCCCTGATTTGCCAAGGTAAGTTCGTCAGGCTAACGACGTTAAAAGTAGCGCTTACGGGAGGCAACCCGCTTTTAAGTTTTTGTTTTTACTTTCCTTTCTTAGATCTTTTTGCTAGCTTTCTTTTGAGTTTTTTTAGGTTAGATTAGTGTAGTAGGATAGAAGTTTTTCTTAAGTGACTCAGGTACAAAGAAGAAGAAGCGCTACAATTAAAGGCAATCGGTGGACAAGCACGCAAGCTCGGTAACGACCCCTCAAGGTCGGTACCGACCCTCTACAGGAATCCGAGAAACATTCATACTCCTCAAGGGATCATTGGTTTCAAATAGCTTCATTTTTATTTTGTGAGTTCCCTTTTCCTTATTCTCTTTATTTTGTGAGTTCCCTTTTAGGATTGATGATATTCCATTTAGATGTCCTATGAAATGCTTTAACTTGCTTGATCATGTAATTCCATAGCATGTTTGGATAGCTTTGCCTGAATCATGTTGAAAATTGTTTTTATGTGGATATTTAGCATGTGATGAAATTGAGCACATATACTTTATAGCATAAATGATGCAATCCAACAAAATTTACCTTGTGAGTATTTTTGGCCTTATAGGGAGAACATCAAAGAATCCCTCTTCTTTTCTTGTGTGATTTACTCTCCTTATGCATATTATCTCTTGTCATTGCATGGTTATCTATTACTTGAGACCTATAAGAGATATTAGTTCATTGCATGTAAGTCATATGATGGAGAACTTATTTTCATAAGCCCTATTAATCCTTATCCACCCTTATCATTATCCTCTTTTTGAAGCCAAGTTGAGCCTTAAAGCCTTTTATTTTTAGCTCCACAAAATAATTTCCTAGCCGATATAAGCTTGACCCTATCCGGGGATTAGGACTTAGTGTTGGTTATGGTGATGGTTTTGTTGAGTGAGATGTTTTGGTTCAAGTGTGAGGTAATTTGGGTTGGGTAAAGTGATAGTATCTTGCCGTTGGGCCTAAGCTTGCACGCTTGTCCTAGGCGTGCCGCCACCATTTTAGGGTTTCTTTGGATTTTCTTCAGCCGCCTCTCTATATAAGGGAGCATAGGCATATGTTTTCATTCAGCGCACATTAGGGTTTAATAAAGTCGAGGTTTCACTCCTTATTTTATCCTTGTGTTTGCGCCACCCCTCACTCTCTCGCAACAATCGCAATTGCTCTCGCGATCTCGGTTTCCATTGTTTGTTCGTGCCAATTCACAATCATAATCAGCCTTTCGCTACGCCAAATTGAGACCCAATACTCAAGCCAACGATCGATCCGAAGCATCTCAAACGAGGGACGCATCACCAACCATGTCTACTTCCTGGAGAGAGCCCTCTACGGACTCAAACAAGCTCCCCAAGCTTGGTATGACAGAGAAATTTAAGGACCTCATGAGCAGTGAGTTTGAGATGAGTCTCATTGGGGAACTCACGTCCTTCCTTGGACTTTAAATATCTCAAACTAAGGAGGGAACAAAGATTCATCAACAGAAATACATCAAGGAAATGCTCGTGAAGTATGGGATGGAACACTCCAACCCCATCGAAACCCCCATCTCACCAAATTCAAGGCTCAATGCGGATGAAACAGGTATAAGTGTGGACCAAATGAACTATCGAGGTATGATTGGGTCCCTTCTCTACTTAAAAGCTAGTGGACCTGATATCATGTTCTACGTATGCCTTTGTGCTCATTTTCAAGCTAACCCTATGGAATCACACTTGAAAGAGGTGAAGAGGATTTTCAGGTATCTCAAAGGGAACGATAACTTGTGCCTTTGGTATCCAAGGAACAGTTCCCTTGAGCTCATTGCATACACATATGCGGATTTTGCAGGGCACCTTGTGGATAGAAAGAGCACATCAGGAATGGCCTAGTTCCTAGGGTCATGGTTAGTGTCATGGGGATCTAAAAAGCAAAACTCAGTGGCACTCTCCACAGCTGAAGCAGAATATGTGGTTGCTGCATCTTGTTGTTCCCAAGTTCTATGGCTTAAATCACAACTCCAGGATTACGGTATGTCTTTTGGCCCAGTTCCCATACTTTGTGATAATACTAGTGCCATAAACATTTCCAAAAATCTTGTGCATCATTCTAGGACTAAGCATATAGATATAAGGCATCACTTTCTACGTGACAATGTTGAAAGTGGGAACATCTTGATGGAACACTGTAGAACTGAAGAGCAAATTGCGGACATTCTCACCAAAGCTTTAGACAGAGGTCCCTACCAGCGTTTTCGAATGCTTTTAGGGATGATTACTCTAAATTAAACAAGCCCTTGTTTGTCTCTCCCTCAATGCCTGACTAGTTTTTCTAAGAATGCATGATAGGGAACATGGATTTATTGTTTCACTATGCATGATTACTAGTCTAAAGATAAATGTGTACAAGGGAACTTTATTTCTTTCGGCCCTACATGATCAACTAGAGTTCCCTTTATCCTACCTTACAAGCCACTATGACGGTTGATCATATAACCTACCCTAAGCTAGGGACCAGACAAACGCTTCTCATGAGCCAAAATGTTTACTCCTTTATCGAGTCGTAAATTGTCTGGTTTTCTTTGAGTTCCCTAACCCCACAAAAGGATGAGTGTGAAGTTCTTTTAACCACTTCACTCTCCCTGACCTTGATAAGATCATGGGAACCGATACATACTAGCAAGGGAACGCTGACTCATCTGAGAAGAAGAACCGTCACTTGGGAAGCAGAATTTTGTGTCAGAAGCTCTGAAGCGTTAAGGGCCAAGTATTCAAATTTTAAAAGGCCTTCCCTAGAGATCGTGATGCGTGTCAAGAGGCGTGCTACTGAAGTTGAAACGATGCCCCACGTTCATTGGGAAACGGTTATCGAGGTCTTCCCACTTCCTTTTCTACCCTTCGCCCCTTCTCTCCTTAAAACCCTCATTTGCTATTTCTGGATCTTATTCCATCTTCTACCTCTGTCATTCTTCTTCTCCACATCCCTTTCACTCTCTTTTTCAAGAAACCTCCAAAACCTTCTCTCTTCCCAAAAATGGCCACACCACACACCTTCGCCCAGAGTAAAGCCTGGGTTCTTGCAAATCCCAGAATTCTCTTCGTCTCGTAACTAAACGAGATTGAGAAAGAGCAAGATCCAATCATGAAGGACGTTCTCATCCAAGGGCTCTACAACCAAGTAAGCCCTTTCTTGCCCCCCCTCCTCCGGCCGACGACACTCTGGCCAGGACATCTTCCGCCACCTCCTCTGAATCTCTTCCTCCTCCTTCAACCACCAACACCTCCTCTGGTATTGTCATTGTTGACAGTTTCGGAGATGCTCGTCCCTCTATCAACGAGAAGCCCAGAAAATCCAAACACCACCATTCATCCAAAAAACGCACTCATCCAAAGACCCCTCGAAATCCAAAAAATCCAAACATTCAAAAGATCCCTCCAAATCCAAAAAACGCAAACACAGTGAGGTCTCTGAATTTTCGGAGCCCAGGAAGAAGCCCCACTTCAAATTCGAGGAGTACTTGAACTGCTCCAAGGAAAGTTCTTGTATGGCCAAACCCCCTTTCGTCTTTCACTCGGACTTTGGGACCTCCCAATCCCAAAGCCAACTCACTTCTTCTTCCCTCCCTCTTCCCATAACTGAGGGACCTCCCAATCCTCTTCCCTCGAAACAAAAGACTCCTCCACCACCTCCTTTTGTTCCTACAACAAAGGGAACTCCACCTCCACCACTTCCTTCTGTTCCCACAACAAAGGGAACTCCACCTCCACCACTTCCTTCTGTTCCCATAACAACGGGAACTCCACAAGTCCTGACGCGTCTCTGTGATGCCCTGTTCCCACGAAGCCCATGATCTACTCTCTCCTTGTACATTATTTCTCAAGTAATGAAATGGCTTTTAATTTAAATGCATGTTCCTTTTCTTCCTTCTAACTTGCATTGCTTGTTTTCGATGATGTCAAAAAGGGGAAAGACAAAAAATGCGAGATGAGTTAGAAGTTTAAGTTATCACAGAACATGCATAAGCTAAGGGGGAACAATTGCATAAAAAGCTAAGTAAGATCTAAGTGTCTCACCAGAAATGGCTCCCCAATCTAACTGTTTCACTAGAAGTGACTCCCCAAAATCATACTTAGGAACTCATTAGCATATCATTCATTGAAATACATGCATATTTTGTGATGGGTTTGTCATCATCAAAAAGGGGGAAATTGTTGGGACGTTGTTGGGACCTCTGGTTCTAAACAACGGATCAGCGATGCCATTCTCCGAGTTTTGATAATGACAAACACCATGAGGAACTAATGTGGTTTGTTCAAGTATTTCTAAGTAACGCAGGTACAACCAAGAACTCCCATGAATGACCAAAAGCCACAGAAAGCTCACAATGTAAAAGTTCCCATCAAGGGAACTCTGAAGAGGAATGTTCCCATGCAATCAGAACTCTTAGGAATGATTTAGAGAACACAAGCTTACAACGATGAAGAGTTTCCATCAAGGGAACTCTGAAGAAGACAGTTCCCATGATATGGGAACTCACATGTGAGGACAACGACCGTTCAGCGCAGATCGCGGGATTCTGTCTTGGACAGCCCGAAGGAACAACTTGAGGATAAGACTGTGACGCTTGATCCAACGGTCCGATTAATTCAAGAAGTTGACCTAGTTCAAACCAAAGTTACATTTGAAGAAAGTACAACTTGGGCATCAAGCAAAGGGCATTTTGGACACAATTGAAAGATGCGATTGCCCAAGCTCACCTGGACTATAAAGCCAAATGAATAGTACTCGGATTGAGTACTTCTCCCAGAACTCACAAACACCCATTCCAGAGAAAAGAAAGAAAAGGAAGAGAAGTCCCCACCGGCGAGTGTGTGATCTCGACGACGGTGAAGCTGAAGTTCCCAGGGGCAAGGGAACTGAGAAGTCGGTGTAAGGTTTGAGTTACTTGTATTTTTTTCTTGTGAGCTTAGGAACTCAGTTGAGAAGATTCACTAGTGTTGCTAGAGTTAGGTAGAACTCGTAGGAACAGAGAAGTGTGGATCCGGCTGTTGTAACTAAGGAACAAAGCAATCAATATAAGTAAGTCATTCAAAATCCTCCAAGCGAAGGTAGAGGTTTACCCATACAACTAGTTGGTTGTAGTGGGGTTCCTCTATAAGGGAACTGCATTCTTTATTGTTTTTATACTTGCGCTTAATTTACTTCCGCTGCCTTGAGAACAGCTAAACAGCCAGTTCCCAAACTCTTTGCTAACGGTTTATGATCCAACAAACACATTTAGGAGTGACATTTACATGGACATTTCATCGAACACTAGGCGTACAATATTAGATCACAAGTCATTTTAAAGGCAAAAGGAGAAAAAACAAGTGAACTTTAAAGACATCTAGGCATAAGAATCAAGATTGAGGATAGTATGAAGCCAATAAGCACATTCTCCACTACAAAATCAAGAACAATCGAATGAAAGCATAAATTCCAACCTAGAAACCGAATGCCACAATTAGGAGTGACATTTACATGGACATTTCATCGTACACTTGGCGTGCAATGTTAGATCACAAGCCATTTTAAAGGCAAAAGGAGAAAAAACAAGTGTTCTTTAAACACATCTAGGCATAAGAAACAAGAATGAGGATAGTATCAAGCCCATAAGCATGTTCTTCACTACAAAATAAAGACATACTGAATAAAAGCATAAATTCGAATTAAACCATAAATTCGAACCTAGAAACCGAATTCCACATTTTGGAGTGAAATTTACGTGGATATTTGAACGAACACTTGGTGTGCAATGTTAGATCTCTAGTCTTTTTAAAGGCAAAAGGAGAAAAAACAAGTGATCATTACAGATATCTAGGAATCAGCATAAAGAACGAGGATAATACCAAGCCAATAAGCACATTCTGCACTACAAAATCATGAACAATTGAACATTTGGCGTACAATGTTAGAACAAGTCAATTTATAAAGGCAAAAGGAGAAAAAACAATTGAAGTTTAAAGACATTTAGGCATAAGCATAAAGAATGAGGATAATATCAAGACAATAAGCCCATTATGCACCACAAAATCACGAATGATCGAAGAAAAGCATAAATTCTAACCTAGAAACCGAATGCCACATTTAGGAGTGATATTTACATTGACATTTCATCGAACACTTGGCGTGCAATGATAGATCACAAGTCATTTAACTTTAAGGACATCTAGGCATAAGCATAAAGAATGAGGATAGTATCAAGTAAATAAGCATATCTGCACTACAAAATCAAGAACATTTGAATAAAAGTATAAATTTCAACCTATAAACCGAATAGCACATTTAGGAGTGAAATTTACATAGACATTTCATTGAACACTTGGCGTACAATGTTAGATCACAAGTTAATTTTGAAAGGGAAAAGGAGAAAAACAACTGAACTTTAAAGACATTTAGGAATAAGCATAAAGAATGAGGATAGTATCAAGACAATAAGCACATTATGCACCACAAAATCAAGAATGATCGAACAAAAGCAAGAATTCGAACCTAGAAACCGAATGCAACATTTAGGAGTGACATTTTCATGGATATTTCATCGAACACTTGGCGTACAATGTTTGATCTTTAGTCATTTTAAAGGCAGAAGGAGAAAAAACCAATGATCTTTAAAGACATCTGGGAATAAGCATAAAGAATGAGGATAATATCAAGCCAATAAGCACATTCTGCACTACAAAATCAAGATCAATTGAATAAAAGCATAAATTTGAACCTAGAAACTGAATGCCACATTTAGGAGTGAAATATCCATGGACATTTAATCGAACACTTGGCGTGCAATATTAGATCACGTCAATTAATGGCAAAAGGACAAAAAACAAGTGAAGTTTAAAGAAATCTAGATATAAGCGTAAAGAATGAGGATAGTATCAAACCAATAAGGACATTCTGCACTTCAAAATCAAGACCGATCTAATAAGAGCATAAATTCGAACCTAGAAACAGAATACACATTTAAGAGTGACAATTACATTGACATTTCAAGGAATACTTGGCGTGCAATGTTAGATCTCTAGTCATTTTAAAGGCAAAAGGAGAAAAAAACAAGTGATCTTTAAAGACATTTAGGAATAAGCATAAAGAATGAGGATAATACCAAGCCAATAAGCACATTCTGCACTACAGAATCATGAACAATTGAATAAAAGCATAAATATGAACCTAGAAACCGAATGCCATATTTAGGAGTGAAATTTACATGGACATTTCATCGAACACTTGGTGTACAATGTTAGATCACAAGAAAAGTTTTAAAGGCATAAGGAGAAAAAACAATTGAACTTTAAAGACATCTAGGAATAAGCATAAAGAATGAGGATAGTATCAAGCCAATAAGCACATTCTGCACTACAAAATCAAGAACAATTGAATAAAAGCTTAAATTTGAACCTAGAAACCGAATGCCACATTTAGGAGTGAAATTTGCATGGAAATTTCATCGAACACCTTGCGTACAATATTATATCACAAGTTAATTTTTAAACGAAAAAGGAGAAAGAACAAATGAAATTTAAAGATATTTATGTAATACCCAAATATCCTTTTCGGTTAGAATTTCTTCGATTAGTTAATTTTTATAAGTATTAATCTTTACATTAATTAAATAAATGCGAGAATTTGACCCTATTCTTTTGATGACACTATTTTTGAAAATAATTACAAGATTATTAGATTAATCATACGCGATATGCAAAGCGTATACATACAATATATGTTATATATGATTGTAAACAAATTTGGTGTGTTTCTTAAAAACTACCTAAATTAAGTAAATAAAATAGAAATAGCCTACCTTAGAGATAAGATGACTATGTGTACGTGTACTCTTATTCAAATATACATTTTAGATTAATTTATTTTGGTTGACAACTTAATGGTGAAGGCATCGATCGACTCTTATAATTTTTAGATAGTGATCTTGTTTTATTCTCTACTTTTCTTATATGTGAAGTATGTGTTTCCATTCTTATCCATTTTTCACTTTGCCTCTCTGATAGCACAAATCGCCCTTTTTCTTCTAAAACCTCACCAACTCCGTGTACCATCGTTCACCACCCTCACCACCACCTAGCTCCACCACCACTTTGTATTATTTCCATCACCATAACTAATCATCCGTAGTGCTTAATCCGTCATCGCTCACACCCACTTCTGACTCCGAAAGCAAGCTCGGGTCACCGTCGATCGCCGTTGTCGACGCCGAGACATCGCCACCACCTTAATGGCTTAGGATTTAGGGGTATGGTATACTCTTAATCTTATCTCCTATCTATAAGATTATTTGAGTTAGGTGTTTGGATAGGGGTGTTTGAAGGGTCTTATGGATCGAATGGTTTAAGAATAGCTAAGCTAGGTAAGGTTTAGTAAGAATTAAGTATGGGTATATATGGTGTATATATTTGGAAGGGTTCGATTATGGGTATCTTGGGCAAGGATTGGATATAATTTTAGGATGTTAATAAGTATTTTGATTAGAAGGAGATGCTCCATATTATAGTTTAAGAAATACTAATTATGGTGGAGTCTAAATGTCTAATAAGTCAATACAATTGGACGGTAAGATTAATTACTTATGGTTGAGTTGACAAGGGGGATAAGGTTGAGTTGATTTCCGAATGTTCCAAGCAGATTGAAGTTAATCATTTAGTTAACTTTAGTTTTGATTGGGTTTTAGCTTGGTTGAAATTTAGATTATTTACACACCTTGAAACCTTAACCCGAATCGCTTAGAGTATTCTTTCTTATGAGTATTATTCTTATTCTAGGTAACTAGCTTGACCAAGTTCGTTTCATTATCGTTGGAAATCTTCGTTTAAGGTAAGTCATCGAGACTTACTTAGCTTGCGATCATGCTATGCGTTAAACTACTAAATTGAATGTGTGGACCTCTGTTTTCGAATATTCTTCAATATTAAATTTTCATATTTGAAAGCTATTGGAATAGTTTCAATAATTTTTATTGTGTGCAACTTGATCTCTGCAGGTGTTATTATGGACACGGACAAGTCGGTGAAGAAGAGCCCCCGGACATAGTCATGCGGCGTGTGGAGATGACCTTCAAAAATTGATTGTTTTAGAGAAACATTATGGCTTGGTTTATGGTTGAATTGTTGCTGGATGTTGTGATATATGTTGCATGAGCGATTTATGGATTAACTTTGTGCTTATTGATTATTGTGGAATTGAAGGTTGGTTTGGAAATTGATATGCTAGTCAATATAATTATATAACTATTTTGGATACCTATTAGTTTTGGTATGAATATGAATGATTGATTGTATTATCTTAATAATCTATGTTTTATTCTACATGTTTGATTGACCATTTTGGCCCATACCAGGATTGTTAGCTAATGTGTTTATGTTCCAATGTTTTTAGGTAAAGATTCTGGTGTGGGAGATGTGCCAGGAGATCAAATTCTGGATGGCGATGCTCGTTCTCGACGTAACGTGTCAAAGGGAAAGGATGTTGGTTTAAGTCTTTTTGTTGTTTAAGCCAGTTCGTTTTGGTGGCAAGAAGGTCTAAGGCAATTATGTATAGAAACTCGGTAGTATAGTCAGTTTAGTATGTGGTTTTAGTTTTCTTAATAGTCGCATGCATAATTGATGAGAACCCCGTTGGGAGATTCACGAGAGGATCGATCTTGGACTCGTAAATGGTCTTCTCTTGCGGATTTGGATAGGTTTTGAGTCGATGAACGACTAGACTTTGATGAGAAGAGAATTGAAACGATGAGAAGGTGCTCTCTTTTGAGGGAGAACTGAGGAATATGGGATGAGAAGAGAACTTGGGTGACGCCTTAGAGAAATCGTTTTGGAGCAATCTCGACAGAGTAACGGTATTATTCAATCAAGCATAAGTAAAAACATAAGAGGAGGCTCCTTTATATAGAGGAGCTCCAAAACCCTAGCAAGCAAGGCTTAGTGGACTAGGGTTTGCATATAAGCAAAGGCCCAACGTCCAAAAGCCCATAAATCATAAATAGACAATACCAAAAGTAGCAACAAACAAAACGGGAAAGATATAAATAGAAATATGCTAAATATAGGAAAATACATAAAATAAGCTTAAGTCCTAATCCAAGGGGGATGCCATGGTCTGGAGCACCTAGGACTAGTCGGAACTGTGTCTGACCCTAGGCAGGGTCGCATCATCCTCCCTCCCTTAGATTCGACGCGTCCTCGCGTCGAGGTGATGTGGAGAAGGGCGACCGAATCAGTTCTCAAGTTGATCCTGTCGTCGACGTCGGGCTTCTCAAAAATCATTATGTATGGTGTTGATGTAGGCTCAAGGTACATCTCGGACTCGGCGTCTGATAACAAATGGAAGGGCGTGGGAAGTGGCTGATCCGGCGTTGAGGAAGGTATCGACGCAAAGATGGGTGTGGATGGCTCCTCAGCGTCCATGACCGTGTCCATGGATGGCACAATCATGAGCGTGCCAATGTCCGGGGCTGGCTCGTCGGTGGCCTTGACCAAGGGCACATGAGGCGCGGTCAAGGGATGGACAAAAGTTGAGATTGGCTCCATGGTGGTCGCGACCACGACCACGGTTGGCGCAGCAATGGGCGTGACAAGAGGCGATGTCGGCTCCACGTTGGCCTCGAGCACGACCATGGGCGGTTCGGTCATGGGCGTGCCAACATGCTTGGCTGGTGCCTCGGTTGACTCAACCACAACCATAGGAGGCGCGATCGGCAATGGTGTCGTTGTAGCACGATCCGTATCCAATAGGGCTCGTCTTGTTTCCTTTGTCGGGTCGAACCTGTACATCTCGCGTTGTTTGGCCATGCGCCACATAAGATAGTCCTTAAAGGCTATGGCGTCCACATTAGGTGCAAAGTGTGGTACACAAGATGGCACCATGTCTCAATTCGGCGTCGCTTCCTAGACCAACGATCATCCTCCAATCGATCAAACCAATCCCGAGCGTAGCTAGTGAGGCAACCAATGGCGATGTCACAACGCTCAAATTTATTGTAGTGTTGTTGGCCGAAGTAGTTGGCCATGTGCTTTGCCCAATCCAAAAACGCCTTAGGGTCATCATACCCAGCAAAGCGTCTTCGGTGAAGACCTATCACAGCATGAGTCATAGCTGCAGTTAGGAGTTCATAAAAACAAAAAGCAACAGAATCTCGAGACTTGTAAGACTCACCGACCCAAGTACTCTAATGTGCACGACAAAAGAGGCTAAGGGGTTAGGGTGGCTAAGGATCTCGATTACAAAAGTAAGGTTCAAAAGCAATACAAGCACAAGCAAGCACACCAATAGAAGAGAGTAGAAGAGAGAGCGTCGGCCTTAGGGTTGGCTTGGCTCATAAAAGAAAGTAAGAAGAAGAGTAGAATATCTCGTCCAAAGAGGGAGGTCGAGATTGTGGCTATCAGACACAATCAAATCAAGGCAAGTAAGATACGCAAGATAAGATTGTATCCAATTGAGAATATATGGGAGAGAGAAAAGATTGATAGCAATCAATCGAGATCAATCAAAGATAGGCAATAAATCATCATCAGTTAAAGATATGCAAATCAAAAGCTTAGAAGATTTGGCAATATAGAAGATATGGTGAGATAATGTGATTGCCCAAAATATGGAAATTCATGCCCTACGTGGCTTATGTATCTCCAAATATTTTTTATTTTTTTTTTTAATAAAAGAAAGTCAAAGATTGTGTGAATAGTAATTCTTCACAATCCAAACAAACAAGGAAAGAAAGATGGAACAAGAATATTTCATACGATCCTCTTTCCAGGCCAACAATGAGCAAAATCAACAAGATACATGACAAAGCACAAGACTTCGACAATGATGTACAAGAACAAGCATGAAAACTGAAACTTGAAAGCAAGATCACCAAACAAATTTGCAAGTCGAGTGGGTTGTTGGCTATATTTTTTTTTTTTGTTTTTTTTGTTGTTTTTTAAACAAAAACGTGGGGTATTTTAGGTGAATGAAGGTAGAGGCGGAAGCTATGGTGAAAAAACGCAACAATGGTGGGAAAACAAATTCGTGCACACAAAGAGACAAATGGGTGTAGTAAGACTTACGCAGTCCTTGGCTCTGATGTCAGTTGATGTGAACCCCGTTGGGAGATTCACGAGAGGATCGATCTTGGACTCGTAAATGGTCTTCTCTTGCGGATTTGGATAGGTTTTGAGTCGATGAACGACTAGACTTTGATGAGAAGAGAATTGAAAGGATGAGAAGGTGCTCTCTTTTGAGGGAGAACTGAGGAATATGGGATGAGAAGAGAATTTGGGTGACGCCTTAGAGAAATCGTTCTGGAGCAATCTCGACAGAGTAACGGTATTATTCAATCAAGCGTAAGTAAAAACATAAGAGGAGGCTCCTTTATATAGAGGAGCTCCAAAACCCTAGCAAGCAAGGCTTAGTGGACTAGGGTTTGCATATAAGCAAAGGCCCAACGTCCAAAAGCCCATAAATCATAAATAGACAATACCAAAAGTAGTAACAAACAAAACGGGAAAGATATAAATAGAAATATGCTAAATATAGGAAAATACATAAAATAAGCTTAAGTCCTAATTCAAGGGGGACACCATGGTCTGGAGCACCTAGGACTAGTCGGAACTGTGTCTGACCCTAGGCAGGGTCGCATCAATAATGTTTTGTTAAATCGATTGTAAATATAAGTTGGAAGTTTTCTTGGCTTTTCTTACTGTGCCTTTGTTGCAAAGTCCAATATTCGTGAATTTGTTGTCAATCTTGTTTTGGTGGACCCAAGTGTGATCCACAACCACGTAACAACCCGGATTAAAAGAAGGGGTGTTACAATAAGCACATTATGCACCACAAAATCAAGAATGATCGAACAAATGCATAAATTCGACCCTAGCAACCAAATTCCGCATTTAGGAGTGACATTTACAAAAACATTTCAATGAACACTTGGCGTGCAATGATAGACCACAAGTCATTTTAAAGGCAAATGGAGAAGAAAACAAGTGATCTTTAAAGAAATCTAGGAATAAACATAGAGAATGAGGATAGTATCAAGCGAATAAGCACATTCTACACTACAAAATAAAGAAAAATTGAATAAAAGCATAAATTTGAACCTAGAAACCGAATGCCACATTTAAGAGTGAAATTTACATGGACATTTCATCGAACACTTGGCGTACAATGTCAGATCACAAGTCAATATTTAAAGGGAAAATGAGAAAAAATAAGTGATCTTTAAAGACATTTGGGAATAAGCATAAAGAATGAGGATAGTATCAAGCCAATAAGCACATTCTACACTACAAAATTATGAACAATTGAATAAAAGCGTAAATTTGAATTTGAAAACCGAATGTTGCATTTAGGAGTAAAATTTACATGGACATTTCATTGAACACTTGGAGTACAATGTTAGATCACAAGTAAATTTTGAAAGGCAAAAGGAGAAAAAATAATTGAACTTTAACGACATTTACACATAAGCATAAAGAATGTGGATAGTATCAAGACAATAAGCACATTATGCACCACAACATCAAGAATGATCGAACAAAAGCATAAATTCGAACCTAGAAACCGAATGCCACATTTAGAAGTGACATTCACATGGACATTTCATCGAACACTTGGCGTGCAATGTTAGATCACAAGTCCTTTTAAATGAAAAACGAGAAAAAACAAGTGAACTTTAAGGACATCTAGGAATAAGCATAAAGAATGAGGATAGTATCAAGCCAAATAGCACATTCTGCACTACAAAATAAAGAACAATCGAATAAAAGCATAAATTCGAACATAGAAACGGAATTCCACATTTAGGAGTGACATTTACATGGATATTTCATTAAAACACTTGGCGTGCAATGTTAGATCTCTAGTCATTTTGCAGGCAAAAGGAGAAAAAACAAGTGATCTTTAAAGACATCTAGGAATAAGCATAATGAATGAGGATAGTATCAAGCCAATAAGCACATTCTGCACTACAAAATCAAGAAAAAATGAATAAAAGCATAAATTTGAACCTAGAAACCGAATGCCACATTTAAGAGTGAAATTTACATGGACATTTCATCGAACACTTGGCGTAGAATGTCAGATCACAAGTAAATAGTTAAAGGTAAAATGAGAAAAATAAGTGATCTTTAAAGACATTTGGGAATAAGCATAAAGAATGAGGATAGTATCAAGCCAATAAGCACATTCTACACTACAAAATTATGAACAATTGAATAAAAGCGTAAATTTGAATTTGAAAACCGAATGCTGCATTTAGGAGTAAAATTTACATGGACATTTCATTGAACACTTGGAGTACAATGTTAGATCACAAGTAAATTTTGAAAGGCAAAAGGAGAAAAAATAATTGAACTTTAACGACATTTACACATAAGCATAAAGAATGTGGATAGTATCAAGACAATAAGCACATTATGCACCACAACATCAAGAATGATCGAACAAAAGCATAAATTCGAACCTAGAAACCGAATGCCACATTTAGAAGTGACATTCACATGGACATTTCATCGAACACTTGGCGTGCAATGTTAGATCACAAGTCCTTTTAAATGAAAAACGAGAAAAAACAAGTGAACTTTAAGGACATCTAGGAATAAGCATAAAGAATGAGGATAGTATCAAGCCAAATAGCACATTCTGCACTACAAAATAAAGAACAATCGAATAAAAGCATAAATTCGAACATAGAAACGGAATTCCACATTTAGGAGTGACATTTACATGGATATTTCATTAAAACACTTGGCGTGCAATGTTAGATCTCTAGTCATTTTGCAGGCAAAAGGAGAAAAAACAAGTGATCTTTAAAGACATCTAGGAATAAGCATAATGAATGAGGATAGTATCAAGCCAATAAGCACATTCTGCACTACAAAATCAAGAAAAAATGAATAAAAGCATAAATTTGAACCTAGAAACCGAATGCCACATTTAAGAGTGAAATTTACATGGACATTTCATCGAACACTTGGCGTAGAATGTCAGATCACAAGTAAATAGTTAAAGGTAAAATGAGAAAAATAAGTGATCTTTAAAGACATTTGGGAATAAGCATAAAGAATGAGGATAGTATCAAGCCAATAAGCACATTCTACACTACAAAATTATGAACAATTGAATAAAAGCGTAAATTTGAATTTGAAAACCGAATGCTGCATTTAGGAGTAAAATTTACATGGACATTTCATTGAACACTTGGAGTACAATGTTAGATCACAAGTAAATTTTGAAACGCAAAAGGAGAAAAAATAATTGAACTTTAACGACATTTACACATAAGCATAAAGAATGTGGATAGTATCAAGACAATAAGCACATTATGCACCACAACATCAAGAATGATCGAACAAAAGCATAAATTCGAACCTAGAAACCGAATGCCACATTTAGAAGTGACATTCACATGGACATTTCATCGAACACTTGGCGTGCAATGTTAGATCACAAGTCCTTTTAAATGAAAAACGAGAAAAAACAAGTGAACTTTAAGGACATCTAGGAATAAGCATAAAGAATGAGGATAGTATCAAGCCAAATAGCACATTCTGCACTACAAAATAAAGAACAATCGAATAAAAGCATAAATTCGAACATAGAAACGGAATTCCACATTTAGGAGTGACATTTACATGGATATTTCATTAAAACACTTGGCGTGCAATGTTAGATCTCTAGTCATTTTAAAGGCAAAAGGAGAAAAAACAAGTGATCTTTAAAGACATCTAGGAATAAGCATAATGAATGAGGATAGTATCAAGCCAATAAGCACATTCTGCACTACAAAATCAAGAAAAATTGAATAAAAGCATAAATTTGAACCTAGAAACCGAATGCCACATTTAAGAGTGAAATTTACATGGACATTTCATCGAACACTTGGCGTAGAATGTCAGATCACAAGTAAATAGTTAAAGGGAAAATGAGAAAAAATAAGTGATCTTTAAAGACATTTGGGAATAAGCATAAAGAATGAGGATAGTATCAAGCCAATAAGCACATTCTACACTATAAGATTATGAACAATTGAATAAAAGCGTAAATTTGAATTTGAAAACCGAATGCTGCATTTAGGAGTAAAATTTACATGGACATTTCATTGAACACTTGGAGTACAATGTTAGATCACAAGTCAATATTTAAAGGCAAAAGGACAAAAAACAAGTGATCTTTAAAGACATCTTCGAATAAGAATAAAGAATGAGGATAGTATCAAGACAATAAGCACATTATGCACCACAAAATCAAGAATGATTGAACAAAACCATAAATTCGAACCTGGAAACGAAATCCCACATTTAGGAGTGACATTCACATGGACATTTCATTGAACACTTGGTGTGCAATGTTAGATCTCTAGTCATTTTAAAGGCAAAAGGAGAAAAAACAAGTGATCTTTCAAGACATCTAGGAATAAGCATAATGAATGAGGATAGTATCAAGCCAATAAGCACATTCTGCACTACAAAATCAAGAAAAATTGAATAAAAGCATAAATTTGAACCTAGAAACCGAATGCCACATTTAAGAGTGAAATTTACATGGACATTTCATCGAACACTTGGCGTACAATGTCAGATCACAAGTAAATAGTTAAAGGGAAAATGAGAAAAAATAAGTGATCTTTAAAGACATTTGGGAATAAGCATAAAGAATGAGGATAGTATCAAGCCAATAAGCACATCTACACTACAAGATTATGAACAATTGAATAAAAGCGTAAATTTGAATTTGAAAACCGAATGCTGCATTTAGGAGTAAAATTTACATGGACATTTCATTGAACACTTGGAGTACAATGTTAGATCACAAGTCAATATTTAAAGGCAAAAGGACAAAAAACAAGTGATCTTTAAAGACATCTTCGAATAAGAATAAAGAATGAGGATAGTATCAAGACAATAAGCACATTATGCACCACAAAATCAAGAATGATTGAACAAAACCATAAATTCGAACCTGGAAACGAAATCCCACATTTAGGAGTGACATTCACATGGACATTTCATTGAACACTTGGTGTGCAATGTTAGATCTCTAGTCATTTTAAAGGCAAAAGGAGAAAAAACAAGTGATCTTTCAAGACATCTAGGAATAAGCATAATGAATGAGGATAGTATCAAGCCAATAAGCACATTCTGCACTACAAAATCAAGAAAAATTGAATAAAAGCATAAATTTGAACCTAGAAACCGAATGCCACATTTAAGAGTGAAATTTACATGGACATTTCATCGAACACTTGGCGTACAATGTCAGATCACAAGTAAATAGTTAAAGGGAAAATGAGAAAAAATAAGTGATCTTTAAAGACATTTGGGAATAAGCATAAAGAATGAGGATAGTATCAAGCCAATAAGCACATCTACACTACAAGATTATGAACAATTGAATAAAAGCGTAAATTTGAATTTGAAAACCGAATGCTGCATTTAGGAGTAAAATTTACATGGACATTTCATTGAACACTTGGAGTACAATGTTAGATCACAAGTCAATATTTAAAGGCAAAAGGACAAAAAACAAGTGATCTTTAAAGACATCTTCGAATAAGAATAAAGAATGAGGATAGTATCAAGACAATAAGCACATTATGCACCACAAAATCAAGAATGATTGAACAAAACCATAAATTCGAACCTGGAAATGAAATCCCACATTTAGGAGTGACATTCACATGGACATTTCATTGAACACTTGGTGTGCAATGTTAGATCTCTAGTCATTTTAAAGGCAAAAGGAGAAAAAACAAGTGATCTTTCAAGACATCTAGGAATAAGCATAATGAATGAGGATAGTATCAAGCCAATAAGCACATTCTGCACTACAAAATCAAGAAAAATTGAATAAAAGCATAAATTTGAACCTAGAAACCGAATGCCACATTTAAGAGTGAAATTTACATGGACATTTCATCGAACACTTGGCGTACAATGTCAGATCATAAGTAAATAGTTAAAGGGAAAATGAGAAAAAATAAGTGATCTTTAAAGACATTTGGGAATAAGCATAAAGAATGAGGATAGTATCAAGCCAATAAGCACATCTACACTACAAGATTATGAACAATTGAATAAAAGCGTAAATTTGAATTTGAAAACCGAATGCTGCATTTAGGAGTAAAATTTACATGGACATTTCATTGAACACTTGGAGTACAATGTTAGATCACAAGTCAATATTTAAAGGCAAAAGGACAAAAAACAAGTGATCTTTAAAGACATCTTCGAATAAGAATAAAGAATGAGGATAGTATCAAGACAATAAGCACATTATGCACCACAAAATCAAGAATGATTGAACAAAACCATAAATTCGAACCTGGAAACGAAATCCCACATTTAGGAGTGACATTCACATGGACATTTCATTGAACACTTGGTGTGCAATGTTAGATCTCTAGTCATTTTAAAGGCAAAAGGAGAAAAAACAAGTGATCTTTCAAGACATCTAGGAATAAGCATAATGAATGAGGATAGTATCAAGCCAATAAGCACATTCTGCACTACAAAATCAAGAAAAATTGAATAAAAGCATAAATTTGAACCTAGAAACCGAATGCCACATTTAAGAGTGAAATTTACATGGACATTTCATCGAACACTTGGCGTACAATGTCAGATCACAAGTAAATAGTTAAAGGGAAAATGAGAAAAAATAAGTGATCTTTAAAGACATTTGGGAATAAGCATAAAGAATGAGGATAGTATCAAGCCAATAAGCACATCTACACTACAAGATTATGAACAATTGAATAAAAGCGTAAATTTGAATTTGAAAACCGAATGCTGCATTTAGGAGTAAAATTTACATGGACATTTCATTGAACACTTGGAGTACAATGTTAGAACACAAGTCAATATTTAAAGGCAAAAGGACAAAAAACAAGTGATCTTTAAAGACATCTTCGAATAAGAATTAAGAATGAGGATAGTATCAAGACAATAAGCACATTATGCACCACAAAATCAAGAATGATTGAACAAAACCATAAATTCGAACCTGGAAACGAAATCCCACATTTAGGAGTGACATTCATATGGACATTTCATTGAACACTTGGTGTGCAATGTTAGATCACAAGTCATTTTAAAGGCAAATGGAGAAAAAACAAGTGATCTTTAAAGAAATCTAGGAATAAGCATAAAGAATGAGGATAGTATCAAGCCAATAAGCACATTCTCCACTAAAAAATCAAGAGCAATTGAATAAAAGCATAAATTTGAACCTAAAAACCGAATGCCACATTTTAGGAGTGTAATTTACATGGACATTTCATCGAACACTTGGCGTACAATGTTAGATCACAAGTCAATATTTAAAGGCAAAAGGAAAAAAAAACAAGTGATCTTTAAAGACATCTAGGAATAAGAATAAAGAATGAGGATAGTATCAAGACAATAAGCACATTATGTACCACAAAATCAAGAATGATTGAACAAAACCATAAATTCGAACCTAGAAACGAAATCCCACATTTAGGAGTGACATTCACATGGACATTTCATTGAACACTTGGCGTGCAATGTTAGATCACAAGTCATTTTAAAAGCAAATGGAGAAAAAACAAGTGATCTTTAAAGAAATCTAGGAATAAGCATAATGAATGAGGATAGTATCAAGCCAATAAGCACATTCTCCACTAAAAAATCAAGAGCAAATGAATAAAAGCATAAATTTGAACCTAGAAACCGAATGCCACGTTTAGGAGTGAAATTTACTTGGACCTTCCATCAAACACTTGGCGTACAATGTTAGATCAGAAGTCAATATTTAAAGGCAAAAGGAGATAAAACAAGTGATCTTTATAGACATCTAGGAATAAGCATAAAGAATGAGGATAGTATCAACCAATAAGAACATTTTGCACTACAAACTGATGAAGAATTGAATAAAAGCATAAATTTGAACCTACAAACCGAATGCCACATTTAGGAGTGAAATTTACATGGACATTTGTTGGGACGTCGTTGGGACCTCTAGTTATAAACAACGGATCAACGATGAAATTCTCTTTAAGTTTTGATAATGACAAACACCATAGGGAACTAATGTGGTTTGTTCAAGTATTTCTAAGGAACACAGGTACAACCAAGAACTCCTATGAATGACCAAAAGCTACAGTAGGCCATAATGCAGAGTTTCCATCAAGGGAACTCTGAAGAGGAAAGTTCCCATGAAGTGGGAACTCCATCAAGAGAACACAAGCTTACAACAATGAAGAGTTTCCATCAAGGGAACTCTGAAGAAGACAGTTCCCATGACATGGGAACTCACATGTGAGGACAACGACCGTTCAGCGCAGATCGCGTGATTCTGTCTCAGACAGCCCGAAGGAACAGTCTGATACGCTTCATCCAACGTTTTGATTGATCCAAGAAGTTGACCTAGTTCAAATCAAAGTCACATGTGAAGAAAGTACAACTTGGGCATCAAACAAAGGGCATTTTGGACACAAACGAAAGATGCGACTGCCCAAGCTCACCTGGACTATAAAGCCAAATGAATAGTACTCGGATTGAGTACTTCTCCCAGAACTCTCAAACACCCACATCTGAGAAAAGGAAAGAAAAGAAGAGAAGTCCCTGCCGACGAGTGTGTGATCTTAACGACGGTGAAGCCGAAGTTCCCAAGGACAAGGGAACTGAGAAGTCGGTGTAAGGTCTGACTTATTTTTATTTTGCTGTTGTGAGCTTAGGAACTCAGTTGAGAGGATTTGCTAGTGTTGCTAGAGTTAGGAAGAACTCGTAGGAACAGAGAAGTGTGAATCCGGTTGTGTAACTAAGGAACAAAGCAATTAATATAAGTGAGTCATTCAAAATCCTCCAAGCGGAGGTAGAGGTTTACCCATACAACTAGTTGGTTGTAGTGGGGTTCCTCTATAAAGGAACTGTGTTCTTTACTGTCTTTATTACTTGCGATTATTTACTTCCGCTGCCTTGGGAACAGCTTAATTTCCAGTTCCCAAGCTCTTTGCTAACCGTTTACGATCCAACAATTGGTATCAGAGCGGGCACTCTAGATTTGTGTTAGCATCGCAGGTATCAAATGGCTCAGGAACTTACTCAAGTGGGGAACAACACTAGTAAGCCACCAAGGCTTATTACAAGAAGATTTGAAAGCTGGCAACGCGACATGAAGGATTGGATGCGTGGCCAAGACTACCAAGCCTGGTGTGTTATCGAGAGAGGCAACTTCGAAATTGATCCAGCTATAGTCAATGACCTCTCAAAGTGGGGACCCAACGAATACAAGTGTATGGAGGCAAACTACAAAGCCAATCAATACCTGAAGAGGTCCATGTGCGTACAAGACTGTGACAGGGTAGCAAACCTTGACACAGCCAAGGAAATGTGGGAAGCCTTCCAACAAATGAACGTTGGGAACTCAAATCTCCAAGAAGATCTTCAGATGAATGCAAAAAGGGAGTTCTACAACTTCCAAATGGAGATGGGAGAGTCTGTCGATAGCTACCAGTCCCGATTTGAAGGACTTTGCACCAAAATGGAAGGCTTGGGGATCACCAAACAAGAAATCACCCATAAGATGAAGGTCCAACAGCTCTTCAACGGATTGACTGGAGAATGGGCAAACGAGAGAACAATGTTCAAGGAAAATCCAGAAAATAGAACACTCATGCTCCATCAAGTGTTTGGAAAGCTAGTAGGACACGAGAAGAGAAAGATCGATGATAAGGAACAGACTCGAGCTCATCGAGGGATCGCACTCAAGATCAAGAAGATGCTCAAATCAACCCAAGAACAACACGAAGACTCCGAAGAAGAAGAGGATGAGGAGCTAGTTCTCGTAACAAAGGATCTTCGAAACTTCTACAAAGGGAAGTCTCAAAGGAACAGTGGGAACTTGGGAAAAGGGCAGAGTTCCCAAAGAAAACCCGCAGAGAAGGACCTCTCCGATGTCACATGCTACAAGTGCAACAAGAAAGGACACTTCGCTAAGGAATGCCCACAGGGAACTGACGGACGGAAGCAAGGGAAGAAGGCTTACATCGCCACCTGGAGCGATGATGAAGACGAAGATCCCGAGTCATGGGCACTCCCAGACATGTGTGGCATGGCCATAGGATAAACCACTGGGGAACAACCCAGTGAGGCAACCACTGAAACTGTTCTTGATTATTTAAACAACTATGAAAAACCTGAGCTGTTGAAAATCCTTTCAAGTCTTGTCAAAGATAACATAAAACTGCAAAACAAGTTGGAAAAACAGGAACACATAAATGCTCAATTAGTTGGTCTTGAACCTTGTCCCAACTACATATCCCTTCTTGAAAAACTCAAGTCTCATGTGTCTCACATCGTAGATCTAGAAAATGAAATCAAAACTCTAGAGAAAGATGAAAACACCCTCTTGCAAAACCTGAGTAAGACTCCTGACCATCTTGAAGCCTCGAGTTCCCAAATTAAGTTTGTCCCAGCCAAACACGGCATAGGATACAAAGGTGAATCCTCAAAGAATGGAAAGTCACCCCTGTGTGAACATGAAATCCATGAGTGTAGGGCCTTAGAACTTCAATGCGAGAAACAGAAAAATGCTCATCTTGAAGAAAAAATCAGGATCCTAGAAAGTGGGAACGGTGGTGAGAGAGATTACTACACTGGGAACACTGGACATAGACTTTATGTCCAAATTGCTAAGGGAAACGGGTCACGGGTGTACAACAAGGAAACCATGGATAGGAACAAAATCCAAAGACCACACCCAAAGTACTACCTGAAAGAATACTACAAGACGTGCTGGAACTGTGGTGCTCATGGGCAATACAAGGAAGCATGTTCCAAGAAGAAAGCCCAAACCCTTAGAAATCGTGAGTTCCTAAACAAACAAAAACATCATGCCAATCATCAAAGGAACTCTAACTCTAATGATATCAACATCGCTGACTACGTCTTAAATGAGAATATTTTCCCTTGCAAGGGACCAGGCAAGAGTCATCTTGACTGGGTCTCAAAACACTAACTTTACCTTGTAGGTGGCAGTGAGAGGGAACAATGCATGGTTCATAGACAGTGGATGCTCGAACCATATGACCGGAAACAAGGATATCCTCATCTCACTCCACACTCATGCCGAAGGAGGCCATGTCTCATTTGGCAATAAAAACAAGGGAGAAGTAATTGGAAAGGGAGAAGTATTGCTAAATAGATCAATCAAAATCAACAATGTCAACTTCGTGAAAGATCTGGGATACAATCTCTTAAGTGTTGCCCAGATATGTGATCAAGGGAACAACGTTGTCAACTTCGACTCAGACGAATGCCTAGTCATCAACAAAAAGACCAACAAAGTGATTCTGAGAGGAAAAAGGCACAACAACGTTTATGTAGTAGATACAGAATTTGAACCACCAATGAAGTTGTGTCTTGCAAGTTCCCAAGATGACACGGAACTCTGGCATAGACGATTGGGACATGCAGGTGTAAATCAAATCCTTAAGCTTTATCTACAAGATCTGGTCATTGGTCTTCCACGAATCAATCTTGAAGGAGTCAAAATGTGTGAAGCATGTGTTCGAGGGAAACAGACCAAGAACTCCTTCAAACCCAAAAAGGTGGTGAGCACAACCAGACCATTAGAGCTAATTCACATGGATCTCTGTGGTCCCATGCGAACGGCCAGCTATGGTGGAAAAAGGTACATGTATGTTTTAATTGATGATTTTTCAAGATTCACATGGGTTATTTTCTTGAAGGCAAAATCACAAGCATTTGAAGAATTTGAGCCCTTCATCAAAAGAACAGAAGTAAGCTTGGGGCTAAAACTGAAAGCAATCAGATCTGATCACGGAACTGAGTTTCAAAAGTCAGAGTTCCTAAACTTCTGTGAGAAAAATGGGACCTCTCACAACTTCTCAGCTCCTCGCACTCCTCAGCAAAATGGAGTGGTCGATAGAAAGAACAGAACTCTGGAGGATATGGCTAGAACCATGATGATTGAAAGTGGAGTTCCTGAGTACTTCTGGACTGAAGCCATCTCCACAGCTACGTACATCCTGAACCGAGCCATGACAAGGCCCCTGATCAAAAAGACGTCTTATGAGATCATCAAAGGGAGAAAACCAAACATCTCACACTTGAGAACATATGGTTGCACATGCTTTGTTCACAATAACGGCAAAGACAATCTTGGCAAATTCGACCCCAGAAGCGACGAAGGGATTTTCCTGGGATACTCATCACAAAGCAAGGCTTACAGGGTCTACAATAAGAGGACCAAGAAGATAGAGGAAAACATTCATGTCGTCTTCAACGAAAAGTCTGTAAAGATGGGAACAGAGAACCAAGGGAAGGGAACTCTGTTCAAGCTAGTCAGGCAAGAAGACGATGATGATGACGATGATGACCAAGGAAAAGGGATGAAGACTATCCAAGTGCAAGCAACATCCCACAACCAGGGAACAACGACGGAGATCCAACTCTCACTGATCAAATCTCCCTCGAGGCTCCCTCCTCAGAAGAACTACAAGACACCTCCAACTCTCTCGAGGTTCCGTCTTCAGGGAACAACTCCTCTGTCCCCAAGACAATACCCTGCCAGAATCAAGTATTCAAGGGGAACAAAGAGGGAACTTGACAGAAATCTCTGAAGAAACATCAAATGAAGAAGTTGAAGATGATTGTTCCCATGACAAAGAAACAACTACTGAAGATGACACACATGCAAGGGAACCCACTCACACAAGAACCTTTCAACAAAGGAAGGACCACCCCATTGAGAACATCATCTCTCCTTATGATAAAGGTGTACAAACTCGTTCCTCTCTCAATAACTTTTGTGCTTTTAACGCGTTTGTTTCCATGATGGAACCCAAAAATATCAAGGAAGCTTTGAAGGACCCAAATTGGATTCAAGCCATGCAAGAGGAACTCCACCAATTCGAGCGGAACAAAGTTTGGAAGCTAGTCCCTAGTCCCAAGAACAAAAACATCTAGGAACTCGATGGGTCTTTAGGAACAAGCTCGATGATACTGGGGCCGTAACAAGGAACAAGGCCAGGCTAGTGGCACAAGGCTACAGGCAAGAAGAAGGAATCGACTACGATGAGACCTTCGCACCGGTTGCTAGAATCGAGGCCATCCGACTTCTAATTGCCTATGCTGCTCACAAGGGATTCAAGCTTTATCAAATGGATGTGAAAACAGCCTTCCTCAATGGACATCTCAAGGAAGAAGTATATGTAGCTCAACCCCCAGGATTCGAAGATGAGAAGCTACCCAACCATGTATACTTCCTGGAGAGGGCACTCTATGGACTCAAACAAGCTCCCCGAGCTTGGTATGACAGGTTTACTCAATTCCTCTTGTCCCATGGATACCTTCGCGGTTCCATAGACAAGACCTTGTTTTTAAAGAAAGAGTCTAAAGACATTTTGATTGTGCAAGTTTATGTTGATGACATTGTGTTTGGAGCAACTAACGAAACCCTTGTAGAGAAATTTAAGGACCTCATGAGCAGTGAGTTTGAGATGAGTCTCATTGGGGAACTCACGTTCTTCCAGGGATTTCAAATATCCCAAACTAAGGAGGGAACAAAGATTCATCAACAGAAATACATCAAGGAAATGCTCGTGAAGTTTGGGATGGAACACTCCAAGCCCATTGACACTCCCATCTCACCAAATTCAAGGCTCAATACGGATGAAACAGGTATTAGTGTGGACCAACGGAACTATCGAGGTATGATCGAGTCCCTTCTCCACTTGACAGCTAGTAGACCTGATATCATGTTCTCCATATGTCTTTGTGCACGTTTTCAAGCTAACCCTATGGAATCACACCTAAAAGAGGTGAAGAGAATTTTCAGGTATCTCAAAGGGAACGATAACTTGTGTCTCTGGTATCCAAGGAACAATTCCCTTGAGCTCATTGCATACACAAATGCTGACTTTGCAGGGCACCTGGTTGATAGAAAGAGCACATCTGGAATGGCCCAGTTCCTAGGGTCATGCTTAGTTTCATGGGGATCTAAAAAGCAAAACTCAGTG
Source organism: Fallopia convolvulus (assembly GCA_964016875.1). NCBI lineage: Eukaryota > Viridiplantae > Streptophyta > Magnoliopsida > Caryophyllales > Polygonaceae > Fallopia > Fallopia convolvulus. The sequence continues at coordinate 42,406,000 of OZ024720.1, forward strand.
GCACTCTCCACAGCTGAAGCAGAATATGTGGCTGCCGCATCTTGTTGTTCCCAAGTTCTATGGCTTAAGTCACAACTCCAGGATTACGGTATGTCTTTTGGCCCAATTCCCATACTTTGTGATAACACTAGTGCCATAAACATTTCCAAAAATCTTGTGCATCATTCTAGAACTAAGCATATTGATATAAGGCATCACTTTCTACGTGACAATGTGGAAAGTGGGAACATCTCGATGGAACACTGTAGAACTGAAGAGCAAATTGCGACATTCTTACCAAAGCTTTGGACAGACGTCCCTACCAGCATTTTCGAATGCTTCTAGGGATGATAACTCTAAACTAAACAAGTCCATGTTTGTTTCTCCCTCAATGCCTGACTAGTTTATACAAGATTGCATGCTAGGGAACTTGGACTTATTGCTTTCACTATGCCATGATTACTAGTCTAAAGATAAATGTGTACAAAGGAACTCTATTTCTTTTGGCCCAAAATGATCAACCAGAGTTCCCTTTATCCCTCTTTACAAGCCACCATGACGGTTGATCATATGACCCACCCTAATCTAGGGACCAGACAAATGCTTCTCTTGAGCCAAACTATTTCCTTTATCGAGTTGCAAATTGTCTGGTTCCCTTTTGAGTTCCCTAGCCCCACAAAAGGATGAGTGTGAAGTTCCCTTAACCACTTCACTCTCCCTGACCTTGATATGATCATGGCAACTGATACAAACTAGCAAGGGAACGCTGACTCATCTACAAAGACAAACCGTCACTTGGGAAACGGACTTTTGTGTCAGAGGCTCAGAAGCATTAGAGGCCAAGTATTCAAATTTTGAAAAGGACTTCCCTAGAGATCGGGCCGCGTGTCCAGAAGCGTACTATGGAAGTTGAAAAGATGCCCCACGTTCATTGGGCGACGGTTATCGAGGTTTTTCCACTTCCCTTTCTACCCCTCGCCTCCCCTCTCTCCTTAAAACCCTCATTTGCCATTTTTGGGATCTTATTCCATCTTCCATCTCTGCAATTCTTCTTCTCCACATCCCTTTCACTCCCTTTTTCAAGAAACTTCCAAAATCTTCAAATCTTACAAAAATGGCCCCTCAACACACCTTTGCCCAGATCAAAGCGTGGGTCCTCGCCAACCCTCGCACCCTCTTCACCTCTCAACTACGAGAGATTGAACAAGAACCAGACCCCATCATGAAAGACGTTCTAATCCAGGGGCTCTACAATCAAGTTAGTCCCTTCTTGCCCCCTCCTCCTCCGGCCGACGACACCGTCGCCTGGACTTCTTCCTCTTCTGAATCCCTACCTCCTCCTTCAACCACCAACACCCCCTCCGGAGTTGTCATCGTTGACAACTTCGGAGATACTCGTCCTTCCATCAACGAGAAACCCCACAAATCCAAACACCGCCATTCATCCAAATGACGACTGCTCCAAAGACCCCTCAAAACCCAAAAAATCCAAACATTCTAAAGATCCCTCCAAATCCAAAAAACGCAAAACATTCTGAGGTCTCTGAATTCTCGAACCCCAGAAAGAAGGCTTTCTTCAAGTTTGAGGACTACCTGAACTGCTCCAAGGAGAGTTCCTGTGCTCCCAAACCTCCTTTCCCTTTCCCTTCCGACGATGGGATCTCTCACCCCAAAGTCTACTCCCCTCTTCCTCCTCCCTCCCTCCTCTTCTAACTGAGGGACCTCCCAAACCTCCTTCCACAAAACAACCGACTCCTCCTCCACCACCTCCTTCTATTCCCACTCCAAAGGGAACTCCACCTTCTTCACTTCCTCCCGTTCCCATAACAACGGGAACTCCAACTCCACCTCCACCTCAAAAAACTCCTTCTCCTCCTCCCTCACCACAACACATCTCTACCTCTCCCATTTTTACTTCGGGGATCTCTACTCCCCAAGTCACCAAAATCGTTCCTCCCCCTTCTACCCAACTCTCTACTCCCCTTCCTTCTTCTCTACCTTTCTCCACCACATCCCCCACCACCACAAAACTCCCCTCTCCCTCACCATCCAAAAGTACCGTCGCTCTTACCTCAGATGACGATGACCTTCCCATCTCCGTGGTCATTGGGAAAATATCCAAGGAGCCTCCTCCCATTCTCTTGGGAACTGCCGAGGAGGAGGCCCAGCTCAAGGAAGTCGAAGCAGATCTCAACCGGGACTTCTCTGAGCACACAGTCTCCCAAGGGACAAAGTCCCCAGAGATGGTGGCTCCGGAAGAGCCCACGGAGAGAAGGGACCCCGCACCAGCTGGTGCTGCTGGGGCAACAACAAGTCAGCCTGAAAATGACGCGGAGGGCTCAAGTTCGAGCTCCTTCGAGGAAGAAGGGACCTCCTAAGATGAGGTCGAAGAAGAAGAAGAAGCTCCAGTTGCTAAGGAGCCAGCACGGATCCCGACACCTGGACACCAAATAGTGGTGTCCACGAGTTCCCAACCGCCAAGGGACCGCGTGCTCATGATCGAAGCGGCTGCACCCCCTCAGCAGAAAGGACCTCTCATGGTCTCTAGGGGGAACACGTCTAGGAGCACAGCAAAGAAGGGGAAGGGGACCTCTTCTACAAAGCATCCAGTGGATGAACGCCGCAAGCTCCTCCAACCACTCATCATCAGTGAGGACGTGTTGATTAACAACGGCTTAAGGGAACTGTGGGAACTGATCAAGGCCCAGGGCTGGGAGAATCTCTGCAAAGAGACTGTGAGTGTAGATCCCTCACAAGTGCGTCAATTCTACAACAATTTCACTATCACCAACGACTGCACTCAGGGAACTCTCTCCCATGAAGGCGACGAGTTTATTTTCACAACGTCGACAATCCGCCTTCAGCTCCAGGTCCCAGGTCAAGGGCTCAATGAATTTCCCAACAAGCTCTCGGGGGACTTCAATAGCGCCGAAGTGTACAACACCATCTTTGAGGGTCGGGTTCCCTCCAAAGTTCCCTCGACGCACCATCTCTCCCTGGTCGCCAAGCTTGCTCACCAATTCATCATCAATGTGGTGATCCCTCGCCAGGAGAAGCGTCTGGTCGTCAACTTCCCTGATGCCATCCTCCTCTATCACTTCCTCCTCAAGAAGCCCATCAACCTTCCAAAAATCGTCCTTGGGCACATGGAGAAGTGCATGGCTTCCAAGTCCCATTCCCTTCCTTATTCTGGGCTGATCAAGAAGCTCCTACAAAAAGAGGGTCTCTACGACGCCTCTAAGGACGAAATAGAGATTGGAAGGGAACTGGACATTTCAGTTGTCCAGAAGATGAGGCACTCTGAGCCCGTAGAGGAAGCGGCTCAACTGGAGTCTGGTGCACAAGAGGGGCACTCTCCAGTGTTGCTCCGTATTGCCAACACCCTCGACCAGATTGCCAGGGACCAAGCAGCGTTGGCCAGAGGACAAGAACAACTTACACAAGTCCTAACGCGCCTTTGTGACGCCCTGTTCCCTCAATCCCCGTGATCTCTCCCTTCTTTTTCCCTTAATCCAGAAATGACAACAAATTGTACTTGTGTTCCCATTGTACATATTATCTTAAGTAATGAAATGGTCTTTATTTTGATTGCGTGTTCCTTTCTTCCCTATTATTGCTTTGCTTTTTTTCGATGATGTCAAAAGGGGGAAAGACAAAAAATGCTAGATGAGTTAAAAGTTTAAGTTATCACAGACCACGCATAAGCTAAGGGGGAAACATTGCATAAAAAGCTTAATAAGAACTATGTGTCTCACCAGAAGTGGTTCCCTAAATCTAAGTGTTTCACTAAAAGTGACTTCCCAAAATCATACTTAGGAACTCATCAGCATATCATTCATTGAAATACTTGCATATTTTGTGATGGGTTTGTCATCATCAAAAATGGGGAAATTGTTGGGACGTTGTTGGGACCTCTAGTTCTAAACAACGGATCAACGATGTAATTCTCTTAAGTTTTGATAATGACAAACACGATAGGGAACTAATGTGGTTTGTTCAAGTATTTCTAAGGAACACAGGTACAGCCAAGAACTCCTATGAATGACCAAAAGCTACAACAGGCCACAATGCAGAGTTTCCATCAAGGGAACTCTGAAGAGGAAAGTTCCCATGAAGTGGGAACTCCATCAAGAGAACACAAGCTTACAACGATGAAGAGTTTCCATCAAGGGAACTCTGAAGAAGACAGTTCCCATGACATGGGAACTCACATGTGAGGACAACAACCATTCAACGCAGATCGCGGGATTCTGTCTCAGACAGCCCGAAGGAACAATCTGAGGATCAGACTGTCACGCTTCATCCAACGGTCCGATTGATCCAAGAGGTTGACCTAGTTCAAATCAAAGTCACATGTGAAGAAAGTACAACTTGGGCATCAAGCAAAGGGCATTTTGGACACAAACGAAAGATGCGACTGCCCAAGCTCACCTGGACTATAAAGCCAAATGAATAGTACTCGGATTGAGTACTTCTCCCAGAACTCTCAAACACCCACATCTGAGAAAAGGAAAGAAAAGAAGAGAAGTCCCCGCCGACGAGTGTGTGATCTCAACGACGGTGAAGCCAAAGTTCCCAAGGAAAAGGGAACTGAGAGGTCGGTGTAAGGTCTGACTTATTTGTATTTTGCTGTTATGAGCTTAGGAACTCAGTTGAGAGGATTTGCTAGCGTTGCTAGAGTTAGGAAGAACTCGTAGGAACAGAGAAGTGTGAATTCGGCTCTGTAACTAAGGAACAAAACAATTAATACAAGTGAGTCATTCACAATCCTCCAAGCGGAGGTAGAGGTTTACCCATACAACTAATTGGTTGTAGTGGGGTTCCTCTATAAAGGAACTGCGTTCTTTACTGTCTTTATTACTTGCGATTATTTACTTCCGCTGCCTTGGGAACAGCTTAATTGCCAGTTCCCAAGATCTTTGCTAACCGTTTACGATCCAACAACATTTCATCGAACACTTGGCGTACAATGTTAGATCACAAGTATATTTTAAAAGTCAAAAGGAGAAAAAAAAATTGAACTTTAAAGACATCTAGGAATAAGAATAAAGAATGAGGATAGTATCAAGCAATAAGCACATTCTGCACTACGAAAATGAAGAACAATTGAATAACAACATAAATTTGAACCTAGAAAGCGAATGCCACGTTTAGGAGTGAAATCTACATGGACATTTCATCGAACACTTGGCGTACAATGTTAGATCAGAAGTCAATTTTTAAAGGCATAAGGAGAAAAAACAATTGAACTTTAAAGACATCTAGGAATAAGCATAAAGAATGAGGATAGTATCAAGCCAATAAGCACATTTTGCACTACAAAATCAAGAACAATTGAATAAAAGCATAAATTTGAACCTAGAAACCAAATGCCACGTTTAGGAGTAAAATTTACAAGGACCTTTCATCGAGCACTTGGCGTACAATGTTATATCATAAGTCAATATTTAAAGGCAAAAGGAGAAAAAACAAGTGATCTTTAAAGACATCTAAGAATAAGCATAAAGAATGAGGATAGTATCACGCCAATAAGCACATTCTACGCTACAAAATAATGAAAACTGAATGCCACATTTAGGAGTAAAATTTACATGGACATTTCCATGAACACTTGGCGTACAATGTTAGATCACAAGTCAAATATTAAAGGCAAAAGGAGATAAAACAATTGAACTTTAAAGAGATTTAGGCATAAGGAAAAAGAAAGTGGATAGTAGCAAGCCAATAAGCACATTTTGCACTACAAAATAAAGAATAATCGAATAAAAGCATAAATTCGAACCTAGAAACCGAATGCCACATTTAGGAGTGACATTTCCATGAACACTTGGCGTGCAATGTTAGATCACAATTCATTTTGAAGGAAAAAGGACAAAAAACAAGTGAACCTTAAAGACATCTAGGCATCAGAATCAAGATTGACGATAGTATCAAGCCAATAAGCACATTCTACACACAAAAAATCAAGAACAATTGAATAAAAGCATAAATTTGAACCTAGAAACAGAATGCCACATTTAGGAGTGAGTTTACATGGAAATATCATCTAACACTTGGCGTACAATGTTAGATCACTAGTTAATTTTTAAAGGCAAAAAGGAGAAAAAACAAGTGATCTTTAAAGACATCTAGGAATAAGCATAATGAATGAGGATAGTATCAAACCAATAAGCACATTCTACACTACAAAATCATGAACAATTGAATAAAAGCATAAATTTGAACCTATAAACCGAATGCCACATTTAGGAGTGAAATTTACATGGACATTTCATCGAAAACTTGACATACAATGTTAGATCAGAAGTCAATTTTTAAAGGCAATAGGAGAAAAAACAATTGAACTTTAACGACATCTAGGAATAAGCATAAAGAATGAGGATAGTATCAAGCCAATAAACACATTCTGCTCTACAAAATAAAGACAAATTGAATAAAAGAATAAATTTGAACCTAAAAACGGAATGCCACGTTTAGGAGTGAAATTTACATGGACCTTCCATCGAACACTTGGCGTAAAATGTTAGATCACAAGTCAATATTTAAAGGCAAAAGGAGATAAAACAAGTGATCTTTAAAGACATCTAGGAATAAGCATAAAGAATGAGGATAGTATCAAGCCAATAAGAACTTTTTGACTACAAAATCATGAACAATTGAATAAAAGCATGAATTTGAAACTAGATACCGAATGCCACATTTAGGAGTGAAATTTACATGGACGTTTCATCGAACACTTGGCGTACAATGTTAGATCACAAGTATATTTTAAAAGTCAAAAGGAGAAAAAAAAAAGTTGAACTTTAATGACAGCTAGGAATAAGCATAAAGATTGAGGATAGTATCAAGCCAATAAGCACATTCTGCACTACAAAAATAAAAAACAATTGAATAAAAGCATAAATTTGAACCTAGAAACTGAATGCCACATCTAGGAGTGAAATTTACATGGACATTTCATCGAACACTTGGCGTACAATGTTAGATCACAAGTTAATTTTTAAAGGCAAAAGGAGAAAAAACAATTGAACTTTAAAGACATTAAGGGATAGGCATAAAGAAGGAGGATAGTATCAAGACAATAAACACATTATGCACCACAAAATCAAGAACGATTGAACAAACACTGTATGTCAAGTTTTCAATGAACACTTGACGTGCAATGTTAGATCACAAGTCATTTTGAAGGCAAATGGAGAAAAAACAAGTGATCTTTAAAGAAATCTAGGAATAAGCATAAAGAATGAGGGTAGTATCAAGTAATAAGCATATTCTGCACTACGAAATCAAGAACAATTGAATAATATCATACATTTGAACCAAAAAACCGAATGCCACATTTAGGAGAAAGAACAAATGAAATTTAAAGATATTTAGGCATAAACATAAAGAATGAGGATAGTATGAAGACAATAAGCACATTATGCACCACAAAATCAAGAATGATCGAACAAAAGCATAAATTCCACCCTAGAAACCGAATCCCACATTTAGGAGTGACATTTACATGGACATTTCAATGAACATTTGGCGTGCAATGTTAGATCACAAGTAATTTTAAAGGCAAATGGAGAAAAAACATGTGATCTTTAAAGACATCTAGGAATAAGCATAAAGAATGAGGATAGTATCAAGCCAATAAGCACATTCTGCACAACAAAATCAAGAACAATTCAATAAAGCCATAAATTTGAACCTAGAAACCGAATGCCACATTTAGGAGTGAAATTTACATGGACATTTCATCGAACACTTGGCATGCAATGTTAGATCTCTAGTCATTTTAAAGGCAAAAGGAGAAAAAATATTTGATCTTTAAAGACATCTAGGAATAAGCATAAAGAATGAGGATATTATCAAGCCAATGAGCACATTCTGCACTACAAAATCAAGAACGATTGAATAAAAGCATAAATATGAACCTAGAAACTGAATGCCACATTTAGAAGTGAAATTTACATGGAAATCTTATCGCACACTTGGCGTACAATGTTAGATCACATGTCAATTTTTAAAGGCAAAATGAGAAAAAAGAATTGAACTTTAAAGACATTTAAGCATAAGCATAAAGAATAAGGATAGTATGAAGACAATAACCACAGTATGCGCCACAAAATCAAGAATGATCGAACAAAAGCATAAATTCAAACCTAGACACCGAATCCCACATTTAGGAGTGAAATTTACATGGACATTTCATCGAACACTTGGCGTACAATGTTAGATCACAAGTCAATATTTAAAGGCAAAAGGAGAAAAAACATTTGATCTTTAAAGACATCTAGGAATAAGCATAAAGAATGAGGATAGTATCAAGCCAATAAGCACATTCTGCACTATAAAATAAATAACAATCGAATAAAAGCATAAATTCGAACCTAGAAACCGAATGCCACAATTAGTAGTGACATTTACATGGATATTTCATTGAACACTTGGCGTGTAATGCTAGATCTTTAGTCATTTTAATGGAAAAAAGAGAAAAAACAAGTGATCTTTAATGACATCTAGGAATAAGCATAAAGAATGTGGATATTATCAAGCGAATAAGCACATTCTACAATACAAAATCTAGAACAATTGAATAAAAGCATAAATTTGAACCTAGAAACAGAATGCCACATTTAGGAGTGAAATTTACATGGAAATTTCATCGAACACTTAGCGTACAATGTTAGATCACAAGTTAATTTTTAAAGGCAAAAGGAGATAAAACAATTGAACTTTAAAGACATTTAAGCATAAGCATAAAGAATGAGGATAGTCTGAAGATAATAAGCACATTATGCGCCACAAAATCAAGAATGATCGAACAAAAGCTTAAATTCGAACCTAGAAACTGAATCCCACATTTAGAAGTAAAATTTACATGGACCTTTCATCAACACTTGGCGTACAATGTTAGATCACAAGCAAATTTTTAAAGGCATAAGGAGAAAAAAATATTGAACTTTAAAGACATCTAGGAATAAGCATAAAGCATGAGGATAGTATCAAACCAACGAACACATTCTTCACTACAAAATCAAGAACAATTGAACAAAAGCATAGTTTTGAACCTAGATACCGAATGCCACATTTAGGAGTGAAATTCACATGGACATTTCATCGAACACTTGGCGTACAATGTTAGCTCACAAGATACTTTTTAAAGGCAAAAGAAGAAAACACAATTGAACTTTAAAGACATTTAAGTATAAGCCTAAAGAATGAGGATAGTATCAAGCCAATAAGCACATTATGCACCAAAAAATCAAGAACGATTGAACAAAAGCATAAATTCGAACCTAGAAACCGAATCCCATATTTAGTAGTGAGATTTACATGGAGATTTTAATAAACTTTTGACGTGCAATGTTAGATCACAAGTCATTTTGAAGGCATATGGAGAAAAAACAAGTGATATTTAAAGAAATCTAGGAATAAGCATAAAAAATGAGGATAGTATCAAGTACTAAGCACATTCTGTACTACGAAATCAAGAACAATTGAATAATAGCATACATTTGAACCAAGAAACCGAATGCCACGTTTAGGAGTGAAATTTAATTGGACATTTCATCGAACACTTTGCGTACAATGTAAGATCACAAGTTAAATTCTAAAGGCAAAAGGAGAAAGAACAAATGAAATTTAAAGATATTTAGGCATAAACGTAAAGAATGAGGATAGTATGAAGACAATAAGCACATTATGCACCACAAAATCAAGAATGATCGAACAAAAGAATAAATTCGACCCTAGAAACCGAATCCCACATTTAGGAGTGAAATTTTCATGGGCATTTCATCGAACACATGGCATGCAATGTTAGATCACAAGTCATTTAAACGCAAATGGAGAAAAAACAAGTGATCTTTAAAAAAATCTAGGAATAAGCATAAAGAATGAGTATAGTATCAAGCCAATAAGCACATTCTCCACTACAAAATCAAGAACATTTGAATAAAAGCATAAATTTGAATCTAGAAACCGAATGTGACGTTTAGGAGTGAAATTTACATGGACCTTTCATCGAACACTTGGCGTACAATGTTAGATCACAAGTCAATATTTAAAGTCAAAAGGAGAAAAAACAAGTGCTCTTTAAAGACATCTAAGAATAAAAATAAAGAATGAGGATAGTATCAATTCAATAAGCACATTCAGCACTACAAAATCAAGAACAATTGAATAAAAGCATATATTTGAACCTAGAAACCGAATGCCACATTTAGGAGTGAAATTTACATGAACATTTCATCGAACACTTTGCGTACAATGTTAGATCCCAAGTCAATTTTTAAAGACATATGGAGAAAAAACAATTGAACTTTAAAGACATCTTGGAATAAGCATAAAGAATGAGGATAGTATAAAGCCAATAAGCACATTCTGCACTACAAAATCAAGAACAATTGAATAAAAGCATAAATTTGAAACTAGAAACCGAATCCCATATTTAGGAGTGACATTTACATGGACATTTCAATGAACACTTGATGTGCAATGTTAGATCACAAGTCATTTTGAAGGTAAAAAGAGAAAAAATAAGTGATCTTTAAAGACATCAAGGAATAAGCAAAAAGAATGAGGATAGTATCAAGCCAATAAGCACATTCTGCACTACAAAATCTAGAACAATCGAATAAAAGCATAAATTCGAACCTAGAAACCAAATTCCACATTTAGAAGTGACATTGACATGGAAATTTCATCGAGCACATGGCTTGCAATGTTAGATCTCAAGTCATTTTAAAGGCAATAGGAGAAAAAACAATTGAACTTTAAAGACATCTAGCTTAAGCATAAAATCTGGTGATAATATCAAGCCAATAATCACATTCTGCACTACAAAATCAAGACCGGTCGAATCTGAGAATAAATTCGAACCTAGAAACCGATTGCCACATATAGGAGTGACTTTTACATATACATTTCATCGAAAACTTGGCGTGCAATGTTAGATCATATTTCATTTTAAAGGCAAAATGATAAAAAAAAAAAACAAGTGAAATTTGTAGACATCTAGGCATAAGCATAGAGAATGAGGATAGTATGAAGCCAATAAGAACATTCTGCGCTACAAAATCAAGAACAATCGAATATAAGTATAAATTCGAACCTAGAAACCGAATGCCACATTTAGGAGTGACATTTACATGGACATTCATCGAACACTTGGCGTAAAATGTTAGATCACAAGTCAATATTTAAAGGCAAAAGGAGATAAAACAAGTGATCTTTAAAGACATCTAGGAATAAGCATAAAGAATGAGGATAGTATCAAGCCAATAAGAACTTTTTCACTACAAAATCATGAACAATTGAATAAAAGCATGAATTTGAAACTAGATACCGAATGCCACATTTAGGAGTGAAATTTACATGGACGTTTCATCGAACACTTGGCGTACAATGTTAGATCACAAGTATATTTTAAAAGTCAAAAGGAGAAAAAAAAAGTTGAACTTTAATGACAGCTAGGAATAAGCATAAAGATTGAGGATAGTATCAAGCCAATAAGCACATTCTGCACTACAAAAATAAAAAACAATTGAATAAAAGCATAAATTTGAACCTAGAAACCGAATGCCACATCTAGGAGTGAAATTTACATGGACATTTCATCGAACACTTGGCGTACAATGTTAGATCACAAGTTAATTTTTAAAGGCAAAAGGAGAAAAAACAATTGAACTTTAAAGACATTAAGGGATAGGCATAAAGAAGGAGGATAGTATCAAGACAATAAACACATTATGCACCACAAAATCAAGAACGATTGAACAAACACTGTATGTCAAGTTTTCAATGAACACTTGACGTGCAATGTTAGATCACAAGTCATTTTGAAGGCAAATGGAGAAAAAACAAGTGATCTTTAAAGAAATCTAGGAATAAGCATAAAGAATGAGGGTAGTATCAAGTAATAAGCATATTCTGCACTACGAAATCAAGAACAATTGAATAATATCATACATTTGAACCAAAAAACCGAATGCCACATTTAGGAGAAAGAACAAATGAAATTTAAAGATATTTAGGCATAAACATAAAGAATGAGGATAGTATGAAGACAATAAGCACATTATGCACCACAAAATCAAGAATGATCGAACAAAAGCATAAATTCCACCCTAGAAACCGAATCCCACATTTAGGAGTGACATTTACATGGACATTTCAATGAACATTTGGCGTGCAATGTTAGATCACAAGTAATTTTAAAGGCAAATGGAGAAAAAACATGTGATCTTTAAAGACATCTAGGAATAAGCATAAAGAATGAGGATAGTATCAAGCCAATAAGCACATTCTGCACAACAAAATCAAGAACAATTCAATAAAGCCATAAATTTGAACCTAGAAACCGAATGCCACATTTAGGAGTGAAATTTACATGGACATTTCATCGAACACTTGGCATGCAATGTTAGATCTCTAGTCATTTTAAAGGCAAAAGGAGAAAAAATATTTGATCTTTAAAGACATCTAGGAATAAGCATAAAGAATGAGGATATTATCAAGCCAATGAGCACATTCTGCACTACAAAATCAAGAACAATTGAATAAAAGCATAAATATGAACCTAGAAACTGAATGCCACATTTAGAAGTGAAATTTACATGGAAATCTTATCGCACACTTGGCGTACAATGTTAGATCACATGTCAATTTTTAAAGGCAAAATGAGAAAAAAGAATTGAACTTTAAAGACATTTAAGCATAAGCATAAAGAATAAGGATAGTATGAAGACAATAACCACAGTATGCGCCACAAAATCAAGAATGATCGAACAAAAGCATAAATTCAAACCTAGACACCGAATCCCACATTTAGGAGTGAAATTTACATGGACATTTCATCGAACACTTGGCGTACAATGTTAGATCACAAGTCAATATTTAAAGGCAAAAGGAGAAAAAACATTTGATCTTTAAAGACATCTAGGAATAAGCATAAAGAATGAGGATAGTATCAAGCCAATAAGCACATTCTGCACTATAAAATAAATAACAATCGAATAAAAGCATAAATTCGAACCTAGAAACCGAATGCCACAATTAGTAGTGACATTTACATGGATATTTCATTGAACACTTGGCGTGTAATGCTAGATCTTTAGTCATTTTAATGGAAAAAAGAGAAAAAACAAGTGATCTTTAATGACATCTAGGAATAAGCATAAAGAATGTGGATATTATCAAGCGAATAAGCACATTCTACAATACAAAATCTAGAACAATTGAATAAAAGCATAAATTTGAACCTAGAAACAGAATGCCACATTTAGGAGTGAAATTTACATGGAAATTTCATCGAACACTTAGCGTACAATGTTAGATCACAAGTTAATTTTTAAAGGCAAAAGGAGATAAAACAATTGAACTTTAAAGACATTTAAGCATAAGCATAAAGAATGAGGATAGTCTGAAGATAATAAGCACATTATGCGCCACAAAATCAAGAATGATCGAACAAAAGCTTAAATTCGAACCTAGAAACTGAATCCCACATTTAGAAGTAAAATTTACATGGACCTTTCATCAACACTTGGCGTACAATGTTAGATCACAAGCAAATTTTTAAAGGCATAAGGAGAAAAAAATATTGAACTTTAAAGACATCTAGGAATAAGCATAAAGCATGAGGATAGTATCAAACCAACGAACACATTCTTCACTACAAAATCAAGAACAATTGAACAAAAGCATAGTTTTGAACCTAGATACCGAATGCCACATTTAGGAGTGAAATTCACATGGACATTTCATCGAACACTTGGCGTACAATGTTAGCTCACAAGATACTTTTTAAAGGCAAAAGAAGAAAACACAATTGAACTTTAAAGACATTTAAGTATAAGCCTAAAGAATGAGGATAGTATCAAGCCAATAAGCACATTATGCACCAAAAAATCAAGAACGATTGAACAAAAGCATAAATTCGAACCTAGAAACCGAATCCCATATTTAGTAGTGAGATTTACATGGAGATTTTAATAAACTCTTGACGTGCAATGTTAGATCACAAGTCATTTTGAAGGCATATGGAGAAAAAACAAGTGATATTTAAAGAAATCTAGGAATAAGCATAAAAAATGAGGATAGTATCAAGTACTAAGCACATTCTGTACTACGAAATCAAGAACAATTGAATAATAGCATACATTTGAACCAAGAAACCGAATGCCACGTTTAGGAGTGAAATTTAATTGGACATTTCATCGAACACTTTGCGTACAATGTAAGATCACAAGTTAAATTCTAAAGGCAAAAGGAGAAAGAACAAATCAAATTTAAAGATATTTAGGCATAAACGTAAAGAATGAGGATAGTATGAAGACAATAAGCACATTATGCACCACAAAATCAAGAATGATCGAACAAAAGCATAAATTCGACCCTAGAAACCGAATCCCACATTTAGGAGTGAAATTTTCATGGGCATTTCATCGAACACATGGCATGCAATGTTAGATCACAAGTCATTTAAACGCAAATGGAGAAAAAACAAGTGATCTTTAAAGAAATCTAGGAATAAGCATAAAGAATGAGTATAGTATCAAGCCAATAAGCACATTCTCCACTACAAAATCAAGAACATTTGAATAAAAGCATAAATTTGAATCTAGAAACCGAATGTGACGTTTAGGAGTGAAATTTACATGGACCTTTCATCGAACACTTGGCGTACAATGTTAGATCACAAGTCAATATTTAAAGGCAAAAGGAGAAAAAACAAGTGCTCTTTAAAGACATCTAAGAATAAAAATAAAGAATGAGGATAGTATCAATTCAATAAGCACATTCAACACTACAAAATCAAGAACAATTGAATAAAAGCATATATTTGAACCTAGAAACCGAATGCCACATTTAGGAGTGAAATTTACATGAACATTTCATCGAACACTTTGCGTACAATGTTAGATCCCAAGTCAATTTTTAAAGACATATGGAGAAAAAACAATTGAACTTTAAAGACATCTTGGAATAAGCATAAAGAATGAGGATAGTATAAAGCCAATAAGCACATTCTGCACTACAAAATCAAGAACAATTGAATAAAAGCATAAATTTGAAACTAGAAACCGAATCCCATATTTAGGAGTGACATTTACATGGACATTTCAATGAACACTTGATGTGCAATGTTAGATCACAAGTCATTTTGAAGGTAAAAAGAGAAAAAATACGTGATCTTTAAAGACATCCAGGAATAAGCAAAAAGAATGAGGATAGTATCAAGCCAATAAGCACATTCTGCACTACAAAATCTAGAACAATCGAATAAAAGCATAAATTCGAACCTAGAAACCAAATTCCACATTTAGAAGTGACATTGACATGGAAATTTCATCGAGCACATGGCTTGCAATGTTAGATCTCAAGTCATTTTAAAGGCAATAGGAGAAAAAACAATTGAACTTTAAAGACATCTGGCTTAAGCATAAAATCTGGTGATAATATCAAGCCAATAATCACATTCTGCACTACAAAATCAAGACCGGTCGAATCTGAGAATAAATTCGAACCTAGAAACCGATTGCCACATATAGGAGTGACTTTTACATATACATTTCATCGAACACTTGGCGTGCAATGTTAGATCATATTTCATTTTAAAGGCAAAATGATATAAAAAAAAAACAAGTGAACTTTGTAGACATCTAGGCATAAGCATAAAGAATGAGGATAGTATGAAGCCAATAAGAACATTCTGCGCTACAAAATCAAGAACAATCGAATATAAGTATAAATTCGAACCTAGAAACCGAATGCCACATTTAGGAGTGACATTTACCTGGACATTCATCGAACACTTGGCGTACAATATTAGATCACAAGTCATTTTAATGATAAAAGGAGAAAAAACAAGTGAACTTTAAGGACATCAAGGCATAAACATAAAGAATGAGGATAATATCAAGCCAATATGCACATTTTGTACTTCAAAATAAAGAACAATTGAATAACATCATAAATTTGGAGGCAAATGGAGAAAAAACAAGTTATCTTTAAAGAAATCTAGGAATAAGCATAAAAAATGAGGATAGTAGCAAGCCAATAAGCAACATTCTGCACTACAAAATCAAGAACAATTGAATAAAAGCATAAATTTGAACCTAGAAACCGAATGCCACATTTAGGAGTGAAATTTACATGGACATTTCATCAAACACTTGAGGTACAATGTTAGATCACAAGTCAATATTTAAAGGCAAAAAGAGAAAAAACAAGTGATCTTTAAAGACATCTAGAAATAAGCATAAAGATTGAGGATAATATCAAGCCAATAAGCACATTCTGCACTACAAAATCATGAATAATTTAATAAAAGCATAAATTTGAACCTAGAAACCGAATGCCACATTTAGGAGTGAAATTTACATGCACATTTCATCGAACACTTGGCATACAATGTTAGATCATAAGTCAATTTTTAAAGGCAATAGGATAAAAAACAATTGAACTTTAAAGACATCTGGGAATAAGCATACAAAATGAGGATAGTATCAAGCCAATAAGCACATATTGCACTACAAAATAAAGAACAATTGAATAACAGAACAAATTCGAACCTAAAAACCGAATGCCACATTTTAGGAGTGTAATTTACATGGACATTTCATCGAACACTTGGCGTACAATATTAGATCACAAGTCAATATTTAAAGGTAAAATGAGAAAAAACAATTGATATTTAAAGACATCTAGGAATAAGCATAAAGAATGAGGATAGTATCAACACAATAAGAACATTATGCACCAAAAAATATAGAATGATCGAACAAAAGCGCAAATTCGAACCTAGAAACCGAATCCCACATTTAGGGTGACATTTACATGGACATTTCGTCGAACACTTGGCGTGCAATGTTAGATCACAAAGTCATTTTAACATTTACATGGACATTTCATTGAACACTTGGCGTGCAATGTTAAGGACATCAAGGCATAAGCATAAAGAATGATGATAGTATCAAGCCAATAATCACATTCTGCACTATAAAATCAAGACCTATCGAATTAGAGAATAAATTCGAACCTTAAAACCGAATGCCACATTTAGGAGTGATATTTACATGGATATTTCATCGAACACTTGGCGTGCAATGTTTGATCTCTAGTCATTTCAAAGGCCAAAGGAGAAAAAACAAGTTATCTTTAAAGACATCTAGGAATAAGCATAAAGAATGAGGATAGTATCAAGCTAATATGCACATTCTACACTACAAAATCAAGAACAATTGAATAAAAGCATAAATTTGAACCTAGAAATCGAATGCCACATTTAGGAGTGAAATTTACATGGACATTTCATCGAACATATTGCGTAAAATGTTAGATCACAAGTTAATTTTTATAGGCAAAAGGAGAAGAAACAATTGAACTTTAAAGACATTTAGGCATAAGCATAAAGAATGAGGATAGTATCAAGACAATAAGCACATTATGCACCACAAAATCAAGAATGATCGAACAAAAGCATAAATTCTTACCTAGAAACCGAATCCCATATTTAGGAGTGACATTTACATGGATATTTCAAAGAACCGTTGGCATGAAATGATAGATCATAAGTCATTTTAAAGGCAAATGAAGGAAAAACAAGTTATCTTTAAAGAAATCTAGGAATTAGCATAAAGAATGAGGATAGTATCAAGCCAATAAGCACATTCTGCACTACAAAATCAAGAACAAGTGAATAAAAGCATAAATTTGAACGTAGAAACCGAATGCCACAGTTATGAGTGAAATTTACATTGACTTTTCATCAAACACTTGGCGTACAATGTTAGATCACAAGTCAATATTTAAAGGAAAAAGGAGAAAAACAAGTGATCGTTAAAGACATCTAGGAATAAGCATAAAGAATGAGGATAGTATCAAGCCAATATGCACGTTCTGCACTAGAAAATCAAGAACAATTGAATAAATGCATAAATTTGAACCTAGAAACCGAATGCCACATTTTGGAGTGAAATTTACATGGACATTTCATCAAACACTTGGCGTACAATGTTATATCACAAGTCAATATTAAAAGGCAAAAAGAGAAAAACAAGTGATCTTTAAAGACATCTAGGAATAAGCATAAAGAATGAGGATAGTATCAAGCTAATATGCACATTCTACACTACAAAATCAAGAACAATTGAATAAAAGCATAAATTTGAACCTAGAAACCGAATGCCACATTTAGGAGTGAAATTTACATGGACATTTCATCGAACATATTGCGTAAAATGTTAGATCACAAGTTAATTTTTATAGGCAAAAGGAGAAGAAACAATTGAACTTTAAAGACATTCAGGCATAAGCATAAAGAATGAGGATAGTATCAAGACAATAAGCACATTATGCACCACAAAATCAAGAATGATCGAGCAAAAGCATAAATTCTTACCTAGAAACCGAATCCCATATTTAGGAGTGACATTTACATGGATATTTCAAAGAATCGTTGGCATGAAATGATAGATCATAAGTCATTTTAAAGGCAAATGAAGGAAAAACAAGTTATCTTTAAAGAAATCTAGGAATTAGCATAAAGAATGAGGATAGTATCAAGCCAATAAGCACATTCTGCACTACAAAATCAAGAACAAGTGAATAAAAGCATAAATTTGAACGTAGAAACCGAATGCCACAGTTATGAGTGAAATTTACATTGACATTTCATCAAACACTTGGCGTACAATGTTAGATCACAAGTCAATATTTAAAGGAAAAAGGAGAAAAACAAGTGATCTTTAAAGACATCTAGGAATAAGCATAAAGAATGAGGATAGTATCAAGCCAATATGCACGTTCTGCACTACAAAATCAAGAACAATTGAATAAATGCATAAATTTAAACCTAGAAACCGAATGCCACATTTTGGAGTGAAATTTACATGGACATTTCATCAAACATTTGGCGTACAATGTTATATCACAAGTCAATAATTAAAGGCAAAAAGAGAAAAACAAGTGATCTTTAAAGACATCTAGGAATAAGCATAATGAATGAGGATAGTATCAAGCCAATAAGCATATTCTACACTACAAAATCGTGAACAATTGAATAAAAGCATAAATTTGAACCTAAAAACCGAATCCCACATTTAGGAGTGAAATTTACATGGACATTTCATCGAACACTTGGCATACAATGTTAGATCACATGTCAATTTTTAAAGGCAATAGGAGAAAAAACAAGTGAACTTTAAAGATATTTAGGCATAAGCATAAAGAATGAGGATAGTATCAAGCCAATAAAAACATGTGGCACTACAAAATCAAGAACAATCTAGGCATAAGCATAAAGAATGAGGATAGTATCAAGCCAATGAGGATAGTATCGAACACTTGGCGTACAATGTTAGATCACAAGTCAACATTTAAAGGCAAAAGGAGAAAAAACAAGTGATCTTTAAAGACATCTAGGAATAAGCATAAAAAATGAGGATAGTATCAAGCCAATAAGCATATTCTACACTATAAAATCAAGAATAGTTGAATAAAAGCATAAATTTGGACCTAGAAACCGAATGCCACATTTAGGAGTGAAATTTAGATGGAAATTTTATCGAACACTTGGCATACAATGTTAGATCACATGTTAATTTTTAAAGGCAAAAGGAAAAAAAACAATTGAACTTTAAAGACATTTAGGCATACGTATAAAGAATGAGGATAGTATAATGACAATAAGCACATTATGCACCACAAAATCAAGAATGATCGAACAAAACAATAAATTCGAACCTAGAAACTGAATCCCACATTTAGGAGTGATATTTACATGGACATTTCAATGAACACTTGGAATGCAATGTTAGATGACAAGAAATTTTAAAAGCAAAAGGAGAAAAAAAAAGTGAACTTTAAAGACATCTAGTCATAAGAATAAAGAATCACAAGTCATTTTACATGGACATTTACTCAAACAATGGGCTTGCAATGTTAGATCACAAGTCAATTTTAAGGAAAAAGGAAAAAAAAACAATAGAACTTTAAAGACATCTAGGCATAAAGATAAACAATGAGGATAGTATTAAGCCAATAAGCACATTGTACACTACAAAATTAAGACCGATAGAATAAGAACATAAATTCCACCCTAGAAACAGAATGCCACAATTAGTAGTGACATTTACATGGACATTTTATCGAACACTTGGCGTTCAATGTTAGATCACAAGTGATTTTAAAGGCAAAAGGAGAAAAAATAAGTGAACTTTAAAGACATCTAGGGATAAGCACAAAGAATGAGTATCAAGCCAATAAGCATATTCTTCACTACAAAATGAAGACGTATCGAATAAAAGCATAAATTCGAACCTAGAAACCGAATGCCACATTTAGGAGTGACATTTACATGGACATTTACACGAACATTTGGCGTGCAATGTTAGATCACAAGTCATTTTAAAAGCCAAAGGAGAAAAAACAAGTGAACTTTAAAGACATCTAGTCATATGAATAAAGAATCACAAGTCATTTTACATGGACATTTACTCAAACACTGGGCGTTCAATGTTAGGTCACAAGTCAATTTTAAGGAAAAAGGAAAAAAACAATCAAACTTTAAAGACATCTAGGCATAAAGATGAAGAATGAGGATAGTATCAAGCCAATAAGCACATTTTACACTACAAAATCAAGACCGATAGAATAAGAACATAAATTCCACCCTAGAAACAGAATGCCACAATTAGGAGTGACATTTACATGGACATTTTATCGAACACTTGGCGTTCAATGTTAGATCACAAGTGATTTTAAAGGCAAAAAGAGAAAAAATAAGTGAACTTTAAAGACATCTAGGGATAAGCACAAAGATTGAGGAGTATCAAGCCAATAAGCATATTCCTCACTACAAAATCAAGACGTATCGAATAAAAGCATAAATTCGAACCTAGAAACCGAACACTTGGCGTGCAATGTTAGATCGCAAGTCAATATTTAAAGGCAAAAGGAGAAAAAACAATTGAACTTTAAAAACATTTAGGCATAAGCATAAAGAATGAGGATAGTATGAAGACAATAAGCACATCATGCACCACAAAATATAGAATGATCGAACAAAAGCATAAATTTGAACGTAGAAACCGAATGCCATAGTTAGGAGTGATATTTACATGGACATTTCAATGAACAATTGGCGTACAATGTTAGATCACAAGTCAATATTTAAAGGCAAAAGGAGAAAAAACAAGTGATCTTTAAAGACATCTAGGAATAAGCATAAAGAATGAGGATAGTATCAAGCCAATAACCACATTCAACACTACAAAATCAAGAACAATTGAATAAAATAATAAATTTGAACCTAGATACCGAATGCCACATTTAGGAGTAAAATTTACATGGACATTTCAATGAACCTTTGGCGTGCAATGTTATGCACCATTTACACGAACATTTGGCGTGCAATGTTAGATCACAAGTCATTTTAAAAGCCAAAGGAGAAAAAACAAGTGAACTTTAAAGACATCTAGTCATAAGAATAAAGAATCACAAGTCATTTTACATGGACATTTACTCAAACACTGGGCGTTCAATGTTAGGTCACAAGTC
The DNA here is from genome assembly GCA_964016875.1 of Fallopia convolvulus. Classification (NCBI taxonomy): domain Eukaryota; kingdom Viridiplantae; phylum Streptophyta; class Magnoliopsida; order Caryophyllales; family Polygonaceae; genus Fallopia; species Fallopia convolvulus. The sequence continues at coordinate 42,427,534 of OZ024720.1, forward strand.
AATTTTAAGGAAAAAGGAAAAAAACAATCAAACTTTAAAGACATCTAGGCATAAAGATAAAGAATGAGGATAGTATCAAGCCAATAAGCACATTTTACACTACAAAATCAAGACCGATAGAATAAGAACATAAATTCCACCCTAGAAACAGAATGCCACAATTAGGAGTGACATTTACATGGACATTTTATCGAAAAGTTGGCGTTCAATGATAGATCACAAGTCATTTTAAAGCCAAAAGGAGAAAAAATAAGTGAACTTTAAAGAAATCTAGACATAAGCACAAAGATTGAGGAGTATCAAGCCAATAAGCATATTCTTCACTACAAAATCAAGACGTATCGAATAAAAGCATAAATTCGAACCTAGAAACCGAATGCCACATTTAGGAGTGACATTTATATAGACATTTCATCGAACACTTGGCGTGCAATGTTAAATCACAAGTCATTTTAACATGTAAAATCATAAATTCGAACCTAGAAACCGAATGCCACATTTAGGAGTAACATTTACATGAACATTTCATCGAACACTTGGCGTGCAATGTTAGATAACATGTTATTTTAAAGGCAAAAGGAGAAAAAACAAGTGATCTTTAAAGGCATCTAGGCATAAGCACAAAGAATGTGGATAGTAACAAGCCAATAAGCACATTCTACACTACAAAATAAAGACATATCGAATAAAAGTATAAATTCAAACCTAGAACAGAATCCACATTTAGGAGTGACATTGATATGGAGATTTGATCGCATACATGGCGTGCAATGTTACATCACAAGTCATTTTAAAGGCAAACGGAGAAAAAACATGTGAACTTTAAAGACATCTAGGCATAAGCGCAAAGAATGAGGATAGTATCAAGCCAATAAGCACATCTACACTACAAAATCAAGACGTATCGAATAAAAGCATAAATTCGAACCTAGAAACCGAAGGCCACATTTAGGAGTGACATTTATATAGACATTTCATTGAACACTTGGCGTGTAATGTTAAATCACAAGTCATTTTAAAGGCAAAAGGAGAAAAAACAAGTGAACTTTAAAGACATCTAGGCATACGCACAAAGAATGAGTATAATATGAAGCAAATAAGCACATTCTGCACTACAAAATCAAGACCGATCGAATAAGAGCATAAATTCGAACCTAGAAACCGAATGCCACATTTAGGAGTAACATTTACATTACCATTTCATCGAACACTTGGCGTGCATTGTTAGATAACAAGTTATTTTAAAGGCAAAAGGAGAAAAAACATGTAAACTTTAAAGACATCTAGGCATAAGAGCAAGGAATGAGGATAGTATCAAGCCAATAAGCACATTCTACACTAAAAAATCAAGAGTCATCGAATAAGAACATAAATTGTACCCTAGGAACCAAATGCCACAAGTAGGAATGACATTTACATGGACATTTAATCGAACACTTGGCGTGCAATGTTAGATCACAAGTCATTTTATAGGCAAAAGGTGAAAAAACAAGTGAACATTAAAGATATCTAGGCATAAGCGCAAAGAATGAGGATAGTATCAAGCCAAAAAGCACATTCTTCACTACAAAATTAAGACCGATCGAATTAGAACATAAATTCGAACCTAGAAACCGTATGCCACAATTAGGACTGCAACTTACATGGACATTTCATCAAACACTTGGCGTGCAATGTTAGATCACAAGTCATTTTAAAGGTAAAATGAGAAAAAACAAGTGGACTTTAAAGACATCTAGGCATAAGCGCAAAGAATGAGGATAGTATCAAGCCAAAAAGCACATTTTGCACCATAAAATCAAGACAAATCGAACAAGAACATTTATTCGAACCTAGAACCGAATGTCACATTTAGGAGTGACATTTACATGGACATTTACTCGAACACTAGATGTGAATGTTAGATCACAAGTCAATTTAAAGGCAAAAGGAAAAAAACAAGTGAACTTTAAAGACATCTAGGCATAAAAATAAAGAATGAGGATAGAATCAAGCCAATAAGCACATTCTACACTACAAAATAAAGACGTATCGAATACAAGCATAAATTCGAACCTAGAAACTGAATGCCACATTTAGCAGTGACAGTTACATGGACATTTAGTCAGACACTTGGCGTGGAATGTTAGATCAAGAGTCATTTTAATGGAAAAAGTAGAAAAAACAAGACCGATCGAATAAAAGCATAAATTCGAACCTACAAACCGAATGCCACATTTAGGAGTGACATTTACATGAAAATTTCATCGAACAGTTGACGTGCAATGTTAGATAACAAGTCATTTTAAAGGAAAAAGGAGAAAAAACAAGTGATCTTTAAAGACATCAAGGCATAAGCTCAAAGAATGATTGCACTACAAAATCAAGACGTATCGAATAAAAGCATAAATTCAATCCTTGAAACCGAATGCCACATTTAGGAGTGACATTTACATCGAAACTTTATCGAACACTTGGCGTGAAATGTTTGATCATAAGTCATTTTAAAGGAAAAAGGGGAAAAAAAGTGAACTTTAAAGACTTCTAGGTATACGCACAAAGAATTAGGATAGTATCAAGCCAGTTAGCACATTATGCACTACAAAATCGAGACAGATCGAATATGAACATCAATTCCACCCTAGAAACCGAATGCCAAGATTAGGAGTGACATTTACATGAAGATTTCATTGAACACTTAGCGTGCAATGTTAGATCACAAGTCATTTTAAAGGCAAAAGGAGAAAAAACAAGTGAACTTTAAAGACATATAGGTATAAACATAACGAATGAGGATAGTATCATGCCAATAAGCACATTCTACACTACAAAATCAAGACAGATCGAATAAGAACATAAATTGTACCCTAGAAACCGAATGCCACAAGTAGGAGTGACATTTACGTGGACATTTAATTGAACATTTGTCGTGCAATGTTAGATCACAAGTCATTTTAAAGGCAAAAGGAGAAAAAACAAGTGAACTTCAAAGACATCTAGGCATAAGCGCAAAGAATGAGGATAGTATCAAGCCAATAAGCACATTCTGCACTACAAAATCATGACCGATCGAATAAGAACATAAATTGTACCCTAGAAACCGAATGCCACAAGTAGGAGTGACAATTACATGGACATTTAGTCGAACACTTGGCGTGCAATGTTAGATCACAAGTCATTTCATAGGTAAAAGGAGAAAAAACAAGTGAACATTAAAGTCATCTAGGCATAAGCGCAAAGAATGAGGAAAGTATCAAGCCAATAAGCACATTCTGCACTACAAAATCAAGACCGATCGAATTAGAACATAAATTCGAACCTAGAAACCGAATGCCACAATTAGGAGTGACACTTACATTGACATTTCATCAAACACTTGGCGTGCAATATTAGATCACAAGTCATTTTAAAGGCAAAAGAAGAAAAAACAAGTGAACTTTAAAGACATCTTGGCATAAGCGCAAAGAATGAACTTTAAAGACATCTAGGCATAAGCGCAAAGATTGAGGATAGTATCAAGCCAATAAGCACATTTTGCACCACATAATCAAGACAGATTGAACAAGAACATTTATTCGAACCTAGAAACCGAATGTCACATTTAGGAGTGACATTTAAATGGACATTTACTCGAACACTAGATGTGCAATGTTAGATCACAAGTCAATTTAATGGCAAAAGGAAAAAACATGTGAACTTTAAAGACATCTAGGCATAAAAATAAAGAATGAGGATAGAATCAAGCCAATAACCACATTCTGCACTACAAAATCAAGACCGATCGAATATGAACATAAATTTCAACCTAGAAACTGAATGCCACATTTAGGAGTGATATTTACATGGACATTTAAATGAACAATTGGCGTGCAATGTTCGATCACAAGTCATTTTAAAGGCAAATGGAGAAAAAAATGTGATCTTTCAAGAAATCTAGGAATAGTTATAAAGAATGAGGATATTATCAAGCCAATAAGCACATTCTGCACTACAAATTCAAGAACAAATGAATAAAACATTACATTTGAACCTAGAAAACGAGTGCCACATTTAGGAGTGACATTTACATGGACATTTCATCGAACACTTGGCGTGCAATGTCAGATCACAATTCATTTTAAATGCAAAAGGAGAAAAAACAAGTGAACTTAAAGGAAATCTAGGCATAAGCATAAAGAATGAGGATAGTATCAAGCCAATAATCACATTCTCCACTAAAAAATCAAGAACAATTGAATAAAAGCATAAATTTGATCCTAGAAACCGAATGCCACGTTTAGGAGTGAAATTTACATGGACCTTCCATCGAACACTTGGCGTAAAATGTTAGATCACAAGTCAATATTTAAAGGCAAAAGGAGTGTTGGGACGTTGTTGGGACCTCTGGTTCTAAGCAACGGATCAACGATTCACTTCTCTTTAAGTTTTGATAATGACAAACACCATAGGGAACTAATGTGGTTTGTTCAAGTATTTCTAAGGAACACAGGTACAGCCAAGAACTCCTATGAATGACAAAGCCACTGCTAGCCACAATGAAGAGTTTCCATCAAGGGAACTCTGAAGAGGAAAGTTCCCATGAAGTGGGAACTCCCAGAAACAAACAAGAAAACCCAAGCTTACAACGATGAAGAGTTTCCATCAAGGGAACTCTGAAGAAGTCAGTTCCCATGAAATGGGAACTCACATGTGAAGACAACGACCGTTCAGCGCAGATCGCGGGATTCTGTCTCAGACAGCCAGAGGGAACAGTCTGAGGATCAGACTGTCACGCTTCATCCAACGGTCCGATTGATTCAAGAAGTTGACCTAGTTCAAACCAAAGTCACATGTGAAGAAAGTACAACTTGGGCATCAAGTAAAGGGCATTTTGGACACAAACGAAAGATGCGACTGCCCAAGACAAATGGACTATAAAGCCAAATGAATAGTACTCGGTCTGAGTACTTCTCTCAGAACTTACAAACACCCACATCAGAGAAAAGAAAGAAAAGGAAGAGAAGTCCCCGCCGGCGAGTGTGTGATCTTGACGACGATGAAGCTGAAGTTCCCTGGAGCAAGGGAACTGAGAAGTCAGCGTAAGGTTTGAGTTACTTGTGTTTTGCTGTTGTGAGCTTAGGAACTCAGTTGAGAGGATTTACTAGTGTTGCTAGAGTTAGGAAGAACTTGTAGGAACAGAGAAGTGTAAATCCGGCTGTGTAACTAAGGAACAAAGCAATCAATATAAGTAAGTCATTCAAAATCCTCCAAGCGGAGGTAGAGGTTTACCCATACAACTAGTTGGTTGTAGTGGGGTTCCTCTATAAAGGAACTGTCCCTTTAACTGTTTTTATTACTTGCGATTATTTACTTCCGCTGCCTTGGGAACAGCTTACTGCTAACCGATTACGATCCAACAAGGAGATAAAACAAGTGATCTTTAAAGACATCTAGGAATAAGCATAAAGAATGAGGATAGTATCAAGCCAATAAGAACTTTTTCACTACAAAATCATTAACAATTGAATAAAAGCATGAATTTGAACCTATATACCGAATGCCACATTTAGGAGTGAAATTTACATGGACGTTTCATCGAACACTTGGCGTACAATGTTAGATCACAAGTATATTTTAATAGTCAAAAGGAGAAAAAAAAAAGTTGAACTTTAATGACATCTAGGAATAAGCATAAAGATTGAGGATAGTATCAAGCCAATAAGCACATTCTGCACTACAAAAATAAAAAACAATTGAATAAAAGCATAAATTTGAACCTAGAAACCGAATGCCACATCTAGGAGTGAAATTTACATGGACATTTCATCGAACACTTGGCGTACAATGTTAGATCACAAGTTAATTTTTAAAGGCAAAAGGAGAAAAAACAATTGAACTTTAAAGACATTAAGGGATAGGCATAAAGAAGGAGGATAGTATCAAGACAATAAACACATTATGCACCACAAAATCAAGAACGATTGAACAAACACTGTATGTCAAGTTTTCAAGGAACACTTGACGTGCAATGTTAGATCACAAGTCATTTTGAAGGCAAATGGAGAAAAAACAAGTGATCTTTAAAGAAATCTAGGAATAAGCATAAAGAATGAGGGTAGTATCAAGTAAAAAGCATATTCTGCACTACGAAATCAAGAACAATTGAATAATATCATACATTTGAACCAAAAAACCGAATGCCACATTTAGGAGAAAGAACAAATGAAATTTAAAGATATTTAGGCATAAACATAAAGAATGAGGATAGTATGAAGACAATAAGCACATTATGCACCACAAAATCAAGAATGATCGAACAAAAGCATAAATTCGACCCTAGAAACCGAATCCCACATTTAGGAGTGACATTTACATGGACATTTCAATGAACATTTGGCGTGCAATGTTAGATCACAAGTAATTTTAAAGGCAAATGGAGAAAAAACATGTGATCTTTAAAGACATCTAGGAATAAGCATAAAGAATGAGGATAGTATCAAGCCAATAAGCACATTCTGCACAACAAAATCAAGAACAATTCAATAAAGCCATAAATTTGAACCTAGAAACCGAATGCCACATTTAGGAGTGAAATTTACATGGACATTTCATCGAACACTTGGCATGCAATGTTAGATCTCTAGTCATTTTAAAGGCAAAAGGAGAAAAAATATTTGATCTTTAAAGACATCTAGGAATAAGCATAAAGAATGAGGATATTATCAAGCCAATGAGCACATTCTGCACTACAAAATCAAGAACAATTGAATAAAAGCATAATTATGAACCTAGAAACTGAATGCCACATTTAGAAGTGAAATTTACATGGAAATCTTATCGCACACTTGGCGTACAATGTTAGATCACATGTCAATTTTTAAAGGCAAAATGAGAAAAAAGAATTGAACTTTAAAGACATTTAAGCATAAGCATAAAGAATAAGGATAGTATGAAGACAATAACCACAATATGCGCCACAAAATCAAGAATGATCGAACAAAAGCATAAATTCAAACCTAGACACCGAATCCCACATTTAGGAGTGAAATTTACATGGACATTTCATCGAACAGTGGGCATACAATGTTAGATCACAAGTTAATTTTTAAAGACAAAAGGAGAAAAAATAATTGAACTTTAAAGACATTTAAGCATGAGCATAAAGAATGAGGATAGTATGAAGACAATAAACACAGTATGCGCCACAAAATCAAGAATGATCGAACAAAAGCATGAATTCGAATTTAGAAACCAAATCCCACATTTAGAAGTGAAATTTACATGGACATTTCATCGAACACTTGGCGTGCAATGGTAGATCACAAGTCATTTTAAAGGCAAATGGAGAAAAAACAAGTGATCTTTAAGGAAGTCTAGGAATAAGCACAAAGAATGAGGATAGTATCAAGCAATAAGCACATTCTCCACTACAAAATCGAGAACAATTGAATAAAAACGTAAATTTGAACCTAGAAACCGAATGCCACGTTTAGGAGTGAAATTTACATGGACCTTTAAATGAACACTTGACGTACAATGTTAGATCACAACTCAATTTTTAAAGGCATAAGGAGAAAAAACAATTGAACTTTAAAGACATCTAGGAATAAGCATAAAGATTGATGATAGTATGAAGCCAATAAGCACATCTCCACTACAAAATCAAGAACAATTGAATAAAAGCATAAATTTGAACCTAGAAACCAAATGCCACGTTTAGGAGTGAAATTTACAAGGACCTTTCATCGAACACATGGCGTACAATGTTATATCACAAGTCAATATTTAAAGGCAAAAGAAGAAAAAACAAGTGATCTTTAAAGTCATCTAGGAATAAGCATAAAGAATGAGGATAGTATCAAGCCAAAAAGCACAATATGCACTACAAAATCATGAACAAACGAATAAAGGCATAAATTTAAACCTAGAAACCGAATGCCACATTTAGGAGTGAAATTTACATGGACCTTTCATCGAACACTTGGCGTGCAATGTTAGATCACAAGTCATTTTAAAGGCAAATGGAGAAAAAACAAGTGATCTTTAAGGAAATCTAGGAATAAGCACAAAGAATGAGGATAGTATCAAGCAATAAGCACATTCTCCACTACAAAATCAGAAGAATTGAATAAAAACGTAAATTTGAACCTAGAAACCGAATGCCACGTTTAGGAGTGAAATTTACATGGACCTTTAAACGAACACTTGGCGTACAATGTTAGATCACAACTCAATTTTTAAAGGCATAAGGAGAAAAAACAATTGAACTTTAAAGACATCTAGGAATAAGCATAAGGATTGATGACAGTATGAAGCCAATAAGCACATCTGCACTTCAAAATCAAGAACAATTGAATAAAAGCATAAATTTGAACCAAGAAACCAAATGCCATGTTTAGGAGTGAAATTTACAAGGACCTTTCATCGAACACATGGCGTACAATGTTATATCACAAATCAATATTTAAAGGCAAAAGGAGAAAAAACAAATGATCTTTAAAGTCATCTAGGAATAAGCATAAAGAATGAGGATAGTATCAAGCCAAAAAGCACATTATGCACTACAAAATCATGAACAAATGAATAAAGGCATAAATTTAAACCTAGAAACCGAATGCCACATTTAGGAGTAAAATTTACATGGACCTTTCATCGAACACTTGGCGTACAATGTTAGATCACAAGTCAATATTTAAAGGCAAAAGGAGAAAAAACATTTGATCTTTAAAGACATCTAGGAATAAGCATAAAGAATGAGGATAGTATCAAGCCAATAAGCACATTCTGCACTATAAAATAAATATCAATCGAATAAAAGCATAAATTCGAACCTAGAAACCGAATGCCACAATTAGTAGTGACATTTAAATGGAAATTTCATTGAACACTTGGCGTGTAATGCTAGATCTTTAGTCATTTTAATGGAAAAAAGAGAAAAAACAAGTGATCTTTAATGACATCTAGGAATAAGCATAAAGAATGTGGATATTATCAAGCGAATAAGCACATTCTACAATACAAAATCTAGAACAATTGAATAAAAGCATAAATTTGAACCTAAAAACAGAATGCCACATTTAGGAGTGAAATTTACATGGAAATTTCATCGAACACTTAGCGTACAATGTTAGATCACAAGTTAATTTTTGAAGGCAAAAGGAGAAAAAACAATTGAACTTTAAAGACATTTAAGCATAAGCATAAAGAATGAGGATAGTCTGAAGACAATAAGCACATTATGCGCCACAAAATCAAGAATGATCGAACAAAAGCTTAAATTCGAACCTAGAAACTGAATCCCACATTTAGAAGTAAAATTTACATGGACCTTTCATCAACACTTGGCGTACAATGTTAGATCACAAGCAAATTTTTAAAGGCATAAGGAGAAAAAAATATTGAACTTTAAAGACATCTAGGAATAAGCATAAAGCATGAGGATAGTATCAAACCAACGAACACATTCTTCACTACAAAATAGAGAACAATTGAACAAAAGCATAGTTTTGAACCTAGATATCGAATGCCACATTTAGGAGTGAAATTCACATGGACATTTCATCGAACACTTGGCGTACAATGTTAGATCACAAGATACTTTTCAAAGGCAAAAGAAGAAAACACAATTGAACTTTAAAGACATTTAAGTATAAGCCTAAAGAATGAGGATAGTATCAAGCCAATAAGCACATTATGCACCAAAAAATCAAGAACGATTGAACAAAAGCATAAATTCGAACCTAGAAACCGAATCCCATATTTAGTAGTGAGATTTACATGGAGATTTTAATAAACTCTTGACGTGCAATGTTAGATCACAAGTCATTTTGAAGGCATATGGAGAAAAAACAAGTGATATTTAAAGAAATCTAGGAATAAGCATAAAAAATGAGGATAGTATCAAGTACTAAGCACATTCTGTACTACGAAATCAAGAACAATTGAATAATAGCATACATTTGAACCAAGAAACCGAATGCCACGTTTAGGAGTGAAATTTACATGGACATTTCATCGAACACTTTGCGTACAATGTAAGATCACAAGTTAAATTCTAAAGGCAAAAGGAGAAAGAACAAATGAAATTTAAAGATATTTAGGCATAAACTTAAAGAATGAGGATAGTATGAAGACAATAAGCACATTATGCACCACAAAATCAAGAATGATCGAACAAAAGCATAAATTCGACCCTAGAAACCGAATCCCACATTTAGGAGTGAAATTTTCATGGGCATTTCATCGAACACATGGCATGCAATGTTAGATCACAAGTCATTTAAACGCAAATGGAGAAAAAACAAGTGATCTTTAAAGAAATCTAGGAATAAGCATAAAGAATGAGTATAGTATCAAGCCAATAAGCACATTCTCCACTACAAAATCAAGAACATTTGAATAAAAGCATTAATTTGAATCTAGAAACCGAATGTGACGTTTAGGAGTGAAATTTACATGGACCTTTCATCAAACACTTGGCGTACAATGTTAGATCACAAGTCAATATTTAAAGGCAAAAGGAGAAAAAACAAGTGATCTTTAAAGACATCTAAGAATAAAAATAAAGAATGAGGATAGTATCAATTCAATAAGCACATTCAGCACTACAAAATCAAGAACAATTGAATAAAAGCATATAATTGAACCTAGAAACCGATTGCCACATTTAGGAGAAATTTACATGAACATTTCATCGAACACTTTGCGTACAATGTTAGATCCCAAGTCAATTTTTAAAGACATATGGAGAAAAAACAATTGAACTTTAAAGACATCTTGGAATAAGCATAAAGAATGAGGATAGTATAAAGCCAATAAGCACATTCTGCACTACAAAATCAAGAACAATTGAATAAAAGCATAAATTTGAAACTAGAAACCGAATCCCATATTTAGGAGTGACATTTACATGGACATTTCAATGAACACTTGATGTGCAATGTTAGATCACAAGTCATTTTGAAGGTAAAAAGAGAAAAAATAAGTGATCTTTAAAGACATCTAGGAATAAGCAAAAAGAATGAGGATAGTATCAAGCCAATAAGCACATTCTGCACTACAAAATCTAGAACAATCGAATAAAAGCATAAATTCGAACCTAGAAACCAAATTCCACATTTAGAAGTGACATTGACATGGAAATTTCATCGAGCACATGGCTTGCAATGTTAAATCTCAAGTCATTTTAAAGGCAATAGGAGAAAAAACAATTGAACTTTAAAGACATCTGGCTTAAGCATAAAATTTGGTGATAATATCAAGCCAATAATCACATTCTGCACTACAAAATCAAGACCGGTCGAATCTGAGAATAAATTCGAACCAAGAAACCGATTGCCACATATAGGAGTGACTTTTACATATACATTTCATCGAACACTTGGCGTGCAATGTTAGATCATATTTCATTTTAAAGGCAAAATGATAAAAACAAAACAAGTGAACTTTGTAGACAACTAGGCATAAGCATAAAGAATGAGGATAGTATGAAGCCAATAAGAACATTCTGCGCTACAAAATCAAGAACAATCGAATAAAAGTATAAATTCGAACCTAGAAACCGAATGCCACATTTAGGAGTGACATTTACATGGACATTCATCGAACACTCGGCGTACAATATTAGATCACAAGTCATTTTAATGATAAAAGGAGAAAAAGCAAGTGAACTTTAAAGACATCTAGGCATAAGCATAAAGAATGAGGATAGTCTCAAGACAATAAGCATATTCTGCAGTAGAAAATCAAGACCGATCGAATAAGAGCATAAATTCGAACCTAGAAACCGAATGAGGATAGTATCAAGCCAATAAGCACAATATGCACCACAAAATCAAGAATGATCGAACAAAAACATGAATTCAAACCCAGAATTCGAATGCCACATTTAGGAGTGACATTTACATGGATATTTCAACGAACACTTGGCGTGCAATGTTTGATCTCTAGTCATTTTAAAGGCAAAAGAAGAAAAAACAAGTTATCTTTAAAGACATCTAGGAATAAGCATAATGAATGAGGATAGTATCAAGCCAATAGGCACATTCTGCACTACAAAATTAAGAACAATTGAATAAAAGCATAAATTTGAATCTAGAAACCGAATGCCGCATTATAGGCAAAAGGAGAAAAACAGTTGAACTTTAAAGACATTTAGGCATAAGCATAAAGAATGAGGATAGTATCAAGACAATAAGCACATTATGCACCACAAAATCAAGAATGATCGAACAAAAGCATAAATTCGAACCTAGAAACCAAATCCCACATTTTGGAGGGACATTTACATGGAAATTTCATCGAACACTTGGCGTGCAATGATAGATCACAAGTCATTTTAAATGCAAAAGGAGAAAAAACAAGTGAACTTTAAGGACATCAAGGCATAAACATAAAGAACGAGGATAATATCAAGCCAATATGCACATTTTGTACATCAAAATAAAGAACAATTGAATAACATCATAAATTTGGAGGCAAATGGAGAAAAAACAAGTTATCTTTAAAGAAATCTAGGAATAAGCATAAAAAATGAGGATAGTAGCAAGCCAATAAGCAACATTCTGCACTACAAAATCAAGAACAATTGAATAAAAGCATAAATTTGAACCTAGAAACCGAATGCCACATTTAGGAGTGAAATTTACATGGACATTTCATCAAACACTTGAGGTACAATGTTAGATCACAAGTCAATATTTAAAGGCAAAAAGAGAAAAAACAAGTGAGCTTTAAAGACATCTAGAAATAAGCATAAAGATTGAGGATAATATCAAGCCAATAAGCACATTCTGCACTACAAAATCATGAATAATTTAATAAAAGCATAAATTTGAACCTAGAAACCGAATGCCACATTTATGAGTGAAATTTACATGCACATTTCATCGAACACTTGGCATACAATGTTAGATCATAAGTCAATTTTTAAAGGCAATAGGATAAAAAACAATTGAACTTTAAAGACATCTGGGAATAAGCATACAAAATGAGGATAGTATCAAGCCAATAAGCACATATTGCACTACAAAATAAAGAACAATTGAATAAAAGAATAAACTCGAACCTAAAAACCGAATGCCACATTTTAGGAGTGTAATTTACATGGAGATTTCATCGAACACTTGGCGTACAATAGTAGATCACAAGTCAATATTTAAAGGTAAAATGAGAAAAAACAACTGATATTTAAAGACATCTAGGAATAAGCATAAAGAATGAGGATAGTATCAACACAATAAGAACATTATGCACCAAAAAATATAGAATGATCAAACAAAAGCGCAAATTCGAACCTAGAAACCGAATCCCACATTTAGGGTGACATTTACATGGACATTTCATTGAACACTTGGCGTGCAATGTTAAGGACATCAAGGCATAAGCATTAAGAATGATGATAGTATCAAGCCAATAATCACATTCTGCACTATAAAATCAAGACCTATCGAATTAGAGAATAAATTCGAACCTTAAAACCGAATGCCACATTTAGGAGTGATATTTACATGGATATTTCATCGAACACTTGGCGTGCAATGTTTGATCTCTAGTCATTTCAAAGGCCAAAGGAGAAAAAACAAGTTATCTTTAAAGACATCTAGGAATAAGCATAAAGAATGAGGATAGTATCAAGCTAAATTCCGCATTTAGGAGTGACATTTACAAAAACATTTCAATGAACACTTGGCGTGCAATGATAGACCACAAGTCATTTTAAAGGCAAATGGAGAAGAAAACAAGTGATCTTTAAAGAAATCTAGGAATAAACATAGAGAATGAGGATAGTATCAAGCGAATAAGCACATTCTACACTACAAAATCAAGAACAATTGAATAAAAGCATAAATTTGAACCTAGAAACCGAATGCCACATTTAGGAGTGAAATTTACATGGACATTTCATCGAACATATTGCGTAAAATGTTAGATCACAAGTTAATTTTTATAGGCAAAAGGAGAAGAAACAATTGAACTTTAAAGACATTTAGGCATAAGCATAAAGAATGAGGATAGTATCAAGACAATAAGCACATTATGCACCACAAAATCAAGAATGATCGAACAAAAGCATAAATTCTTACCTAGAAACCGAATCCCATATTTAGGAGTGACATTTACATGGATATTTCAAAGAACCGTTGGCATGAAATGATAGATCATAAGTCATTTTAAATACAAATGAAGGAAAAACAAGTTATCTTTAAAGAAATCTAGGAATTAGCATAAAGAATGAGGATAGTATCAAGCCAATAAGCACATTCTGCACTACAAAATCAAGAACAAGTGAATAAAAGCATAAATTTGAACGTAGAAACCGAATGCCACAGTTATGAGTGAAATTTACATTGACATTTCATCAAACACTTGGCGTACAATGTTAGATCACAAGTCAATATTTAAAGGAAAAAGGAGAAAAACAAGTGATCTTTCAAGACATCTAGGAATAAGCATAAAGAATGAGGATAGTATCAAGCCAATATGCACGTTCTACACTACAAAATCAAGAACAATTGAATAAATGCATAAATTTGAACCTAGAAACCGAATGCCACATTTTGGAGTGAAATTTACATGGACATTTCATCAAACACTTGGCGTACAATGTTATATCACAAGTCAATATTTAAAGGCAAAAAGAGAAAAACAAGTGATCTTTAAAGACATCTAGGAATAAGCATAAAGAATGAGGATAGTATCAAGCTAATATGCATATTCTACACTACAAAATCAAGAACAATTGAATAAAAGCATAAATTTGAACCTAGAAACCGAATGCCACATTTAGGAGTGAAATTTACATGGACATTTCATCGAACATATTGCGTAAAATGTTAGATCACAAGTTAATTTTTATAGGCAAAAGGAGAAGAAACAATTGAACTTTAACGACATTTAGGCATAAGCATAAAGAATGAGGATAGTATCAAGACAATAAGCACATTATGCACCACAAAATCAAGAATGATCGAACAAAAGCATAAATTCTTACCTAGAAACCGAATCCCATATTTAGGAGTGACATTTACATGGAAATTTCAAAGAACCGTTGGCATGAAATGATAGATCATAAGTCATTTTAAAGGCAAATGAAGGAAAAACAAGTTATCTTTAAAGAAATCTAGGAATTAGCATAAAGAATGAGGATAGTATCAAGCCAATAAGCACATTCTGCACTACAAAATCAAGAACAAGTGAATAAAAGCATAAATTTGAACGTAGAAACCGAATGCCACAGTTATGAGTGAAATTTACATTGACATTTCATCAAACACTTGGCGTACAATGTTAGATCACAAGTCAATATTTAAAGGAAAAAGGAGAAAAACAAGTGATCTTTAAAGACATCTAGGAATAAGCATAAATAATGAGGATAGTATCAAGCCAATATGCACGTTCTACACTACAAAATCAAGAACAATTGAATAAATGCATAAATTTGAACCTAGAAACCGAATGCCACATTTTGGAGTGAAATTTACATGGACATTTCATCAAACACTTGGCGTACAATGTTATATCACAAGTCAATATTTAAAGGCAAAAAGAGAAAAACAAGTGATCTTTAAAGACATCTAGGAATAAGCATAATGAATGAGGATAGTATCAAGCCAATAAGCATATTCTACACTACAAAATCGTGAACAATTGAATAAAAGCATAAATTTGAACCTAAAAACCGAATCCCACATTTAGGAGTGAAATTTACATGGACATTTCATCGAACACTTGGCATACAATGTTAGATCACAAGTCATTTAAAATGCAAAAGGAGAAAAAACAAGTGAACTTTACAGATATTTAGGCATAAGCATAAAGAATGAGGATAGTATCAAGCCAATAAAAACATGTGGCACTACAAAATCAAGAACAATCTAGGCATAAGCATAAAGAATGAGGATAGTATCAAGCCAATGAGGATAGTATCGAACACTTGGCGTACAATGTTAGATCACAAGTCAACATTTAAAGGCAAAAAGAGATAAAACAAGTGATCTTTAAAGACATCTAGGAATAAGCATAAAAAATGAGGATAGTATCAAGCCAATAAGCATATTCTACACTATAAAATCAAGAACAGTTGAATAAAAGCATAAATTTGGACCTAGAAACCGAATGCCACATTTAGGAGTGAAATTTAGATGGAAATTTTATCGAACACTTGGCATACAATGTTAGATCACATGTTAATTTTTAAAGGCAAGAGGAAAAAAAACAATTGAACTTTAAAGACATTTAGGCATACGTATAAAGAATGAGGATAGTATAATGACAATAAGCACATTATGCACCACAAAATCAAGAATGATCGAACAAAACAATAAATTCGAACCTAGAAACCGAATCCCACATTTAGGAGTGATATTTACATGGACATTTCAATGAACACTTGGAATGCAATGTTAGATGACAAGAAATTTTAAAAGCAAAAGGAGAAAAAACAAGTGAACTTTAAAGACATCTAGTCATAAGAATAAAGAATCACAAGTCATTTTACATGGACATTTACTCAAACAATGGGCTTGCAATGTTAGATCACAAGTCATTTTTAAGGAAAAAGGAAAAAAAACAATAGAACTTTAAAGACATCTAGGCATAAAGATAAAGAATGAGGATAATATCAAGCCAATAAGCACATTGTACACTACAAAATTAAGACGGATAGAATAAGAACATAAATTCCACCCTAGAAACAGAATGCCACAATTAGGAGTGACATTTACATGGACATTTTATCGAACACTTGGCGTTCAATGTTAGATCACAAGTGATTTTAAAGGCAAAAAGAGAAAAAAAAAGTGAACTTTAAAGACATCTAGGGATAAGCACAAAGAATGAGTATCAAGCCAATAAACATATTCTTCATTACAAAATCAAGACGTATCGAATAAAAGCATAAATTCGAACCTAGAAACCGAATGCCACATTTAGGAGTGACATTTACATGGACATTTACACGAACATTTGGCGTGCAATGTTAGATCACAAGTCATTTTAAAAGCAAAAGGAGAAAAAACAAGTGAACTTTAAAGACATCTAGTCATAAGAATAAAGAATCACAAGTCATTTTACATGGACATTTACTCAAACACTTGGCGTTCAATGTTAGATCACAAGTCAATTTTAAGGAAAAAGGAAAAAAAAACAATAGAACTTTAAAGACATCTAGGCATAAAGATAAAGAATGAGAATAGTATCAAGCCAATAAGCACATTTTACACTACAAAATCAAGACCGATAGAATAAGAACATAAATTCCACCCTAGAAACAGAATGCCAAAATTAAGAGTGACATTTACATGGACATTTTATCGAAAAGTTGGCGTTCAATGTTAGATCACAAGTGATTTTAAAGGCAAAAGGAGAAAAAATAAGTGAACTTTAAAGAAATCTAGGCATAAGCACAAAGAATGAGGAGTATCAAGCCAATAAGCATATTCTTCACTACAAAATCAAGACGTATCGAATAAAAGCATAAATTCGAACCTAGAAACCGAATGCCACATTTAGGAGTGACATTTATATAGACATTTCATCGAACACTTGGCGTGCAATGTTAAATCACAAGTCATTTTAACATGTAAAATCATAAATTCGAACCTAGAAACCGAATGCCACATTTAGGAGTAACATTTACATGAACATTTCATCGAACACTTGGCGTGCAATGTTAGATAACATGTTATTTTAAAGGCAAAAGGAGAAAAAACAAGTGATCTTTAAAGGCATCTAGGCATAAGCACAAAGAATGTGGATAGTAAGAAGCCAATAAGCACATTCTACACTACAAAATAAAGACGTATCGAATAAAAGTATATATTCGAACCTAGAAACAGAATTCCACATTTAGGAGTGACATTGATATGGAGATTTGATCGCATACATGGCGCGCAATGTTACATCACAAGTCATTTTAAAGGCAAAAGGAGAAAAAACATGTGAACTTTAAAGACATCTAGGCATAAGCGCAAAGAATGAGGATAGTATCAAGCCAATAAGCACATCTACACTACAAAATCAAGACGTATCGAATAAAAGCATAAATTCGAACCTAGAAACCGAAGGCCACATTTAGGAGTGACATTTATATAGACATTTCATTGAACACTTGGCATGCAATGTTAAATCACAAGTCATTTTAAAGGCAAAAGGAGAAAAAACAAGTGAACTTTAAAGACATCTAGGCATACGCACAAAGAATGAGTATAATATGAAGCAAATAAGCACATTCTGCACTACAAAATCAAGACCGATCGAATAAGAGCATAAATTCGAACCTAGAAACCGAATGCCACATTTAGGAGTAACATTTACATTACCATTACATCGAACACTTGGCGTGCATTGTTAGATAACAAGTTATTTTAAAGGAAAAAGGAGAAAAAACATGTAAACTTTAAAGACATCTAGGCATAAGAGCAAGGAATGAGGATAGTATCAAGCCAAAAAGCACATTCTACACTAAAAAATTAAGAGTCATCGAATAAGAACATAAATTGTACCCTAGGAACCAAATGCCACAAGTAGGAGTGACATTTACATGGACATTTAATCGAACACTTGGTGTGCAATGTTAGATCGCAAGTCAATATTTAAAGGCAAAAGGAGAAAAAACAATTGAACTTTAAAAACATTTAGGCATAAGCATAAAGAATGAGGATAGTATGAAGACAATAAGCACATCATGCACCACAAAATATAGAATGATCGAACAAAAGCATAAATTTGAACGTAGAAACCGAATGCCATAGTTAGGAGTGATATTTACATGGACATTTCAATGAACAATTGGCGTACAATGTTAGATCACAAGTCAATATTTAAAGGCAAAAGGAGAAAAAACAAGTGATCTTTAAAGACATCTAGGAATAAGCATAAAGAATGAGGATAGTATCAAGCCAATAACCACATTCAACACTACAAAATCAAGAACAATTGAATAAAATAATAAATTTGAACCTAGATACCGAATGCCACATTTAGGAGTAAAATTTACATGGACATTTCAATGAACCTTTGGCGTGCAATGTTAGATCGCAACTCATTTTAAAGGCAAATGGAGAAAAACAAGTGACCTTTCAAGAAAACTAGGAATAGTTATAAAGAATGAGGATAGTATCAAGCCAATAAGCACATTATGCACCACAAAATCAAGAACAATTGAATAAAATATTACATTTGAACTTAGAAACCGAATGCCACATTTAGGAGTGAAATTTACATGGACATTTCATCGAACACTTAGCGTACAATGTTAGATCACAAGTCAATATTTAAAGGCAAAAGGAGAAAAAACAAGTGATCTTTAAGGACATCTAGGAATAAGCATAAAAAATGAGGATAGTATCAAGCCAATAAGCATATTCTACACTACAAAATCAAGAACAGTTGAATAAAACCATTAATTTGAACCTAGAATACGAATGCCAGATTTAGGAGTGAAATTTAGATGGAAATTTCATCGAACACTTGACGTACAATGTTAGATCACATGTTAATTTTTAAAGGCAAAAGGAAAAAAAACAAGTGAACTTTAAAGACATTTAGGCATACGTATAAAGAATGAGGATAGTATAAAGACAGTAAGCACATTATGCACCACAAAATCAAGAATGATCGAACAAAACCATAAATTCGAACCTAGAAATTGAATCCCACATTTTGGAGTGATATTAACGTGGACATTTCAATGAACACATGGCGTGCAATGTTAGATGACAAGACATTTTAAAGGCAAATGGAGAAAAAAAGTGATCTTTAAAGAAATCTAGGAATAACCATAAAGAATGAGGATATTATCAAGCCAATAAGCACATTCTGCACTACAACATTAAGAACAATTGAATAAAAGTATACATTTGAACCTAGAAACCGAATGCCACATTTAGGAGTGAAATTTACATGGAAATTTCATCGAACACTTGGCGTAAAATGTTAGATCACAAGTGATTTTAAAGGCAAAAAGAGAAAAAAAAAGTGAACTTTAAAGACATCTAGGGATAAGCACAAAGAATGAGTATCAAGCCAATAAACATATTCTTCACTACAAAATCAAGACGTATCGAATAAAAGCATAAATTCGAACCTAGAAACCGAATGCCACATTTAGGAGTGACATTTACATGGACATTTACACGAACATTTGGCGTGCAATGTTAGATCACAAGTCATTTTAAAAGCAAAAGGAGAAAAAACAAGTGAACTTTAAAGACATCTAGTCATAAGAATAAAGAATCACAAGTCATTTTACATGGACATTTACTCAAACACTTGGCGTTCAATGTTAGATCACAAGTCAATTTTAAGGAAAAAGGAAAAAAAAACAATAGAACTTTAAAGACATCTAGGCATAAAGATAAAGAATGAGAATAGTATCAAGCCAATAAGCACATTTTACACTACAAAATCAAGACCGATAGAATAAGAACATAAATTCCACCCTAGAAACAGAATGCCAAAATTAAGAGTGACATTTACATGGACATTTTATCGAAAAGTTGGCGTTCAATGTTAGATCACAAGTGATTTTAAAGGCAAAAGGAGAAAAAATAAGTGAACTTTAAAGAAATCTAGGCATAAGCACAAAGAATGAGGAGTATCAAGCCAATAAGCATATTCTTCACTACAAAATCAAGACGTATCGAATAAAAGCATAAATTCGAACCTAGAAACCGAATGCCACATTTAGGAGTGACATTTATATAGACATTTCATCGAACACTTGGCGTGCAATGTTAAATCACAAGTCATTTTAACATGTAAAATCATAAATTCGAACCTAGAAACCGAATGCCACATTTAGGAGTAACATTTACATGAACATTTCATCGAACACTTGGCGTGCAATGTTAGATAACATGTTATTTTAAAGGCAAAAGGAGAAAAAACAAGTGATCTTTAAAGGCATCTAGGCATAAGCACAAAGAATGTGGATAGTAAGAAGCCAATAAGCACATTCTACACTACAAAATAAAGACGTATCGAATAAAAGTATATATTCGAACCTAGAAACAGAATTCCACATTTAGGAGTGACATTGATATGGAGATTTGATCGCATACATGGCGCGCAATGTTACATCACAAGTCATTTTAAAGGCAAAAGGAGAAAAAACATGTGAACTTTAAAGACATCTAGGCATAAGCGCAAAGAATGAGGATAGTATCAAGCCAATAAGCACATCTACACTACAAAATCAAGACGTATCGAATAAAAGCATAAATTCGAACCTAGAAACCGAAGGCCACATTTAGGAGTGACATTTATATAGACATTTCATTGAACACTTGGCGTGCAATGTTAAATCACAAGTCATTTTAAACGCAAAAGGAGAAAAAACAAGTGAACTTTAAAGACATCTAGGCATACGCACAAAGAATGAGTATAATATGAAGCAAATAAGCACATTCTGCACTACAAAATCAAGACCGATCGAATAAGAGCATAAATTCGAACCTAGAAACCGAATGCCACATTTAGGAGTAACATTTACATTACCATTACATCGAACACTTGGCGTGCATTGTTAGATAACAAGTTATTTTAAAGGAAAAAGGAGAAAAAACATGTAAACTTTAAAGACATCTAGGCATAAGAGCAAGGAATGAGGATAGTATCAAGCCAAAAAGCACATTCTACACTAAAAAATTAAGAGTCATCGAATAAGAACATAAATTGTACCCTAGGAACCAAATGCCACAAGTAGGAGTGACATTTACATGGACATTTAATCGAACACTTGGTGTGCAATGTTAGATCGCAAGTCAATATTTAAAGGCAAAAGGAGAAAAAACAATTGAACTTTAAAAACATTTAGGCATAAGCATAAAGAATGAGGATAGTATGAAGACAATAAGCACATCATGCACCACAAAATGTAGAATGATCGAACAAAAGCATAAATTTGAACGTAGAAACCGAATGCCATAGTTAGGAGTGATATTTACATGGACATTTCAATGAACAATTGGCGTACAATGTTAGATCACAAGTCAATATTTAAAGGCAAAAGGAGAAAAAACAAGTGATCTTTAAAGACATCTAGGAATAAGCATAAAGAATGAGGATAGTATCAAGCCAATAACCACATTCAACACTACAAAATCAAGAACAATTGAATAAAATAATAAATTTGAACCTAGATACCGAATGCCACATTTAGGAGTAAAATTTACATGGACATTTCAATGAACCTTTGGCGTGCAATGTTAGATCGCAACTCATTTTAAAGGCAAATGGAGAAAAACAAGTGACCTTTCAAGAAAACTAGGAATAGTTATAAAGAATGAGGATAGTATCAAGCCAATAAGCACATTATGCACCACAAAATCAAGAACAATTGAATAAAATATTACATTTGAACTTAGAAACCGAATGCCACATTTAGGAGTGAAATTTACATGGACATTTCATCGAACACTTAGCGTACAATGTTAGATCACAAGTCAATATTTAAAGGCAAAAGGAGAAAAAACAAGTGATCTTTAAGGACATCTAGGAATAAGCATAAAAAATGAGGATAGTATCAAGCCAATAAGCATATTCTACACTACAAAATCAAGAACAGTTGAATAAAACCATTAATTTGAACCTAGAATACGAATGCCAGATTTAGGAGTGAAATTTAGATGGAAATTTCATCGAACACTTGACGTACAATGTTAGATCACATGTTAATTTTTAAAGGCAAAAGGAAAAAAAACAAGTGAACTTTAAAGACATTTAGGCATACGTATAAAGAATGAGGATAGTATAAAGACAGTAAGCACATTATGCACCACAAAATCAAGAATGATCGAACAAAACCATAAATTCGAACCTAGAAACTGAATCCCACATTTTGGAGTGATATTAACGTGGACATTTCAATGAACACATGGCGTGCAATGTTAGATGACAAGACATTTTAAAGGCAAATGGAGAAAAAAAGTGATCTTTAAAGAAATCTAGGAATAACCATAAAGAATGAGGATATTATCAAGCCAATAAGCACATTCTGCACTACAACATTAAGAACAATTGAATAAAAGTATACATTTGAACCTAGAAACCGAATGCCACATTTAGGAGTGAAATTTACATGGAAATTTCATCGAACACTTGGCGTAAAATGTTAGATCACAAGTGATTTTAAAGGCAAAAAGAGAAAAAAAAAGTGAACTTTAAAGACATCTAGGGATAAGCACAAAGAATGAGTATCAAGCCAATAAACATATTCTTCACTACAAAATCAAGACGTATCGAATAAAAGCATAAATTCGAACCTAGAAACCGAATGCCACATTTAGGAGTGACATTTACATGGACATTTACACGAACATTTGGCGTGCAATGTTAGATCACAAGTCATTTTAAAAGCAAAAGGAGAAAAAACAAGTGAACTTTAAAGACATCTAGTCATAAGAATAAAGAATCACAAGTCATTTTACATGGACATTTACTCAAACACTTGGCGTTCAATGTTAGATCACAAGTCAATTTTAAGGAAAAAGGAAAAAAAAACAATAGAACTTTAAAGACATCTAGGCATAAAGATAAAGAATGAGAATAGTATCAAGCCAATAAGCACATTTTACACTACAAAATCAAGACCGATAGAATAAGAACATAAATTCCACCCTAGAAACAGAATGCCAAAATTAAGAGTGACATTTACATGGACATTTTATCGAAAAGTTGGCGTTCAATGTTAGATCACAAGTGATTTTAAAGGCAAAAGGAGAAAAAATAAGTGAACTTTAAAGAAATCTAGGCATAAGCACAAAGAATGAGGAGTATCAAGCCAATAAGCATATTCTTCACTACAAAATCAAGACGTATCGAATAAAAGCATAAATTCGAACCTAGAAACCGAATGCCACATTTAGGAGTGACATTTATATAGACATTTCATCGAACACTTGGCGTGCAATGTTAAATCACAAGTCATTTTAACATGTAAAATCATAAATTCGAACCTAGAAACCGAATGCCACATTTAGGAGTAACATTTACATGAACATTTCATCGAACACTTGGCGTGCAATGTTAGATAACATGTTATTTTAAAGGCAAAAGGAGAAAAAACAAGTGATCTTTAAAGGCATCTAGGCATAAGCACAAAGAATGTGGATAGTAAGAAGCCAATAAGCACATTCTACACTACAAAATAAAGACGTATCGAATAAAAGTATATATTCGAACCTAGAAACAGAATTCCACATTTAGGAGTGACATTGATATGGAGATTTGATCGCATACATGGCGCGCAATGTTACATCACAAGTCATTTTAAAGGCAAAAGGAGAAAAAACATGTGAACTTTAAAGACATCTAGGCATAAGCGCAAAGAATGAGGATAGTATCAAGCCAATAAGCACATCTACACTACAAAATCAAGACGTATCGAATAAAAGCATAAATTCGAACCTAGAAACCGAAGGCCACATTTAGGAGTGACATTTATATAGACATTTCATTGAACACTTGGCGTGCAATGTTAAATCACAAGTCATTTTAAAGGCAAAAGGAGAAAAAACAAGTGAACTTTAAAGACATCTAGGCATACGCACAAAGAATGAGTATAATATGAAGCAAATAAGCACATTCTGCACTACAAAATCAAGACCGATCGAATAAGAGCATAAATTCGAACCTAGAAACCGAATGCCACATTTAGGAGTAACATTTACATTACCATTACATCGAACACTTGGCGTGCATTGTTAGATAACAAGTTATTTTAAAGGAAAAAGGAGAAAAAACATGTAAACTTTAAAGACATCTAGGCATAAGAGCAAGGAATGAGGATAGTATCAAGCCAAAAAGCACATTCTACACTAAAAAATCAAGAGTCATCGAATAAGAACATAAATTGTACCCTAGGAACCAAATGCCACAAGTAGGAGTGACATTTACATGGACATTTAATCGAACACTTGGTGTGCAATGTTAGATCGCAAGTCAATATTTAAAGGCAAAAGGAGAAAAAACAATTGAACTTTAAAAACATTTAGGCATAAGCATAAAGAATGAGGATAGTATGAAGACAATAAGCACATCATGCACCACAAAATGTAGAATGATCGAACAAAAGCATAAATTTGAACGTAGAAACCGAATGCCATAGTTAGGAGTGATATTTACATGGACATTTCAATGAACAATTGGCGTACAATGTTAGATCACAAGTCAATATTTAAAGGCAAAAGGAGAAAAAACAAGTGATCTTTAAAGACATCTAGGAATAAGCATAAAGAATGAGGATAGTATCAAGCCAATAACCACATTCAACACTACAAAATCAAGAACAATTGAATAAAATAATAAATTTGAACCTAGATACCGAATGCCACATTTAGGAGTAAAATTTACATGGACATTTCAATGAACCTTTGGCGTGCAATGTTAGATCGCAACTCATTTTAAAGGCAAATGGAGAAAAACAAGTGACCTTTCAAGAAAACTAGGAATAGTTATAAAGAATGAGGATAGTATCAAGCCAATAAGCACATTATGCACCACAAAATCAAGAACAATTGAATAAAATATTACATTTGAACTTAGAAACCGAATGCCACATTTAGGAGTGAAATTTACATGGACATTTCATCGAACACTTAGCGTACAATGTTAGATCACAAGTCAATATTTAAAGGCAAAAGGAGAAAAAACAAGTGATCTTTAAGGACATCTAGGAATAAGCATAAAAAATGAGGATAGTATCAAGCCAATAAGCATATTCTACACTACAAAATCAAGAACAGTTGAATAAAACCATTAATTTGAACCTAGAATACGAATGCCAGATTTAGGAGTGAAATTTAGATGGAAATTTCATCGAACACTTGACGTACAATGTTAGATCACATGTTAATTTTTAAAGGCAAAAGGAAAAAAAACAAGTGAACTTTAAAGACATTTAGGCATACGTATAAAGAATGAGGATAGTATAAAGACAGTAAGCACATTATGCACCACAAAATCAAGAATGATCGAACAAAACCATAAATTCGAACCTAGAAACTGAATCCCACATTTTGGAGTGATATTAACGTGGACATTTCAATGAACACATGGCGTGCAATGTTAGATGACAAGACATTTTAAAGGCAAATGGAGAAAAAAAGTGATCTTTAAAGAAATCTAGGAATAACCATAAAGAATGAGGATATTATCAAGCCAATAAGCACATTCTGCACTACAACATTAAGAACAATTGAATAAAAGTATACATTTGAACCTAGAAACCGAATGCCACATTTAGGAGTGAAATTTACATGGAAATTTCATCGAACACTTGGCGTAAAATGTTAGATCACAAGTGATTTTAAAGGCAAAAAGAGAAAAAAAAAGTGAACTTTAAAGACATCTAGGGATAAGCACAAAGAATGAGTATCAAGCCAATAAACATATTCTTCACTACAAAATCAAGACGTATCGAATAAAAGCATAAATTCGAACCTAGAAACCGAATGCCACATTTAGGAGTGACATTTACATGGACATTTACACGAACATTTGGCGTGCAATGTTAGATCACAAGTCATTTTAAAAGCAAAAGGAGAAAAAACAAGTGAACTTTAAAGACATCTAGTCATAAGAATAAAGAATCACAAGTCATTTTACATGGACATTTACTCAAACACTTGGCGTTCAATGTTAGATCACAAGTCAATTTTAAGGAAAAAGGAAAAAAAAACAATAGAACTTTAAAGACATCTAGGCATAAAGATAAAGAATGAGAATAGTATCAAGCCAATAAGCACATTTTACACTACAAAATCAAGACCGATAGAATAAGAACATAAATTCCACCCTAGAAACAGAATGCCAAAATTAAGAGTGACATTTACATGGACATTTTATCGAAAAGTTGGCGTTCAATGTTAGATCACAAGTGATTTTAAAGGCAAAAGGAGAAAAAATAAGTGAACTTTAAAGAAATCTAGGCATAAGCACAAAGAATGAGGAGTATCAAGCCAATAAGCATATTCTTCACTACAAAATCAAGACGTATCGAATAAAAGCATAAATTCGAACCTAGAAACCGAATGCCACATTTAGGAGTGACATTTATATAGACATTTCATCGAACACTTGGCGTGCAATGTTAAATCACAAGTCATTTTAACATGTAAAATCATAAATTCGAACCTAGAAACCGAATGCCACATTTAGGAGTAACATTTACATGAACATTTCATCGAACACTTGGCGTGCAATGTTAGATAACATGTTATTTTAAAGGCAAAAGGAGAAAAAACAAGTGATCTTTAAAGGCATCTAGGCATAAGCACAAAGAATGTGGATAGTAAGAAGCCAATAAGCACATTCTACACTACAAAATAAAGACGTATCGAATAAAAGTATATATTCGAACCTAGAAACAGAATTCCACATTTAGGAGTGACATTGATATGGAGATTTGATCGCATACATGGCGCGCAATGTTACATCACAAGTCATTTTAAAGGCAAAAGGAGAAAAAACATGTGAACTTTAAAGACATCTAGGCATAAGCGCAAAGAATGAGGATAGTATCAAGCCAATAAGCACATCTACACTACAAAATCAAGACGTATCGAATAAAAGCATAAATTCGAACCTAGAAACCGAAGGCCACATTTAGGAGTGACATTTATATAGACATTTCATTGAACACTTGGCGTGCAATGTTAAATCACAAGTCATTTTAAACGCAAAAGGAGAAAAAACAAGTGAACTTTAAAGACATCTAGGCATACGCACAAAGAATGAGTATAATATGAAGCAAATAAGCACATTCTGCACTACAAAATCAAGACCGATCGAATAAGAGCATAAATTCGAACCTAGAAACCGAATGCCACATTTAGGAGTAACATTTACATTACCATTACATCGAACACTTGGCGTGCATTGTTAGATAACAAGTTATTTTAAAGGAAAAAGGAGAAAAAACATGTAAACTTTAAAGACATCTAGGCATAAGAGCAAGGAATGAGGATAGTATCAAGCCAAAAAGCACATTCTACACTAAAAAATTAAGAGTCATCGAATAAGAACATAAATTGTACCCTAGGAACCAAATGCCACAAGTAGGAGTGACATTTACATGGACATTTAATCGAACACTTGGTGTGCAATGTTAGATCGCAAGTCAATATTTAAAGGCAAAAGGAGAAAAAACAATTGAACTTTAAAAACATTTAGGCATAAGCATAAAGAATGAGGATAGTATGAAGACAATAAGCACATCATGCACCACAAAATGTAGAATGATCGAACAAAAGCATAAATTTGAACGTAGAAACCGAATGCCATAGTTAGGAGTGATATTTACATGGACATTTCAATGAACAATTGGCGTACAATGTTAGATCACAAGTCAATATTTAAAGGCAAAAGGAGAAAAAACAAGTGATCTTTAAAGACATCTAGGAATAAGCATAAAGAATGAGGATAGTATCAAGCCAATAACCACATTCAACACTACAAAATCAAGAACAATTGAATAAAATAATAAATTTGAACCTAGATACCGAATGCCACATTTAGGAGTAAAATTTACATGGACATTTCAATGAACCTTTGGCGTGCAATGTTAGATCGCAACTCATTTTAAAGGCAAATGGAGAAAAACAAGTGACCTTTCAAGAAAACTAGGAATAGTTATAAAGAATGAGGATAGTATCAAGCCAATAAGCACATTATGCACCACAAAATCAAGAACAATTGAATAAAATATTACATTTGAACTTAGAAACCGAATGCCACATTTAGGAGTGAAATTTACATGGACATTTCATCGAACACTTAGCGTACAATGTTAGATCACAAGTCAATATTTAAAGGCAAAAGGAGAAAAAACAAGTGATCTTTAAGGACATCTAGGAATAAGCATAAAAAATGAGGATAGTATCAAGCCAATAAGCATATTCTACACTACAAAATCAAGAACAGTTGAATAAAACCATTAATTTGAACCTAGAATACGAATGCCAGATTTAGGAGTGAAATTTAGATGGAAATTTCATCGAACACTTGACGTACAATGTTAGATCACATGTTAATTTTTAAAGGCAAAAGGAAAAAAAACAAGTGAACTTTAAAGACATTTAGGCATACGTATAAAGAATGAGGATAGTATAAAGACAGTAAGCACATTATGCACCACAAAATCAAGAATGATCGAACAAAACCATAAATTCGAACCTAGAAACTGAATCCCACATTTTGGAGTGATATTAACGTGGACATTTCAATGAACACATGGCGTGCAATGTTAGATGACAAGACATTTTAAAGGCAAATGGAGAAAAAAAGTGATCTTTAAAGAAATCTAGGAATAACCATAAAGAATGAGGATATTATCAAGCCAATAAGCACATTCTGCACTACAACATTAAGAACAATTGAATAAAAGTATACATTTGAACCTAGAAACCGAATGCCACATTTAGGAGTGAAATTTACATGGAAATTTCATCGAACACTTGGCGTAAAATGTTAGATCACAAGTCAATATTTAATAGAAAAAGGAGAAAAAACAAGTGATCTTTAAAGACATCTATGAATAAGCATAAAAAATGAGGATAGTTCAAGCCAATAAGCATATTCTACACTACAAATTCAAGAACATTTGAATAAATGCATAAATTTGAACCTAGAAACCAAATGCCACATTTAGGAGTGAAACTTAGATGGAAATTTCATCGAACAATTAACGTACAATGTTAGATCACAAGTTAATTTTTAAAGGCAAAAGGAAAAAAAACTATTGAACATTAAAGACATTTTGGCATACGTATAAAGAATGTGGATAGTATGAAGACCTTAAGCACATTATGCACCACAAAATTAAGAATGATCGAACAAAATCATAAATTCGAACCTAGAAACCGAATCCCACATTTAGGAGTGATATTTACATGGACATTTAAATGAACAATTGGCCTGCAATGTTCGATCACAAGTCATTTTAAAGGCAAATGGAGAAAAAACAAGTGATCTTTCAAGAAATATAGGAATAGTTATAAAGAATGAGGATATTATCAAGCCAATAAGCACATTCTGCACTACAAATTCAAGAACAAATGAATAAAACATTACATTTGAACCTAGAAAACGAATGCCACATTTAGGAGTGACATTTACATGGACATTTCATCGAACACTTGGTGTGCAATGTCAGATCATAATTCATTTTAAATGCAAAAGGAGAAAAAACAAGTGAACTTAAAGGAAATCTAGGCATAAGCATAAAGAATGAGGATAGTATCAAGCCAATAAGAACATGTGGCACTAGAAAATCAAATACAATCTAGGCATAAGCATAAAGAATGAGGATAGTATCAAGCCAATGAGGATAGTATCGAACACTTGGCGTACAATGTTAGATCACAAGTCAACATTTAAAGGCAATAGGAGAAAAAACAAGTGATCTTTAAAGACATCTAGGAATAAGCATAAAAAATGAGGATAGTATCAAGCCAATAAGCATATTCTACACTACAAAATCAAGAACAGTTGAATAAAAGCATAAATTTGAACCTAGAAACCGAATGCCACATTTAGGAGTGAAATTTCGATGGAAATTTTATCGAACACTTGGTATACAATGTTAGATCACATGTTAATTTTTAAAGGCAAAAGGAAAAAAAACAATTGAACTTTAAAGACATTTAGGCATACGTATAAAGAATGAGGGTAGTATAATGACAATAAGCACATTATGCACCACAAAATCAAGAATGATCGAACAAAACAATAAATTCGAACCTAGAAACCGAATCCCACATTTAGGAGTGATATTTACATAGATATTTCAATGAACACTTGGAATGCAATGTTAGATGACAAGACATTTTAAAAGCAAAAGGAGAAAAAAAAAGTGAACTTTAAAGACATCTAGTCAGAAGAATAAAGAATCACAAGTCATTTTACATGGACATTTACTCAAACAATGGGCTTGCAATGTTAGATCACAAGTCAATTTTAAGGAAAAAGGAAAAAATAACAATAGAACTTTAAAGACATCTAGGCATAAAGATAAAGAATGAGGATAGTATCAAGCCAATAAGCACATTTTACACTATAAAATCAAGACCGATAGAATAAGAACATAAATTCCACCCTAGAAACAGAATGCCACAATTAGGAGTGACATTTACATGGACACTTTATCGAAAAGTTGGCGTTCAATGTTAGATCACAAGTGATTTTAAAGGCAAAAGGAGAAAAAATAAGTGAACTTTAAAGACATCTAGGCATAAGCACAAAGATTGAGGAGTATCAAGCCAATAAGCATATTCTTCACTACAAAATCAAGACGTATCGAATAAAAGCATAAATTCGAATCTAGAAACCGAATGCCACATTTAGGAGTGACATTTACATGGACATTTACACGAACATTTGGCGTGCAATGTTAGATCACAAGTCATTTTAAAAGCCAAAGGAGAAAAAACAAGTGAACTTTAAAGACATCTAGTCATAAGAATAATGAATCACAAGTCATTTTACATGGACATTTACTCAAACACTGGGCGTTCAATGTTAGGTCAGAAGTCAATTTTAAGGAAAAAGGAAAAAAACAATCATACTTTAAAGACATCTAGGCAAAGATGAAGAATGAGGATAGTATCAAGCCAATAAGCACATTTTACACTACAAAATCAAGACCGATAGAATAAGAACATAAATTCCACCCTAGAAACAGAATGCCACAATTAGGAGTGACATTTACATGGACATTTTATCGAAAAGTTGGCGTTCAATGATAGATCACAAGTCATTTTAAAGCCAAAAGGAGAAAAAATAAGTGAACTTTAAAGACATCTAGGCATAAGCACAAAGATTGAGGAGTATCAAGCCAATAAGCATATTCTTCACTACAAAATCAAGACGTATCGAATAAAAGCATAAATTCGAACCTAGAAACCGAATGCCACATTTAGGAGTGACATTTATATAGACATTTCATCGAACACTTGGCGTGCAATGTTAAATCACAAGTCATTTTAACATGTAAAATCATAAATTCGAACCTAGAAACCGAATGCCACATTTAGGAGTAACATTTACATGAACATTTCATCGAACACTTGGCGTGCAACGTAAGATAACATGTTATTTTAAAGGCAAAAGGAGAAAAAACAAGTGATCTTTAAAGACATCTAGGCATAAGCACAAAGAATGTGGATAGTAACAAGCCAATAAGCACATTCTACACTACAAAATAAAGACGTATCGAATAAAAGTATAAATTCAAACCTAGAAACAGAATCCACATTTAGGAGTGACATTGATATGGAGATTTGATCGCATACATGGCGTGCAATGTTACATCACAAGTCATTTTAAAGGCAAACGGAGAAAAAACATGTGAACTTTAAAGACATCTAGGCATAAGCGCAAAGAATGAGGATAGTATCAAGCCAATAAGCACATCTACACTACAAAATCAAGACGTATCGAATAAAAGCATAAATTCGAACCTAGAAACCGAAGGCCACATTTAGGAGTGACATTTATATAGACATTTCATTGAACACTTGGCGTGCAATGTTAAATCACAAGTCATTTTAAAGGCAAAAGGAGAAAAAACAAGTGAACTTTAAAGACATCTAGGCATACGCACAAAGAATGAGTATAATATGAAGCAAATAAGCACATTCTGCACTACAAAATCAAGACCGATCGAATAAGAGCATAAATTCGAACCTAGATAACAAGTTATTTCATCGAACACTTGGCGTGCATTGTTAGATAACAAGTTATTTTAAAGGCAAAAGGAGAAAAAACATGTAAACTTTAAAGACATCTAGGCATAAGAGCAAGGAATGAGGATAGTATCAAGCCAATAAGCACATTCTACACTAAAAAATCAAGAGTCATCGAATAAGAATATAAATTGTACCCTAGGAACCAAATGCCACAAGTAGGAGTGACATTTACATGGACATTTAATCGAACACTTGGCGTGCAATGTTAAATCACAAGTCATTTTATAGGCAAAAGGAGAAAAAACAAGTGAACATTAAAGATATCTAGGCATAAGCGCAAAGAATGAGGATAGTATCAAGCCAATAAGCACATTCTGTACTACAAAATCAAGACCGATCAAATTAGAACATAATTTCGAACCTAGAAACCGAATGCCACAATTTGGACTGACACTTACATGGACATTTCATCAAACACTTGGCGTGCAATGTTAGATCACAAGTCATTTTAAAGGTAAAAGGAGAAAAAACAAGTGAACTTTAAAGACATCTAGGCATAAGCGCAAAGAATGAGGATAGTATCAAGCCAATAAGCACATTTTGCACCATAAAATCAAGACAAATCGAACAAGAACATTTATTCGAACCTAGAACCGAATGTCATATTTGTGAGTGACATTTACATGGACATTTACTCGAACACTAGATGTGCAATGTTAGATCACAAGTCAATTTAAAGGCAAAAGGAAAAAAACAAGTGAACTTTAAAGACATCTAGGCATAAAAATAAAGAATGAGGATAGAATCAAGCCAATAACCACATTCTGCACTACAAAATAAAGACGTATCGAATACAAGCATAAATTAGCAGTGACAGTTACATGGACATTTAGTCAGACACTTGGCGTGGAATGTTAGATCAAGAGTCATTTTAATGGAAAAAGTAGAAAAAACAAGTGAACTTTAAAGACATCTAGGCATACGAATAAAAAATGAGGACAGAGTAAAGCCAAAAAGCACATTCTGCACTACAAAATCAAGACCGATCGAATAAGAGCATAAATTCGAACCTAGAAACCGAATGCCATATTTAGGAGTGACATTTACATGAACATTTCATCGAACACTTGGCGTGCAATGTTAGATCAGAAGTCATTTTAATGGCAAAAGGAGAAAAAAACAAGTGAACTTTAAAGACATCAAGGTATAAGCACAAAGAATGAGGATAGTATCAAGCCAATAAGCACATTCTTCACTACAAAATCAAGACCAATCGAATAAGAACATAAATTGTACCCTAGAAACCGAATGCCACAAGTAGGAGTGATATTTACATGGACATTTAATCGAACACTTGGCGTGCATTGTTAGATCACAAGTCATTTTATAGGCAAAAGCAGAAAAAACAAGTGAACATTAAAGACATCTAGGCATAAGCGCAATAAATGATGATAGTATCAAGCCAATAAGCACATTCTGCACTACAAAATCAAGACCGATCTAATTAGAACATAAATTCGAACCTAAAAACCGAATACCACAATTAGAAGTGACACTTACATGGACAATTCATCAAACATTTGGTGTGCAATGTTAGATCACAAGTCATTTCAAAGGCAAAAGGAGAAAGAACAAGTGAACTTTAAAGACATCTAGGCATAAGCGCAAAGAATGAACTTTAAAGACATCTAGGCAGAAGCGCAAAGAATGAGGATAGTATCAAGCCAATAAGAACATTTTGCACCACAAAATCAAGACAGATCGAACAAGAACATTTATTCGAACCTAGAAACCGAATGTCATATTTAGGAGTGACATTTACATGGACATTTACTCGAACACTAGATGTGCAATGTTAGATCACAAGTCAATTTAAAGGCAAAAGGAAAAAAACAAGTGAACTTTAAAGACATCTAGGCATAAAAATAAAGAATGAGGATAGAATCAAGCTAATAAGCACATTCTGCACTACAAAATCTAGACCGATCGAATATGAACATAAATTTCAACCTAGAAACTAAATGACACATTTAGGAGTGACAATTACATGGAAATTTAGTAGAACACTAGGGGTGCAATGTTAGATCAAGAGTCATTTTAATGGCAAAAGTAGAAAAAACAAGTGAACTTTAAAGACATATATGCATAAGAATAAAGAATGAAAATAGAGTCAAGCCAAAAAGCTCATTCTGCACTACAAAATCAAGACCGATCGAATAAGAGCATAAATTCGAACCTACAAACCGAATGCCATATTTAGGAGTGACATTTACATGAACATTTCATCGAACAATTGGCGTGCAATGTTAGATAATAAGTCATTTTAAAGGAAAAAAGAGAAAAAACAAGTGATCTTTGAAGACATCAAGGCATAAGCTCAAAGAATGATTGCACTACAAAATCAAGACGTATCGAATAAAAGGATAAATTCAAACCTTGAAACCGAATGCCACATTTAGGAGTGATGATCGCTCTCGGATGCGAGGGTCAAGAGATACAATTTATAACCCGACCCCGTTGTAGTACGTGGTGGGTGTCGAACACTCGGGAAGTCTACTCGATCGATGTGCCTAGATACTAGGAAGCTAGAAAGGAGATCATAAAACATAGGAAAACAAAGAAAACAGTCAGGACCGACACTGTGGTCACGTCGGGCCCGAGGTTGACGACAGAGGAAGTCGGGACCGACACTGGGTAAGTCGGGCCCGAGGTAGCTGGGGATGTCGAACTCAAAGATTTTAAAAGTAGATCTTGGGCTTTTGGGTTCCTTCCCTAGTAGATTAAGGCTTTTCCACAATAATTCAGGCAATGAGTGATGATCGGACTAGGATTGAGTGCTTTCGCCCTCGTTCCAACCACATCTACACCTCGATCCATGGGGAAATCCCCTTCGAAGCAAGGTCTTGAGATTGACACATGTTCACTTTCGCTACTTTGCCAATCTCAAGCCTTGATTCCCAACTTTCGCAAGGAATTGTAGCTCTATGTAGAGTGGGTTCCTTAGATTAAACACTCAAGGCTATGGAATTGGGGTTTCTAGCCTAAACCTAGCTAGGGTTTTCCCCCATAACCCAAGATCAAGGAGATCTACTCCTTGAGACAAGCAAAGAAAACAATCAAATCAAAAGGGAAAGCAATCATCATAATCAATCTCAAAACAAAGCAAAGTTTCATTCAAATCCAAAGGACTCCACAAATCCAAATCAAGGGTTTTCAAATCCACAAGAACAAAGCAAATCAAAGCAAATCTACCAACAAAACCTATCAAGACTTCCTCCCTTGGCCGATTCTCTCTCCCTTCCTTCTCCTCTCCTTCCTCCTTGCTCTCCAAGTATCCCCTTGGTTCCCTTCTTTTTGTGTTTGTGGGAACCCCTTCTTAGAAGACAAGAGGGCCTTTTATAGATTAGATGAAGGGCAAAAGTGGAAGTCCAGAAATTCGTGCCTTGGAGCCCAAGTAGTTCGGTGACCGACTCGGACCGACACGGAGGACCTCGGGCCCGAGTTACTGTGCATCTCGGTCCGAGGTTGGAGACTTCAAAGTCGGGCCCGATGTGGTTGCAACTCGGTCCTGACCTCGTTCCACCTTCTTCTTAGTTGGCTTCTCTTGTTCTTCTTCATGGCTCGCTTCTCTCTTTCCCGCTTTAGCTCGGCCTTTGCTCCATGTCTCGACCCTCCTTGAAATCGATCCTTGATTCATGCCAAATTACCTACAAAACACATAAAAGGTGCGTAGTCTCCGAATCTCATAGAAATATGGGAACTAGGCTAAAAAGGAACAAAACGCACAAGAAAAGGGGAAAAAGAAACATATTTACAAAGGAAATCACATATGAAAACACCACCAAATAGAGAGACATCAAAATACCCCATACTTAAACTTGCTTGTCCTCAAGCAATAACAATGTAAGCAAGATTACATCATCACACGATATTGAAGCAAGATTACATCATCACACGTGATTAAGTGTTCCAAGGAATAAAGTCAATGCAACTAAGCCTCACTTTAGGGATATGTGAATGTGTATCACTCATCATGTTTTTGGGTTTAGCAATGAACACTCAAGCTCAAAAATCTTGCAAGTAAGGACTTTACTATTGAAGCTAATATCACCAATTCCTCCACCTAGAGATGCCTAATGCAAAGTACACAAAGAATTTCGAACTTGGCTCAATGGAGGTCCTCAAAGAAGTTCCATTCGGCCGGGTTGTAATGGGGCTTTTGGTATTTTTCAAGGTGGGAATTTATTTGGCCTTGTGGTGCTTACAATGGGGATTGAACAACCTAAACTCTCACCAACCTCACCAAATTCCACCATTACTTTCACACCCACCCAAAAGACTTAACATTTTCCTTTCAACCCAAAATTTCACTTAACATTCCACTTCATCTTTGCTCTTATGCTTTTTGTTGGATTTTCAACACTTTCTACATTTCGACCGACTTTCTTTTGACATCGGGCCCGATGTTGCTTGTAACTCGGTCGGACCATTTTCTTCACTTAAGCTCTTTGCTTTATTCCACTTTACATTTCCAACATTTTCTTTCTTTCTTTTTTTTTTCATTTTTTTTTACAACAAAGATGCACTACCCACATGATTCATAACACCATTCTTTGCCCTTAAACCCAAGAGAATCTCAACCCTTCAAATACAATCCAAACCTCTCTTCTAAAGTCCAATCCCATAAGGGTCAAGTCATATAAGGCTAGGAATAATATTTTTTAGGAGTTTCAAATAAAGGCTTAGGCTAGAACGGGGCTACAAACAAAGGATTATCTTCATGGTAGGATATGGAACATTTATGTGACTAGAAGAATAAAGTTCAAAATCAATGTGACCATGCTAGGACAATTCTCATGACGGTCTTGGAAAATAGATAAACACCGCAATAGCAAGTTTTACTAAGAATGAATGAGCTAATCACACAAGAAACATGAGGGATATGCAAATATGAACAAGAATCCCTAAAATGGCCAAAAATCAATCTCACAAGGGTCACTCATACTTAGTTGCATAAGAACTCATCCTAGAACTCACATGTTCAATAAAACAAGCAAGATATCATGATCACATCAAAAGCAACATCATTTTTAGAGGCTAAACTATCCAAAAATATGCAAAGGAATTTACATGCTCTGATCATCATTAGCTTTTATTTTGGCAATCTAAGATGGGAATTTCTAGTCCAAAACCTACAAAACACAAAATCTCTTTGTTGTTTTCAACACAATTTTTCAAATTTTTATGGATTTTTTGCAAAAATTTCTCTAAAACCAAAAACTCATCCATTCAAGACCAAATTAATCATCCATGTCTTTCCTCAAACCACTAACCAATAAGCAAACATCCCAAATATAAACTAGAAACACAAACTAAATATCCTCAAAATAACAAACAAACATAAACAAGTGAAATCATGAACACACTTACCCCCACCCCATACTTAAAATTTTGATGTCCCCATCAAACAAGGAAACCAAAACTTAAAAGCAAGAGAGAAGAGTATGAAAAGCTCACAATTTCTTATTCTTCAATGGCATGTATAGGATCAATCGGCGAGGACGAGAGCCCATGAGGCTCGAACTTCTTCGTTTGGACCGTTCTTGTCATAGAACTTCTTCACTCGATGACCATTCACTTTGAAAGTATGTCCTTGTTCATCAACCAAGTCCACCGCACCATGAGCATAGATACGGTGGACCAAGAATGGTCCGCTCCACCTAGTCCTTAACTTCCCGGGGAAAAGTTTAAGCCTGGAATTGAAAATGAGAACCTTGTCACCGGTTTGATAGGTCTTTGGAATTAACTTCCTATCATGCCACTTCTTGGTCTTCTCCTTGTATAGCTTGGAGTTCTCATAGGCCTTCAACCTTAATTCCCCCAACTCATGAAGTTCTAGAAACCTTTTCTCACCGGCCAAGTTGATATCCCAATTCATCTCCTTGAGTGCCCATTTCGCCTTGTGCTCAAGCTCTACCGGAAGATGACATGCCTTGCCATAAACTAGATTAAAGGGTGTAGTTCCCAAAGGTGTCTTGAAGGCGGTTCTATAAGCCCAAAGTGCATCATCGAGCTTAAAGGCCCAATCTTTCCTTGATCGAGATACGGTCTTCTCCAAGATAGCCTTGATTTGACGGTTTGACACCTTGACTTGCCCGCTTGTTTGAGGATGATAAGGAATAGCCACTCGATGAGACACCCCATACTTAATCAATACATTTTCGAAGCACCTCTCAATGAAATGAGGTCCGCCATCACTTATGAGAACCCTAGGCACACCAAACCTTGGAAAAATGTTGCCTTTCAAAAACTTCATCACCACCTTAGCATCATTGGTTCTTGTTGGTATGGCCTCCACCCATTTTGAGACATAATCTACGGCTACCACGATGTACTTGTAAGGTCCTGATGTGGGAAATGGTCCCATGAAGTCAATACCCCATACATCAAATAACTCAACTTCAAGAATGCCAGTTTCAGGAGTCTCATTCCTCCTTGATAGGTTCCCCTCTCTTTGGCACTCCTCACACTTCCTCACATAATCGTGCACATCCTTGAACATGGTTGGCCAATAATAACCACATTGAAGAATTTTTGGGGTGGTTTTGGAACTCTTGGCGTGACCCCCAGTAGGCAAGGAGTGGAAATGGTGAATTATGCTCTCAACCTCTTCACTTGACACACACCGTCTATAGATTTGATCACGCCCTTCCTTGTAGAGATATGGATCATCCCAAAAGTATTGTCTAGCATCATGTAAGAATTTCTTCCTAGCTTGATAAGACAAATTTGGTGGGACCACTCCCCCTACGGCAAAGTTAGCAAAATCCGCAAACCAAGGGGAGACCCCTCGTCTTACGGCACTAATAGAAAGAAGGCCAGTGGGAGAGAAAGAAGCAATCAATTGAGAACGAGAAGGGATGGAAATCGAGCTAGGAAACTTACTTTCTTCCACAGACCGACATTGAAGTGTACCGGGCCCGACATGGTTGGACGCCGGTCCAGCTTCGCAGACACACAGGTCACTCGGGCCCGATGTTGAAGTCCTCGGTCCCGACTCACTCGTACTTGCCTTGCCTTCGGTCCGATGTTCTGAACCTCGGGCCCGACTAACTCGGTTCGTCGATCCACCCTTCCTTTCCTCCTTTCCGCTCATGAGACCTTCATCTGCTCTTGAATCATCTATAGTCAAACCATCCTCCATCTCCAACATGTACTCGATGGGCAAACGGGATAGATGATCCGCTACCACATTTTCCGCACTAGTTTTGCCCTTGATCTCATGGTCAAACTCTTTGAGAAGGAGCATCCATCTTAGAAGCCTCGGCTTTGCATCTTTCTTCTTCATGAGGTATTTGATTGTCGCATGGTCCGTGAAGACTACCACCTTTGATCCCACAAGATATGAACGAAATTTCTCAAATGCAAACACTATCGCAAGAAACTCTTTCTCCGTTGTTGTGTAATTGCACTGAGTTTCATCCAAAGTTTTGCTTGCGTAGTAGATGGCATGCAACTTTCCATCCTTCCTTTGCCCAAGGACGGCCCCTACGGCGAAATCACTAGCATCACACATCACCTCGAATGGAAGATTCCAATCGGGTGCCGCCATTATTGGGGCCGAGATCAAGGCATCTCTCAACCTACAAAAAGAACTCATGCAATCCTCTGATAATACAAAGGGCACATCCTTCATCAAGAGGTTAGACAATGGTTTTGCAATTTTAGAAAAATCCTTGATGAACCGTCTATAAAATCCCGCATGACCTAAGAAACTCCTAACATCACGAACACAAGAGGGAGGAGGTAGTTTTTCAATTATTTCAACTTTAGCTTTATCTACTTCTATCCCCCTACTAGAAACTAGGTGTCCTAGCACTATGCCCTCCTTCACCATGAAGTGACATTTTTCCCAATCAAGCACCAAACTAGTCTCCTCACATCTAGTCAAAACCTTGTCTAAGTTAGCTAAGAAAACATCAAATGAGGAACCATAGACGGAGAAATCATCCATAAACACTTCTACTATATCCTCAACCATATCGGAGAAGATAGACATCATGCATCTTTGAAATGTTGCCGGCGCATTACATAAACCAAAAGGCATGCGTCTATAGGCAAAAGTCCCATAAGGACATGTGAATGTCGTCTTCTCTTTCTCATCGGGATGAATAGGGATTTGCCAAAACCCTCTATACCCGTCAAGGTAGAAAAAATATTCATGTTGTGCTAATCTTTCTAGGACTTGGTCTATGAAAGGAAGAGGAAAATGGTATTTGCGAGTGCCACTATTAAGCTTACGGTAATCCATACACATACGCCATTTTGTTGTGGTTCTCATAGGTATCATTTCTCCCTTTTCATTTTGCACAACGGTGAGACCTCCTTTCTTAGGAACTACATGCACGGGACTCACATACTTGCTATCGGAAATTGGGAAGATAATTCCCTCATCCAACATCCTAAGTATTTCACTCTTTACCACTTCTTTCATGTTAGGATTTTATCTTGTTTGGGGTTCAATAGTGGGTTTATGGTTATCCTCCATATAAATCCTATGCATGCAAATTGAGGGAGAGATTCCCTTTAGTTCCT
Source organism: Fallopia convolvulus (assembly GCA_964016875.1). Classification (NCBI taxonomy): domain Eukaryota; kingdom Viridiplantae; phylum Streptophyta; class Magnoliopsida; order Caryophyllales; family Polygonaceae; genus Fallopia; species Fallopia convolvulus. The sequence continues at coordinate 42,468,774 of OZ024720.1, forward strand.
CTAGTGAATATCCTAAAGCTCCTCTATGTTTTCTTAGAACCTCCAACAACTTAGACTCCTCCTCATCATTCAAGTTGGCATTTATGATTACGGGTAAGGAAGAGTTGGGACCAAGAAATGCGTACCTCAAATCTTTTGGAAGCTCTTTGAGTTCTTGAGATGGTTCCTGTGGTGCTTGAACTTCCTCTTTCTCGGCCTTGAACACCTCCAAATAAGACATCCTTTCCTCCAATTGTTCATGCTCAATCATATTGAGGGCTAGACCTTGGTGCTCTATCTAAATTTCTCTAGGTGGTGGGGTGGCTTTCAACCTAAGCTCCCTTGGCCTTGACTTCTTAGAAACGGCTTCCCATTGCAATCCAAGAGGAACTTGGATCATCTTAGCTTCCTTATGTACGGTCCCTTTTGAAGTTGGCCTAAAGAAAAACTCAATTTCTCTTCCTCCAATGTCAAGAGACAAGTGGCCCTTCTTTACATCAATGATTGCCCCAACCGTAGCAAGGAAAGGTCTCCCTAGTATAATCGGTTCACCCGGCACTTCTATCATGTCCACTACAACAAAGTCGATTGGGACATAGTGGCCTTCAATGCAAATGGGATAATCCTCGACGATACCAATTGGCTCGATGGAAGACCCATCCGGTATCGTTAACCTCATGTTGACCGGAGCTATGAGACCCATAGATGTGGATTTCCATATGGTGTAAGGAATGATGCTCGTGCTTGCTCCAAGATCACATAAGGCTTGGAAATTTTGAGACCCCACACCAATGGTTATAGCAAAACGACCGGGATCTCCTAGATTTTGTGGTAACTCCAAGGTCTTGACTTCATCTTGCATTTCCACCATGGACCTCTTCTTGCTCAAAATCTCCTTTAAAAACTTGGCATAAGATGGCATCTCACTCAATGCGTCGGTGAACGGGATAGAGATGTTCAAGCCTTGCAAGAGTTTGAGAAACCTCTTGAACTTGTTCTCAACAACATCTTTTGTCTTCTTTGAGGGATATGGAAGAATTGTTGCACCTTGAATCTTGCTTGGATCAACTTCTTTGGACTTCCCTACTTCATTTGCAACACTTCCTGGTTGGACCGACTTGGGCACCATGTCGGGCTCGATGTTGTGAATCTCGGTCTTGGACAGAGGGGTTGGATCGAGGTCTGTGTACGTCGGTCCCGAGTTGCTCTCGACCTCGGTCCATGGTGAAGGAGTCGATCTTCTTGCTGGGTCGACTTCGGGGAACTTCGGACCCGACATGCTGGGTAAGTTGGTCCGACTCTCTTCATTCTTCTTAGGCACGTGTGGCCCGGGTAGGTTTCGGCCACTTCTCAATACAATTGCCCGGACTTCATTTTGATTGTTTTGAGCTCGAGGATTCTCCTCGGGTCGGCCCGGAAGTCTTCCATTCTCTCTTGGGGCTTGAGTCGCAATTTGAGCAAATTGATTGTCGACTTGCCTCCTCCATGCACCAAACTCATTGAATTGGGTCCTCATCTCCTTGAACCCATCTCTCATCTCTTGAGCAAATGTTTGTAACTCATTGAATCCCGGTGGTCTATATGGTGGTGGTGGCGCCCTTGGCTCGTTTTGGTTGAAGTTGTTGTTGTAGCCTTGAGCTTGACCGTTGTTCCACCGGCCATTGCCACCATTGTTGAAATTGCCTCTTCCACCGAAATTTCCTCGAACATAGTTTGCCTCCTCAATTCGCTCGGCCAAGCGCACTTGGCTCTCATTCGGACAAACTTGTGTAGCATGTGCAAAGGATCCACACTCCTCACAAGCTCTAGCATTTTGCTTGTAGTAGTGGACTTGCCTCTTAAGCTTGCTCACTTCACCTTCAAGGAATTGGAGCTTCACATCCCTATCAATGTCTTCTCCCTTTGGATCATATAACTTCCTTGCACCTTCACCTTGAACTTTCACCTCCTTGCTAGCTTGACTCACCCCATACATGGCCTCATAATCGGATAGCTTGTCAAGTAGCTCCCAAGCTTGATCCGGTGTCAAGTCTATGAACCCACAATCGGTGTGGAGATTGAGCTTGTCCTTCGTTATCGGATTGATGCCTTGGAAAAAGATGTCTTGAAGCACATATGGTTGTTGGCCATGAGTAGGACATTGGCGCAACATCTCCTTGAAACGGTCCCATGCTTCGAAGAGGGGCTCATTCGGACCTTGTTGAAAGCTTGCAATCTTCCTTCTTAGCTCGGTTGTCTTTGAGGGTGGGAAGAACTTCATCAAGAAAGCGTCATAGAGTGTCTTCCAAGTTGTGATTGACCTAGGAGCTTGGCTCTCGAGCCAATGTGTGGCCTTGCCCCCAAGTGACCATTTGAACGCCTTTAGAAGCACATACTCCAATGTCTCCTCATCGGTAGAGATCGTCTCACACATGTCCACAAAGCGTTTGACGTGCTCTATGGGACACTCATGTGGACGGCCCTCGAATTGATCCCGCTTGATGAGGGAGATGAATTGCGTCTTGATCTCAAAATTCTTGGCAACCTCAGGAAGCACAATAGTCGGCTCGGGTACCCTCAACTCCGGATGCATGTATTGGCGTGCATTCCGGGGTAGAGCGTTGAGTTGAGCCTCGGCTCTCATCCGTTGCTCCCGTTCTCTTCTTGCCATCTCCTCTTGATTGTTCCTCTCAAGTTTCAATCTAGCCATTTCGGCCCTAAGTTGAGCCAACTCCTCATCAACATGGAGAGCTTGATTCGCCATCCTTTTCCTTCTTCGGGCTTCCTTGAGAATACTTTCCGGATCACTCACAAACTCAAGCTCAAGTGTTCCTCGGGAGGAACGAGCTAGCATACACCTATGAAACAAAAACACAAACCAAAACAAATCAAAAACAAACAAAGGGTTTGGGCTATTCCCTCACCCAAATCACTACCAAAACACAAGAAACTCACCAAATTGGCACTCAATGCACTTAGAATTCCCCGGCAACAGTACCAATCTTTTGATCGCTCTCGGATACGAGGGTCAAGAGATACAATTTATAACCCGACCCCGTTGTAGTACGTGGTGGGTGTCGAACACTCGGGAAGTCTACTCGATCGATGTGCCTAGATACTAGGAAGCTAGAAAGAAGAGCATAAAACAAAGGAAAACAAAGAAAACAGTCGGGACCGACACTGAGGTCACGTCGGGCCCGAGGTAGCTGGGGATGTCGAACTCAAAGATTTTAAAAGTAGATCATGGGCTTTTGGGTTCCTTCCCTAGTAGATTAAGGCTTTTCCACCCCAATTCAGGCAATGAGTGATGATCGGACTAGGATTGAGTGCTTTCGCCCTCGTTCCAACCACATCTACACCTCGATCCATGGGGAAATCCCCTTCGAAGCAAGGTCTTGAGATTGACACATGTTCACTTTCGCTACTTTGCCAATCTCAAGCCTTGATTCCCAACTTTCGCAAGGAATTGTAGCTCTATGTAGAGTGGGTTCCTTAGATCAAACACTCAAGGCTATGGAATTGGGGTTTCTAGCCTAAACCTAGCTAGGGTTTTCCCCCATAACCCAAGATCAAGGAGATCTACTCCATGAGACAAGCAAAGAAAGCAATCAAATCAAAAGGGAAAGCAATCATCATAATCAATCTCAAAACAAACCAAAGTTTCATTCAAATCTAAAGCAATCCACAAATCCAAATCAAGGGTTTTCAAATCCACAAGAACAAAGCAAATCAAAGCAAATCTACCAACAAAACCTATCAAGACTTCCTCCCTTGGCCGATTCTCTCTCCCTTCCTTCTCCTCTCCTTCCTCCTTGCTCTCCAAGTATCCCCTTGGTTCCCTTCTTTTTGTGTGTGTGGGAACCCCTTCTTAGAAGACAAGAGGGCCTTTTATAGATTAGATGAAGGGCAAAAGTGGAAGTCCACAAATTCGTGCCTTGGAGCACAAGTAGTTCGGTGACCGACTCGGACCGACACGGAGGACCTCGGGCCCGAGTTACTGTGCATCTCGGTCCGAGGTTGGAGACTTCAAAGTCGGGCCCGATGTGGTTGCAACTCGGTCCTGACCTCGTTCCACCTTCTTTTTAGTTGGCTCCTCTTGTTCTTCTTCATGGCTTGCTTCTCTCTTTCCCGCTTTAGCTCGACCTTTGCTCCATGTCTCGACCCTCCTTCAAATGGATCCTTGATTCATGCCAAATTACCTACAAAACACATAAAAGGTGCGTAGTCTCCGAATCTCATAGAAATACGGGAACTAGGCTAAAAAGGAACAAAACGCACAAGAAAAGGGGAAAAAGAAACATATTTACAAAGGAAATCACATATGAAAACACCACCAAATAGAGAGACATCAAAGGACATTTACATCGAAACTTTATCGAACACTTGGCGTGCAATGTTTGATCATAAGTCATTTTAAAGGAAAAAGGAGAAAACACAAGTGAACTTTAAAGACTTCTAGGTATACGCACAAAGAATTAGGATAGTATCAAGCCAGTTAGCACATTATGCACTACAAAATCGAGACAGATCGATATGAACATCAATTCCACCCTAGAAATCGAATGCCAAGATTAGGAGTGACATTTACAAGAATATTTCATTGAACACTTAGCGTGCAATGTTAGATCACAAGTATTTTAAAGGCAAAAGGAGAAAAAACAAGTGAACATTAAAGTCATCTAGGCATAAGCGCAAAGAATGAGGAAAGTATCATGCCAATAAGCACATTCTACACTACAAAATCAAGACCGATCGAATTAGAACATAAATTCGAACCTAGAAACCGAATGCCACAATTAGGAGTGACACTTACATTGACATTTCATCAAACACTTGGCGTGCAATATTAGATCACAAGTCATTTTAAAGGCAAAAGAAGAAAAAACAAGTGAACTTTAAAGACATCTAGGCATAAGCGCAAAGAATGACCTTTAAAGACATCTAGGCATAAGCGCAAAGATTGAGGATAGTATCAAGCCAATAAGCACATTTTGCACCACATAATCAAGACAGATTGAACAAGAACATTTATTCGAACCTAGAAACCGAATGTCACATTTAGGAGTGACATTTAAATGGACATTTACTCGAACACTAGATGTGCAATGTTAGATCACAAGTCAATTTAATGGAAAAAGGAAAAAACATGTGAACTTTAAAGACATCTAGGCATAAAAATAAAGAATGAGGATAGAATCAAGCCAATAACCACATTTTGCACTACAAAATCAAGACCGATCGAATATGAACATAAATTTCAACCTAGAAACTGAATGCCACATTTAGGAGTGATATTTACATGGACATTTAAATGAACAATTGGCGTGCAATGTTCGATCACAAGTCATTTTAAAGGCAAATGGAGAAAAAAATGTGATCTTTCAAGAAATCTAGGAATAGTTATAAAGAATGAGGATATTATCAAGCCAATAAGCACATTCTGCACTACAAATTCAAGAACAAATGAATAAAACATTACATTTGAACCTAGAAAACGAATGCCACATTTAGGAGTGACATTTACATGGACATTTCATCAAACACTTGGCGTGCAATGTCAGATCACAATTCATTTTAAATGCAAAAGGAGAAAAAACAAGTGAACTTAAAGGAAATCTAGGCATAAGCATAAAGAATGAGGATAGTATCAAGCCAATAAGAACATGTGGCACTACAAAATCAAGAACAATCTAGGCATAAGCATAAAGAATGAGGATAGTATCAAGCCAATGAGGATAGTATCGAACACTTGGCGTACAATGTTAGATCACAAGTCAACATTTAAAGGCAAAAGGAGAAAAAACAAGTGATCTTTAAAGACATCTAGGAATAAGCATAAAAAATGAGGATAGTATCAAGCCAATAAGCATATTCTACACTACAAAATCAAGAACAGTTGAATAAAAGCATAAATTTGGACCTAGAAACGGAATGCCACATTTAGGAGTGAAATTTAGATGGAAATTTTATCGAACACTTGGCATACAATGTTAGATCACATGTTAATTTTTAAAGGCAAAAGGAAAAAAAACAATTGAACTTTAAAGAAATTTAGGCATACGTATAAAGAATGAGGATAGTATAATGACAATAAGCACATTATGCACCACAAAATCAAGAATGATCGAACAAAACAATAAATTCGAACCTAGAAACTGAATCCCACATTTAGGAGTGATATTTACATGGACATTTCAATGAACACTTGGAATGCAATGTTAGATGACAAGACATTTTAAAAGCAAAAGGAGAAAAAATAAGTGATGTTTAAAGACATCTAGTCATAAGAATAAAGAATCACAAGTCATTTTACATGGACATTTACTCAAACAATGGGCTTGCAATGTTAGATCACAAGTCAATTTTAAGGAAAAAGGAAAAAAAACAATAGAACTTTAAAGACATCTAGGAATAAAGATAAAGAATGAGGATAGTATCAAGCCAATAAGCACATTTTACACTACAAAATCAAGACCGATAGAATAAGAACATAAATTCCACCCTAGAAACAGAATGCCACAATTAGGAGTGACATTTACATGGACATTTTATCGAAAAGTTGGCGTTCAATGTAAGATCACAAGTGATTTTAAAGGCAAAAGGAGAAAAAAATAAGTGAACTTTAAAGACATCTAGGCATAAGCACAAAGATTGAGGAGTATCAAGCCAATAAGCATATTCTTCACTACAAAATCAAGATGTATCGAATAAAAGCATAAATTCGAACCTAGAAACCGAATGCCACATTTAGGAGTGACATTTACATGGACATTTACACGAACATTTGCCGTGCAATGTTAGAACACAAGTCATTTTAAAAGCAAAAGGAGAAAAAACAAGTGAACTTTAAAGACATCTAGTCATAAGAATAAAGAATCACAAGTCATTTTACATGGACATTTACTCAAACACTGGGCGTTCAATGTTAGGTCACAAGTCAATTTTATGGAAAAAGGAAAAAAACAATAGAACTTTAAAGACATCTAGGCATAAAAATAAAGAATGAGGATAGAATCAAGCCAATAACCACATTCTGCACTACAAAATCAAGACCGATCGAATATGAACATAAATTTCAACCTAGAAACTGAATGCCACATTTAGGAGTGACAGTTACATGAACATCTAGTCGAACACTTGACGTGCAATGTTAGATCAAAAGTCATTTTAATGGCAAAAGTAGAAAAAACAAGTGAACTTTAAAGACATCTAGGCATAAGAATAAAGAATGAAAATAGAGTCAAGCCAAAAAAGCACATTCTACACTACAAAATCAAGGCCGATCGAATAAGACCGAATTCCATATTTAGGATTGACATTTACATGAACATTTCATCGAATAGTTGGCTTGCAATGTTAGATAACAAGTCATTTTCAAGGCAAAAGGAGAAAAAAAAAGTGATATTTAAAGACATCAAGGCATAAGCTCAAAGAATGACTACATTACAAAATCAAGACGTATCGAATAAAAGCATAAATTCAAACCTTGAAACCAAATGCCACATTTAGGAGTGACATTTACATCGAAACTTCATCGAACACTTGGCGTGCAATGTTTGATCATAAGTCATTTTAAAGGAAAAAGGAGAAAAAACAAGTGAACTTTAAAGACTACTAGGTATAAGCACAAAGAATCAGGATAGTATCAAGCTAATTAGAACATTATGCACTACAAAATCAAGACAGATCGAATACGAACATCAATTCTACCCTAGAAACCGAATGCCAAAATTAGGAGTGACATTTATGTGGACATTTCATTTAACACTTAGCGTGCAATGTTAGATCACAAGTCATTTTAAAGTCAAAAGGAGAAAAAACAAATGAACTTTAAAGACATCTAGGTATAAGCATAAAGAATGAGGATAATATCAATCCAATAAGCACATTCTACACTACAAAATCAAGACCGATCGAATAAGAACATAAATTGTACCCTAGAAACCGAATGCCACAAGTAGGAGTGACATTTACATGGACATTTAATCGAACACTTGTCGTGGACCGTTAGATCACAAGTCATTTTAAAGGCAAATGGAGAAAAAAAGTGAACTTCAAAGACATATAGGCATAAGCGCAAAGAATGAGCATAGTATCAAACCAATAAGCACATTTTGCACTACAAAATCAAGACCGATCGAAAAAGAACATAAATTGTACCCTAGAAACCAAATGCCACAAGTAGGAGTGAAATTTACATGGACATTTAATTGAACACTTGTCGTGCAATGTTAGATCACAAGTCATTTTAAAGGCAAAAGGAGAAAAAACCAGTGAACTTCAAAGACATCTAGGCGTAAGCGCAAAGAATGAGGATAGTATCAAGCCAATAAGCACATTCTGCGCTACAAAATCAAGACCGATCGAATAAGAACATAAATTGTACACTAGAAACCGAATGCAACAAGTAGGAGTAACATTTACATGGACATTTAGTCGAACACTTGGCGTGCAATGTTAGATCACAAGTCATTTCATAGGCAAAAGGAGAAAAAACAAGTGAACATTAAAGACATCTAGGCATAAGCGCAAAGAATGAGGAAAGTATCAAGCCAATAAGCACATTCTGCACTACAAAATCAAGACCGATCGAATTAGAACATAAATTCGAACCTAGAAATCGAATGCCACAATTAGGAGTGACACTTACATTGACATTTCATCAAACACTTGGCGTGCAATATTAGATCACAAGTCATTTTAAAGGCAAAAGAAGAAAAAACAAGTGAACTTTAAAGACATCTAGGCATAAGCGCAAAGAATGAACTTTAAAGACATCTAGGCATAAGCGCAAAGATTCAGGATAGTATCAAGCCAATAAGCACATTTTGCACCACATAATCAAGACAGATAGAACAAGAACATTTATTCGAACCTAGAAACCGAATGTCACATTTAGGAGTGACATTTAAATGGACATTTACTCGAACACTAGATGTGCAATGTTAGATCATAAGTCAATTCAATGGCAAAAGGAAAAAAACATGTGAACTTTAAAGACATCTAGGCATAAAAATAAAGAATGAGGATAGAATGAAGCCAATAACCACATTCTGCACTACAAAATCAAGACCGATCGAATATGAACATAAATTTCAACCTAGAAACTGAATGCCACATTTAGGAGTGACGGTTACTTGGACATTTAGTCGAACACTTGGCGTGCAATGTTAGATCAAGAGTCATTTTAATGGCAAAAGTAGAAAAAACAAGTGAACTTTAAAGACATCTAGGCATAAGAATAAAGAATGAAAATAGAGTCAAGCCAAAAAGCACATTCTACACTACAAAATCAAGGCCGATCGAATAAGACAATATATTCGAACCTAGAAACCGAATGTCATATTTAGGATTGACATTTACATGAACATTTTATCGAATAGCTGGCTTGCAATGTTAGATAACAAGTCATTTTAAAGGCAAAAGGAGAAAAAAAAGTGATATTTAAAGACATCAAGGCATAAGCACAAAGAATGACTGCATTACAAAATCAAGACATATCGAATAAAAACATAAATTCAAACCTTGAAACCGAATGCCACATTTAGGAGTGACATTTACATCGAAACTTCATCCAACACTTGGCGTGCAATGTTTGATCATAAGTCATTTTAACGGAAAAAGGAGAAAAAACAAGTGAACTCGAATTAGAACATAAATTCGAACCTAGAAACCGAATGCCAAAATTAGGAGTGACATTTACGTCGACATTTCATGTAACACTTAGTGTGCAATGTTAGATCACAAGTCATTTTAAAGTCAAAAGGAGAAAAAACAAGTAAACTTTAAAGACTTCTAGGTATACGCACAAAGAATCAGGATAGTATCAAGCCAATTAGCACATTATGCACTACAAAATCAAGACAGATCGAATACGAACATCAATTCTACCCTAGAAACCGAATGTTAAAATTAGGAGTGACATTTACATCGACATTTCATTTAACACTTAGCGTGCAATGTTAGATCACAACTCATTTAAAAGTCAAAAGGAGAAAAAAAAGTGAACTTTAAAGACATCTAGGTATAAGCATAAAGAATGAGGATATTATCAAGCCAATAAGCACATTCTACACTACAAAATCAAGAACGATAGAATAAGAACATAAATTGTACCCTAGAAACTGAATGCCACAAGTAGGAGTGACATTTACATGGACATTTAATCGAACACTTGTCGTGGAATGTTAGATCACAAGTCATTTTAAAGGCAAAAGGAGAAAAAAAAAAGTGAACTTCAAAGACATCTAGGCATAAGCGCAAATAATGAGCATAGTATCAAGCCAATAAGCACGTTCCGCACTACAAAATCAAGACCGATCGAAAAAGAACATAAATTGTACCCTAGAAACCAAATGCCACAAGTAGGAGTGACATTTACATGCACATTTAATTGAACACTTGTCGTGCAATGTTAGATCACAAGTCATTTTAAAGGCTAAAGGAGAAAAAACAAGTGAACTTCAAAGACATCTAGGCATAAGCGCAAAGAATGAGGATAGTATCAAGCCAATAAGCACATTCTGCACTACAAAATCAAGACCGATCGAAAAAGAACATAAATTGTACCCTAGAAACCAAATGCCACAAGTAGGAGTGACATTTACATGGACATTTAATTGAACACTTGTCGTGCAATGTTAGATCACAAGTCATTTTAAAGGCAAAAGGAGAAAAAACAAGTGAACTTCAAAGACATCTAGGCATAAGAGCAAAGAATGAGGATAGTATCAAGCCAATAAGCACATTCTGCACTACAAAATCAAGACCGATCGAAAAAGAACATAAATTGTACCCTAGAAACCGAATGCCACAAGTAGGAGTGACATTTACATGGACATTTAGTCGAACACTTGGCGTGCAATGTTAGATCACAAGTCATTTCATAGGCAAAAGGAGAAAAAACAAGTGAACATTAAAGACATCTAGGCATAAGCGCAAAGAATGAGGAAAGTATCAAGCCAATAAGCAGATTCTGCACTACAAAATCAAGACCGATCGAAAAAGAAAATAAATTGTACCCTAGAAACCGAATGCCACAAGTAGGAGTGACATTTACATGGACATTTAGTCGAACACTTGTCATGCAATGTTAGATCACAATTCATTTCATAGGCAAAAGGAGAAAAAACAAGTGAACTTTAAAGACATCTAGGCATATGCGCAAAGAATAAGGAAAGTATCAAGCCAATAAGCACATTTTGCACTACAAAATCAAGACCGATCGAATTAGAACATAAATTCGAACCTAGAAACCGAATGCCAAAATTAGGAGTGACATTTACGTCGACATTTCATGTAACACTTAGTGTGCAATGTTAGATCACAAGTCATTTTAAAGTCAAAAGGAGAAAAAACAAGTAAACTTTAAAGACTTCTAGGTATACGCACAAAGAATCAGGATAGTATCAAGCCAATTAGCACATTATGCACTACAAAATCAAGACAGATCGAATACGAACATCAATTCTACCCTAGAAACCGAATGCCAAAATTAGGAGTGACATTTACATCGACATTTCATTTAACACTTAGCGTGCAATGTTAGATCACAACTCATTTTAAAGTCAAAAGGAGAAAAAAAAGTGAACTTTAAAGACATCTAGGTATAAGCATAAAGAATGAGGATAGTATCAAGCCAATAAGCACATTCTACACTACAAAATCAAGACCGATCGAATAAGAACATAAATTGTACCCTAGAAACTGAATGCCACAAGTAGGAATGACATTTACATGGACATTTAATCGAACACTTGTCGTGGAATGTTAGATCACAAGTCATTTTAAAGGCAAAAGGAGAAAAAAAAAGTGAACTTCAAAGACATCTAGGCATAAGCGCAAATAATGAGCATAGTATCAAGCCAATAAGCACGTTCCGCACTAGAAAATCAAGACCGATCGAAAAAGAACATAAATTGTACCCTAGAAACAAAATGCCACAAGTAGGAGTGACATTTACATGCACATTTAATTGAACACTTGTCGTGCAATGTTAGATCACAAGTCATTTTAAAGGCTAAAGGAGAAAAAACAAGTGAACTTCAAAGACATCTAGCCATAAGCGCAAAGAATGAGGATAGTATCAAGCCAATAAGCACATTCTGCACTACAAAATCAAGACCGATCGAATAAGAACATAAATTGTACCCTAGAAACCGAATCCCACAAGTAGGAGTGACATTTACATGGACATTTAGTCGAACACTTGGCGTGCAATGTTAGATCACAAGTCATTTCATAGGCAAAAGGAGAAAAAACAAGTGAACATTAAAGACATCTAGGCATAAGCGCAAAGAATGAGGAAAGTATCAAGCCAATAAGCACATTCTGCACTACAAAATCAAGACCGATCGAATTAGAACATAAATTCGAACCTAGAAACCGAATGCCACAATTAGGAGTGACACTTACATTGACATTTCATCAAACACTTGGCGTGCAATATTAGATCACAAGTCATTTTAAAGGCAAAAGAAGAAAAAACAAGTGAACTGTAAAGACATCTAGGCATAAGCGCAAAGAATGAACTTTAAAGACATCTAGGCATAAGCGCAAAGATTGAGGATAGTATCAAGCCAATAAGCACATTTTGCACCACATAATCAAGACAGATTGAACAAGAACATTTATTCGAACCTAGAAACCGAATGTCACATTTAGGAGTGACATTTAAATGGACATTTACTCGAACACTAGATGTGCAATGTTAGATCATAAGTCAATTTAATGGCAACTGGAAAAAAACATGTGAACTTTAAAGACATCTAGGCATAAAAATAAAGAATGAGGATAGAATCAAGCCAATAACCACATTCTGCACTACAAAATCAAGACCGATCGAATATGAACATAAATTTCAACCTAGAAACTGAATGCCACATTTAGGAGTGACAGTTACATGGACATTTAGTCGAACACTTGGCGTGCAATGTTAGATCAAGAGTCATTTTAATGGCAAAAGTAGAAAAAACAAGTGAACTTTAAAGACATCTAGGCATAAGAATAAAGAATGAAAATAGAGTCAAGCTAAAAAGCACATTCTACACTACAAAATCAAGGCCGATCGAATAAGACCAAATATTCGAACCTAGAAACCCAACGCCATATTTAGGATTGACATTTACATGAACATTTCATCGAATAGTTGGCTTGCAATGTTAGATAACAAGTCATTTTAAAGGCAAAAGGAGAAAAAAAAAGTGATATTTAAAGACATCAAGGCATAAGCTCAAAGAATGACTGCACTACAAAATCAAGACGTATCGAATAAAAGCATAAATTCAAACCTTGAAACCGAATGCCACATTTAGGAGTGACATTTACATCGAAACTTCATTGAACACTTGGCGTGCAATGTTTGATCATAAGTCATTTTAAAGGAAAAAGAAGAAAAAACAAGTGAACTTTAAAAACTTCTAGGTATACGCACAAAGAATCAGGATAGTATCAAGCCAATTAGCACATTATGCACTAAAAAATCCAGATCGATCGAATAAGAACATAAATTGTACCCTAGAAACCGAATCCCACAAGTAGGAGTGACATTTACATGGACATTTAGTCGAACACTTGGCGTGCAATGTTAGATCACAAGTCATTTTAAAGGCAAAAGGAGAAAAAACAAGGGAACTTCAAAGACATCTAGGCATAAGCGCAAAGAATGAGGATAGTATCAAGCCAATAAGCACATTCTGCACTACAAAATCAAGACCGATCGAAAAAGAACATAAATTGTACCCTAGAAACCAAATGCCACAAGTAGGAGTGACATTTACATGGACATTTAATTGAACACTTGTCGTGCAATGTTAGATCACAAGTCATTTTAAAGGCAAAAGGAGAAAAAACAAGTCAACTTCAAAGACATCTAGGCATAAGAGCAAAGAATGAGGATAGTATCAAGCCAATAAGCACATTCTGCACTACAAAATCAAGACCGATCGAAAAAGAACATAAATTGTACCCTAGAAACCGAATGCCACAAGTAGGAGTGACATTTACATGGACATTTAGTCGAACACTTGGCGTGCAATGTTAGATCACAAGTCATTTCATAGGCAAAAGGAGAAAAAACAAGTGAACATTAAAGACATCTAGGCATAAGCGCAAAGAATGAGGAAAGTATCAAGCCAATAAGCACATTCTGCACTACAAAATCAAGACCGATCGAAAAAGAAAATAAATTGTACCCTAGAAACCGAATGCCACAAGTAGGAGTGACATTTACATGGACATTTAGTCGAACACTTGTCATGCAATGTTAGATCACAATTCATTTCATAGGCAAAAGGAGAAAAACAAGTGAACTTTAAAGACATCTAGGCATATGCGCAAAGAATAAGGAAAGTATCAAGCCAATAAGCACATTTTGCACTACAAAATCAAGACCGATCGAATTAGAACATAAATTCGAACCTAGAAACCGAATGCCAAAATTAGGAGTGACATTTACGTCGACATTTCATGTAACACTTAGTGTGCAATGTTAGATCACAAGTCATTTTAAAGTCAAAAGGAGAAAAAACAAGTAAACTTTAAAGACTTCTAGGTATACGCACAAAGAATCAGGATAGTATCAAGCCAATTAGCACATTATGCACTACAAAATCAAGACAGATCGAATACGAACATCAATTCTACCCTAGAAACCGAATGCCAAAATTAGGAGTGACATTTACATCGACATTTCATTTAACACTTAGCGTGCAATGTTAGATCACAACTCATTTTAAAGTCAAAAGGAGAAAAAAAAGTGAACTTTAACGACATCTAGGTATAAGCATAAAGAATGAGGATAGTATCAAGCCAATAAGCACATTCTACACTACAAAATCAAGACCGATCGAATAAGAACATAAATTGTACCCTAGAAACTGAATGCCACAAGTAGGAATGACATTTACATGGACATTTAATCGAACACTTGTCGTGGAATGTTAGATCACAAGTCATTTTAAAGGCAAAAGGAGAAAAAAAAAGTGAACTTCAAAGACATCTAGGCATAAGCGCAAATAATGAGCATAGTATCAAGCCAATAAGCACGTTCCGCACTAGAAAATCAAGACCGATCGAAAAAGAACATAAATTGTACCCTAGAAACAAAATGCCACAAGTAGGAGTGACATTTACATGCACATTTAATTAAACACTTGTCGTGCAATGTTAGATCACAAGTCATTTTA
Source organism: Fallopia convolvulus (assembly GCA_964016875.1). Lineage (NCBI taxonomy): Eukaryota > Viridiplantae > Streptophyta > Magnoliopsida > Caryophyllales > Polygonaceae > Fallopia > Fallopia convolvulus. The sequence continues at coordinate 42,483,917 of OZ024720.1, forward strand.
AAGGCTAAAGGAGAAAAAACAAGTGAACTTCAAAGACATCTAGCCATAAGCGCAAAGAATGAGGATAGTATCAAGCCAATAAGCACATTCTGCACTACAAAATCAAGACCGATCGAATAAGAACATAAATTGTACCCTAGAAACCGAATCCCACAAGTAGGAGTGACATTTACATGGACATTTAGTCGAACACTTGGCGTGCAATGTTAGATCACAAGTCATTTCATAGGCAAAAGGAGAAAAAACAAGTGAACATTAAAGACATCTAGGCATAAGCGCAAAGAATGAGGAAAGTATCAAGCCAATAAGCACATTCTGCACTACAAAATCAAGACCGATCGAAAAAGAAAATAAATTGTACCCTAGAAACCGAATGCCACAAGTAGGAGTGACATTTACATGGACATTTAGTCGAACACTTGTCATGCAATGTTAGATCACAATTCATTTCATAGGCAAAAGGAGAAAAAACAAGTGAACTTTAAAGACATCTAGGCATATGCGCAAAGAATAAGGAAAGTATCAAGCCAATAAGCACATTTTGCACTACAAAATCAAGACCGATCGAATTAGAACATAAATTCGAACCTAGAAACCGAATGCCAAAATTAGGAGTGACATTTACGTCGACATTTCATGTAACACTTAGTGTGCAATGTTAGATCACAAGTCATTTTAAAGTCAAAAGGAGAAAAAACAAGTAAACTTTAAAGACTTCTAGGTATACGCACAAAGAATCAGGATAGTATCAAGCCAATTAGCACATTATGCACTACAAAATCAAGACAGATCGAATACGAACATCAATTCTACCCTAGAAACCGAATGCCAAAATTAGGAGTGACATTTACATCGACATTTCATTTAACACTTAGCGTGCAATGTTAGATCACAACTCATTTTAAAGTCAAAAGGAGAAAAAAAAGTGAACTTTAAAGACATCTAGGTATAAGCATAAAGAATGAGGATAGTATCAAGCCAATAAGCACATTCTACACTACAAAATCAAGACCGATCGAATAAGAACATAAATTGTACCCTAGAAACTGAATGCCACAAGTAGGAATGACATTTACATGGACATTTAATCGAACACTTGTCGTGGAATGTTAGATCACAAGTCATTTTAAAGGCAAAAGGAGAAAAAAAAAGTGAACTTCAAAGACATCTAGGCATAAGCGCAAATAATGAGCATAGTATCAAGCCAATAAGCACGTTCCGCACTAGAAAATCAAGACCGATCGAAAAAGAACATAAATTGTACCCTAGAAACAAAATGCCACAAGTAGGAGTGACATTTACATGCACATTTAATTGAACACTTGTCGTGCAATGTTAGATCACAAGTCATTTTAAAGGCTAAAGGAGAAAAAACAAGTGAACTTCAAAGACATCTAGCCATAAGCGCAAAGAATGAGGATAGTATCAAGCCAATAAGCACATTCTGCACTACAAAATCAAGACCGATCGAATAAGAACATAAATTGTACCCTAGAAACCGAATCCCACAAGTAGGAGTGACATTTACATGGACATTTAGTCGAACACTTGGCGTGCAATGTTAGATCACAAGTCATTTCATAGGCAAAAGGAGAAAAAACAAGTGAACATTAAAGACATCTAGGCATAAGCGCAAAGAATGAGGAAAGTATCAAGCCAATAAGCACATTCTGCACTACAAAATCAAGACCGATCGAATTAGAACATAAATTCGAACCTAGAAACCGAATGCCACAATTAGGAGTGACACTTACATTGACATTTCATCAAACACTTGGCGTGCAATATTAGATCACAAGTCATTTTAAAGGCAAAAGAAGAAAAAACAAGTGAACTGTAAAGACATCTAGGCATAAGCGCAAAGAATGAGGATAGTATCAAGCCAATAAGCACATTTTGCACCACATAATCAAGACAGATTGAACAAGAACATTTATTCGAACCTAGAAACCGAATGTCACATTTAGGAGTGACATTTAAATGGACATTTACTCGAACACTAGATGTGCAATGTTAGATCATAAGTCAATTTAATGGCAACTGGAAAAAAACATGTGAACTTTAAAGACATCTAGGCATAAAAATAAAGAATGAGGATAGAATCAAGCCAATAACCACATTCTGCACTACAAAATCAAGACCGATCGAATATGAACATAAATTTCAACCTAGAAACTGAATGCCACATTTAGGAGTGACAGTTACATGGACATTTAGTCGAACACTTGGCGTGCAATGTTAGATCAAGAGTCATTTTAATGGCAAAAGTAGAAAAAACAAGTGAACTTTAAAGACATCTAGGCATAAGAATAAAGAATGAAAATAGAGTCAAGCTAAAAAGCACATTCTACACTACAAAATCAAGGCCGATCGAATAAGACCAAATATTCGAACCTAGAAACCCAACGCCATATTTAGGATTGACATTTACATGAACATTTCATCGAATAGTTGGCTTGCAATGTTAGATAACAAGTCATTTTAAAGGCAAAAGGAGAAAAAAAAAGTGATATTTAAAGACATCAAGGCATAAGCTCAAAGAATGACTGCACTACAAAATCAAGACGTATCGAATAAAAGCATAAATTCAAACCTTGAAACCGAATGCCACATTTAGGAGTGACATTTACATCGAAACTTCATTGAACACTTGGCGTGCAATGTTTGATCATAAGTCATTTTAAAGGAAAAAGAAGAAAAAACAAGTGAACTTTAAAAACTTCTAGGTATACGCACAAAGAATCAGGATAGTATCAAGCCAATTAGCACATTATGCACTAAAAAATCCAGACCGATCGAATAAGAACATAAATTGTACCCTAGAAACCGAATCCCAGAAGTAGGAGTGACATTTACATGGACATTTAGTCGAACACTTGGCGTGCAATGTTAGATCACAAGTCATTTTAAAGGCAAAAGGAGAAAAAACAAGTGAACTTCAAAGACATCTAGGCATAAGCGCAAAGAATGAGGATAGTATCAAGCCAATAAGCACATTCTGCACTACAAAATCAAGACCGATCGAAAAAGAACATAAATTGTACCCTAGAAACCAAATGCCACAAGTAGGAGTGACATTTACATGGACATTTAATTGAACACTTGTCGTGCAATGTTAGATCACAAGTCATTTTAAAGGCAAAAGGAGAAAAAACAAGTGAACTTCAAAGACATCTAGGCATAAGAGCAAAGAATGAGGATAGTATCAAGCCAATAAGCACATTCTGCACTACAAAATCAAGACCGATCGAAAAAGAACATAAATTGTACCCTAGAAACCGAATGCCACAAGTAGGAGTGACATTTACATGGACATTTAGTCGAACACTTGGCGTGCAATGTTAGATCACAAGTCATTTCATAGGCAAAAGGAGAAAAAACAAGTGAACATTAAAGACATCTAGGCATAAGCGCAAAGAATGAGGAAAGTATCAAGCCAATAAGCAGATTCTGCACTACAAAATCAAGACCGATCGAAAAAGAAAATAAATTGTACCCTAGAAACCGAATGCCACAAGTAGGAGTGACATTTACATGGACATTTAGTCGAACACTTGTCATGCAATGTTAGATCACAATTCATTTCATAGGCAAAAGGAGAAAAAACAAGTGAACTTTAAAGACATCTAGGCATATGCGCAAAGAATAAGGAAAGTATCAAGCCAATAAGCACATTTTGCACTACAAAATCAAGACCGATCGAATTAGAACATAAATTCGAACCTAGAAACCGAATGCCAAAATTAGGAGTGACATTTACGTCGACATTTCATGTAACACTTAGTGTGCAATGTTAGATCACAAGTCATTTTAAAGTCAAAAGGAGAAAAAACAAGTAAACTTTAAAGACTTCTAGGTATACGCACAAAGAATCAGGATAGTATCAAGCCAATTAGCACATTATGCACTACAAAATCAAGACAGATCGAATACGAACATCAATTCTACCCTAGAAACCGAATGCCAAAATTAGGAGTGACATTTACATCGACATTTCATTTAACACTTAGCGTGCAATGTTAGATCACAACTCATTTTAAAGTCAAAAGGAGAAAAAAAAGTGAACTTTAAAGACATCTAGGTATAAGCATAAAGAATGAGGATAGTATCAAGCCAATAAGCACATTCTACACTACAAAATCAAGACCGATCGAATAAGAACATAAATTGTACCCTAGAAACTGAATGCCACAAGTAGGAATGACATTTACATGGACATTTAATCGAACACTTGTCGTGGAATGTTAGATCACAAGTCATTTTAAAGGCAAAAGGAGAAAAAAAAAGTGAACTTCAAAGACATCTAGGCATAAGCGCAAATAATGAGCATAGTATCAAGCAAATAAGCACGTTCCGCACTCGAAAATCAAGACCGATCGAAAAAGAACATAAATTGTACCCTAGAAACAAAATGCCACAAGTAGGAGTGACATTTACATGCACATTTAATTGAACACTTGTCGTGCAATGTTAGATCACAAGTCATTTTAAAGGCTAAAGGAGAAAAAACAAGTGAACTTCAAAGACATCTAGCCATAAGCGCAAAGAATGAGGATAGTATCAAGCCAATAAGCACATTCTGCACTACAAAATCAAGACCGATCGAATAAGAACATAAATTGTACCCTAGAAACCGAATCCCACAAGTAGGAGTGACATTTACATGGACATTTAGTCGAACACTTGGCGTGCAATGTTAGATCACAAGTCATTTCATAGGCAAAAGGAGAAAAAACAAGTGAACATTAAAGACATCTAGGCATAAGCGCAAAGAATGAGGAAAGTATCAAGCCAATAAGCACATTCTGCACTACAAAATCAAGACCGATCGAATTAGAACATAAATTCGAACCTAGAAACCGAATGCCACAATTAGGAGTGACGCTTACATTGACATTTCATCAAACACTTGGCGTGCAATATTAGATCACAAGTCATTTTAAAGGCAAAAGAAGAAAAAACAACTGAACTGTAAAGACATCTAGGCATAAGCGCAAAGAATGAACTTTAAAGACATCTAGGCATAAGCGCAAAGATTGAGGATAGTATCAAGCCAATAAGCACATTTTGCACCACATAATCAAGACAGATTGAACAAGAACATTTATTCGAACCTAGAAACCGAATGTCACATTTAGGAGTGACATTTAAATGGACATTTACTCGAACACTAGATGTGCAATGTTAGATCATAAGTCAATTTAATGGCAACTGGAAAAAAACATGTGAACTTTAAAGACATCTAGGCATAAAAATAAAGAATGAGGATAGAATCAAGCCAATAACCACATTCTGCACTACAAAATCAAGACCGATCGAATATGAACATAAATTTCAACCTAGAAACTGAATGCCACATTTAGGAGTGACAGTTACATGGACATTTAGTCGAACACTTGGCGTGCAATGTTAGATCAAGAGTCATTTTAATGGCAAAAGTAGAAAAAACAAGTGAACTTTAAAGACATCTAGGCATAAGAATAAAGAATGAAAATAGAGTCGAGCTAAAAAGCACATTCTACACTACAAAATCAAGGCCGATCGAATAAGACCAAATATTCGAACCTAGAAACCCAACGCCATATTTAGGATTGACATTTACATGAACATTTCATCGAATAGTTGGCTTGCAATGTTAGATAACAAGTCATTTTAAAGGCAAAAGGAGAAAAAAAAAGTGATATTTAAAGACATCAAGGCATAAGCTCAAAGAATGACTGCACTACAAAATCAAGACGAATCGAATAAAAGCATAAATTCAAACCTTGAAACCGAATGCCACATTTAGGAGTGACATTTACATCGAAACTTCATTGAACACTTGGCGTGCAATGTTTGATCATAAGTCATTTTAAAGGAAAAAGAAGAAAAAACAAGTGAACTTTAAAAACTTCTAGGTATACGCACAAAGAATCAGGATAGTATCAAGCCAATTAGCACATTATGCACTAAAAAATCCAGACCGATCAAATAAGAACATAAATTGTACCCTAGAAACCGAATCCCACAAGTAGGAGTGACATTTACATGGACATTTAGTCGAACACTTGGCGTGCAATGTTAGATCACAAGTCATTTCATAGGCAAAAGGAGAAAAAACAAGTGAACATTAAAGACATCTAGGCATAAGCGCAAAGAATGAGGATAGTATCAAGCCAATAAGCACATTCTGCACTACAAAATCAAGACCGATCGAAAAAGAACATAAATTGTACCCTAGAAACCAAATGCCACAAGTAGGAGTGACATTTACATGGACATTTAATTGAACACTTGTCGTGCAATGTTAGATCACAAGTCATTTTAAAGGCAAAAGGAGAAAAAACAAGTGAACTTCAAAGACATCTAGGCATAAGAGCAAAGAATGAGGATAGTATCAAGCCAATAAGCACATTCTGCACTACAAAATCAAGACCGATCGAAAAAGAACATAAATTGTACCCTAGAAACCGAATGCCACAAGTAGGAGTGACATTTACATGGACATTTAGTCGAACACTTGGCGTGCAATGTTAGATCACAAGTCATTTCATAGGCAAAAGGAGAAAAAACAAGTGAACATTAAAGACATCTAGGCATAAGCGCAAAGAATGAGGAAAGTATCAAGCCAATAAGCACATTCTGCACTACAAAATCAAGACCGATCGAAAAAGAAAATAAATTGTACCCTAGAAACCGAATGCCACAAGTAGGAGTGACATTTACATGGACATTTAGTCGAACACTTGTCATGCAATGTTAGATCACAATTCATTTCATAGGCAAAAGGAGAAAAACAAGTGAACTTTAAAGACATCTAGGCATATGCGCAAAGAATAAGGAAAGTATCAAGCCAATAAGCACATTTTGCACTACAAAATCAAGACCGATCGAATTAGAACATAAATTCGAACCTAGAAACCGAATGCCAAAATTAGGAGTGACATTTACGTCGACATTTCATGTAACACTTAGTGTGCAATGTTAGATCACAAGTCATTTTAAAGTCAAAAGGAGAAAAAACAAGTAAACTTTAAAGACTTCTAGGTATACGCACAAAGAATCAGGATAGTATCAAGCCAATTAGCACATTATGCACTACAAAATCAAGACAGATCGAATACGAACATCAATTCTACCCTAGAAACCGAATGCCAAAATTAGGAGTGACATTTACATCGACATTTCATTTAACACTTAGCGTGCAATGTTAGATCACAACTCATTTTAAAGTCAAAAGGAGAAAAAAAAGTGAACTTTAACGACATCTAGGTATAAGCATAAAGAATGAGGATAGTATCAAGCCAATAAGCACATTCTACACTACAAAATCAAGACCGATCGAATAAGAACATAAATTGTACCCTAGAAACTGAATGCCACAAGTAGGAATGACATTTACATGGACATTTAATCGAACACTTGTCGTGGAATGTTAGATCACAAGTCATTTTAAAGGCAAAAGGAGAAAAAAAAAGTGAACTTCAAAGACATCTAGGCATAAGCGCAAATAATGAGCATAGTATCAAGCCAATAAGCACGTTCCGCACTAGAAAATCAAGACCGATCGAAAAAGAACATAAATTGTACCCTAGAAACAAAATGCCACAAGTAGGAGTGACATTTACATGCACATTTAATTGAACACTTGTCGTGCAATGTTAGATCACAAGTCATTTTAAAGGCTAAAGGAGAAAAAACAAGTGAACTTCAAAGACATCTAGCCATAAGCGCAAAGAATGAGGATAGTATCAAGCCAATAAGCACATTCTGCACTACAAAATCAAGACCGATCGAATAAGAACATAAATTGTACCCTAGAAACCGAATCCCACAAGTAGGAGTGACATTTACATGGACATTTAGTCGAACACTTGGCGTGCAATGTTAGATCACAAGTCATTTCATAGGCAAAAGGAGAAAAAACAAGTGAACATTAAAGACATCTAGGCATAAGCGCAAAGAATGAGGAAAGTATCAAGCCAATAAGCACATTCTGCACTACAAAATCAAGACCGATCGAAAAAGAAAATAAATTGTACCCTAGAAACCGAATGCCACAAGTAGGAGTGACATTTACATGGACATTTAGTCGAACACTTGTCATGCAATGTTAGATCACAATTCATTTCATAGGCAAAAGGAGAAAAAACAAGTGAACTTTAAAGACATCTAGGCATATGCGCAAAGAATAAGGAAAGTATCAAGCCAATAAGCACATTCTGCACTACAAAATCAAGACCGATTGAACAAGAACATTTATTCGAACCTAGAAACCGAATGTCACATTTAGGAGTGACATTTAAATGGACATTTACTCGAACACTAGATGTGCAATGTTAGATCACAAGTCAATTTAATGGCAAATGGAAAAAAACATGTGAACTTTAAAGACATCTAGGCAGAAAAATAAAGAATGAGGATAGAATCAAGCCAATAACCACATTCTGCACTACAAAATCAAGACCGATCGAATATGAACATAAATTTCATCCTAGAAACTGAATGCCACATTTAGGAGTGACAGTTACATGGACATTTAGTCGAACACTTGGCGTGCAATGTTAGATCAAGAGTCATTTTAATGGCAAAAGTAGAAAAAACAAGTGAACTTCAAAGACATCTAGGCATAATCGCAAAGAATGAGCATAGGATCAAGCCAATAAGCACATTCTGCACTACAAATTCAAGACCGATCGAAAAAGAACATAAATTGTACCCTAGAAACCAAATGCCACAAGTAGGAGTGACATTTACATGGACATTTAATTGAACACTTGTCGTGCAATGTTAGATCACAAGTCATTTTAAAGGCAAAAGGAGAAAAAACAAGTGAACTTCAAAGACATCTAGACATAAGCGCAAAGAGTGAGGATAGTATCAAGCCAATAAGCACATTCTGCACTACAAAATCAAGACCGATCGAAAAAGAACATAAATTGTACCCTAGAAACCGAATGCCACAAGTAGGAGTGACATTTACATGGACATTTAGTCGAACACTTGTCATGCAATGTTAGATCACAATTCATTTCATAGGCAAAAGGAGAAAAAACAAGTGAACTTTAAAGACATCTAGGCATATGCGCAAAGAATAAGGAAAGTATCAAGCCAATAAGCACATTCTGCACTACAAAATCAAGACCGATCGAATTAGAACATAAATTCGAACCTAGAAACCGAATGCCAAAATTAGGAGTGACATTTACGTCGACATTTCATGTAACACTTAGTGTGCAATGTTAGATCACAAGTCATTTTAAAGTCAAAAGGAGAAAAAAAAAAGTAAACTTTAAAGACTTCTAGGTATACGCACAAAGAATCAGGATAGTATCAAGCCAATTAGCACATTATGCACTACAAAATCAAGACAGATCGAATACGAACATCAATTCTACCCTAGAAACCGAATGCCAAAATTAGGAGTGACATTTACATCGACATTTCATTTAACACTTAGCGTGCAATGTTAGATCACAACTCATTTTAAAGTCAAAAGAAGAAAAAAAAGTGAACTTTAAAGACATCTAGGTATATGCATAAAGAATGAGGATAGTATCAAGCCAATAAGCACTTTCTACACTACAAAATCAAGACCGATCGAATAAGAACATAAATTGTACCCTAGAAACTGAATGCCACAAGTAGGAGTGACATTTACATGGACATTTAATTGAACACTTGTCGTGGAATGTTAGATCACAAGTCATTTTAAAGGCAAAAGGAGAAAAAAAAAAGTGAACTTCAAAGACATCTAGGCATAAGCGCAAATAATGAGCATAGTATCAAGCCAATAAGCACGTTCCGCACTACAAAATCAAGACCGATCGAAAAAGAACATAAATTGTACCCTAGAAACCAAATGCCACAAGTAGGAGTGACATTTACATGCACATTTAATTGAACACTTGTCGTGAAATGATAGATCACAAGTCATTTTAAAGGCTAAAGGAGAAAAAACAAGTGAACTTCAAAGACATCTAGGCATAAGCGCAAAGAATGAGGATAGTATCAAGCCAATAAGCACATTCTGCACTACAAAATCAAAATCGATCGAATAAGAACATAAATTGTACCCTAGAAACCGAATCCCACAAGTAGGAGTGACATTTACATGGACATTTAGTGGAACACTTGGCATGCAATGGTAGATCACAAGTCATTTCATAGGCAAAAGGAGAAAAAACAAGTGAACATTAAAGACATCTAGGCATAAGCGCAAAGAATGAGGAAAGTATCAAGCCAATAAGCACATTCTGCACTACAAAATCAAGACTGATCGAATTAGAACATAAATTCGAACCTAAAAACCGAATGCCACAATTAGGAGTGACACTTACATTGACATTTCATCAAACACTTGGCCTGCAATATTAGATCACAAGTCATTTTAAAGGCAAAAGAAGAAAAAACAAGTGAACTTTAAAGACATCTAGGCATAAGCGCAAAGAATGAACTTTAAAGACATCTAGGCATAAGCGCAAAGATTGAGGATAGTATCAAGCCAATAAGCACATTTTGCACCACATAATCAAGACAGATTGAACAAGAACATTTATTCGAACCTAGAAACCGAATGTCACATTTAGGAGTGACATTTAAATGGACATTTACTCGAACACTAGATGTGCAATGTTAGATCACAAGTCAATTTAATGGCAAATGGAAAAAAACATGTGAACTTTAAAGACATCTAGGCATAAAAATAAAGAATGAGGATAGAATCAAGCCAATAACCACATTCTGCACTACAAAATCAGGGCCGATCGAATTAGAACATAAATTAGAACCTAGAAACCGAATGCCACAATTAGGAGTGACACTTACAATGACATTTCATCAAACACTTAGCGTGCAATGTTAGATCAAGAGTCATTTTAATGGCAAAAGTAGAAAAAACAAGTGAACTTTAAAGACATCTAGGCATAAGAATAAAGAATGAAAATAGAGTCAAGCCAAAAAGCACATTCTACACTACAAAATCAAGGCCGATCGAATAAGACCAAATATTCGAACCTAGAAACCGAACGCCATATTTAGGATTGACATTTACATGAACATTTCATCGAATAGTTGGCTTGCAATGTTAGATAACAAGTCATTTTAAAGGCAAAAGGAGAAAAAAAAAGTGATATTTAAAGACATCAAGGCATAAGCTCAAAGAATGACTGCATTACAAAATCAAGACGTATCGAATAAAAGCATAAATTCAAACCTTGAAACCGAATGCCACATTTAGGAGTGACATTTACATCGAAACTTCATTGAACACTTGGCGTGCAATGTTTGATCATAAGTCATTTTAAAGGAAAAAGAAGAAAAAACAAGTGAACTTTAAAGACTTCTAGGTATACGCACAAAGAATCAGGATAGTATCAAGCCAATTAGCACATTATACACTAAAAAATCAAGACAGATCGAATACGAACATCAATTCTATCATAGAAGCCGAATGAAAAAATTCGGAGTGACATTTACATGGACATTTCATTTAACACTTAGCGTGCAATGTTAGATCACAAGTCATTTTAAAGTCAAAAGGAGAAAAAACAAGTGATCTTTAAAGACATCTAGGTATAAGCATAAAGAATGAGGATAGTATCAAGCCAATAAGCACATTCTACACTACAAAATCAAGACCGATCGAGTAAGAACATAAATTGTACCCTAGAAACCGAATGCCACAAGTAGGAGTGACATTTACATGGACATTTAATCGAACACTTGTCGTGGAATGTTAGATCAAAAGTCATTTTAAAGGCAAAAGGAGAAAAAAAAGTGAACTTCAAAGACATCTAGGCATAAGCGCAAAGAATGAGCATAGTATCAAGCCAATAAGCACATTCTGCACTAAAAAATCAAGACCGATCGAAAAAGAACATAAATTGTACCCTAGAAACCAAATGCCACAAGTAGGAGTAACATTTACACGGACATTTAATAGAACACTTATCGTTTAATGTTATATCACAAGTCATTTGAAAGGCAAAAGGAGAAAAAACAAGTGAACTTGAAAGACATCTAGGCATAAGCGCAAAGAATGAGGACAGTATCAAGCCAATAAGCACATTCTACACTACAAAATCAAGACCGATCGAATCAGAACATAAATTGTACCCTAGAAACGGAATGCCACAAGTAGGAGTGACATTTACATGGACATTTAATCGAACACTTGTCGTGGAATGTTAGATCACAAGTCATTTTAAAGGCAAAAGGAGAAAAAAAAAGTGAACTTCAAAGACATCTAGGCATAAGCGCAAAGAATGAGCATAGTATCAAGCCAATAAGCACATTCTGCACTACAAAATCAAGACCGATCGAAAAAGAACATAAATTGTACCCTAGAAACCGAATGCCACAAGTAGGAGTGACATTTACATGGACATTTAATCGAACACTTGTCGTGGAATGTTAGATCACAAGTCATTTTAAAGGCAAAACTAGAAAAAAAAAGTGAACTTCAAAGACATCTAGGCATAAGCGCAAAGAATGAGCATAGTATCAAGCCAATAAGCACATTCTGCACTAAAAAATCAAGACCGATCGAAAAAGAACATAAATTGTACCCTAGAAACCAAATGCCACATGTAGGAGTAACATTTACATGGATATTTAATTGAACACTTATCGTGCAATGTTAGATCACAAGTCATTTTAAAGGCAAAAGGAGAAAAAAAAGTGAACTTCAAAGACATCTAGGCATAAGCGCAAAGAATGAGGATAGTATCAAGCCAATAAGCACATTCTGCACTAAAAAATCAAAACCGATCGAAAAAGAACATAAATTGTACCCTAGAAACCAAATGCCACAAGTAGGAGTAACATTTACATGGACATTTAATAGAACACTTATCGTTTAATGTTATATCACAAGTCATTTCAAAGGCAAAAGGAGAAAAAACAAGTGAACTTCAAAGACATCTAGGCATAAGCGCAAAGAATGAGGACAGTATCAAGCCAATAAGCACATTCTACACTACAAAATCAAGACCGATCGAATCAGAACATAAATTGTACCCTAGAAACCGAATGCCACAAGTAGGAGTGACATTTACATGGACATTTAATCGAACACTTGTCGTGGAATGTTAGATCACAAGTCATTTTAAAGGCAAAAGGAGAAAAAAAAAGGGAACTTCAAAGACATCTAGGCATAAGCGCAAAGAATGAGCATAGTATCAAGCCAATAAGCACATTCTGCACTACAAAATCAAGACCGATCGAAAAAGAACATAAATTGTACCCTAGAAACCGAATGCCACAAGTAGGAGTGACATTTACATGGACATTTAATCGAACACTTGTCATGGAATGTTAGATCACAAGTCATTTTAAAGGCAAAACTAGAAAAAAAAAGTGAACTTCAAAGACATCTAGGCATAAGCGCAAAGAATGAGCATAGTATCAAGCCAATAAGCACATTCTGCACTAAAAAATCAAGACCGATCGAAAAAGAACATAAATTGTACCCTAGAAACCAAATGCCACATGTAGGAGTAACATTTACATGGACATTTAATTGAACACTTATCGTGCAATGTTAGATCACAAGTCATTTTAAAGGCAAAAGGAGAAAAAAAAGTGAACTTTAAAGACATCTAGGCATAAGCGCAAGGATTGAGGATAGTATCAAGCCAATAAGCACATTTTGCACCACATAATCAAGACAGATTGAACAAGAACATTTATTCGAACCTAGAAACCGAATGTCACATTTAGGAGTGACATTTAAATGGACATTTACTCGAACACTAGATGTGCAATGTTAGATCACAAGTCAATTTAATGGCAAATGGAAAAAAACATGTGAACTTTAAAGACATCTAGGCAGAAAAATAAAGAATGAGGATAGAATCAAGCCAATAACCACATTCTGCACTACAAAATCAAGACCGATCGAATATGAACATAAATTTCAACCTAGAAACTGAATGCCACATTTAGGAGTGACAGTTACATGGACATTTAGTCGAACACTTGGCATGCAATGTTAGATCAAGAGTCATTTTAATGGCAAAAGTAGAAAAAACTAGTGAACTTCAAAGACATCTAGGCATAATCGCAAAGAATGAGCATAGGATCAAGCCAATAAGCACATTCTGCACTACAAATTCAAGACTGATCGAAAAAGAACATAAATTGTACCCTAGAAACCAAATGCCACAAGTAGGAGTGACATTTACATGGACATTTAATTGAACACTTGTCGTGCAATGTTAGATCACAAGTCATTTTAAAGGCAAAAGGAGAAAAAAAAGTGAACTTCAAAGACATCTAGGCATAAGCGCAAAGAGTGAGGATAGTATCAAGCCAATAAGCACATTCTGCACTACAAAATCAAGACCGATCGAAAAAGAACATAAATTGTACCCTAGAAACCGAATGCCACAAGTAGGAGTGACATTTACATGGACATTTAGTCGAACACTTGTCATGCAATGTTAGATCACAATTCATTTCATAGGCAAAAGGAGAAAAAACAAGTGAACTTTAAAGACATCTAGGCATATGCGCAAAGAATAAGGAAAGTATCAAGCCAATAAGCACATTCTGCACTACAAAATCAAGACCGATCGAATTAGAACATAAATTCGAACCTAGAAACCGAATGCCAAAATTAGGAGTGACATTTACGTCGACATTTCATGTAACACTTAGTGTGCAATGTTAGATCACAAGTCATTTTAAAGTCAAAAGGAGAAAAAAAAAGTAAACTTTAAAGACTTCTAGGTATACGCACAAAGAATCAGGATAGTATCAAGCCAATTAGCACATTATGCACTACAAAATCAAGACAGATCGAATACGAACATCAATTCTACCCTAGAAACCGAATGCCAAAATTAGGAGTGACATTTACATCGACATTTCATTTAACACTTAGCGTGCAATGTTAGATCACAACTCATTTTAAAGTCAAAAGAAGAAAAAAAAGTGAACTTTAAAGACATCTAGGTATATGCATAAAGAATGAGGATAGTATCAAGCCAATAAGCACTTTCTACACTACAAAATCAAGACCGATCGAATAAGAACATAAATTGTACCCTAGAAACTGAATGCCACAAGTAGGAGTGACATTTACATGGACATTTAATTGAACACTTGTCGTGGAATGTTAGATCACAAGTCATTTTAAAGGCAAAAGGAGAAAAAAAAAAAGTGAACTTCAAAGACATCTAGGCATAAGCGCAAATAATGAGCATAGTATCAAGCCAATAAGCACGTTCCGCACTACAAAATCAAGACCGATCGAAAAAGAACATAAATTGTACCCTAGAAACCAAATGCCACAAGTAGGAGTGACATTTACATGCACATTTAATTGAACACTTGTCGTGAAATGATAGATCACAAGTCATTTTAAAGGCTAAAGGAGAAAAAACAATTGAACTTCAAAGACATCTAGGCATAAGCGCAAAGAATGAGGATAGTATCAAGCCAATAAGCACATTCTGCACTACAAAATCAAAACCGATCGAATAAGAACATAAATTGTACCCTAGAAACCGAATCCCACAAGTAGGAGTGACATTTACATGGACATTTAGTGGAACACTTGGCGTGCAATGTTAGATCACAAGTCATTTCATAGGCAAAAGGAGAAAAAACAAGTGAACATTAAAGACATCTAGGCATAAGCGCAAAGAATGAGGAAAGTATCAAGCCAATAAGCACATTCTGCACTACAAAATCAAGACTGATCGAATTAGAACATAAATTCAAACCTAAAAACCGAATGCCACTATTAGGAGTGACACTTACATTGACATTTCATCAAACACTTGGCCTGCAATATTAGATCACAAGTCATTTTAAAGGCAAAAGAAGAAAAAACAAGTGAACTTTAAAGACATCTAGGCATAAGCGCAAAGAATGAAGTTTAAAGACATCTAGGCATAAGCGCAAAGATTGAGGATAGTATCAAGCCAATAAGCACATTTTGCACCACATAATCAAGACAGATTGAACAAGAACATTTATTCGAACCTAGAAACCGAATGTCACATTTAGGAGTGACATTTAAATGGACATTTACTAGAACACTAGATGTGCAATGTTAGATCACAAGTCAATTTAATGGCAAATGGAAAAAAACATGTGAACTTTAAAGACATCTAGGCATAAAAATAAAGATTGAGGATAGAATCAAGCCAATAACCACATTCTGCACTACAAAATCAGGGCCGATCGAATTAGAACATAAATTAGAACCTAGAAACCGAATGCCACAATTAGGAGTGACACTTACAATGACATTTCATCAAACACTTAGCGTGCAATGTTAGATCAAGAGTCATTTTAATGGCAAAAGTAGAAAAAACAAGTGAACTTTAAAGACATCTAGGCATAAGAATAAAGAATGAAAATAGAGTCAAGCCAAAAAGCACATTCTACACTACAAAATCAAGGCCGATCGAATAAGACCAAATATTCGAACCTAGAAACCGAACGCCATATTTAGGATTGACATTTACATGAACATTTCATCGAATAGTTGGCTTGCAATGTTAGATAACAAGTCATTTTAAAGGCAAAAGGAGAAAAAAAAAGTGATATTTAAAGACATCAAGGCATAAGCTCAAAGAATGACTGCATTACAAAATCAAGACGTATCGAATAAAAGCATAAATTCAAACCTTGAAACCGAATGCCACATTTAGGAGTGACATTTACATCGAAACTTCATTGAACACTTGGCGTGCAATGTTTGATCATAAGTCATTTTAAAGGAAAAAGAAGAAAAAACAAGTGAACTTTAAAGACTTCTAGGTATACGCACAAAGAATCAGGATAGTATCAAGCCAATTAGCACATTATACACTAAAAAATCAAGACAGATCGAATACGAACATCAATTCTATCATAGAAACCGAATGAAAAAATTCGGAGTGACATTTACATGGACATTTCATTTAACACTTAGCGTGCAATGTTAGATCACAAGTCATTTTAAAGTCAAAAGGAGAAAAAACAAGTGATCTTTAAAGACATCTAGGTATAAGCATAAAGAATGAGGATAGTATCAAGCCAATAAGCACATTCTACACTACAAAATCAAGACCGATCGAGTAAGAACATAAATTGTACCCTAGAAACCGAATGCCACAAGTAGGAGTGACATTTACATGGACATTTAATCGAACACTTGTCGTGGAATGTTAGATCAAAAGTCATTTTAAAGGCAAAAGGAGAAAAAAAAGTGAACTTCAAAGACATCTAGGCATAAGCGCAAAGAATGAGCATAGTATCAAGCCAATAAGCACATTCTGCACTAAAAAATCAAGACCGATCGAAAAAGAACATAAATTGTACCCTAGAAACCAAATGCCACAAGTAGGAGTAACATTTACACGGACATTTAATAGAACACTTATCGTTTAATGTTATATCACAAGTCATTTCAAAGGCAAAAGGAGAAAAAACAAGTGAACTTGAAAGACATCTAGGCATAAGCGCAAAGAATGAGGACAGTATCAAGCCAATAAGCACATTCTACACTACAAAATCAAGACCGATCGAATCAGAACATAAATTGTACCCTAGAAACGGAATGCCACAAGTAGGAGTGACATTTACATGGACATTTAATCGAACACTTGTCGTGGAATGTTAGATCACAAGTCATTTTAAAGGCAAAAGGAGAAAAAAAAAGTGAACTTCAAAGACATCTAGGCATAAGCGCAAAGAATGAGCATAGTATCAAGCCAATAAGCACATTCTGCACTACAAAATCAAGACCGATCGAAAAAGAACATAAATTGTACCCTAGAAACCGAATGCCACAAGTAGGAGTGACATTTACATGGACATTTAATCGAACACTTGTCGTGGAATGTTAGATCACAAGTCATTTTAAAGGCAAAACTAGAAAAAAAAAGTGAACTTCAAAGACATCTAGGCATAAGCGCAAAGAATGAGCATAGTATCAAGCCAATAAGCACATTCTGCACTAAAAAATCAAGACCGATCGAAAAAGAACATAAATTGTACCCTAGAAACCAAATGCCACATGTAGGAGTAACATTTACATGGATATTTAATTGAACACTTATCGTGCAATGTTAGATCACAAGTCATTTTAAAGGCAAAAGGAGAAAAAAAAGTGAACTTCAAAGACATCTAGGCATAAGCGCAAAGAATGAGGATAGTATCAAGCCAATAAGCACATTCTGCACTAAAAAATCAAGACCGATCGAAAAAGAACATAAATTGTACCCTAGAAACCAAATGCCACAAGTAGGAGTAACATTTACATGGACATTTAATAGAACACTTATCGTTTAATGTTATATCACAAGTCATTTCAAAGGCAAAAGGAGAAAAAACAAGTGAACTTCAAAGACATCTAGGCATAAGCGCAAAGAATGAGGACAGTATCAAGCCAATAAGCACATTCTACACTACAAAATCAAGACCGATCGAATCAGAACATAAATTGTACCCTAGAAACCGAATGCCACAAGTAGGAGTGACATTTACATGGACATTTAATCGAACACTTGTCGTGGAATGTTAGATCACAAGTCATTTTAAAGGCAAAAGGAGAAAAAAAAAGGGAACTTCAAAGACATCTAGGCATAAGCGCAAAGAATGAGCATAGTATCAAGCCAATAAGCACATTCTGCACTACAAAATCAAGACCGATCGAAAAAGAACATAAATTGTACCCTAGAAACCGAATGCCACAAGTAGGAGTGACATTTACATGGACATTTAATCGAACACTTGTCATGGAATGTTAGATCACAAGTCATTTTAAAGGCAAAACTAGAAAAAAAAAGTGAACTTCAAAGACATCTAGGCATAAGCGCAAAGAATGAGCATAGTATCAAGCCAATAAGCACATTCTGCACTAAAAAATCAAGACCAATCGAAAAAGAACATAAATTGTACCCTAGAAACCAAATGCCACATGTAGGAGTAACATTTACATGGACATTTAATTGAACACTTATCGTGCAATGTTAGATCACAAGTCATTTTAAAGGCAAAAGGAGAAAAAAAAGTGAACTTTAAAGACATCTAGGCATAAGCGCAAGGATTGAGGATAGTATCAAGCCAATAAGCACATTTTGCACCACATAATCAAGACAGATTGAACAAGAACATTTATTCGAACCTAGAAACCGAATGTCACATTTAGGAGTGACATTTAAATGGACATTTACTCGAACACTAGATGTGCAATGTTAGATCACAAGTCAATTTAATGGCAAATGGAAAAAAACATGTGAACTTTAAAGACATCTAGGCAGAAAAATAAAGAATGAGGATAGAATCAAGCCAATAACCACATTCTGCACTACAAAATCAAGACCGATCGAATATGAACATAAATTTCAACCTAGAAACTGAATGCCACATTTAGGAGTGACAGTTACATGGACATTTAGTCGAACACTTGGCATGCAATGTTAGATCAAGAGTCATTTTAATGGCAAAAGTAGAAAAAACAAGTGAACTTCAAAGACATCTAGGCATAATCGCAAAGAATGAGCATAGGATCAAGCCAATAAGCACATTCTGCACTACAAATTCAAGACTGATCGAAAAAGAACATAAATTGTACCCTAGAAACCAAATGCCACAAGTAGGAGTGACATTTACATGGACATTTAATTGAACACTTGTCGTGCAATGTTAGATCACAAGTCATTTTAAAGGCAAAAGGAGAAAAAACAAGTGAACTTCAAAGACATCTAGGCATAAGCGCAAAGAGTGAGGATAGTATCAAGCCAATAAGCACATTCTGCACTACAAAATCAAGACCGATCGAAAAAGAACATAAATTGTACCCTAGAAACCGAATGCCACAAGTAGGAGTGACATTTACATGGACATTTAGTCGAACACTTGTCATGCAATGTTAGATCACAATTCATTTCATAGGCAAAAGGAGAAAAAACAAGTGAACTTTAAAGACATCTAGGCATATGCGCAAAGAATAAGGAAAGTATCAAGCCAATAAGCACATTCTGCACTACAAAATCAAGACCGATCGAATTAGAACATAAATTCGAACCTAGAAACCGAATGCCAAAATTAGGAGTGACATTTACGTCGACATTTCATGTAACACTTAGTGTGCAATGTTAGATCACAAGTCATTTTAAAGTCAAAAGGAGAAAAAAAAAGTAAACTTTAAAGACTTCTAGGTATACGCACAAAGAATCAGGATAGTATCAAGCCAATTAGCACATTATGCACTACAAAATCAAGACAGATCGAATACGAACATCAATTCTACCCTAGAAACCGAATGCCAAAATTAGGAGTGACATTTACATCGACATTTCATTTAACACTTAGCGTGCAATGTTAGATCACAACTCATTTTAAAGTCAAAAGAAGAAAAAAAAGTGAACTTTAAAGACATCTAGGTATATGCATAAAGAATGAGGATAGTATCAAGCCAATAAGCACTTTCTACACTACAAAATCAAGACCGATCGAATAAGAACATAAATTGTACCCTAGAAACTGAATGCCACAAGTAGGAGTGACATTTACATGGACATTTAATTGAACACTTGTCGTGGAATGTTAGATCACAAGTCATTTTAAAGGCAAAAGGAGAAAAAAAAAAGTGAACTTCAAAGACATCTAGGCATAAGCGCAAATAATGAGCATAGTATCAAGCCAATAAGCACGTTCCGCACTACAAAATCAAGACCGATCGAAAAAGAACATAAATTGTACCCTAGAAACCAAATGCCACAAGTAGGAGTGACATTTACATGCACATTTAATTGAACACTTGTCGTGAAATGATAGATCACAAGTCATTTTAAAGGCTAAAGGAGAAAAAACAATTGAACTTCAAAGACATCTAGGCATAAGCGCAAAGAATGAGGATAGTATCAAGCCAATAAGCACATTCTGCACTACAAAAACAAAACCGATCGAATAAGAACATAAATTGTACCCTAGAAACCGAATCCCACAAGTAGGAGTGACATTTACATGGACATTTAGTGGAACACTTGGCGTGCAATGTTAGATCACAAGTCATTTCATAGGCAAAAGGAGAAAAAACAAGTGAACATTAAAGACATCTAGGCATAAGCGCAAAGAATGAGGAAAGTATCAAGCCAATAAGCACATTCTGCACTACAAAATCAAGACTGATCGAATTAGAACATAAATTCAAACCTAAAAACCGAATGCCACTATTAGGAGTGACACTTACATTGACATTTCATCAAACACTTGGCCTGCAATATTAGATCACAAGTCATTTTAAAGGCAAAAGAAGAAAAAACAAGTGAACTTTAAAGACATCTAGGCATAAGCGCAAAGAATGAAGTTTAAAGACATCTAGGCATAAGCGCAAAGATTGAGGATAGTATCAAGCCAATAAGCACATTTTGCACCACATAATCAAGACAGATTGAACAAGAACATTTATTCGAACCTAGAAACCGAATGTCACATTTAGGAGTGACATTTAAATGGACATTTACTAGAACACTAGATGTGCAATGTTAGATCACAAGTCAATTTAATGGCAAATGGAAAAAAACATGTGAACTTTAAAGACATCTAGGCATAAAAATAAAGAATGAGGATAGAATCAAGCCAATAACCACATTCTGCACTACAAAATCAGGGCCGATCGAATTAGAACATAAATTAGAACCTAGAAACCGAATGCCACAATTAGGAGTGACACTTACAATGACATTTCATCAAACACTTAGCGTGCAATGTTAGATCAAGAGTCATTTTAATGGCAAAAGTAGAAAAAACAAGTGAACTTTAAAGACATCTAGGCATAAGAATAAAGAATGAAAATAGAGTCAAGCCAAAAAGCACATTCTACACTACAAAATCAAGGCCGATCGAATAAGACCAAATATTCGAACCTAGAAACCGAACGCCATATTTAGGATTGACATTTACATGAACATTTCATCGAATAGTTGGCTTGCAATGTTAGATAACAAGTCATTTTAAAGGCAAAAGGAGAAAAAAAAAGTGATATTTAAAGACATCAAGGCATAAGCTCAAAGAATGACTGCATTACAAAATCAAGACGTATCGAATAAAAGCATAAATTCAAACCTTGAAACCGAATGCCACATTTAGGAGTGACATTTACATCGAAACTTCATTGAACACTTGGCGTGCAATGTTTGATCATAAGTCATTTTAAAGGAAAAAGAAGAAAAAACAAGTGAACTTTAAAGACTTCTAGGTATACGCACAAAGAATCAGGATAGTATCAAGCCAATTAGCACATTATACACTAAAAAATCAAGACAGATCGAATACGAACATCAATTCTATCATAGAAACCGAATGACAAAATTCGGAGTGACATTTACATGGACATTTCATTTAACACTTAGCGTGCAATGTTAGATCACAAGTCATTTTAAAGTCAAAAGGAGAAAAAACAAGTAAACTTTAAAGACATCTAGGTATAAGCATAAAGAATGAGGATAGTATCAAGCCAATAAGCACATTCTACACTACAAAATCAAGACCGATCGAGTAAGAACATAAATTGTACCCTAGAAACCGAATGCCACAAGTAGGAGTGACATTTACATGGACATTTAATCGAACACTTGTCGTGGAATGTTAGATCAAAAGTCATTTTAAAGGCAAAAGGAGAAAAAAAAGTGAACTTCAAAGACATCTAGGCATAAGCGCAAAGAATGAGCATAGTATCAAGCCAATAAGCACATTCTGCACTAAAAAATCAAGACCGATCGAAAAAGAACATAAATTGTACCCTAGAAACCAAATGCCACAAGTAGGAGTAACATTTACATGGACATTTAATAGAACACTTATCGTTTAATGTTATATCACAAGTCATTTCAAAGGCAAAAGGAGAAAAAACAAGTGAACTTCAAAGACATCTAGGCATAAGCGCAAAGAATGAGGACAGTATCAAGCCAATAAGCACATTCTACACTACAAAATCAAGACCGATCGAATCAGAACATAAATTGTACCCTAGAAACCGAATGCCACAAGTAGGAGTGACATTTACATGGACATTTAATCGAACACTTGTCGTGGAATGTTAGATCACAAGTCATTTTAAAGGCAAAAGGAGAAAAAAAAAGTGAACTTCAAAGACATCTAGGCATAAGCGCAAAGAATGAGCATAGTATCAAGCCAATAAGCACATTCTGCACTACAAAATCAAGACCGATCGAAAAAGAACATAAATTGTACCCTAGAAACCGAATGCCACAAGTAGGAGTGACATTTACATGGACATTTAATCGAACACTTGTCGTGGAATGTTAGATCACAAGTCATTTTAAAGGCAAAACTAGAAAAAAAAAGTGAACTTCAAAGACATCTAGGCATAAGCGCAAAGAATGAGCATAGTATCAAGCCAATAAGCACATTCTGCACTAAAAAATCAAGACCGATCGAAAAAGAACATAAATTGTACCCTAGAAACCAAATGCCACATGTAGGAGTAACATTTACATGGACATTTAATTGAACACTTATCGTGCAATGTTAGATCACAAGTCATTTTAAAGGCAAAAGGAGAAAAAAAAGTGAACTTCAAAGACATCTAGGCATAAGCGCAAAGAATGAGGATAGTATCAAGCCAATAAGCACATTCTACACTACAAAATCAAGACCGATCGAATAAGAACATAAATTGTACCCTAGAAACCGAATGCCACAAGTAGGAGTGACATTTACATCGACATTTAATCGAACACTTGTCGTGGAATGTTAGATCACAAGTCATTTTAAAGGCAAAACTAGAAAAAAAAAGTGAACTTCAAAGACATCTAGGCATAAGCGCAAAGAATGAGCATAGTATCAAGCCAATAAGCACATTCTGCACTACGAAATCAAGACCGATCGAAAAAGAACATAAATTGTACACTAGAAACCAAATGCCAAAAGTAGGCGTAACATTTACATGGACATTTAATTGAACACTTATCGTGCAATGTTATATCACAAGTCATTTTAAAGGCAAAAGGAGAAAAAACAAGTGAACTTCAAAGACATCTAGGCATAAGCGCAAAGAATGAGGATAGTATCAAGCCAATAAGCACATTCTACACTACAAAATCAAGACCGATCGAATAAGAACATAAATTGTACCCTAGAAACTGAATGCCACAAGTAGGAGTGACATTTACATGGACATTTAATAGAACACTTATCGTTTAATGTTATATCACAAGTCATTTCAAAGGCAAAAGGAGAAAAAACAAGTGAACTTCAAAGACATCTAGGTATAAGCGCAAAGAATGAGGACAGTATCAAGCCAATAAGCACATTCTACACTACAAAATCAAGACCGATCGAATCAGAACATAAATTGTACCCTAGAAACCGAATGCCACAAGTAGGAGTGACATTTACATGGACATTTAATCGAACACTTGTCGTGGAATGTTAGATCACAAGTCATTTTAAAGGCAAAAGGAGAAAAAAAAAGTGAACTTCAAAGACATCTAGGCATAAGCGCAAAGAATGAGCATAGTATCAAGCCAATAAGCACATTCTGCACTACAAAATCAAGACCGATCGAAAAAGAACATAAATTGTACCCTAGAAACCGAATGCCACAAGTAGGAGTGACATTTACATGGACATTTAATCGAACACTTGTCGTGGAATGTTAGATCACAAGTCATTTTAAAGGCAAAACTAGAAAAAAAAAGTGAACTTCAAAGACATCTAGGCATAAGCGCAAAGAATGAGCATAGTATCAAGCCAATAAGCACATTCTGCACTAAAAAATCAAGACCGATCGAAAAAGAACATAAATTGTACCCTAGAAACCAAATGCCACATGTAGGAGTAACATTTACATGGACATTTAATTGAACACTTATCGTGCAATGTTAGATCACAAGTCATTTTAAAGGCAAAAGGAGAAAAAAAAGTGAACTTCAAAGACATCTAGGCATAAGCGCAAAGAATGAGGATAGTATCAAGCCAATAAGCACATTCTACACTACAAAATCAAGACCGATCGAATAAGAACATAAATTGTACCCTAGAAACCGAATGCCACAAGTAGGAGTGACATTTACATCGACATTTAATCGAACACTTGTCGTGGAATGTTAGATCACAAGTCATTTTAAAGGCAAAACTAGAAAAAAAAAGTGAACTTCAAAGACATCTAGGCATAAGCGCAAAGAATGAGCATAGTATCAAGCCAATAAGCACATTCTGCACTACGAAATCAAGACCGATCGAAAAAGAACATAAATTGTACACTAGAAACCAAATGCCAAAAGTAGGCGTAACATTTACATGGACATTTAATTGAACACTTATCGTGCAATGTTATATCACAAGTCATTTTAAAGGCAAAAGGAGAAAAAACAAGTGAACTTCAAAGACATCTAGGCATAAGCGCAAAGAATGAGGATAGTATCAAGCCAATAAGCACATTCTACACTACAAAATCAAGACCGATCGAATAAGAACATAAATTGTACCCTAGAAACTGAATGCCACAAGTAGGAGTGACATTTACATGGACATTTAATCGAACACTTGTCGTGAAATGTTAGATCACAAGTCATTTTAAAGGCAAAAGGAGAAAAAAAAAAGTGAACTTCAAAGACATCTAGGCATAAGCGCAAAGAATGAGCATAGTATCAAGCCAATAAGCACATTCTGCACTACAAAATCAAGACCGATCGAAAAAGAACATAAATTGTACCCTAGAATCCAAATGCTACAAGTAGGAGTGACATTTACATGGACATTTAATCGAACACTTGTCGTGGAATGTTAGATCACAAGTCATTTTAAAGGCAAAAGGAGAAAAAACAAGTGAACTTCAAAGACATCTAGGCTTAAGCGCAAAGAATGAGGATAGTATCAAGCCAATAAGCACATTCTACACTACAAAATCAAGACCGATCGAATAAGAACATATATTGTACCCTAGAAACCGAATGCCACAAGTAGGAGTGACATTTACATGGACATTTAGTCGAACACTTGGCGTGCAATGTTAGATCACAAGTCATTTCATAGGCAAAATGAGAAAAAGCAAGTGAACATGAAAGACATCTAGGCATAAGCGCAAAGAATGAGGATAGTATCAAGCCAATAAGCACATTCTGCACTACAAAATCAGGGCCGATCGAATTAGAACAAAAATTAGAACCTAGAAACCGAATGCCACAATTAGGAGTGACACTTACAATGACATTTCATCAAACACTTGGCGTGCAATGTTAGATCACAAGTCATTTTAAAGGCAAAAGGATAAAAAACAAGTTAACATTAAAGACATCTAGGCATAAGCGCAAAGAATGAGGAAAGTATCAAGCCAATAAGCACATTCTGCACTACAAAATCAAGACCGATCGAATTAGAACATAAATTCGAACCTAAAAACCGAATGCCACAATTAGGAGTGACACTTACATTGATATTTCATCAAACACTTGTCGTGGAATGTTAGATCACAAGTCATTTTAAAGGCAAAAGGAGAAAAAACAAGTGAACTTTAAAGACTTCTGGGCTTAAGCGCAAAGAATGAGGATAGTATCAAACCAATAAGCACATTCTACACTACAAAATCAAGACCGATCGAATAAGAACATATATTGTACCCTAGAAACCGAATGCCACAAGTAGGAGTGACATTTACATGGACATTTAGTCGAACACTTGGCGTGCAATGTTAGATCACAAGTCATTTCATAGGCAAAATGAGAAAAAGCAAGTGAACATGAAAGACATCTAGGCATAAGCGCAAAGAATGAGGATAGTATCAAGACAATAAGCACATTCTGCACTACAAAATCAGGGCCGATCGAATCAGAACATAAATTAGAACCTAGAAACCGAATGCCACAAGTAGGAGTGACACTTACAATGACATTTCATCAAACACTTGGCGTGCAATGTTAGATCACAAGTCATTTTAAAGGCAAAAGGATAAAAAACAAGTTAACATTAAAGACATCTAGGCATAAGCGCAAAGAATGAGCATAGTATCAAGCCAATAAGCACATTCTGCACTAAAAAATCAAGACCGATCGAAAAAGAACATAAATTGTACCCTAGAAACCAAATGCCACAATTAGGAGTAACATTTACATTGACATTTCATCAAACACTTGGCGTGCAATATTAGATCACAAGTCATTTTAAAGACAAAAGAAGAAAAAACAAGTGAACTTTAAAGACTTCTGGGTATACGCACAAAGAATCAGGATAGTATCAAGCCAATAAGCATATTCTACACTACAAAATCAAGACCGATCGAATAAGAACATAAATTGTACCCTAGAAACCGAATGCCACAAGTAGGAGTGACATTTACATGGACATTTAATCGAACACTTGTCGTGGAATGTTAGATCACAAGTCATTTTAAAGGCAAAAGGAGAAAAAACAAGTGAACTTCAAAGACATCTAGGCATAAGCGCAAAGAATGAGCATAGTATCAAGCCAATAAGCACATTCTGCACTACAAAATCAAGACCGATCGAAAAAGAACATAAATTGTACCCTAGAAACCGAATGCCACAAGTAGGAGTGACATTTACATGGACATTTAATCGAACACTTGTCGTGGAATGTTAGATCACAAGTCATTTTAAAGGCAAAACTAGAAAAAAAAAGTGAACTTCAAAGACATCTAGGCATAAGCGCAAAGAATGAGCATAGTATCAAGCCAATAAGCACATTCTGCACTAAAAAATCAAGACCGATCGAAAAAGAACATAAATTGTACCCTAGAAACCAAATGCCACATGTAGGAGTAACATTTACATGGACATTTAATTGAACACTTATCGTGCAATGTTAGATCACAAGTCATTTTAAAGGCAAAAGGAGAAAAAAAAGTGAACTTCAAAGACATCTAGGCATAAGCGCAAAGAATGAGGATAGTATCAAGCCAATAAGCACATTCTACACTACAAAATCAAGACCGATCGAATAAGAACATAAATTGTACCCTAGAAACCGAATGCCACAAGTAGGAGTGACATTTACATGGACATTTAATCGAACACTTGTCGTGGAATGTTAGATCACAAGTCATTTTAAAGGCAAAACTAGAAAAAAAAAGTGAACTTCAAAGACATCTAGGCATAAGCGCAAAGAATGAGCATAGTATCAAGCCAATAAGCACATTCTGCACTACGAAATCAAGACCGATCGAAAAAGAACATAAATTGTACACTAGAAACCAAATGCCAAAAGTAGGCGTAACATTTACATGGACATTTAATTGAACACTTATCGTGCAATGTTATATCATAAGTCATTTTAAAGGCAAAAGGAGAAAAAACAAGTGAACTTCAAAGACATCTAGGCATAAGCGCAAAGAATGAGGATAGTATCAAGCCAATAAGCACATTCTACACTACAAAATCAAGACCGATCGAATAAGAACATAAATTGTATCCTAGAAACTGAATGCCACAAGTAGGAGTGACATTTACATGGACATTTAATCGAACACTTGTCGTGGAATGTTAGATCACAAGTCATTTTAAAGGCAAAAGGAGAAAAAAAAAAGTGAACTTCAAAGACATCTAGTCATAAGCGCAAAGAATGAGCATAGTATCAAGCCAATAAGCACATTCTGCACTACAAAATCAAGACCGATCGAAAAAGAACATAAATTGTACCCTAGAAACCAAATGCTACAAGTAGGAGTGACATTTACATGGACATTTAATCGAACACTTGTCGTGGAATGTTAGATCACAAGTCATTTTAAAGGCAAAAGGAGAAAAAACAAGTGAACTTCAAAGACATCTAGGCATAAGCGCAAAGAATGAGGATAGTATCAAGCCAATAAGCACATTCTACACTACAAAATCAAGACCGATCGAATAAGAATATAAATTGTACCCTAGAAACCGAATGCCACAAGTAGGAGTGACATTTACATGGACATTTAGTCGAACACTTGGCGTGCAATGTTAGATCACAAGTCATTTCATAGGCAAAAGGAGAAAAAGCAAGTGAACATTAAAGACATCTAGGCATAAGCGCAAAGAATGAGGATAGTATCAAGCCAATAAGCACATTCTGCACTACAAAATCAGGGCCGATCGAATTAGAACATAAATTAGAACCTAGAAACCGAATGCCACAATTAGGAGTGACACTTACAATGACATTTCATCAAACACTTGGCGTGCAATGTTAGATCACAAGTCATTTTAAAGGCAAAAGGATAAAAAACAAGTGAACATTAAAGACATCTAGGCATAAGCGCAAAGAATGAGGAAAGTATCAAGCCAATAAGCACATTCTGCACTACAAAATCAAGACCGATCGAATTAGAACAAAAATTAGAACCTAGAAACCGAATGCCACAATTAGGAGTGACACTTACATTGACATTTCATCAAACACTTGGTGTGCAATGTTAGATCACAAGTCATTTTAAAGGCAAAAGAAGAAAAAACAAGTGAACTTTAAAGACTTCTAGGTATACGCACAAAGAATCAGGATAGTATCAAGCCAATTAGCACATTATGCACTACAAAATCAAGACAGATCGAATACGAACATCAATTCTACCCTAGAAACCGAATGACAAAATTAGGAGTGACATTTACATGGACATTTCATTTAACAATTAGGGTGCAATATTAGATCACAAGTCATTTTAAAGTCAAAAGGAGAAAAAACAAGTGAACTTTAAAGATATCTAGGTATAAGCATAAAGAATGAGGATAGTATCAAGCCAATAAGCATATTCTACACTACAAAATCAAGACCGATCGAATAAGGACATAAATTGTACCCTAGAAACCGAATGCCACAAGTAGGAGTGACATTTACATGGACATTTAATCGAACACTTGTCGTTGAATGTTAGATCACAAGTCATTTTAAAGGCAAAAGGAGAAAAAAAAGTGAACTTCAAAGACATCTAGGCATAAGCGCAAAGAATGAGCATAGTATCAAGCCAATAAGCACATTTTGCACTAAAAAATCAAGCCGATCGAAAAAGAACATAAATTGTACCCTAGAAACCAAATGTCACAAGTAGGAGTAACATTTACATGGACATTTAATTGAACACTTATCGTGCAATGTTAGATCACAAGTCATTTTAAAGGCAAAAGGAGAAAAAAAAGTGAACTTCAAAGACATCTAGGCATAAGCGCAAAGAATGAGGATAGTATCAAGCCAATAAGCACATTCTACACTACAAAATCAAGACCGATCGAATAAGAACATAAATTGTACCCTAGAAACCGAATGCCACAAGTAGGAGTGACATTTACATGGACATTTAATCGAACACTTGTCGTGGAATGTTAGATCACAAGTCATTTTGAAGGCAAAACTAGAAAAAAAAAGTGAACTTCAAAGACATCTAGGCATAAGCGCAAAGAATGAGCATAGTATCAAGCCAATAAGCGCATTCTGCACTACGAAATCAAGACCGATCGAAAAAGAACATAAATTGTACACTAGAAACCAAATGCCACAAGTAGGCGTAACATTTACATGGACATTTAATTGAACACTTATCGTGCAATGTTATATCACAAGTCATTTTAAAGGCAAAAGGAGAAAAAACAAGTGAACTTCAAAGACATCTAGGCATAAGCGCAAAGAATGAGGATAGTATCAAGCCAATAAGCACATTCTACACTACAAAATCAAGACCGATCGAATAAGAACATAAATTGTACCCTAGAAACTGAATGCCACAAGTAGGAGTGACATTTACATGGACATTTAATCGAACACTTGTCGTGAAATGTTAGATCACAAGTCATTTTAAAGGCAAAAGGAGAAAAAAAAAGTGAACTTCAAAGACATCTAGGCATAAGCGCAAAGAATGAGCATAGTATCAAGCCAATAAGCACATTCTGCACTACAAAATCAAGACCGATTGAAAAAGAACATAAATTGTACCCTAGAATCCAAATGCTACAAGTAGGAGTGACATTTACATGGACATTTAATCGAACACTTGTCGTGGAATGTTAGATCACAAGTCATTTTAAAGGCAAAAGGAGAAAAAACAAGTGAACTTCAAAGACATCTAGGCTTAAGCGCAAAGAATGAGGATAGTATCAAGCCAATAAGCACATTCTACACTACAAAATCAAGACCGATCGAATAAGAACATAAATTGTACCCTAGAAACCGAATGCCACAAGTAGGAGTGACATTTACATGGACATTTAATCGAACACTTGTCGTGAAATGTTAGATCACAAGTCATTTTAAAGGCAAAAGGAGAAAAAAAAAGTGAACTTCAAAGACATCTAGGCATAAGCGCAAAGAATGAGCATAGTATCAAACCAATAAGCACATTCTGCACTACAAAATCTAGACCGATCGAATAAGAACATAAATTGTACCCTAGAAACCGAATGCCACAAGTAGGAGTGACATTTACATGGACATTTAATCGAACACTTGTCGTGGAATGTTAGATCACAAGTCATTTTAAAGGCAAAACTAGAAAAAAAAAGTGAACTTCAAAGACATCTAGGCATAAGCGCAAAGAATGAGCATAGTATCAAGCCAATAAGCACATTCTGCACTAAAAAATCAAGACCGATCGAAAAAGAACATAAATTGTACCCTAGAATCCAAATGCTACAAGTAGGAGTGACATTTACATGGACATTTAATCGAACACTTGTCGTGGAATGTTAGATCACAAGTCATTTTAAAGGCAAAAGGAGAAAAAACAAGTGAACTTCAAAGACATCTAGGCTTAAGCGCAAAGAATGAGGATAGTATCAAGCCAATAAGCACATTCTACACTACAAAATCAAGACCGATCGAATAAGAACATAAATTGTACCCTAGAAACCAAATGCTACAAGTAGGAGTGACATTTACATGGACATTTAATCGAACACTTGTCGTGGAATGTTAGATCACAAGTCATTTTAAAGGCAAAAGGAGAAAAAACAAGTGAACTTCAAAGACATCTAGGCATAAGCGCAAAGAATGAGGATAGTATCAAGCCAATAAGCACATTCTACACTACAAAATCAAGACCGATCGAATAAGAATATAAATTGTACCCTAGAAACCGAATGCCACAAGTAGGAGTGACATTTACATGGACATTTAGTCGAACACTTGGCGTGCAATGTTAGATCACAAGTCATTTCATAGGCAAAAGGAGAAAAAGCAAGTGAACATTAAAGACATCTAGGCATAAGCGCAAAGAATGAGGATAGTATCAAGCCAATAAGCACATTCTGCACTACAAAATCAGGGCCGATCGAATTAGAACATAAATTAGAACCTAGAAACCGAATGCCACAATTAGGAGTGACACTTACAATGACATTTCATCAAACACTTGGCGTGTAATGTTAGATCACAAGTCATTTTAAAGGCAAAAGGATAAAAAACAAGTGAACATTAAAGACATCTAGGCATAAGCGCAAAGAATGAGGAAAGTATCAAGCCAATAAGCACATTCTGCACTACAAAATCAAGACCGATCGAATTAGAACAAAAATTAGAACCTAGAAACCGAATGCCACAATTAGGAGTGACACTTACATTGACATTTCATCAAACACTTGGTGTGCAATGTTAGATCACAAGTCATTTTAAAGGCAAAAGAAGAAAAAACAAGTGAACTTTAAAGACTTCTAGGTATACGCACAAAGAATCAGGATAGTATCAAGCCAATTAGCACATTATGCACTACAAAATCAAGACAGATCGAATACGAACATCAATTCTACCCTAGAAACCGAATGACAAAATTAGGAGTGACATTTACATGGACATTTCATTTAACAATTAGGGTGCAATATTAGATCACAAGTCATTTTAAAGTCAAAAGGAGAAAAAACAAGTGAACTTTAAAGATATCTAGGTATAAGCATAAAGAATGAGGATAGTATCAAGCCAATAAGCATATTCTACACTACAAAATCAAGACCGATCGAATAAGGACATAAATTGTACCCTAGAAACCGAATGCCACAAGTAGGAGTGACATTTACATGGACATTTAATCGAACACTTGTCGTTGAATGTTAGATCACAAGTCATTTTAAAGGCAAAAGGAGAAAAAAAAGTGAACTTCAAAGACATCTAGGCATAAGCGCAAAGAATGAGCATAGTATCAAGCCAATAAGCACATTTTGCACTAAAAAATCAAGCCGATCGAAAAAGAACATAAATTGTACCCTAGAAACCAAATGCCACAAGTAGGAGTAACATTTACATGGACATTTAATTGAACACTTATCGTGCAATGTTAGATCACAAGTCATTTTAAAGGCAAAAGGAGAAAAAAAAGTGAACTTCAAAGACATCTAGGCATAAGCGCAAAGAATGAGGATAGTATCAAGCCAATAAGCACATTCTACACTACAAAATCAAGACCGATCGAATAAGAACATAAATTGTACCCTAGAAACCGAATGCCACAAGTAGGAGTGACATTTACATGGACATTTAATCGAACACTTGTCGTGGAATGTTAGATCACAAGTCATTTTGAAGGCAAAACTAGAAAAAAAAAGTGAACTTCAAAGACATCTAGGCATAAGCGCAAAGAATGAGCATAGTATCAAGCCAATAAGCGCATTCTGCACTACAAAATCAAGACCGATCGAAAAAGAACATAAATTGTACACTAGAAACCAAATGCCACAAGTAGGCGTAACATTTACATGGACATTTAATTGAACACTTATCGTGCAATGTTATATCACAAGTCATTTTAAAGGCAAAAGGAGAAAAAACAAGTGAACTTCAAAGACATCTAGGCATAAGCGCAAAGAATGAGGATAGTATCAAGCCAATAAGCACATTCTACACTACAAAATCAAGACCGATCGAATAAGAACATAAATTGTACCCTAGAAACTGAATGCCACAAGTAGGAGTGACATTTACATGGACATTTAATCGAACACTTGTCGTGAAATGTTAGATCACAAGTCATTTTAAAGGCAAAAGGAGAAAAAAAAAGTGAACTTCAAAGACATCTAGGCATAAGCGCAAAGAATGAGCATAGTATCAAGCCAATAAGCACATTCTGCACTACAAAATCAAGACCGATTGAAAAAGAACATAAATTGTACCCTAGAATCCAAATGCTACAAGTAGGAGTGACATTTACATGGACATTTAATCGAACACTTGTCGTGGAATGTTAGATCACAAGTCATTTTAAAGGCAAAAGGAGAAAAAACAAGTGAACTTCAAAGACATCTAGGCTTAAGCGCAAAGAATGAGGATAGTATCAAGCCAATAAGCACATTCTACACTACAAAATCAAGACCGATCGAATAAGAACATAAATTGTACCCTAGAAACCGAATGCCACAAGTAGGAGTGACATTTACATGGACATTTAATCGAACACTTGTCGTGAAATGTTAGATCACAAGTCATTTTAAAGGCAAAAGGAGAAAAAAAAAGTGAACTTCAAAGACATCTAGGCATAAGCGCAAAGAATGAGCATAGTATCAAACCAATAAGCACATTCTGCACTACAAAATCTAGACCGATCGAATAAGAACATAAATTGTACCCTAGAAACCGAATGCCACAAGTAGGAGTGACATTTACATGGACATTTAATCGAACACTTGTCGTGGAATGTTAGATCACAAGTCATTTTAAAGGCAAAACTAGAAAAAAAAAGTGAACTTCAAAGACATCTAGGCATAAGCGCAAAGAATGAGCATAGTATCAAGCCAATAAGCACATTTTGCACTAAAAAATCAAGACCGATCGAAAAGAACATAAATTGTACCCTAGAAATCAAATGCCACATGTAGGAGTAACATTTACATGGACATTTAATTGAACACTTATCGTGCAATGTTAGATCACAAGTCATTTTAAAGGCAAAAGGAGAAAAAAAAGTGAACTTCAAAGACATCTAGGCATAAGCGCAAAGAATGAGGATAGTATCAAGCCAATAAGCACATTCTACACTACAAAATCAAGACCGATCGAATAAGAACATAAATTGTACCCTAGAAACCGAATGCCACAAGTAGGAGTGACATTTACATGGACATTTAATCGAACACTTGTCGTGGAATGTTAGATCACAAGTCATTTTAAAGGCAAAACTAGAAAAAAAAAGTGAACTTCAAAGACATCTAGGCATAAGCGCAAAGAATGAGCATAGTATCAAGCCAATAAGCACATTCTGCACTACGAAATCAAGACCGATCGAAAAAGAACATAAATTGTACACTAGAAACCAAATGCCACAAGTAGGCGTAACATTTACATGGACATTTAATTGAACACTTATCGTGCAATGTTATATCACAAGTCATTTTAAAGGCAAAAGGAGAAAAAACAAGTGAACTTCAAAGACATCTAGGCATAAGCGCAAAGAATGAGGATAGTATCAAGCCAATAAGCACATTCTACACTACAAAATCAAGACCGATCGAATAAGAACATAAATTGTATCCTAGAAACTGAATGCCACAAGTAGGAGTGACATTTACATGGACATTTAATCGAACACTTGTCGTGAAATGTTAGATCACAAGTCATTTTAAAGGCAAAAGGAGAAAAAAAAAGTGAACTTCAAAGACATCTAGGCATAAGCGCAAAGAATGAGCATAGTATCAAGCCAATTAGTACATTCTGCACTACAAAATCAAGACCGATCGAAAAAGAACATAAATTGTACCCTAGAATCCAAATGCTACAAGTAGGAGTGACATTTACATGGACATTTAATCGAACACTTGTCGTGGAATGTTAGATCACAAGTCATTTTAAAGGCAAAAGGAGAAAAAACAAGTGAACTTCAAAGACATCTAGGCTTAAGCGCAAAGAATGAGGATAGTATCAAGCCAATAAGCACATTCTACACTACAAAATCAAGACCGATCGAATAAGAACATAAATTGTACCCTAGAAACCGAATGCCACAAGTAGGAGTGACATTTACATGGACATTTAGTCGAACACTTGGCGTGCAATGTTAGATCACAAGTCATTTCATAGGCAAAATGAGAAAAAGCAAGTGAACATTAAAGACATCTAGGCATAAGCGCAAAGAATGAGGATAGTATCAAGCCAATAAGCACATTCTGCACTACAAAATCAGGGCCGATCGAATTAGAACAAAAATTAGAACCTAGAAACCGAATGCCACAATTAGGAGTGACACTTACAATGACATTTCATCAAACACTTGGTGTGCAATGTTAGATCACAAGTCATTTTAAAGGCAAAAGGATAAAAAACAAGTGAACATTAAAGACATCTAGGCATAAGCGCAAAGAATGAGGAAAGTATCAAGCCAATAAGCACATTCTGCACTACAAAATCAAGACCGATCGAATTAGAACATAAATTCGAACCTAAAAACCGAATTCCACAATTAGGAGTGACACTTACATTGACATTTCATCAAACACTTGGCGTGCAATATTAGATCACAAGTCATTTTAAAGGCAAAAGAAGAAAAAACAAGTGAACTTTAAAGACTTCTGGGTATACGCACAAAGAATCAGGATAGTATCAAGCCAATTAGCACATTATGCACTACAAAATCAAGACAGATCGAATACGAACATCAATTCTACCCTAGAAACCGAATGACAAAATTAGGAGTGACATTTACATTGACATTTCATTTAACAATTAGCGTGCAATGTTAGATCACAAGTCATTTTAAAGTCAAAAGGAGACAAAACAAGTGAACTTTAAAGACATCTAGGTATAAGCATAAAGAATGAGGATAGTATCAAGCCAATAAGCATATTCTACACCACAAAATCAAGACCGATCGAATAAGAACATAAATTGTACCCTAGAAACCAAATGCCACAAGTAGGAGTGACATTTACATGGACATTTAATTGAACACTTATCGTTTAATGTTATATCACAAGTCATTTTAAAGGCAAAAGTAGAAAAAACAAGTGAACTTCAAAGACATCT
The DNA here is from genome assembly GCA_964016875.1 of Fallopia convolvulus. Lineage (NCBI taxonomy): Eukaryota > Viridiplantae > Streptophyta > Magnoliopsida > Caryophyllales > Polygonaceae > Fallopia > Fallopia convolvulus. Next base: position 42,520,778 of record OZ024720.1, read on the forward strand.
AGGCATAAGCGCAAAGAATGAGCATAGGATCAAGCCAATAAGCACATTCTGCACTACAAAATCAAGACCGATCGAAAAAGAACATAAATTGTACAGTAGAAACCAAATGCCACAAGTAGGAGTAACATTTACATGGACATTTAATTGAACACTTATCGTGCAATGTTATATCATAAGTCATTTTAAAGGCAAAAGGAGAAAAAACAAGTGAACTTCAAAGACATCTAGGCATAAGCGCAAAGAATGAGGATAGTATCAAGCCAATAAGCACATTCTACACTACAAAATCAAGACCGATCGAATAAGAACATAAATTGTACCCTAGAAACTGAATGCCACAAGTAGGAATGACATTTACATGGACATTTAATCGAACACTTGTCGTGGAATGTTAGATCACAAGTCATTTTAAAGGCAAAAGGAGAAAAAAAAAGTGAACTTCAAAGACATCTAGGCATAAGCGCAAAGAATGAGCATAGTATCAAGCCAATAAGCACATTCTGCACAACAAAATCAAGACCGATCGAAAAAGAACATAAATTGTACCCTAGAAACCAAATGCTACAAGTAGGAGTGACATTTACATGGACATTTAATCGAACACTTGTCGTGGAATGTTAGATCACAAGTCATTTTAAAGGCAAAAGGAGAAAAAACAAGTGAACTTCAAAGACATCTAGGCATAAGCGCAAAGAATGAGGATAATATCAAGCCAATAAGCACATTCTACACTACAAAGTCAAGACCGATCGAATAAGAACATAAATTGTACCCTAGAAACCAAATGCCACAAGTAGGAGTGACATTTACATGGACATTTAGTCGAACACTTGGCGTGCAATGTTAGATCACAAGTCATTTCATAGGCAAAAGGAGAAAAAGCAAGTGAACATTAAAGACATCTAGGCATAAGCGCAAAGAATGAGGATAGTATCAAGCCAATAAGCACATTCTGCACTACAAAATCAGGGCCGATCGAATTAGAACATAAATTAGAACCTAGAAACCGAATGCCACAATTAGGAGTGACACTTACAATGACATTTCATCAAACACTTGGCGTGCAATGTTAGATCACAAGTCATTTTAAAGGCAAAAGGATAAAAAACAAGTGAACATTAAAGACATCTAGGCATAAGCGCAAAGAATGAGGAAAGTATCAAGCCAATAAGCACATTCTGCACTACAAAATCAAGACCGATCGAATTAGAACATAAATTCGAACCTAAAAACCGAATGCCACAATTAGGAGTGACACTTACATTGACATTTCATCAAACACTTGGCGTGCAATATTAGATCACAAGTCATTTTAAAGGCAAAAGAAGAAAAAACAAGTGAACTTTAAAGACTTCTGGGTATACGCACAAAGAATCAGGATAGTATCAAGCCAATTAGCACATTATGCACTACAAAATCAAGACAGATCGAATACGAACATCAATTCTACCCTAGAAACCGAATGACAAAATTAGGAGTGACATTTACATGGACATTTGATTTAACAATTAGCGTGCAATGTTAGATCACAAGTCATTTTAAAGTCAAATGGAGAAAAAACAAGTGAACTTTAAAGATATCTAGGTATAAGCATAAAGAATGAGGATAGTATCAAGCCAATAAACATATTCTACACTACAAAATCAAGACCGATCGAATAAGGACATAAATTGTACCCTAGAAACCGAATGCCACAAGTAGGAGTGACATTTACATGGACATTTAATCGAACACTTGTCGTGGAATGTTAGATCACAAGTCATTTTAAAGGCAAAAGGAGAAAAAAAAGTGAACTTCAAAGACATCTAGGCATAAGCGCAAAGAATGAGCATAGTATCAAGCCAATAAGCACATTTTGCACTAAAAAATCAAGACCGATCGAAAAAGAACATAAATTGTACCCTAGAAACCAAATGCCACAAGTAGAAGTAACATTTACATGGACATTTAATTGAACACTTATCGTGCAGTGTTAGATCACAAGTCATTTTAAAGGCAAACGGAGAAAAAAAAGTGAACTTCAAAGACATCTAGGCATAAGCGCAAAGAATGAGGATAGTATCAAGCCAATAAGCACATTCTACACTACAAAATCAAGACCGATCGAATAAGAACATAAATTGTACCCTAGAAACCGAATGCCACAAGTAGGAGTGACATTTACATGGACATTTAATCGAACACTTGTCGTGGAATGTTAGATCACAAGTCATTTTAAAGGCAAAACTAGAAAAAAAAAGTGAACTTCAAAGACATCTAGGCATAAGCGCAAAGAATGAGCATAGTATCAAGCCAATAAGCACATTCTGCACTACAAAATCTAGACCGATCGAAAAAGAACATAAATTGTACACTAGAAACCAAATGCCACAAGTAGGAGTAACATTTACATGGACATTTAATTGAACACTTATCGTGCAATGTTATATCACAAGTCATTTTAAAGGCAAAAGGAGAAAAAACAAGTGAACTTCAAAGACATCTAGGCATAAGCGCAAAGAATGAGGATAGTATCAAGCCAATAAGCACATTCTACACTACAAAATCAAGACCGATCGAATAAGAACATAAATTGTACCCTAGAAACTGAATGCCACAAGTAGGAGTGACATTTACATGGACATTTAATCGAACACTTGTCGTGAAATGTTAGATCACAAGTCATTTTAAAGGCAAAAGGAGAAAAAAAAAGTGAACTTCAAAGACATCTAGGCATAAGCGCAAAGAATGAGCATAGTATCAAGCCAATAAGCACATTCTGCACTACAAAATCAAGACCGATCGAAAAAGAACATAAATTGTACCCTAGAATCCAAATGCTACAAGTAGGAGTGACATTTACATGGACATTTAATCGAACACTTGTCGTGGAATGTTAGATCACAAGTCATTTTAAAGGCAAAAGGAGAAAAAACAAGTGAACTTCAAAGACATCTAGGCTTAAGCGCAAAGAATGAGGATAGTATCAAGCCAATAAGCACATTCTACACTACAAAATCAAGACCGATCGAATAAGAACATAAATTGTACCCTAGAAACCGAATGCCACAAGTAGGAGTGACATTTACATGGACATTTAATCGAACACTTGTCGTGAAATGTTAGATCACAAGTCATTTTAAAGGCAAAAGGAGAAAAAAAAAGTGAACTTCAAAGACATCTAGGCATAAGCGCAAAGAATGAGCATAGTATCAAGCCAATAAGCACATTCTACACTACAAAATCAAGACCGATCGAATAAGAACATAAATTGTACCCTAGAAACCGAATGCCACAAGTAGGAGTGACATTTACATGGACATTTAATCGAACACTTGTCGTGGAATGTTAGATCACAAGTCATTTTAAAGGCAAAACTAGAAAAAAAAAAGTGAACTTCAAAGACATCTAGGCATAAGCGCAAAGAACGAGCATAGTATCAAGCCATTAAGCACATTTTGCACTAAAAAATCAAGACCGATCGAAAAAGAACATAAATTGTACCCTAGAAACCAAATGCCACATGTAGGAGTAACATTTACATGGACATTTAATTGAACACTTATCGTGCAATGTTAGATCACAAGTCATTTTAAAGGCAAAAGGAGAAAAAAAAGTGAACTTCAAAGACATCTAGGCATAAGCGCAAAGAATGAGGATAGTATCAAGCCAATAAGCACATTCTACACTACAAAATCAAGACCGATCGAATAAGAACATAAATTGTACCCTAGAAACCGAATGCCACAAGTAGGAGTGACATTTACATGGACATTTAATCGAACACTTGTCGTGGAATGTTAGATCACAAGTCATTTTAAAGGCAAAACTAGAAAAAAAAAGTGAACTTCAAAGACATCTAGGCATAAGCGCAAAGAATGAGCATAGTATCAAGCCAATAAGCACATTCTGCACTACAAAATCAAGACCGATCGAATTAGAACATAAATTCGAACCTAAAAACCGAATGCCACAATTAGGAGTGACACTTACATTGACATTTCATCAAACACTTGGCGTGCAATATTAGATCACAAGTCATTTTAAAGGCAAAAGAAGAAAAAACAAGTGAACTTTAAAGACTTCTGGGTATACGCACAAAGAATCAGGATAGTATCAAGCCATTTAGCACATTATGCACTACAAAATCAAGACAGATCGAATACGAACATCAATTCTACCCTAGAAACCGAAAGACAAAATTAGGAGTGACATTTACATGGACATTTCATTTAACAATTAGCGTGCAATGTTAGATCACAAGTCATTTTAAAGTCAAAAGGAGAAAAAACAAGTGAACTTTAAAGACATCTAGGTATAAGCATAAAGAATGAGGATAGTATCAAGCCAATAAGCATATTCTACACTACAAAATCAAGACCGATCGAATAAGAACATAAATTGTACCCTAGAAACCGAATGCCACAAGTAGGAGTGACATTTACATGGACATTTAATCGAACACTTGTCGTGGAATGTTAGATCACAAGTCATTTTAAAGGCAAAAGGAGAAAAAAAAGTGAACTTCAAAGACATTTAGGCATAAGCGCAAAGAATGAGCATAGTATCAAGCCAATAAGCGCATTTTGCACTACAAAATCGAGACCGATCGAAAAAGAACATAAATTGTACCCTAGAAACCAAATGCCACAAGTAGAAGTAACATTTACATGGACATTTAATTGAACACTTATCGTGCAGTGTTAGATCACAAGTCATTTTAAAGGCAAACGGAGAAAAAAAAGTGAACTTCAAAGACATCTAGGCATAAGCGCAAAGAATGAGGATAGTATCAAGCCAATAAGCACATTCTACACTAAAAAATCAAGACCGATCGAATAAGAACATAAATTGTACCCTAGAAACCGAATGCCACAAGTAGGAGTGACATTTACATGGACATTTAATCGAACACTTGTCGTGGAATGTTAGATCACAAGTCATTTTAAAGGCAAAACTAGAAAAAAAAAGTGAACTTCAAAGACATCTAGGCATAAGCGCAAAGAATGAGCATAGTATCAAGCCAATAAGCACATTCTGCACTACAAAATCTAGACCGATCGAAAAAGAACATAAATTGTACACTAGAAACCAAATGCCACAAGTAGGAGTAACATTTACATGGACATTTAATTGAACACTTATCGTGCAATGTTATATCACAAGTCATTTTAAAGGCAAAAGGAGAAAAAACAAGTGAACTTCAAAGACATCTAGGCATAAGCGCAAAGAATGAGGATAGTATCAAGCCAATAAGCACATTCTACACTACAAAATCAAGACCGATCGAATAAGAACATAAATTGTACCCTAGAAACTGAATGCCACAAGTAGGAGTGACATTTACATGGACATTTAATCGAACACTTGTCGTGGAATGTTAGATCACAAGTCATTTTAAAGGCAAAAGGAGAAAAAAAAAGTGAACTTCAAAGACATCTAGGCATAAGCGTAAAGAATGAGCATAGTATCAAGCCAATAACCACATTCTGCACTACAAAATCAAGACCGATCGAAAAAGAACATAAATTGTACCTTAGAAACCAAATGCCACAAGTAGGAGTAACATATACATGGACATTTAATTGAACACTTATCGTACAATGTTAGATCACAAGTCATTTTAAAGGCAAAAGGAGAAAAAACAAGTGAACTTCAAAGACATCTAGGCATAAGCGCAAAGAATGAGGATAGTATCAAGCCAATAAGCACATTCTGCACTATAAAAGCAAGACCGATCGAATTAGAACTTAAATTCGAACCTAAAAACCGAATGCCACAATTAGGAGTGACACTTACATTGACATTTCATCAAACACTTGGCGTGCAATATTAGATCACAAGTCATTTTAAAGGCAAAAGAAGAAAAAACAAGTGAACTTTAAAGACTTCTAGGTATACGCACAAAGAATCAGGATAGTATCAAGCCAATAAGCATATTCTGCACTACAAAATCAGGGCCGGTCGAATTAGAACATAAATTAGAACCTAGAAACCGAATGCCACAATTAGGAGTGACACTTACAATGACATTTCATCAAACACTTGCCGTGCAATGTTAGATCACAAGTCATTTTAAAGGCAAAAGGAGAAAAAACAAGTGAACTTCAAAGACATCTAGGCTTAAGCGCAAAGAATGAGGATAGTATCAAGCCAATAAGCACATTCTACACTACAAAATCAAGACCGATCGAATAAGAACATAAATTGTACCCTAGAAACCGAATGCCACAAGTAGGAGTGACATTTACATGGACATTTAATCGAACACTTGTCGTGAAATGTTAGATCACAAGTCATTTTAAAGGCAAAAGGAGAAAAAAAAAGTGAACTTCAAAGACATCTAGGCATAAGCGCAAAGAATGAGCATAGTATCAAGCCAATAAGCACATTCTACACTACAAAATCAAGACCGATCGAATAAGAACATAAATTGTACCCTAGAAACCGAATGCCACAAGTAGGAGTGACATTTACATGGACATTTAATCGAACACTTGTCGTGGAATGTTAGATCACAAGTCATTTTAAAGGCAAAACTAGAAAAAAAAAAGTGAACTTCAAAGACATCTAGGCATAAGCGCAAAGAACGAGCATAGTATCAAGCCATTAAGCACATTTTGCACTAAAAAATCAAGACCGATCGAAAAAGAACATAAATTGTACCCTAGAAACCAAATGCCACATGTAGGAGTAACATTTACATGGACATTTAATTGAACACTTATCGTGCAATGTTAGATCACAAGTCATTTTAAAGGCAAAAGGAGAAAAAAAAGTGAACTTCAAAGACATCTAGGCATAAGCGCAAAGAATGAGGATAGTATCAAGCCAATAAGCACATTCTACACTACAAAATCAAGACCGATCGAATAAGAACATAAATTGTACCCTAGAAACCGAATGCCACAAGTAGGAGTGACATTTACATGGACATTTAATCGAACACTTGTCGTGGAATGTTAGATCACAAGTCATTTTAAAGGCAAAACTAGAAAAAAAAAGTGAACTTCAAAGACATCTAGGCATAAGCGCAAAGAATGAGCATAGTATCAAGCCAATAAGCACATTCTGCACTACAAAATCAAGACCGATCGAATTAGAACATAAATTCGAACCTAAAAACCGAATGCCACAATTAGGAGTGACACTTACATTGACATTTCATCAAACACTTGGCGTGCAATATTAGATCACAAGTCATTTTAAAGGCAAAAGAAGAAAAAACAAGTGAACTTTAAAGACTTCTGGGTATACGCACAAAGAATCAGGATAGTATCAAGCCATTTAGCACATTATGCACTACAAAATCAAGACAGATCGAATACGAACATCAATTCTACCCTAGAAACCGAAAGACAAAATTAGGAGTGACATTTACATGGACATTTCATTTAACAATTAGCGTGCAATGTTAGATCACAAGTCATTTTAAAGTCAAAAGGAGAAAAAACAAGTGAACTTTAAAGACATCTAGGTATAAGCATAAAGAATGAGGATAGTATCAAGCCAATAAGCATATTCTACACTACAAAATCAAGACCGATCGAATAAGAACATAAATTGTACCCTAGAAACCGAATGCCACAAGTAGGAGTGACATTTACATGGACATTTAATCGAACACTTGTCGTGGAATGTTAGATCACAAGTCATTTTAAAGGCAAAAGGAGAAAAAAAAGTGAACTTCAAAGACATTTAGGCATAAGCGCAAAGAATGAGCATAGTATCAAGCCAATAAGCGCATTTTGCACTACAAAATCGAGACCGATCGAAAAAGAACATAAATTGTACCCTAGAAACCAAATGCCACAAGTAGAAGTAACATTTACATGGACATTTAATTGAACACTTATCGTGCAGTGTTAGATCACAAGTCATTTTAAAGGCAAACGGAGAAAAAAAAGTGAACTTCAAAGACATCTAGGCATAAGCGCAAAGAATGAGGATAGTATCAAGCCAATAAGCACATTCTACACTACAAAATCAAGACCGATCGAATAAGAACATAAATTGTACCCTAGAAACCGAATGCCACAAGTAGGAGTGACATTTACATGGACATTTAATCGAACACTTGTCGTGGAATGTTAGATCACAAGTCATTTTAAAGGCAAAACTAGAAAAAAAAAGTGAACTTCAAAGACATCTAGGCATAAGCGCAAAGAATGAGCATAGTATCAAGCCAATAAGCACATTCTGCACTACAAAATCTAGACCGATCGAAAAAGAACATAAATTGTACACTAGAAACCAAATGCCACAAGTAGGAGTAACATTTACATGGACATTTAATTGAACACTTATCGTGCAATGTTATATCACAAGTCATTTTAAAGGCAAAAGGAGAAAAAACAAGTGAACTTCAAAGACATCTAGGCATAAGCGCAAAGAATGAGGATAGTATCAAGCCAATAAGCACATTCTACACTACAAAATCAAGACCGATCGAATAAGAACATAAATTGTACCCTAGAAACTGAATGCCACAAGTAGGAGTGACATTTACATGGACATTTAATCGAACACTTGTCGTGGAATGTTAGATCACAAGTCATTTTAAAGGCAAAAGGAGAAAAAAAAAGTGAACTTCAAAGACATCTAGGCATAAGCGTAAAGAATGAGCATAGTATCAAGCCAATAACCACATTCTGCACTACAAAATCAAGACCGATCGAAAAAGAACATAAATTGTACCTTAGAAACCAAATGCCACAAGTAGGAGTAACATATACATGGACATTTAATTGAACACTTATCGTACAATGTTAGATCACAAGTCATTTTAAAGGCAAAAGGAGAAAAAACAAGTGAACTTCAAAGACATCTAGGCATAAGCGCAAAGAATGAGGATAGTATCAAGCCAATAAGCACATTCTGCACTATAAAAGCAAGACCGATCGAATTAGAACTTAAATTCGAACCTAAAAACCGAATGCCACAATTAGGAGTGACACTTACATTGACATTTCATCAAACACTTGGCGTGCAATATTAGATCACAAGTCATTTTAAAGGCAAAAGAAGAAAAAACAAGTGAACTTTAAAGACTTCTAGGTATACGCACAAAGAATCAGGATAGTATCAAGCCAATAAGCATATTCTGCACTACAAAATCAGGGCCGGTCGAATTAGAACATAAATTAGAACCTAGAAACCGAATGCCACAATTAGGAGTGACACTTACAATGACATTTCATCAAACACTTGCCGTGCAATGTTAGATCACAAGTCATTTTAAAGGCAAAAGGAGAAAAAACAAGTGAACATTAAAGACATCTAGGCATAAGTGCAAAGAATGAGGAAAGTATAAAGCCAATAAGCACATTCTGCACTACAAAATAAAGACCGATCGAATTAGAACTTAAATTCGAACCTAAAAACCCAATGCCACAATTAGGAGTGACACTTACATTGACATTTCATCAAACACTTGGCGTGCAATATTAGATCACAAGTCATTTTATAGGCAAAAGGAGAAAAAACAAGTAAACTTTAAAGACTTCTAGGTATACGCACAAAGAATCAGGATAGTATCAAGCCAATTAGCACATTATGCACTACAAAATCAAGACAGATCGAATACGAACATCAATTCTACCCTAGAAACCGAATGACAAAATTAGGAGTGACATTTACATGGACATTTCATTTAACACTTAGCGTGCAATGTTAGATCACAAGTCATTTTAAAGTCAAAAGGAGAAAAAACAAGTGAACTTTAAAGACATCTAGGTATAAGCATAAAGAATGAGGATAGTATCAAGCCAATAAGCATATTCTACACTACAAAATCAAGACCGATCGAATAAGAACATAAATTGTACCCTAGAAACCGAATGCCACAAGTAGGAGTGACATTTACATGGACATTTAATCGAACACTTGTCGTGGAATGTTAGATCACAAGTCATTTTAAAGGCAAAAGGAGAAAAAAAAAGTGAACTTCAAAGACATCTAGGCATAAGCGCAAAGAATGAGCATAGTATCAAGCCAATAAGCACATTCTGCACTACAAAATCAAGACCGATCGAAAAAGAACATAAATTGTACCCTAGAAACCAAATGTCACAAGTAGGAGTAACATTTACATGGACATTTAATTGAACACTTATCGTGCAATGTTAGATCACAAGTCATTTTAAAGGCAAAAGGAGAAAAAACAAGTGAACTTCAAAGACATCTAGGCATAAGCGCAAAGACTGAGGATAGTATCAAGCCAATAAGCATATTCTACACTACAAAATCAAGACCGATCGATTAAGAACATAAATTGTACCCTAGAAACCGAATGCCACAAGTAGGAGTAACATATACATGGAAATTTAATTGAACACTTATCGTACAATGTTAGATCCCAAGTCATTTTAAAGGCAAAAGGAGAAAAAACAAGTGAACTTCAAAGAGATCTAGGCATAAGCGCAAAGAATGAGGATAGTATCAAGCCAATAAGCACATTCTGCACTACAAAATCAAGACCGATCGAATAAGAACATAAATTGTACCCTAGAAACCGAATGCCACAAGTAGGAGTGACATTTACATGGACATTTAGTCGAACACTTGGCGTGCAATGTTAGATCACAAGTCATATCATAGGCAAAAGGAGAAAAAACAAGTGAACATTAAAGACATCTAGGCATAAGCGCAAAGAATGAGGATAGTATCAAGCCAATAAGCACATTCTGCACTACAAAATCAGGGCCGATCGAATTAGAACATAAATTTACCCTAGAAACCAAATGTCACAAGTAGGAGTAACATTTACATGGACATTTAATTGAACACTTATCGTGCAATGTTAGATCACAAGTCATTTTAAAGGCAAAAGGAGAAAAAACAAGTGAACTTCAAAGACATCTAGGCATAAGCGCAAAGAATGAGGATAGTATCAAGCCAATAAGCACATTCTACACTACAAAATCAAGACCGATCGAATAAGAACATAAATTGTACCCTAGAAACCGAATGCCACAAGTAGGAGTGACATTTACATGGACATTTAGTCGAACACTTGGCGTGCAATGTTAGATCACAAGTCATTTCATAGGCAAAAGGAGAAAAAACAAGTGAACATTAAAGACATCTAGGCATAAGCGCAAAGAATGAGGATAGTATCAAGCCAATAAGCACATTCTGCACTACAAAATCAGGGCCGATCGAATTAGAACATAAATTAGAACCTAGAAACCGAATGCCACAATTAGGAGTGACACTTACAATGACATTTCATCAAACACTTGGCGTGCAATGTTAGATCACAAGTCATTTTAAAGGCAAAAGGATAAAAAACAAGTGAACATTAAAGACATCTAGGCATAAGCGCAAAGAATGAGGAAAGTATCAAGCCAATAAGCACATTCTGCACTACAAAATCAAGACCGATCGAATTAGAACTTAAATTCGAACCTAAAAACCGAATGCCACAATTAGGAGTGACACTTACATTGACATTTCATCAAACACTTGGCGTGCAATATTAGATCACAAGTCATTTTAAAGGCAAAAGAAGAAAAAACAAGTGAACTTTAAAGACTTCTAGGTATACGCACAAAGAATCAGGATAGTATCAAGCCAATTAGCACATTATGCACTACAAAATCAAGACAGATCGAATACGAACATCAATTCTACCCTAGAAACCGAATGACAAAATTAGGAGTGACATTTACATGGACATTTCATTTAACACTTAGCGTGCAATGTTAGATCACAAGTCATTTTACAGTCAAAAGTAGAAAAACAAGTGAACTTTAAAGACATTTAGGTATAAGCATAAAGAATGAGGATAGTATCAAGCCAATAAGCATATTCTACACTACAAAATCAAGACCGATCGAATAAGAACATAAATTCGAACCTAGAAACTGAATGCCACAATTAGGAGTGACACTTACATTGACAGTTCATCAAACACTTGGCGTGCAATATTAGATCTCAAGTCATTTTAAACGCAAAAGAAGAAAAAACAAGTGAACTTTAAAGACATCTAGGCATAAGCGCAAAGAATGAACTTTAAAGACATCTAGGCATAAGCGCAAAGATTGAGGATAGTATCAAGCCAATAAGCACATTTTGCACCACATAATCAAGACAGATTGAACAAGAACATTTATTCGAACCTAGAAACCGAATGTCACATTTAGGAGTGACATTTAAATGGACATTTACTCGAACACTAGATGTGCAATGTTAGATCACAAGTCAATTTAATGGAAAAAGGAAAAAAAAACATGTGAACTTTAAAGACATCTAGGCATAAAAATAAAGAATGAGGATAGAATCAAGCCAATAACCACATTCTGCACTACAAAATCAAGACCGACCGAATATGAACATAAATTTCAACCTAGAAACTGAATGCCACATTTAGGAGTGACAATTACATGGACATTTAGTCGAACACTTGGCGTGCAATGTTAGATCAAGAGTCATTTTAATGGCAAAAGTAGAAAAAACAAGTGAACTTTAAAGACATCTAGGCATAAGAATAAAGAATGAAAATAGAGTCAAGCCAAAAAGCACATTCTACACTACAAAATCAAGGACGATCGAATAAGACCATATATTCGAACCTAGAAACCGAATGCCATATTTAGGATTGACATTTACATGAACATTTCATCGAATAGTTGGCTTGCAATGTTATATACCAAGTCATTTTAAAGGCAAAAGAAGAAGAAAAAAAGTGATATTTAAAGACATCAAGGCATAAGCTCAAAGAATGACTGCATTACAAAATCAAGACGTATCGAACAAAAGCATAAATTCAAACCTTGAAACCGAATGCCACATTTAAGAGTGACATTTACATCGAAACTTCATCGAACACTTGGCGTGCAATGTTTGATCATAAGTCATTTTAAAGGAAAAAGAAGAAAAAACAAGTGAACTTTAAAGACTTCTAGGTATACGCACAAAGAATCAGGATAGTATCAAGCCAATTAGCACATTATGCACTAAAAAATCAAGACAGATCGAATACGAACATCAATTCTATCCTTGAAACCGAATGACAAAATTCGGAGTGACATTTTCATGGACATTTCATTTAACACTTAGCGTGCAATGTTAGATCACAAGTCATTTTAAACTCAAAAGGAGAAAAAACAAGTGAACTTTAAAGACATCTAGGTATAAGCATAAAGAATGAGGATAGTATCAAGCCAATAAGCACATTCTACACTACAAAATCAAGACCGATCGAATAAGAACATAAATTGTACCCTAGAAACCAAATGCCACAAGTAGGAGTAACATTTACATGGACATTTAATTGAACACTTATCGTGCAATGTTAGATCACAAGTCATTTTAAAGGCAAAAGGAGAAAAAAAAAGTGAACTTCAAAGACATCTAGGCATAAGCGCAAAGAATGAGGATAGTATCAAGCCAATAAGCACATTCTACACTACAAAATCAAGACCGATCGAATAAGAACATAAATTGTACCCTAGAAACCGAATGCCACAAGTAGGAGTGACATTTACATGGACATTTAATCGAACACTTGTCGTGGAATGTTAGATCACAAGTCATTTTAAAGGCAAAACTAGAAAAAAAAAAGTGAACTTCAAAGACATCTAGGCATAAGCGCAAAGAATGAGCATAGTATCAAGCCAATAAGCACATTCTGCACTACAAAATCAAGACCGATCGAAATAGAACATAAATTGTACACTAGAAACCAAATGCCACAAGTAGGAGTAACATTTACATGGACATTTAATTGAACACTTATCGTGCAATGTTATATCACAAGTCATTTTAAAGGCAAAAGGAGAAAAAACAAGTGAACTTCAAAGACATCTAGGCATAAGCGCAAAGAATGAGGATAGTATCAAGCCAATAAGCACATTCTACACTACAAAATCAAGACCGATCGAATAAGAACATAAATTGTACCCTAGAAACTGAATGCCACAAGTAGGAGTGACATTTACATGGACATTTAATCGAACACTTGTCGTGGAATGTTAGATCACAAGTCATTTTAAAGGCAAAAGGAGAAAAAAAAAGTGAACTTCAAAGACATCTAGGCATAAGCGCAAAGAATGAGCATAGTATCAAGCCAATAAGCACATTCTGCACTACAAAATCAAGACCGATCGAAAAAGAACATAAATTGTACCCTAGAAACCAAATGCCACAAGTAGGAGTAAAATATACATGGACATTTAATTGAACACTTATCGTGCAATGTTAGATCACAAGTCATTTTAAAGGCAAAAGGAGAAAAAACAAGTGAACTTCAAAGACATCTAGGCATAAGCGCAAAGAATGAGGAAAGTATCAAGCCAATAAGCACATTCTGCACTACAAAATCAAGACCGATCGAATTAGAACATAAATTGTACCCTAGAAACCGAATGCCACAAGTAGGAGTGACATTTACATGGACATTTGGTCGAACACTTGGCGTGCAATGTTAGATCACAAGTCATTTCATAGGCAAAAGGAGAAAAAACAAGTGAACATTAAAGACATCTAGGCATAAGCGCAAAGAATGAGGATAGTATCAAGCCAATAAGCACATTCTGCACTACAAAATCAGGGCGGATCGAATTAGAACATAAATTAGAACCTAGAAACCGAATGCCACAATTAGGAGTGACACTTACAATGACATTCCATCAAACACTTGGCGTGCAATGTTAGATCTCAAGTCATTTTAAACGCAAAAGAAGAAAAAACAAGTGAACTTTAAAGACATCTAGGCATAAGCGCAAAGATTGAGGATAGTATCAAGCCAATAAGCACATTTTGCACCACATAATCAAGACAGATTGAACAAGAACATTTATTCGAACCTAGAAACCGAATGTCACATTTAGGAGTGACATTTAAATGGACATTTACTCGAACACTAGATGTGCAATGTTAGATCACAAGTCAATTTAATGGCAAAAGGAAAAAAACATGTGAACTTTAAAGACATCTAGGCATAAAAATAAAGAATGAGGATAGAATCAAGCCAATAACCACATTCTGCACTACAAAATCAAGACCGACCGAATATGAACATAAATTTCAACCTAGAAACTGAATGCCACATTTAGGAGTGACAATTACATGGACATTTAGTCGAACACTTGGCGTGCAATATTAGATCAAGAGTCATTTTAATGGCAAAAGTAGAAAAAACAAGTGAACTTTAAAGACATCTAGGCATAAGAATAAAGAATGAAAATATAGTCAAGCCAAAAAGCACATTCTACACTACAAAATCAAGGACGATCGAATAAGACCATATATTCGAACCTAGAAACCGAATGCCATATTTAGGATTGACATTTACATGAACATTTCATCGAATAGTTGGCTTGCAATGTTAGATACCAAGTCATTTTAAAGGCAAAAGAAGAAAAAAAAATTGATATTTAAAGACATCAAGGCATAAGCTCAAAGAATGACTGCATTACAAAATCAAGACGTATCGAATAAAAGCATAAATTCAAACCTTGAAACCGAATGCCACATTTAAGAGTGACATTTACATCGAAACTTCATCGAACACTTGGCGTGCAATGTTTGATCATAAGTCATTTTAAAGGCAAAAGGAGAAAAAACAAGTGAACTTTAAAGACTTCTAGGTATACGCAAAAAGAATCAGGATAGTATCAAGCCAATTAGCACATTATGCACAACAAAATCAAGACAGATCGAATACAAACATCAATTCTACCCTAGAAACTGAATGCCAAAATTAGGAGTGATATTTACATGGACATTTCATCGAACACTTAGCATGCAATGTTAGATCACAAGTCATTTTAAAGGCAAAAGGAGAAAAAAACAAGTGAACTTTAAAGACATCTAGGTATAAGCATAAAGAATGAGGATAGTATCAAGCTAATAAGCATATTCTACACTACAAAATCCAGACCGATCGAATAAGAACATAAATTGTACCCTAGAAACCGAATGCCACAAGTAGGAGTGACATTTCCCTGGACATTTAATCGAACACTTGTCGTGCAATGTTAGATCACAAGTCATTTTAAATGCAAAAGGAGAAAAAACAAGTGAACTTTAAAGACATCTATGTATAAGCGCAAAGAATGAGGATAGTATCAAGCCGATAAGCACTTTCTCTGCACTACAAAATCAAGACCGATCGAATAAGAAGATTTATTCGGACCTAGAAACCGAATGCCACATTTAGGATTATCAAGCCAATAAGCACATTCTGCACTACAAAATAAAACATGTGGCACCATAAGGAATCTCGCGTTGGCAGGGGCGGCGGGTGCCACCAGCTGGAAAACGCAAATCTCCATCTTCTCTTCAATCCAGCTTTAAAACTCCAATAATATGCATCTTCGGGTCTTCTTCTTCCTAGCTGTAGATAGCATATAAAATACCTAAAAACACCATAAACTCATGCTAAAACTCCTCCTAAATACACAATATAATTGTGTATATTAAACTCCCCCACACTTGAATCTCACTCGTCCCTGAGTGACTCAGAAAACTATCACACATAAAAAACTATAACCACCGGATCATCAAAATGCAAGGAAGCTTACAAAGAGGAACAAAAGCATTCTCATGCAAGCACTACCCAATCTAAACAAGATATAGCAATTAAGCTCTAACTACCTACTCCACTCATCATGAACATATCAAGTCAACATCAAGCCATCAAATAAACCAATATAACCATCAAGCAACAAACTACTAGCAACTAACCACCACACATATCCATCAAAAACATCATCAAAGAGAGTGAAAGTCTCAATAATTCTACACCTTATCTCTCCAAATGAAAACCTACCCAAAGCACTCCTATACTCCACTTCTTATGTCTCCTGCGCCGGTAAAAAGATTATCCTAAAACACTCTTTTTTCCCCACTCATTTTGCTTAGGCGCCTTTTTAGGTTTTCACCTATCACTCTCTTTTCATTTTTCAATAATGGACTCACCAACTCACACAACTTTGAATCTATTTTTGCCAAGGCCTAGTGCCTGCCAGATTACCTGCTTATTACCTAGACCGCCCTTTCGGGTTTTCAGTCTATCCCAGGACTTTAGTTTGCCTTTTTTCAATTTTTATGGATCTTTTTTTTTTAGAATATTTATTTATAGCACATCAATAGTAATATAATTCCAACTCCCCCACACATAGAACACACATTGTCCTCAATGTAGTAAAGACAAGATAAAATAAAGGGGAAGTAGAGAAGAATACCACTACTGATCAAATGGCGGTGGTGGTGGTGGATACGGTGGATAGTCATGATATGAGGGGTAAGCGGGCCACACTCCCTGGAAAAACTGAGCTTGTTGTTGGAAATAGCTAGTCTGCTACTGAAAGAACTGAGACTGATCCTGGTGGAACTGATGGATCCGGTCTATAGAAGTAGACAAAGCAGACTGCTGAGTGAACATCTCCTCCTGACGAACTGAAAGCTGACGCATCTGGCGCATCATATCATCCTGCCAACTCAAACCAGTATCCTCTCCAGCTGAAGTACTAGGAAAATCTGACCCAGGGACATCCTCATGCATAACTGTGTCGCCTTGACGAAAAGTCTCTGGAATAGGCTGTGAAGTAGATGGTGGAACAGCTTGTGGAGCAGCAAGAGTAGAGCTGGGAGCTCAAGTAGGAACTGACAACTGTCGGAGATCTAAGTGATGATACTCAGGTCCATAAGGTAAGTCAGCAATGGGTAGAGAAATCTTAAATGTACACGTAGGAGGAACAAATGAGTAGGAAAATCGACCTCTAGCCTGAGTAATATATCCGGCATGCCTCAAATGCTTAATGTCACAAGTGAAAGTAGAAGAGACTTGCTGAGATGATGGAGGAAAAGGAATGTTCAGAAACTCTCCCAAGATAGAAATCATACCACCAATAGCAATCTTGCACTTGTTCTGGCCCCTACACTTCTTGCAGCAAGTAAGAAACTGAGCTCTCCAATCTCTAATAAGCGTGCACTGTGGTGTCAAGCTCCACATAGTCTCTATATCAGTGTAAGAGACCTTGTTTGCCTCAGTGTGGCCATACCAAGCCATCCTAATCACCTTATGAGCAATCCGTAAACAAGGATGAGACCATTTGTAATTCTTTTCTCCTACCTTGGGATCAAATGAATGAAAACCAGTAGTTTGATACCGAAAATTCAACTCCTCACTAGAAGCATCCCAAATCAGAAATAGAAGGTTGTTGGGTAATACCAAATGCCTCCTCAAGGCTGGCATAAGTCAATACATGTACTGAACCTGCTAACTGAAAAGAAATCCTCTCATGCTCATGGTCATCCTCTAAAGTAATCTAAAATTCCCTAGTCCGGGCAGGGAATGTGGGAGCACTCTTAAAGAAAAATTACCCAATCCAGCATGGGTCAACATCTGTCTAGTACAACTTTCCAATCCTAGATGCCTCATAGTAACGGGATAAAAAAATAGAGTACATATGATCTCCCGTCCCTCAATAATCTTCCTCCGAGCCTCATGGATCTCGAGGTGGTGGATCTAGAACTCATAGCACGCTTCCTAGAACTCATAATCAACAATATGAACTCTTAATGGACAGACAAGAGGAGCGAATCAGTCGAAAATACCCGGAAATAGGAGCGGCGGGCTAGAAAATTGGCGGCGGGTTCGAAGTTCCTAGCGGCGGGCGCCGTGTTCCTCGCGGCGGGTGTCGCTTATATTGGCGGTGGGTGCTGCCTCGAACGTCTTCGAGAAAAATGCAGATCCGCGGCGGTCGCCGCGTGAAGTAAACCGAGGAAGGCGGTGTGGCATGCGGCGGTCTCGAGGATGACGAAGGTGGCTTCGGATCTAGTCGGATCTGGAATGGATCTGAACTTGGAAGATCTCCCTTTCCTCTCCTCTCTTTTGCTTTCAAAAACCTCTCTTGTTTTGCAAAACCCTCTTTTTTATGAACCTTCACCCTCTTTTTTTTTTAAACTCCCTCACAACTTCAACACTCTTTTTTTAATTTTTTTTATTTTTTATTTTCTCTGTTTTTTTATATTATATATTATTATTTTTTTAAAGGAAAAGGGGGATTACCTGTACGGAAGGGCGGCGGGTGCGTCGTGCTTACGGCGGTCGCCGCTGGAGTGGAGGCAGGTGCCGCCTGCACTTCGTAGCTAAATATATGAAAAATTAAATGGCGGCGGGTGCCGCCGTGCTTACGGCGGTCGCCGCCAATTACGTTGCCCTGCTTAACTCCTTTCTGCAGGTTAGTCCAACAAAAATAACGAAAAAACCGAAACAAAAACAACTAAGCTAAAAACAAAAATGAAATAAAGTACCTAGGTCGGGTCGCCTCCCTACAAGCGTTTTATTTAACGTCGTGGCTCGACGTAATGCCAAGTCACCAGTCTTCAGCGTCGGGCTTTGTTAGGACAGCTTCCTCAATTGTGTCTTTCGTAAATCCTTCATGATACTTCTTCACTCTCTGACCATTCACTTTGAATAAAGCATGAGTTTTTGAATCATAAAGCTCAATTGCACCATGGGGAAAAACTTGAGCAATCACATACGGCCCTGCCCATCGGGATCTTAGCTTGACTGGAAATAGTCTAAGGCGGGACTGAAATAGAAGGACTTTGTCACCAGCTTTGAAGTCCTTTGTCAAGATATTTTTGTCATGCCAAGCCTTAGTTCGCTCTTTGTAGTAAATAGCATTATCATAAGCTTCAATCTTGGCCTCCTCCAACTCTTGTAATTGGAGCTTTCTAAGCTTGCCAGCTTCTTCAAGTTGTAAATTGCACTTCTTAATAACCCAATAAGCCTTATGTTCCAACTCAACTGGGAGGTGACATGCCTTACCAAAAACCAACCTAAAAGGTGACATACCAATATGTGTTTTGTAAGTTGTCCTGTAGGCCCATAATGCGTCATCAAGCCTCTGGCTCCAATCTTTTCTGCTAGGGAACACCGTCTTCTCCAGAATGGATTTAATCTCCCTGTTTGATACTTCAGCTTGGCCATTCGTTTGAGGATGATAGGTAGTAGAAACTCTTTGGTTGACATGATACTTCTTTAACAGGGCAGTAATTGTCCTATTACAAAAGTGAGTTCCCCTATCACTTATGAGGGCCTTGGGAATTCCAAACCTGTTGAAAATATGGAACTTCAAGAAATCTGCAACAACTCTAAAATTATCAGTTCTGGTGGCCTTCGCTTCCACCCATTTGGAAACGTAGTCCACTGCAAGCAAAATATAAATATTCCCACTAGAGTTTGGAAAGGGTCCCATAAAATCAGTATCCCAAACATCAAATATTTCACAAAAAATTAAACTAGTTTGGGGCATTTCATCCCTACTGGACATATTTCCAACTCTTTGGCACTTGTCACAAGATTTACACTAGTTGTGTGCATCATTACAGATGGTGGGCCACCAAAATCCTGCATCAAGTACCTTCCTAACAGTTCTTTGAACCCCAAAATGTCCCCCACCTGCTCCAGAATGACAAAGTGTAAGGAGAGAATTTACCTCATTTTCTGGAATGCAACGACGGATTACTTGGTCAGAGTAGTGCTTCCAAAGATAGGGGTCATCCCAGACAAAAAATCTAGCTGTACTGCTTAGTTTGTCCCTTTGAGCTTTGTTGAAAGGTTGAGGGAATTCACCTGTGGTGAGGAAGTTCACCAAGTCTTCATACCATGGCTCTATGGTGCTCAACTTGAACAAGGACTCATCCGGAAAGCTTGCTTGAATCTGATTTTGAGGGGTGCTCTCTTCTTGAATAACTCTGCTGAGATGATCAACCACTAGATTTTCAGCACCCTTCTTGTCCTTGATTTCAATATCAAATTCGGGGAGCAATAGGACCCACCGAATCAATCTTGGCTTTGCCTCTTTCTTTGTCAGTAGGTATCTCAAGGCAGCATGATCAATATATATGATGACCTTTGTTCCAAGGAGATAAGGTCTGAACTTCTCAAGTGCAAATACCACTGCAAGCATCTCTTTTTCTGTAGTAGAATAGTTCCTCTGTGCACCATTTAGGGTCATTGATGCATATTGAATCACATGAGAAGCTTTGGCTTCCTTTTGGCCTAGCAAAACCCCTACCGCATAATCTCTAGCATCACACATTATTTCAAAGGGCAGAGACCAATCAGGAGCTTGAATTATAGGGGCACTTGTCAAGCGGGCCTTAAGATCATCAAAGGCTGCCTGACACTCGATTGTGAACTCAAACAACATGTCTTTCTTCAATAGTTCGCATAGGGGTGCTGAAATCTTGGAGAAGTCTTTAATAAACCTACGGTAGAAACCTGCATGGCCTAAAAAAGAACGAACTTCACGCACATTAGTAGGATAGGGCAAAGATTGAATTACTTCAACCTTTTCCTTATCGACCTCAATACCCCTAGCTGAAACTATATGACCAAGTACAATACCCTGTTCTACCATGAAGTGACACTTTTCAGAATTAAGCACTAAATTAGTGTCAACACATCTAACAAGTACCAAAGTTAAGTGATTTAGGCATGCATCAAAATTATCCCCATGTACAGTAAAATCATCCATGAAAACCTCAATGAAATGTTCAATGTACTCAGAAAAGATGCTTACCATACACCTTTGGAAAGTCCCAGGAGCATTGCACAACCCAAATGGCATCCGACGATAGGCAAAAGTGCCAAACGGACAAGTGAAAGTTGTCTTTGCTTGATCTTCAGGGGCAATGGCTATCTGAAAGTAGCCGTAGTACCCATCTAGAAAGCAATAAAATGCTCTGCCTGCCAATCTCTCAAGCATCTCATCAATGAAAGGAAGGGGGAAGCGATCCTTCCTAGTGGTTGCATTCAGCTTGCGGTAGTCAATGCACACTCTGTAACCTGTCTGCAGTCTTGTAGGGACCAATTCTCCTTACTGATTCTTCACCACTGTAATTCCCCCTTTCTTTGGTACAACCTGTGTGGGGCTAACCCATTTGCTGTCAGAGATAGGAAAAATCATACATGCTTGCAAGAGTTTCAAAACTTCTTTCTTCACCACCTCCATCATAGGTGGATTTAGACGCCTCTGTGGTTGCCTAGATGGTTTCTCTTCTCCTTCCAACAGTATATGATGCATGCAAATGGTGGAGCTAATTCCCTTGATGTCAGCAATGGTCCAACCAATTGTTGTCTTGTACTCTTTTAGAACTGCCGCTAGCCTGTCTTCTTGATCTTTTGTGAGCTTGCTGGAGATGATTACTGGTAATGTTTCCTTTTCTCCAAGAAATACGTACTTGAGGTGGTCTGGGAGTTGCTTCAACTCAATCACCGGTGCCTGCACAACAGAGGGTAACAACTTTTCCCTAGGCAGGGTTAATGGTAAAGGAGTTTTGCCAAGTGGCTCAAGAGGAAGCTTGTAATAAGCATCCATCTCGTTCACAATCTCATGTATGTCAGTTGATAAAGTAAAATCCAAACTAGAATCAACAATAATAGATTGCACATCATCTAGTTGATTTTCATCAAAAACATCTTGCACCACAGGCTCAAACATATCAATAGCATAGACAGAGTAATCATCAGAAGGATATTTCATGGCTTCATAAATATTATAATTAATGATTTGACCATCAAATTCCATGGTTAAAGAGCCAGTGCTCACATTGATTTTGGTATTGGCTGTTTTCAGAAAAGGTCTCCCTAATAGAATAGGAATTGCATGATCATCATGTTCCATTTTAAGCACATAGAAATCAGCAGGAAAAGTGAGATCACCAACCATAACCAAAACGTCCTCTACAAAACCTATGGGATGAACATTAGACTTATCAGCGAATTGAATAGAGATATTAGTGGCATGCATAGGTCCAAGTTTCAGAGATTCACAAAGAGTAGAAGGCATTACATTGATGGAAGCACCCAAATCTAGCATGGCTTTTTCAACTTTAGTACCTCCAATTGTAATAGGGATAGTAAACATACCTGGATCCCCGCACTTCTTAGGTAAGCGTTTTTGAAACACATCTGAAACATGCTCGCTTACCTTCACCTTCTTTTTGCTAGTTTTGTCCTGAATCCGCTTTGTAGTGCACATCTGCTTCAAGAACTTTGCATAGCGTGGGACTGACTTGATCAAGTTAAGGAGAGGAATGTTGACCTCAACGTTTCTGAACATCTCGAACATGTCATTGTCCTGCTTCAGGGGCTCTGTACGCTTTAATGCAGATGGAAACGGGGCAACTGGCTTCCATTCAGGGAGAGCTTGATATCTTTCTTCATCGGAGGTTTCAGCAGATAGGCGGCGGTTGCCATCAGAAGGGCGGCTATCGCCGCTTGTTTCGGAAAAAGTGGGCAGCGGATCATCACCGTGGCGGCGGGCGCCGCCGTCTTGGCGGCGGGTTCCGCTGTCCTGGCGGAGGATGCCGCCAATTAATTTTTGGTCGCCGCTAATTAATTCCAAATTGTCGTAGCCAAGCTCCTTTTGGCGGAGGGTGCCGCCATCCTCACAACGGTCGCCGCCCTCGCCTTCGTCAGATTCTTCCACTAATCCGCCTTCATGTTGTCTCCCACTCCTCAAAGTGACAACACTGACATTTCGAATATTCGGGTTGACTTCTGTTTGAGAAGGAAGTTTACCCGAATATCTTGCTTCCAGTTTGCTTACAGCTTCAGAGATTTGACTCATTTGTCGTTCCAAGTTGTGAATGCTTGCTGATGTAGTATCCTGGAATTTCACTTGACTTTGAGTCAGTTGAGTCATATTATTTTGAAGAGTGAGGTTACTTTGCACCAACATCTTCATCATGTCGTCCATAGAAGGAGCGACATTGTGATTCTGTCCTTGAGGCCTTGGCACATATGGCTTAACTTGTTGAAACTGATCTTGTTGCTGCTTTGACTCAGGCTCTCTCCACCTGAAGTTCTGATGATCTTTCCAGCCAGGGTTGTAGGTGTTTGAATAGGGATCATTTCTTGGCTTCATTTGGTACCCCCCAACTATATTCACTTCCTCTTGTAGTGTAGGACATGAATCAGTCGGATGAAAGGCATCATTACAGATTCTACACGCCTTAGCCTGTTGAGCAGTACCCTTCAACTTCAAGCACCTCACTTCTTCTTTCAGCACATCAAAATTAGCTTGATCAATTGTAGAGTGAGAGTTGGCAGCTGACAAGTTTTTAGAACCTCTTCCAGTATATTGCCTAGACTCATCAGCCAGCGTAGAAAATATTTCTAGAGCCTCTTCATAGGTTCTTTTCATGATGTTTCCAGCACAAGAGGAATTGACCAATCACTTGTCATCCTCACAGAGTCCTCCATGGAGATAGAGAATAAGATCATGATTAGCATAACCATGGTAGGGACAGCTCTTTACCAACTTCTTGAAGCGCTCATAATATTCATAAAGCGACTCGTTGGGGAATTGCTCTATGTTACAGATTTGCTTCTTGAGTTGATTAGACTTGATTGGAGGGAAGTATTTGTCCAGAAACAACTTCTTCAAGTTTACCCAAGTAGTAACGCTTTCAGGAGGTAGAGTATGATACTAGGCTTTAGCGGATTCTTTTAGAGAAAAAGAAAACGCTCTCAGCCTCATCTGTTCTTCAGTAATATCAGAGGGACACATGCTGGTGCAGACATCAAGGAACTCATCAAGATGTTGAATGGGATCCTCAAGTGGAGTTCCGTTGAATTTTGGGAGTAGATGGACTACTCTTGTCTTGAGCTCAGACTTCACCCCATCACCAAGGGCTGGGAATTGCACTACACGTGTAGGCTGATCACCCATTGTTCTCAAGAGTAACTCGATCACCCATTGTTCGGATTCCTTGCAGTAGTGCACGCACAGCTCGACGAGTTCTGAAAAGAGTCCGTTCAATTTCTGGATCAAAAACAAGTGGTGAATTATTAGTAGCACAGGTGTGAACCATAAGATAGGTTCACACCAAAGGCACAAAAATTACACAAAAGACAATTATTGCCTCCCCGGCAACGACGCCAATTTGATAGGCGTGAAATTGTCGTGCAAATCACGGCTATGCAAAAGAGTCCTAACAATCCTAAAGACTGTAGTCTTAGGGAAGTAAGGCTCGAATCCACAAGGAGGAGATTTATCTTTTTATGTGAATTTTATGTCAATTAAAGTATAAGAGGTTTATGAAATAAACAACTATGTAGTATGCAAAAAATAATAAATCAATTAAAGTTTTGGTTATTTTATCAATTTAGGGAAACACTTAGTCAACCACAGATCCACATTCGTATGACAAGTTGATCATAGATTCACTCAATGTCGCATGCATATGGAATTCCAATTCTTTTCAAAGATAATTAATAGCACAGCCAGATACTATCAATCCTAACTAATTGAATAACCTTGAAACTATCAAGATTCAATTCAAAAGCAGCATGAAGAATAGGAATAAAATTAGGATACAATTCTAGCATAAAACAACCAGCTTTTATACTAGAATGCAATTTAACTCTCTTATGCAATAGACTAGCACAACCAGATACTAGTAAAATATAGTTTGCTACTATGAAATAGAGAAACTCAACCAGTAATTTCTCTAGATCTAGCAATTGAGATTCAATATCAACAACCCTAGAAATTGCTGAAATCAATCACATAAACAATTCAAAAAAGAGAATAAAATAATTCAATGCAATAGATAAAGAGTAGAAATCTCACAACTGAAAGTCAAATGATGCTTCAAACTGTCTGACTAAGCAAAAGGGCTTAGTTCTCCATGAAAGGCTAAAACTCAAAGTCTGAAAGAGAAAATATGATAATAGTGTCTAAATGAGAGATGCAACTCTCTAAAACCTAATATATCAAACTAGGTCTAAAAAGTCTATCAAAAAATACATATATCTCGGATTAAAGCTGGCATAAGAAGAGCCAATAGAAATAAAACACGTGGCACCATAAGGAATCTCGCGTTGGCAGGAGCGGCGGGTGCCGCCAATAGCAAAACGCAAATCTCCGTCTTCTCTTCAATCCAGCTCTAAAACTCCAATAATATGCATCTTCGGGTCTTCTTCTTCCTAGTTGTAGATAACATATAAAATACCTAAAAACACCATAAACTCATGCTAAAACTCCTCCTAAATACACAATATAGTTGTGTATATCACATGGACATTTAATCAAACACTTGGCGTGCAATGTTAGATCACAAGTTATTTTAAAGGAAAAAGGAGAAAAAAGAAGTGAACATTAAAGACATCTATGCATAAGCGCAAAGAATGAGGATAGTATCAAGCCAATAAGCACATTCTGCACTACAAAATCAAGACCGATCGAATAAGAACATAAATTCGAACCTAGAAATCGAATGCCAAATTTAGGAGTGACACTTACATGAAAATTTTATCAAACACTTGGCGTGCAATGTTAGATCACAAGTCATTTTAAAGGCAAAAGGAGAAAAAACAAGTGAACTTCAAAGACATCTAGGTATAAGCATAAAGAATGAGGATAGTATCAAGCCAATAAGCACATTCTACACTCAAAAAATCAAGACCGATCGAATAAGAACATAAATTGTACCCTAGAAACCGAATGCCACAAGTAGGGGTGACATTTACATGAATATTTAATCTAACACTTGGCGTGCAATGTTAGAGCACAAGTCATTTTATAGGCAGAAGGAGAAAAAACAAGTGAACATTAAAGACATCTAGGCATAAGCGCAAGAATGAGGATAGTATCAAGCCAATAAGCACATTCTGCTCTACAAAATCAAGACCGATCGAATTAGAACATAAATTCGAACCTAGAAACCGAATGCCACAAATAGGAGTGACACTTACATGGACATATCATCAAACACTTGGCGTGCAATGTTAGATCACAAGTCATTTTAAAGGCAAAAGGAGAAAAAATGATAACGCTTAATTCATACATATTTTATGGGTCTAGTTGCAATTTAGTTTAGGTCATTTTCATGCATATTTTACATATTTTATATTTATTTTATTTTATTTTGTATTCAAAATCTACACTCTTGTTTTAATATTTTTTTTCCAGGTATTTAAGCTATCTTTGGAGGGAAATTAAACTAAAGGATGATAAGCAGATGGTGACAAACAACGCATGAACCGAAGAAACTTCACAATTGGGCTTTTGATGTCGTCTGGCAACAAAAAGTGAGGCGCAGCCCCACATGTGCAGACCGATTAAGCTTTAATTCCATGTTATCCATATATAGCTTTAGGGGAAAGAACAAGTTATTATATATAGTTAGCTCTAGGTTTAATTGGAGGGAGTTCATAGGTTTTAATTTTGATCGTAGTTTAGTGCCGCACAACACAGGGAGATTTTCATGTGGAGATCGGCCGGCATTTGAATTGGAGATTTGGCTTTTGTTATTCATGTTCTATCCCTTGATTCGGATTATCTACATAATTGAGACTAAGTTTTCTTATTCTTTGATTGTATTGGATAATTCTTTGGCTAGTTTATATATTTTGATTAAGTCTTCAATTATGCTTGGCTAAATTCCTAATTCTAGGATTTTGGTGATCCATTCAATGTGTATGTAATTAAAGTTATATTCTTTTACCTGAATTGAAATATATTTGATTCGATCAAATGTTGCGTTATACCCTATTTGTTTTATGCATATAGGATTTCTATTAGGGTTTGAGATCGAGAGGAGATAATAATAATAGGAGATTGATTAATTGAATAAATTATGTGTTCATGCTAGATCCCTAGGATTGGACTTGAGAATTATTTGCGCGAGAGCGACTTAATTTCTCTTGTGTGATTTTTAACTATCGTAGTTGTATTAGGGTTTGAGTAATTTCAGCGGAGCGCGAGAGCGGATGTTGACTTTATTTTTCCCTAAATTCCAACCTCACTTTAAAGACATCTAGGCACAAAAATAAAGAATGAGGATAGGATCAAGCCAATAAGCACATTCTGCACTACAAAATCAATACCGATCGAATAAGAACATAAATTCCAACCTAGGAACTGAATGCCACATTTAGGAGTGACAGTTACATGGACATTTAGTCGAACACTTGGCGTGCAATGTTAGATCAAAATTCATTTTAATAGCAAAAGTAGAAAAACAAGTGAACATTAAAGACATCTAGGCATAAGAATAAAGAATAAGGATAGAGTCAAGCCAAAAAGCACATTATGCACTGCAAAATCAAGACCGATCGAATAAGAGCATAAATTCGAACCTAGGAATCGAATGCCACATTTAGGAGTGACATTTACATGAACATTACATCGAACACTTGGCGTGCAATGTTAGATAACAAGTCATTTTAAAGGCAAAAGGAGAAAAAACACGTGATCTTTAAAGACATCAAGGCATAAGCTCAAAGAATGACTGCACTACAAAATCAAGACGTATCGAATAAAAGCATAAATTTAAACCTTGAAACCGAATGCCACATTTAGGAGTGACATTTACATCGAAACTTTATCGAACACTTCGCGTGCGATGTTTGATCATAAGTCATTTTAAAGGCAAAAGGAGAAAAAACAAATGAACTTCAAAGACTTCTAGGCATACGCACAAAGAATCAGGATAGTATTAAGCCAATTAGCATATTATGCACTACAAAATCAAGACAGATCAAATACGAACATCAATTCTACCCTAGAAACCGAATGCCAAAATTAGGAGTGACATTTACATGGAAATTTCATCGAACACTTGGCGTGCAATGTTAGATCACAAGTCATTTTAAAAGCAAAAGGAGAAAAAACAAGTGAACTTTAAAGACATCTAGGCATAAGCGCAAAGAATGAGGATAGTATTAAGCTAATAAGCACATTCTACACTACAAAATCAAGACCGATCGAATAAGAACATAAATTCCAACCTAGAAACCGAATGCCAAAATTAGGAGTGACACATACATGGACATTTCATCGAACACTTGGCGTGCAATGTTAGATCACAAGTCATTATAAAGGCAAAATGAGAAAAAACAAGTGAACTTGAAAGACATCTATTCATAAGCGCAAAGAATGAGGATAATATCAAGTCAATAAGCACATTTTGCACCACAAAATCAAGACCGATCGAATAAAAACATAAATTGTACCCTAGAAACCGAATGCCACAAGTAGAAGTGACATTTACATGGACTTTTGATCGAACACTTGGCGTGTAATGTTAGATCACAAGTCATTTTAAAGGCAAAAGGAGAAAAAACAAGTGAACATTAAAGACATCTAGGTATAAGCATAAAGAATGAAGATAGTATCAAGCCAATAAGCACATTTTACACAACAAAATCAAGACCAATCGAATAAGAACATAAAGTGTACCCTAGAAACCGAATGCCACAAGTAGGAGTGACATTTAAATCGACACTGCATTGAAAACTTGGCGTGCAATGTTAGATCATAACTCATTTCAAAGGCAAAAGGAGAAAAAGCTAGTGAACTTTAAAGACTTCTAGGCATAGGAAAAAAAGAATTAGGATAGTATCAAGCCAATTAGCACATTATGCACTACAAAATCAAGACAAATCAAATACGAACATAAATTCTACCCTTGAAACCGAATGCCAAAATTAGGAGTGACATTTACATGGACATTTCATCGAACACTTGGCGTGCAATGTTAGATCACAAGTCATTTTAAAGGCAAAAGGAGAAAAAACAAGTGAACTTTTTAGACATCTAGGTATAAGCTTAAAGAATGAGGATAGTATCAATCCATTAAGCACATTCTACACTACAAAATCAAGACCTATCGAATTAGAGAATAAATTCGAACCTTGAAACCGAATGCCACATTTAGGAGTGATATTTACATGGACATTTCATCGAACACTTGGCGTGCAATGTTAGATCACAAGTCATTTTAAAGGCAAAAGGAGAAAAAACAAGTGAACTTTAAAGACATCTAGGCATAAGCACAAAGAATGAGGATAGTATCAAGCCAATAAGCACATTTAGCACTACAAAATCAAGACCGATCGAATAAGAACATATATTCGAACCTAGAAATCGAGGCCACATTTAGGAGTGACATTTAGATGGACATTTACTCGAACACTAGGCGTGCAATGTTAGATCACAAGTCAATTTAAAGGCAAAAGGAAAAAAACAAGTGAAAATTAAAGACATCTAGGCATAAAAATAAAGAATGAGGATAGAATCAAGCCAATAAGCACATTCTAGGCATACGTACAAAGAATCAGGATAGTATGAAGCCAATAAGCACATTATGCCCTACAATATCAAGACAGATCATATATGAACATCAATTCTACCCTAGAAACCGATTTCCAAAATTAGGAGTGACATTTACATGGACATTTCATTGAACACTTGGCGTGCAATGTTAGATCACAAGTCATTTTAAAGGCAAACGGAGAAAAAACAAGTGAACATTAAAGACATCTAGGCATAAGCGCAAAGAATGAGGATAGTATTAAGCTAATAAGCACATTCTACACTACAAAATCAAGACCGATCGAATAAGAACATAAATTCCAACCTAGAAACCGAATGCCAAAATTAGGAGTGACACATACATGGACATTTCATCGAACACTTGGCGTGCAATGTTAGATCACAAGTCATTTTAAAGGCAAAAGGAGAAAAAACAAGTGAGCTTTGAAGATATCTAGGCATAAGCGCAAAGAACGAGCATAGTATCAAGCCATTAAGCACATTTTGCACTAAAAAATCAAGACCGATCGAAAAAGAACATAAATTGTACCCTAGAAACCAAATGCCACATGTAGGAGTAACATTTACATGGACATTTAATTGAACACTTATCGTGCAATGTTAGATCACAAGTCATTTTAAAGGCAAAAGGAGAAAAAAAAGTGAACTTCAAAGACATCTAGGCATAAGCGCAATAAGCACATTCTGCACTACATAATCAAGACCGATCGAATAAGAACATAAATTCGAACCTACTAACCGAATGCCACATTTAGGAGTGACATTTACATGGACACTTACACGAACATTTGGCGTGCAATGACAGATCACAAGTCATTTTAAAAGCAAAAGGAGAAAAAACAAGTTAACTTGTACGACATCTAGGCATAAGAATAAAGAATGAAGATTGAATCAAGCCAATAAGAACATTCTACACTACCAAATCAAGACCCGATCGAATAAGAGCATAAATTCGAACCTAGAAACCGAATGCCACATTTAGGAGTGACATTTACATGAACATTTCTTCGAACACTTGGCGTGCAATATTAGATAACAAGTCATTTTCAAGGCAAAAGGAGAAATAACTAATGATCTTTAAAGATATCTAGGCATAAGGACAAAGAATGAGGATAGTATCAAGCCAATAAGCACATTCTGCACTACAAAATCAAGACGCATCGAATAAAAGCATAAATTCAATCCTAGAAACCGAATGCCACATTTAGGAGTGACATTTACATCGACACTTCATCAAACACTTGGCGTGCAATGTTAGATCACAAGTGATTTTAAAGGCAAAAGGAGAAAAAACAAATGAGCTTTAAAGACATCTAGGCATAAGCACAAAGAATGAGGATAATATCAAGCCAATAAGCACATTCTACACTACAAAATCAAGACGTATCGAATAAAAGCGAAAAATTTGAACCTAGAAACCGAATGCCACAAATAGGAGTGACATTACACGGACATTTCATTGAACACTTTGCGTGCAATGTTAGATCACAAGTCATTTTATAGGCAAACAAAGGAAACACAAGTGATTTGTAAGGACATCTATGCATAAGCATAAAGGATGAGCATAGTATCAAGCCAATAAGCGTATTGTACACTACAAATTCAAGATGTATCGAATAAAAGCATAAATTCGAATCTAGAAACCGAATGCCACATTTAGGAGTGACATTTATATGGATATTTCATCGAACACTTGGCGTGCACTGTTGGATCACAAGTCATTTTAAAGGCCAAAGGAAAAAAAACAAATGATCTTTAAAGTCATCTAGGCATAACCATAAAGAATGAGAATAGTATCAAGCCAATAAGCACATTCCACTCTAGAAACAGAATGCGAAAATTAGGAGTGACATTTACATGGACATTTCATCTAAATCTTGGCGTGCAACATTAGATCAGAAGTGATTTTTAACACAAAAAAAGAAAAAAATAGGTGAACTTTAAAGACATTTAGGCATAAGCAGAAAGAATGAGGATTATATCATTCCAATAAGCACATTCTGCACTACAAAATCAAGACGTATCAAATAAAAGCATAAATTCGAACCTAGAAACCGAATGCCACAATTAGGAGTGACATTACAAGGACATTTCATTGAACACTTGGCGTGCAATGTTAGATCACAAGTGAATTTAAAGGCAAAAGACGAAAAAACGAGTGAACTTTAAAGACATCTAGGCATAAGCATAAAGAACGAGGATTGTATCAAGCTAATAACCGCATTCTGCACTAAAATATCAAGACGTATCGAATAAAAGCATAAATTCGAACCTAGAAACCGAATTCCAGAATTAGGAGTGACATTACAAGGACATTTCATTGAACACTTGTCGTGCAATGTTAGATCACAAGTCATTTTAAAGGCAAAATGAGAAAATAAGTGAGCTTTAAAGACATCTTGGCATAAGCACCAAGAATGACGATAGTATCAAGCCAATAAGCACATTCTCCACTACAAAATAAAGACGTATCGCACAAAACACTAAATTCGAACCTAGAAACCGAATGTCACAATTAGGAGTGACATTTACATGGACAATTCATCGAACACTTGGCGTGCAATTTCGATCACAAGTCATTTTAAAGGCAGAAGGAGAAAATAAGTGAACTTTAAAGACATCCAGGCATAAGCACAAAGAATGTAGATAGTATCAAGCCAATAAGCACATTCTACACTTCAAAATAAAGATGTATCGAATAAAAGCATAAATTCGAACTTAGAAACCGAATGCCACAATTAGGAGTGAGATTTATATAGACATTTCATCGAACACTTGGCGTGCAATGTTAAATCACAAGTCATTTAATATAAAAATGTAGGAATAACAAGTGATCTGTAAAGACATCTAGGCATGCATAAACAATGAGGATATTATCAAGCCAATAAGCACATTATGAACTACAAAATCAAGACGTATCGAATAAAAGCATATATTCGAACCTAGAAACCGAATGCCACATTTAGGAGTGACATTTATTTGAACATTTCATGGAACAATTGGCGTGCAATGTTTGATCACAATTCATTTTAAAGGCTAAAGGATAAAAAACAATTGATCTATAAAGACATGTAGGCATAATCACAAAGAATGAGGATAGTATCAAGCTAATAAGCGCATTCTGGACTACAATATCAAGATGTATCGAATAAAAGCGTAAATGCGAACCTAGAAACCGAATACCACATTTAGGAGTGACTTTTACATGACAATTTCATCGAAAACATGGCGTGCTATGTTAGATCACTAGTCATTTTCAAGGCAAAAGGAGAAAAAACAAGTAAACTTTAAAGACTGCTAGACATAAACATAAGGAATGAGTATAATATCAAGCAAATAAGCACATTCTGCACTACAAAATCACGACCGATCGAATAAGAGCATAAATTCGAACTTGGAAACTGAATGCCATAATTCGGAGTGACATTTACATAGACATTTCATCGAACACTTGGCGTGCAATGTTAGATCACAAGTCATTATAAAAACAAAAGGAGAAAAAAAGTGAACTTTAAAGACATCTAGGCATAAGCATAATGTATGAGGATATTATCCAGCCAATAAGCACATTATGCACTATAAAATCAAGACAGATCGAATACGAGCATAAATTCTACCCAAGAAACCGAATGCCAAAATTAGGAGTGACATTTACATTGACATTTCGTCGAACACTTCGCGTGCAATGTAAGATCACAAGTCATTTTAAAGGCCAAAGGTGAAAAAACAAGTGAACCTTAAAGACGTCTAGTCATAAGCATAAATAATAAGGATAGTATCAAGCTAATAAGCACAATCTACATAACGAAATCAAGACCGATCGAATAAGTGATTTTAAAGGCAAAAGGAGAAAAAATAACTGAACTTTAAAGACATCTAGGCATAAGCACAAAGAATGAGGATAGTATCAAGCCAATTAGCACATTCTGCATTACAAAATCAAGACGTATCAAATTAAAGCATAAATGCAAACCTAGAAACCGAATGCCACAATTTGGAGAGACATTACACGGATATTTCATTGAACACTTGGCGTGCAATGTTCGATCACAAGTCATTTTATAGGCAAACGGAGGAAAAACAAGTGATTTGTAAAGACATCTAGGCATAAGCATAAAGAATGAGGAAAGTATCTAGCCAATAAGCACATTTTGCACTACAAAATAAAGACGTATCGAGTAAAAGCATAAATTCGAACCTAGACACCGAATGCCACATTTAGGAGTGACATTTAAATGGACATTTCATCGAACACTTGGCATGAAATGTTAGATCACAAGTCATTTTAAAGGCAAAAGGAGAAAAAACAAGTGAACTTTAAAGACATCTAGGCATAGGCATAAAGAACGAGGATAGTATCAAGCTAATAACTGCATTCTGCACTAAAATATCAAGACGGATCGTATAAAAGCATAGATTCGAACTTAGAAATCGAATACCACATTTAGGAGTGACATTTGAATGGACATTTCATCGAACATTTAACGTGCAATGTTAGATCACAAGTCATTTTAATGGCAAAAGCAGAAAACAACAACTGAACTTTAAACATATCTAGGCATAAGCATAAAGAATGAGGACAGTATCAAGCTAATAAGCACTTTCTACACTACAAAATCAAGACGATCGAATAAGAATAAAAAATTGTACCCTAGAAACAAAATGCCACAATTAGGAGTGACTTTTAAATGGACATTTCATCGAACACTTGGCGTGCAATGTTAGATCACAAGTCATTTTAAAGACAAAAGGAGAAAATAAGTGAACTTTAAAGACATCTTGGCGTAAGCACAAAGAATGACGATAGTATCAAGCCAATAAGCACATTCTCCACTACAAAATAAAGACGTATCGAATAAAAGCATAAATTCGAACCTAGAAACCCAATGTCACAATTAGGAGTGACATTTACATGGACAATTCATCGAACACTTGGCGTGCAATGTTCGATCACAAGTCATTTTAAAGGCAAAAGGAGAAAATAAGTAAACTTTAAAGACATCCAGGCATAAGCACAAAGAATGTAGATAGTATCAAGCCAATAAGCACATTATACACTACAAAATAGGGACGTATCGAATAAAAGCATAAATTCGAACCTAGAAACCGAATGCCACAATTAGGACTGACATTACATGGACATTTCATTGAACACTTGGCATGCAATATTAGATCACAAGTCATTTAATAGAGAAATGGAGGAATAACAAGTGATCTGTATAGACATCTAGGCATAAGCATGAACAATGAAGATAGTATCAAACCAATAAGCACATTATGAACTACAAAATCAAGACGTATCGAATAAAAGCATATATTCGAACCTAGAATTCGAATGCCACATTTAGGAGTGACATTTATTTGAACATTTCATGGAACAATCGGCGTGCAATGTTCGATCACAATTCATTTTAAAGGCCAAAGGATAAAAAAACAATTGATCTTTAAAGACATCTAGGCATAAGCACAAAGAATGAGGATAGTATCAAGCTAATAAGCACATTCTGGACTACAATATCAAGACATATCGAATAAAAGCATAAATGCGAACCTAGAAACCGAATACCATATTTAGGAGTGATATTTACATCGACATTTCATCGAAAACATGGCGTGCAATGTTATATCACTAGTCATTTTCAAGGCAAAAAGAGAAAAAACAAGTGAACTTTAATGACATCTAGGCATAAGCATAAAGAATGAGTATAATATCAAGCAAATAAGCACATTCTGCACTACAAAAACACGACCGATCGAATAAGAGCATAAATTTGAACCTGGAAACCGAATGCCATAATTCGGAGTAACATTTACATAAACATTTCATCGAGCACTTGGCGTGAAATGTTAGATCACAAGTCATATTAAAAGCAAAAGTAGAAAAAACAAGTGAACTTTAAAGACATCTAGGCATAAGCATAAAGAATGAGGATATTATCAAGCCAATAAGCACATTATGCACTATAAAATCAAGACAGATCGAATACGAGCATAAATTCTACCTAAGAAACCGAATGTCAAAATTAGGTGTGACATTTCATCGAACACTTGGCGTGCAATGCTAGATCACAAGGGGAAAAAAACAAGTGAACCTTAAAGACATCCAGTCATAAGCATAAAGAATAAGGATAGTATCAAGCCAATAAGCACAACCTACACTACGAAATCAAGACCGATGAAATAAGTGATTTTAAAGGCAAAAGGATTTTAAAGGCGTGCAATGCTAGATCACAAGTGATTTTCAAGGCAAAAGGAGAAAAAATAACTGAACTTTAAAGACATCTAGGCATAAGCACAAAAAATGAGGATAGTATCAAGCCAATTAGCACATTCTGCAATACAAAATCAAGACGTATCGCATAAAAGCATAAATGCAAACCTAGAAACCGAATGCCACAATTAGGAGTGACATTACACGGACATTTCATTGAACATTTGGCGTGCAATGTTAGATCACAAGTCATTTTATAGGCAAACGGAGGAAAAACAAGTGATCTGTAAAAACATCTAGGCATAAGCATAAAGAATGAGGATAGTATCTAGCCAATAAGCACATTTTGCACTACAAAATAAAGACGTATCAAGTAAAAGCATAAATTCGAACCAGGAAACCGAATGCCACATTTAGGAGTGACATTTAAATGGACATTTCATCGAACACTTAACGTGCAATGTTAGATCACAAGTCATTTTAAAGGCAAAAGGAGAAAAAAACAAGTGAACTTTAAAGACATCTAGGCATAAGCACAATGAATGAGGATAGTATCAAGCTAATAAGCACTTTCTACACTACAAAATCAAGACGATCGAATAAGAATAAATTTGTACCTTAGAAACAGATCGCCACAATTAGGAGTGACTTTTAAATGGACATTTCATCGAACACTTGGTGTGCAATGTTAGATCACAAGTCATTTTAAAGGAAAAAGGAGAAAAAAAGTGAAATTTAAAGACATCTTGGCATAAGCACAAAGAATGAAGATAGTATCAAGCCAATAAGCACATTCTCCACTACAAAATAAAGACGTATCGAATAAAAGCATAAATTCGAACCTAGAAACCGAATGTCACAATTAGGAGTGACATTAACATGGACAATTCATCGAACACTTGACGTGGAATGTTTGATCACAAGTCATTTTAAAGACGTAATAAGAGCATAAATTCGAACTTGGAAACCGAATGCCATAATTCGGAGTGACATATACATAGACATTTCATCGAACACTTGGCATGCAATGTTAGATCAAAAGTCATATTAAAAGCAAAAGGAGAAAAAACAAATGAACTTTAAAGACATCTAGGCATAAGCATAAAGAATGAGGATATTATCAAGCCAATATGCACATTATGCACTATAAAATCAAGACAGATCGAATACGAGCATAAATTCTACCCAAGAAACCGAATGCCAAAATTAGGAGTGACATTTACATTGACATTTCATCGAGCACTTGGCGTGCAATGTAAGATCACAAGTCATTTTAAAGGCAATAGGGGAAACAAAAAAGTGAACCTTAAAGACATCCAGTCATAAGCATAAAGAATAAGGATAGTATCAAGCCAATAAGCACAATCTAGACTACGAAATCAAGACCGATCGAATAAGTGATTCTAAAGGCAAAAGGAGAAAAAATAACTGAACTTTAAAGACATCTAGGCATAAGCACAAAGAAGGCCAAGTGTTCAATTAAATGTCCATGTAAATGTTACTCCAAATTGTGGTGTTCGGTTTCTAGGTTCGAATTTATGCTTTTATTGATACGTCTTGATTTCGTAGTGTAGAATGTGGTTATTGGCTTGATATCCTCATTCTTTGAGCTTATGCCTAGATGTCTTTAGAGTTCACTTGTTTTTTCTCCTTTTGCCTTTATTATGACTTGTGATCTAACATTACACGCCATGTGTTCGATGAAATGTCCATGTAAATGTCACTCCTAGATGTCTTTAGAGTTCACTTATTTTTTCTCCTTTTGCCTTTAATATGACTTGTGATCTAACATTGCACGACATGTGTTCGATGAAATGTCCTTTTAAATGTCAGTCCTAATTGTGGCATTCGGTTTGTAGGTTCAAATTTATGCTTTTATTCGATACGTCTTGATTTTATAATGCAAAATGTGCATACTGGCTTGATACTATCTTCATTCTTTATGCTTATGTCTAGATGCCCTTACAGATCACTTGTTTTTTCTCCGCTTGCCTATAAAATAACTTGTGATCTAACATTGCACGCCAAGTACTCAATGTAATGTACATGTAAATGTCACTCCTAATTATGGCATTCGGTTTCATGGTTCGAATTTATGGTTTTATTCGATATCTCTTGATTTTGTAGTGCAAAATGTGCTTATTGGCTTGATAATATCCTCATTCTTTGTGCTTATGCCTAGATGTCATTAAAGTTCACTTGTATTTTGTCCTTATGCCTTTAAAATGACTTGTGATCTAACATTGCACACTAAGTGTTCGATGTAAATGTCACTCCTAAATGTGGCATTCTGTGTGTAGGTTCAAAATTTTGCTTTTTTTGATACGTCTTCATTTTATAATGCAAAATGTGCTTATTGGCTTGATACTATCCGCATTCTATGTGCTCATGCCTAGATGTCTATAAAGATCAATTGTTTTTTCTCCTTTGGCCTTTAAAATGATTTGTGATCCAACATTGCACGCAAAAAGTTCGATGCAATGTCCATGTAAATGTCACTCCTATACACTGTTCTAAAAATCCCTTCTAGGCCCTGTCTAGGCCCCGCCTAGGCGCTAGAAGGTCCCAACCCGGCTCACCTTCCAGACCGCCTAGGTACCTGTTTAGGACCTCCAAGGTAGTCGTTCAGGCCGTCTAGGCACTAGGCGGTCCCTCTCCGCGCAGGATACACCTAGCGTTTTTTAGAACACTGCTCCTATATTAGGCATTCGGTTCCTAGTGGAGAATGTGCTTATTGGCTTGATACTATCCGCATTCTTTATGTTTATGCATAGATGTCTTTACAGATCACTTCTTTTTTCACCTTTTGCCTTTAAAATGACTTGTGATCCAACATTGCATGCCAAGTGTTCAAGTAAATGTCACTCCTAAATGTGGTATCCGGTTTCTAGGTTCAAATTTATGTTCTTATTCAATCGGTCTTGATTTAGTAGTGCAGAATGTGCATATTGGCTTGATACTATCCTCATTCTTTATGCTTATGCCTAGATGCCCTTATAGATCACTTGTTTTTTCTCCGCTTGCCTATAAAATAGCTTGTGATCTAACATTGCACGCCAAGTACTCAATCTAATGTACATGTAAATGTCACTCCTAATTATGGCATTCGGTTTCAAGGTTCGAATTTATGGTTTTATTCGATACCTCTTGATTTTGTAGTGCAAAATGTCCTTATTGGCTTGATAATATCCTCATTCTTTATGCTTATGCCTAGATGTCTTTAAAGTTCACTTGTATTTTGTCCTTATGCCTTTAAAATAACTTGTGATCTAACATTGCACATCCAATGTTCGATGAAATTTCCATGTAAATGTCACTTCTAAATGTGGCATTTGGTGTGTAGGTTCAAATTTTTTCTTTTATTTGATACGTCTTTATTTTATAATGCATAATGTGCTTATTGGCTTGATACTATCCGCATTATATGTGCTCATGCCTAGATGTCTATAAAGATCAATTGTTTTTTGTCCTTTGG
This sequence comes from Fallopia convolvulus, assembly GCA_964016875.1. NCBI lineage: Eukaryota > Viridiplantae > Streptophyta > Magnoliopsida > Caryophyllales > Polygonaceae > Fallopia > Fallopia convolvulus. Next base: position 42,560,535 of record OZ024720.1, read on the forward strand.
CCTTTAAAATGACTTGTGATCCAACATTGCACGCAAAAAGTTCGATGCAATGTCCATGTAACTGTCACTCCTATGCACTGTTCTAAAAATCCCTTCTAGGCCCCGCCTAGGCGCTAGAAGGTCCCAACCCGCCTAGTCTTCCAGACCGCCTAGGTACCTGTCTAGGTCCGCCTAGGTAACCGTTCAGGCCGTCTAGGCACTAGGCGGTCCCTCTCCGCCCAGGATCCACCTAGCATTTTTTAGAACATTGCTCTTATATTAGGCATTCGGTTCCTAGTAGAGAATGTGCTTATTGGCTTGATACTATCCTCGTTCTTTATGTTTATGCCTAGATGTCTTTACAAATCCTTCTTTTTCTCCTTTTTCCTTTAAAATGACTTTTGATCCAACATTGCATGCCAACTGTTTGACTAAATGTCAATGTAAATGTCACTCCTAAATGTGGCATTCAGTTTCTAGGTTCGAATTTATGTTCTTATTCAATCGGTCTTGATTTAGTAGTACAAAATGTGCTTATTGGCTTGATACTATCCTCATTCTTTATGCTTATGCCTAGATGTCTTTAGAGTTTACATGTTTTTTCTCCATTTGCCTTTCAAATGACTTGTAATCTAACATTGCACGCTAAGTGTTGAATGAAATGTCCATGTAAATGTCACTCCTAATTGTGGCATTCGGTTTCTAGGTTCGAATTTATGCTCTTATTCTATTGCTCTTGATTTTGTTGTGCAGAATGTGCCTATTTGCTTGATACTATGCTCATTTTTTATGCTTATGCCTAGATGTATTCAAAGATCACTTGTTTTTTCTCCTTTGGCCTTTAAAATTACTTGTGATCCAACATTGCAAGCGAAGTTGTTGGATTGATATGCGTTAGTAAGAGCTTGGGAACTGGTGGTTAGGCTGTTCCCAAGGCAGCGAAAGTATAATATCAACCAAGTAAACAGAATGTAATTGACACAGTTACTTTATAGAGGAACCTCACAACAACCAACTAGTTGTGTGGGTAAACATCTACCTCCGCTAGTTACACAGGCAAGACTTACACTTCTCTGTTCCTAGCAGTTCTACCTAACTCTAGCAAAACTAGTAATCGGCCTTGTTCCTAAGCGAACATCTCAAGTAAGCATAAGACAAATCGAACCTTACACCTTGAGCTCAATGTCGAACTTCCCTATCTCTTGTGAACTTGGATTCCCCGTCGTCCAGATCGCACACTCGCCGTCGGGGACTTCTCTTTTCTTGTCTTTCTTTCTTTGTAAGTGAATGTGAATTCTCGGAGATGTACTTAATCCAAGCACTATTCATTTAGGTTTATAATCGTCCTTCCTTGGCTGTAATCTTGACTTTCATTGTGTCCGAAATGCTCTTTATCTTGCACGCCAAGTATTTATCTTACACATGTGACTTGATTTGAATTGAGTCAACTTTGAGAATCAATCGGGCCGTCGAATCACTTGCTTCAGTCTGTTCCTCAGACTGAGCGCTTGTTTTGTCTTGAGACAGGATCCTGTGAATCGCGTTGAGTGGTCTTTGTTTGCACATGTGAGTTCCCATGTGATGGGAACTGTTTTCTCCAGAGTTCCTTGGGTAGGAACTTGCTGTCATCTAATCCCGTGTTCCTTTAGCGTTCTTGGAGATTCTTCATTAGACCTTGTAACCGGTGTTCCTTTGAAATACTTGAATGTAACACGTTAGTTCCTATATGGCGTTTGTCATTAACAAAATCGAAGACTGTTATCGTTGTTACGATGTTTGTAACCAGACTTCCCAACACCGTCCCAACAATTTCCCCCTTTTTGATGATGACAAACACATCACAAAATAACCAAGTATTTTAATGTGTGAAAAATATGATGTGCAACAGAGTTCCTATGTGAGATCCTAGGGAGCCACTTCTATGAAACTGTAAGTTCTTTCTTAGCTTTTGTTTATGCGTTAGTTCCCCCTTAACAAAATCATATTCTGTGATTACTCATAACATGACTCATTTCACACATTCTGTCCTTCCCCCTTTTGGCATCATCGAAAATAGAAAAACATATGTAAGGAAGAAGGGAGCACACAATCATACTAAAAGCAATTTATATTACTTAAGCAATTAATGTACAAGAGGAACTCATTACAAATTAGTGGAGAAAAGAAGGCTAAGGAAAAAGAAAGGGTAGATCATGGGGCCCCAGGGAGCGAGTTGTCACGCAGCTGGGTCATGACGGACAAGATATTCTGAAGGGTTCTTGCCATGTTCTCAATAATTGCTGCGATGTGCATTAGCACTAGGGTGTTCCCAACACTTGGGCCGTCACCAGTAGGAAGAGTCCCTTGATCCTCGGATTATTCTGAGTGACGCATCTTCTGGAACACAGAGAGGTCCAGTTCCCTTCCGATGGTCACTTCTTCCTTTGTAGCCTTGTAGAGGCCTTCCTTGATCATCAACTTCTTGATCAGACTAGCGTAAGGTAGGGAGTGGGAGGTCGAAGCCATGCACTTCTCCATGTGACCAAGCATAATGAGTGGAAGGTTGATGGTCATACTGTGGAGAAAGTGAGAGAGGAGGATTGCGTCTTGGATGTGAGGGTGTGATGCTTCTCTTACCAAGGGATCACCACGGTGATTAGGAACTAGCCAGCTTGGCTATAAGCCCTAGGTTGTGGGTTGGGGTCCCTTTGGTGGGAATTGTGCCTTCGTAGACGTGGTGCAGAATTTCATCGAGGAGGCGGTGAAGACATAGTCGTCGCCCTGGAGGGAGAGAGTTCCATTGGTGGCCTCGTCATGAATGACAAAGTTGTTGTAGAAGAGACGCACCTGTGCAGGGTCGACGGTCACAATAGTGTTGCACACGTGGTCCTATTCTTGGGCCTTGATGAGGTCCTAGAGTTCTCCAAGCCCTTGCTCTTATAGTTGTTCCTCAGTGAGGATGAGGGGAGGGATGAGTTTGCGGTCCTCTATGATGGGAACCTTCTTTGGTTCGGTTCCCTTCCCCTTCTATTTTTGTTCTCCCAGGAGGCAACAACCTTTCGTTTCTGCTGGGGGAGACAATCGATTTGAGCAAGAGGGGAGGGTCCCTTTCCAAGGGAGTACCCTCCGTCACCACCATTTGGCATCCTTGTTCGTCTTCAGCAGGAGCTTGAACATGTTCCTTTTCTAGACCCTCTAGGTCAAGGACCTCGGTGGGAGCTCCATCTTTTGAGTTCGCGTCGTCATTAGAGGACAGACCCATGTCCTCGTCATCATCTTCAGCCTGATGACCTTGACTTGTCCTAACACCATCAGTCGGTGCTAGGTTCCCTTTTTCTTGGGCCCTGTCATCCTCTGTATGAGTAGAGTCTTCAAGGGCGCCGATGTTAGTAGGCCCTGTCTCCGGCCTCGTGATCTCCGCGTGGAGCTCGGCCTCGAGAGCGTCAAGGCGAGCATTCTCCTCCGCGGTTCCCATGATGATGGGAGTCGTCTTGCTAGCCTTCTTGCGAACGATGACAACAATTGACAGTGAGTCGTCGTCCGAGTCAATGTTGACAAGTTGCTTGGCCGGGGAGGGAGAGGAGGATATTTGAGTGGTGGATGGAGGTGGAGACTTTTGATGTGAGGGAGAGGGGGAGTTGGCAATGGGTGATCTAGGAGGTGTAGGAACATTGGGTTGTGGAGAAAATGGAGGTGAATGGGAAGTTCCCTCAACGATAGGGAGGGAAGAGGAAGTGAGGATGGAATCTCTAGGACTAGAGTTGCCAGAGATGGGATTAGGGTTGGAGAGTGGTGGGGGTGGAGGATTCTGGGATTGAGAGTTCCCAGAATCGGAGAGAGGTGGAAGAGAGGAGGATTGAGTGGGAGGTAGGATTCTGTAGGAATCGGGTTTCGAGAGGTTGAGAACTTCTTTCATGTCGAGAACAGACTTCTTCTTCTTCTTCGATTTGGGAAGGTCGGAAGAAGAAGAAGAGGGTTGTTTATTTTTACGCTTTTTGGAAGAGCGTTTGGAGTTTGGGGGTTCAGAATAGAAGTTGTCAACAATGACATTCCCGGAGGATGAGACGGAGAGAGGTTGAGGAGGAGGAAGGGGGAGAGATTGAGAAGAGAAGGAAAGCAGCGCTAGGTATTGCGCCGCCAGGAGAGTGGCCGGTGGTCTTAGAATCTGGAACTGAGAAGTATGGAGCCTGTCCTTTCTTTATGGATGTAAGGAAGAACATAGTCATGGCGTCTTTGTACATATTTTGACGATAGATACGGTCAGGTTCATTATCGGCTTCGCGGAGCATAGTGATGAAAAGAGTTTTGGAGCTGGTCTCGATGCATTGACGGATCAAGTCATTTGGGTTCACTGGAGCCATGGTTGAATTTTGGGAATAGAAGATTTTTGGAGGTTTGCTTGTTTTGGGAAAAAAGGGAGTTGTAGAGGAGAGAAATTGCAGAGAGTGAAGGTTGTGGAAGGCACCAAAAATGGCAAATAGGGTTTTTTATGTGAGACGAGGAGAAGGGTAGAAAAGGAAGGGCAAAATTTCTCGATAATTGGCAGCCAATAGACTCGGAGATCCGTTTTAACTCCCTTAGCAGACTCGTGACATGCGTCGCTTTCCCCATGGGAAGTCGCTTCAACTGTTTCAAATACTTGTCCCATAACATTCCGAATTCTGACACAATTTCCCAATTTCCAAGAGACGTTTCATCTTTCCAAAGGTAGCAGTGTTCCGTTGCTCATGATCGTTTTGCACACCAGTTCCCATGATCATTTAAAAATTCAGGTTGAGTGGAGTGGTCAGGGGAACTCACACTCAAGTTCTTTTGTGAGGCTAGGGAACTCAAAAGGGGAACCAGACAATTACAACTCGATAAGGGGACGAAAAGTTCGGCTCATGAGAAGCGTTTGTCTGGTTCTCGGCTAAGGGTGGGTTTATGATCAACCGTCACAGTGGCTTGTAATGAGGGTTAAAGGGAACTCTGGTTGATCATTTTGGGCCAAAAGAAGTAAAGTTCCAAAAAGTACATTAAAAGCTCCAGACTAGTAATATGGCAAAATGAAAGCGATTATTCCTAGTGTTCCCTATCATGCATTTCAATATAAACTAGCCAAGCATTGAGGGAAAAACATACAAGGACTTGTTCAGTTTAGAGTTATCATCCCTAGAAGTACCCAGAGAGGCTGATAGGGATGTCTTTCTAAAGCATTAGTGAGAATGTCCGCAATTAGCTCTTCAGTTCTACAGTGTTCCATAGAGATGTTCCCATGTTCCACATTATCACGTAGGAAATGATGCCTATTGTCTATATGCTTAGTACGAGAATGATGTACATGATTTTTAGATATGTTAATGGCACTTGTATTATCACATCTTATGGGAACTAGGCCAAAAGACATACCGTAATCCTGAAGTTGGTACTTATGCCATAGAACCTGGGAACAACATGAGGCGGCAACCACATATTCCGCTTCTGCTGTGGAGAGTGCCACTGAGTTTTGCTTCTTTGATCCTCATGAGACTAGGCACGATCCTAGGAACTGTGCCATTCAAGAAGTGCTCTTTCAATCAACCAAGTGCCATGCGAAATGTGCATCTGAGTATGCAACTAGCTGAAGGGAACTGTTCCTTGGATACGAAAGGCACAAGTTGTCATTCCCTTTGAGGTACTTAAAAATTCTCTTCACCTCTTTCATGTGTGATTCCTTAGGGTTAGCCTAAAAGCGTGCACATAGGCACACTGAAAACATGATGTTGGGTCTACTAGAAGTTAAGTAGAGAAGATACCCAATCATACCTCGAAAGTTCCTTCGATCCACACTTATACCTGTCTCATTTGCGATGAGCCTTGAAATTTGTGAGATGGGTGTATTGATGGGCTTGGAGTGTTCCATCCCATACTTTACTACCATCTCTCTGATGTACTTCTATTGATGGATCCTTGTTCCCTCATTGGTTTGAGATATTTGAAGTCCCAAGAAGAACGTGAGTTCCTCTATGAGACTCATCTCGAATTCACTACTCATCAAATTTTTAAACTTTTCAACAAGAAGTTCATTAGTAGCACCAAATACAATGTCATCAACATATACTTGAACAATTAAAATGTATTTTGATTCTTTCTTAATAAAGAGGGTTTTGTCTATGAAACCACTAAATTATTTATGAGACAAGAGAAATTGGACAAACCTATCGTACTATGCCCTGGGAGCTTGCTTGAGGCCATATAGGGCCCTCTCCAAGAAGTATACATGATTTGGGAAGTGCTCATCTTCAAAACCAAGTGGTTAAGCCACATAGACATCTTCCTTAAGGTGTCCATTTAGGATTGCTGTCTTGACGTCCATTTGATATAACTGGTGTGAAGGTCTTATTGTATTCGATTCCCTCTTCTTGCCTATACCCTTAGGCCACCAAACAGGCCTTGTTCCTAGCTACTGCTCCAGTGTCATCAAGCTGGTTTCGGAAGACCCATCGAGTTCCTATAATGTTCTTGTTCTTGGGCCAAGGGACCAATTTCCACACCTTGTTCCTCTTGAATTGGTGGAGTTCCTCTTGCATGGCTTGAATCCATTCTGGGTCCCTTAGAGCTTCCTTGATACTCTTGGGTTCCACCAGTGAGACAAAGGCATTGAAGGCACAAAAGTTGTTGAGAGAGGAACGAGTATGTACCCCTTTGCCATAGGGAGTGATGATGTTGTTGATGGGATGATCCCTCTTTTGGTGATAGTTCCTTGTACGAATTTGTGAGACATCAATCTGTTTCCTTACATCCTCTTCATCTCCAACTTGTGTTTCTTCTTCTTTATGGGAACAGTTGTTCTCAACTTCTTCACTAAGTGTGTCTTCGAGATTCTCCTCAGTGTTCTCTCGTTGTTCCCCCTGAACACTAGTCTCTGGTATGGTTTTTTCTTGAGGAGCTAGAGAGTTGGATGCGTCTTGAGACTATACTATTGTGGAAGGAACTTCGAAGGTGTCTGTATCAGTGAAATTTTGACCTCCTTCCTTGTTCACTGGTTGTGGGATGTTGTTCCCACTTGGATAGTCCTCATCTTGCTTTCCTGGCTCGTCATCGTCGTCTTTCTCTTCTTGTCTGACCAGTTTGAACAGAGTACCTTAGGAACTCTGAGTTTTTAAACTTAGTTCCATTATCAGATCTGAGAGACTTGAGCCTTAATCCCATGCTAACTTCCATCTTGTTGATTAGAGTCTCAAACTCCTTGAATGTATCTGATTTTGATCTCAAGAAAATAACCCATGTAAATCTTGAAAAATCATCAATTAACACATACATGTACCTTTTTCCACCATAGCTAGCAGTTTCCATGGGACCACAGAGATCCATGTGGATTAGCTCCAAGGGCCTTGTTGTGCTTACCACCTTCTATGGTTTAATGGAGGTCCTAGTGTGCTTTCCATGAACACATGCATCGCACATTTTGGCTCCCTAAATGTTGATTCGTGGGAGGCCAATGACCAGGTGTTGTAGGTAGAGTTTCAGGATTTGATTGATGCTTGCGTGGCCTAGCCTTTTGTGCCAGAGTTTCATATCGTCATGGAAGCTTGCGATGCAAAGCTTCCTTGGTGGTTCGAACTCTGTGTCTACCACATTGACATTGTTGGACCTCTTTCCTCTTAGAATGATTTCGTTTGTTTTCTTGTTGATGACCAAACATTCTTCCGAGTCAAAGGTGACAACGTTTTTCCCTTGATCACATATCAGAGCTACACTTATGATATTGTATCCTAGATCCTTCACCAAATTGACATTGCTAATCATGATTGACTTGTTGAGTAGTACATCCCCTATTCCTATGATTTCTCCTTTATTCTTGTTGCCAAAAGACTCGTGACCTCCTTCGGCTTTTGTGTGGAGTGAGGTGAAATTGTCTTTTTCCCAATCACATGATTTGTACAGCCATTGTCAATGACCCATATGATGTTCCCCCTCACTGCCACCTACTAGGAGAGTTAGTTTTTGATGACCCATGCAAGATGACTCTTGCTTGGTCCCTTACAAGGAAAGACAGTTTCAAATGAGACATAATCTGCAATATTAATATCACGAGAGTTCCTAGAGTCAAGGGAAAAGTTGCTATGTATGTTCCCATGAGTGGGACCTCTAGCAGGTTTGTTGGTCTTTTGGTTTTGCTTGTTCCAAAAGTCGTTATTTCTCTGAGTTTGAGCTTTTGCCTTGGGACAACTTTCCTTGTAGTTCCCATGAGCACCACAATTCCAGCAGGTCTTATAGTATTCTCCTAGGTAGTACTTAGGGTTATGTTTATGTATCCTGTTCCTATCCATGGTTTCCTTATTGTAGACCTTTGACCCGCTTCCCTTGGCTATTTGGACATAGAGTTTGTGCCCAGTGTTCCTAGTGTAATAGTTCCTCTCTCCATCTACCCTACTTTCCAGGACATGTATTTTTCTTCTAGATGAGCATTCATTTATTTTTCACATTGGAGTTCTAGGGCTCTACATTCATTTATCTCATGCTCACTTAAAGGAGACTTCCCATTCTTTGAGCGCTCAGACTTATACCCAATCCCATGTTTGGCTGGGACAAACCTTGTTTGGGAATTTGAAGCTTCGCGATTTTCGTTTCTCTTGCTCAGCTTTTGTAGGAACTCATTCTTATCACACTCTACAGTCTTAATCTTATCATCAAGGGCTACTGTATGGGACAGATAATACTGAAGCTTATCAATCAGTTTCACATAATTGGAACAGGATTCAAGACCAACCAACTCAGCATTTATGTGTTCTTACTCATCTAGTTTCTCTTACAATTTTATGTTATCCTTAACAGGCTAGAGAGCAATTTTAACAATTCAAATTTTTCATAATTTGCTAAAGAAGCAAGGACAGTTCGGTGGTTAACTCACTGGGTTGTTCCCCAGTGGTGTCTCCTAGGGCCATAGCGCACATGTCTCGGTGTGCCCATGATTCGGAATCTTTGTACTCATCATCGCTCCAGGTGGCGATGTAGGCCTTCTTCCTTTGCCTTTGGTCTTCAGTTCCTTGTGGGCATTCTTTTGCGAAGTGCACTTTCTTGTAGCATTTGTAGCATGTGACGTCCGAGAGGTCCATCTCAGTTGGCTTTCTTTGGGAACTTTGACCCTTTTGAGAGTTCCCATATCCCTTTTTGAACATTCCCTTGATGTTCGAAGGGCCTTTGTGACAAGGACGAGTTTCTCGTCTTCTTCTTCCTCATAATCTTCATGTTTTTCTTGAACTGGCTTGAGCATCTTTTCCAATTTAGGGCAATTCCCTTTTGTGCTCTCTCTTGCTCCTTATCGTCTTATTTTCTTTTCTCATGTCCCACAAGCTTTCTGAAAACCTGGTGGAGCATGAGACTCCTGTTTTTCGGGTTTTCCATGAACATAGTTCTTTCATTGGCCCATTGACTTGTTAGGCCGTGAAGAGCTATCGAACCTTCACCTGCCGTGAAGGCCTATGTACCAAGCTCGCGGGCCTATGTACCAAGCCCCGCGAGCTTGGTACATAGGCCTTTGAAGCGTGATTGGTAGCTGTTGACTGATTCTCCCACCTACATTCGAAAGTTGTAGAATTCCCATCTGGCGTTCATCTGGAAGTCTTCTTTGAGGTCAGATTTCCCTATGTGCATTTGCTAGATGGCTTCCCACATCTCTTTAGTTGTCTTGATATTTGCTACTCTGTCACAATCTTGCACTGACATGGCATTTTTGAGATATTGTTTTGCCTTGAAGTTTATCTCCATGTACTTCAATTCATTTGGTCCCCATTTGGTGAAGTCGTTGCAAATGGTTGGGTCTACATCGAAGTTCCCTACTTTGATCACACACCAGGCCTGAAAGTCGTGGCTTCGCATCAAGTTCTTCATGTTGCGTTGCCAGTTCTCGAACCTTCTGGTGATAAGGCTTGGAGGCTTGTTGTTGCCATGTCCAAATTGAGTGAGTTCTTCAGACATCTTGTAACCTGCGATACTAACAAAGAAAATCTAGAGCGAACCTCGCTCTGATACCAATTGTTGGATCTATACGCGTTAGTAAGAGCTTGGGGAATGGCGATTAGGCTGTTCTCAAGGCAGCGAAAGTATAATAACAAGCAAGTAAACAGAATGCAATTGACATAGTTCCCTTATAGAGGAACCCCACAACAACCATCTAGTTGTGTGGGTCTAACTCTACCTCCGCTTGGAGGATTTTGAACGATCTTCTTATCTTATTGATTGTTCCCTAGTTACACATCCAAGACTTACACTTCTCTGTTCCTAGAAGTTCTACCAAACTCCAGCAACACTAGTAATCGGCCTTGTTCCTAAGCTAACATCTCAACTAAGCATAAGACAAATCGAACCTTACACCTTGAGCTCAATGTCACAGTTCCCTATCTCTTTGGAACTTGGATTCGTCGTCGTCGAGATCGCACACTCGACGCTGGGAACTTCTCTTCTCTTGTCTTTCTTACTTTGTGAGTGAATGTGAATTCTGGGAGAAGTTCTTAATCCAATCACTATTCATTTAGCTTTATACTCGTCCTTCCTTAGGATGCAATCCTGACTTTCGTTGTGTTCGAAATACCCTTTTTCTTGCACGCCAAGTCTTTATCTTACACATGTGACTTGATTGGATTTGAGTCAACTTTGAGAATCAATCGGGACATCAGATCACTTGCTTCAGTCTGTTCCTCAAACTGAGCGCTTGTTTTGTCTAAAGACGAGATCCTGTGAATCGCGCTGAGTGGTCTTTGTTTGCACAGGTGAGTTCTCATGTGATGGAAACTGTTTTGCTCCAGAGTTCCTTTGGTAGGAACTTGTCGTCATCTAATCTTGTGTTCCTTTAGTGTTCTTGGAGATTCTTCATTAGACCTTGTAACTGGTGTTCCTTTGAAATACGTGAATGTACCACGTTAGTTCCCATATGGCGTTTGTCATTATCAAACCTGGAGACTGGTATCTTTGTTCCGATGTTTGGAACCAGAGTTTCCAACACCATCCCAACACAAGTGCTCTATGAAATGTCCATGTAAATGTCACTCCTAAATGTTCATTCGGTTTCTATGTTCAAATTTATGCTTTTATTCGATATATCTTGATTTTGTAGTGCAGAATGTACTTATTGGCTTGATACTATCCTCATTCCTTATGATTATGTCTATATGTCTTTATAGAGCACCTCTGTTTGCCTATAAAATGACTTGTGATCTAACATTACACGTCAAGCGTTCAATTAAATGTCCATGTAAATGTCACTCATAATTATGGCAGTCGGTTTCTAGGTTCGAATTTATGCTTTTATTCGATATGTCTTAATTTTGTAGTGTAGAATGTGCTAATTGGCTTGATACTATCTTGATTCATTGTACTTATGCCTAAATGTCTTTAAAATTCACTTGTTTTTTCTCCTTTGGACTTTAAAGTTACTTGTGATCTAACATTGCACGCCAAGTGTTCGATGAAATGTCCATGTAAATGTCACTCTTAATTGTGGCATTCGGTTTCTAGGGTAGAATTTAAGTTCTTATTCGATTTGTCTTGATTTTGTAGTGCAGAATGTTCTTATTGGCTTGATTCTATCCTCATTCTTTATGCTTATGCCTAAATGTCGTTAAAGTTCACTTGTTTTTTCTCCTTTTGCCTTTAAAGTCACTTGTGATATAACATTGCACGTCAAGTGTTCGATGAAATGTCCTTGTAAATGTTACTCCTAATTGTGGCATTCGGTTTCTAGGTTCGAATTTATGCTCTTTTTCGATCGATATTGATTTTGTAGTGTAGAATGTGCTTATTTGCTTGATATTATACTCATTCTTTATGCTTATTCCGAGATGTCTATAAAGTTCACTTGTTTTTTCTCCTTTTGCCTTTAAAATTACTTCTGATCTAACATTGCACACCAAGTGTTTGAATATCCAAGTAAATGTCTCTCCTAATTGTGGTATTCGGTTTCTAGTTTCGAATTTATGCTTTTATTCGATACTTCTTGATTTTGTAGTGCAGAATGTGCTTATTGGCTTGATGCTATCCTCATTCTTTGTGCTTATGGCTAGAGGTCTTTAAAGATCAATTGTCTTTTCTCCTTTTGCCTCTAAAATTACTTGTGATCCAACATTGCATGCCGAGTGTTAGATGAAATGTACATGTAAAGTCACTCCTAAATGTGACATTCATTTTCTAGGTTCGAATTTGTGCGTTTTTTCGATATGTCTTGATTTTGTAGTGCGGAATGTGCTTATTAGCTTGATACTATCTTCTTTTAGTATGATTATGCCTAAATGTCTTTACAGATCACTTGTTTTTTCTCCATTTGCCGATAAAATGACTTGTGATCTAACATTGCACGCCAAGTGTTCAATGAAATGTCCATGTAAATGTCAACCCTAACTGTGGCATTCGGTTTCAAGGTTCGAATTTATGCTTTTATTCGATACGTCTTGATTTTCTAGTGTAGAATTTGGTTATTTACTTGATATTATCCTTATTCTTTGTGCTTATGCCTAGATGTCATTATAGTTCACTTGTTTTTTCTCCATTTGCCTTTAAAATGACTTGTGATCTAACATTGCATGCCAAGTGTTCGATGAAATGTCCATGTAAATGTTACTCCTTATTTTGGTATTCGGTTTCGAGGGTAGAATTTATGTTCATATTTGATCTGCCTTGATTTTGTAGTGTAGAATTCGCTTATTGGCTTGATGGTATTTTCATTCTTTATGCTTATGCCGAGATGTCTTTAAATTTCACTTGTTTTTTCTCCTTTTGCCTTTAAAATGACTTGTGATCTAACATTGAACGCCAAGTGTTCGATGAAATATCCATGTAAATGTCACTCCTAATTCTGGAATTCGGTTTCTAGGTTCGAATTTATGCGCTTATTCGATCGATCTTGATTTTGTAGTGCAAAATGTACTTATTTGCTTGATATTATACTCATTCTTTATGCTTATGCCTAGATGTCTTTAATGTTCACTTCTTTTTTCTCCTTTTCCCTTTAAAATTACTCGTGATCTAACATTGCACGTCAAGTGTTCGATGAAATGTCCATGTAAATGTCACTCCTAAATATGACATTCGGTTTCTAGGTTCGAGTTTATGCTCTTATTCCATACGTCTTGATATTGTAGTCCAGAATGCGCTTATTACCTTATCTTTATTCTTTGTGCTTTTATCTAGATGTCTTTAAAGATCAATTGTTTTTCTGCCTTTGGCCTTTAAAATGAATTGTGATCGAACATTGCACGCCAAGTGTTCCATGAAATATCCATATCAATGTCACTCCTAATTGTGGCATTCGTGTTTCTGGTTCAAATTTATGCTTTTATTCGATACGTCTTGATTTTGTAGTGTAGAATGTGCTTATTTACTTGATACTATCCTCATTCTTTGTGCTTATGCCTAGATGTCATTATAGTTCACTTGTTTTTTCTGCTTTTGCCTTTAAAATGACTTGTGATCTAACATTGCACGCTAAGTGTTCGACGAAATGTCCATGTAAATGTCACTCCTAATTGTGGCATTCGGTTTCTAGGGTAGAATTTATGCTCTTATTCGATCGGTCTTGATTTTGTTGTGCAGAATGTGCTTATTTGCTTGATATTATACTCATTCTTTATGCTTATGCCTAGATGTCTTTAATGTTCACTTCTTTTTTCTCCTTTTGTCTTTAAAATGACTTGTGATCTAACATTGCAGGGCCAAGTGTTCGATTAAATGTCCATGTAAATGTCACTCCTAAATGTGGTATTTTATTTCTAGGTTTGATTTATACTTTTATTCGATACGTCTTGATATTGTAGTCCAATTTGTGCTTATTAGCTTGATACTATCCTCATTCTTTGTGCTTATGCCTAGATATCTTTAAGGATCAATTGTTTTTTTCCTTTGACCTTTAAAAGGAATTGTGATCCAACATTGCACGCCAAGTGTTCGATGAAATGTCGATATAAATGTCACTCCTAAATGTGGCATTCGGTTTTTAGGTTCGAATTTATGCTTTTATTCGACACGTCTTGATTTTGTAGTGCATAATGTGCTTATTGGCTTGATACTATGCACATTCTTTATGCTTATGCATAGATGACTTTACAGATCAATTGTTTTTCCTCCGTTTGGCTATAAAATTACTTGTGATCTAACGTTTTACGCCAAGTGTTTAATGAAATGTCCATGTAATGTCACTCCTAATTGTGGCATTCGGTGTCTAGGTTCGAATTTATTCTTTTATTAATGACATCTTTATTTTGAAGTGCAGAATATGCTTATTGGCTTTATACTATCCTCATTCTTTGTTCTTATGCCTAGATGTCTTTAAAGTTCACTTATTTATTCTCCTTTGGCCTTTAAAATGACTTGTTATGTAACATTGCACGCCAAGTGTTCGATTAAATGTCCATGTACATGTCAGTCCTAATTGTGGCATTCGGTTTCTAGGGTACAATTAATGTTCTTATTCGGTCGGTCTTGATTTACTAGGTTAGAATGTGCTTATTGGCTTGATACTATCCTCATTTATATGCTTATGCCTAGATATCCTTAAAGTTCAGTTATTTTTTCTCCTTTTTCATTTAAAATGACTTGTGATCTAACATTGCACGCCAAGTGTTCGATGAAAAGTCCCTGTAAATGTCAATCCTAATTTTGGCATTCGGTTTCTAGGGTAGAATTTATGTTCGTATTCAATCTGTCTTGATTTTATAGTGCATAATGTGCTTATTGTCTTGATACTATCCTCATTCTTTGTGCTTATGCCTACATGTCTTTAAAGTTCAATTATTTTTCCTCCTTTCGCCTTTAATATGACTTGTTAATTAACATTGCACATCAAGTGTTCGATGAAATGTCCATGTAGATGTCACTCCGAATTGTGGCCATCGGTTTCCACGTTCGAATTTTTGCTCTTATTCGATCGGCCTTGATTTTGTAGTGCAAAATGTGCTTATTTGCTTGATATTATACTCATTTTTATGCTTATGCCTAGATGTCTTTAAAGTTCACTAGTGTTTTCTCCCTTTGCCTTTAAAATGACTTGTGATCTAACATTGCACGCCAAGTGTTTGATGAAATGTCCATGTAAATGTCACTCCTAAATGTGGTATTCGGTTTCTAGGTGCGAATTTATGCTCTTATTTCATACGTCTTGATATTGTAGTCCAGAATGCGCTTATTAGCTTGATACTATCCTCATTCTTTGTGCTTATGCGTAGATGTCTTTAAAGATTAATTGTTTTTTTCCTTTGGCCTTTAAAATGAATAATGATCCAACATTGCACGACAAGTGTTCCATGAAATGTCCATATAAATTTCACTCCTAAATGTGGCATTCGGTTTCTAGGTTCGAATTTATGCTTCTATTCGATAAGTCTTGATTTTGTAGTGCATAATGTGCTTACTGGCTTGATACTATTTTCATCCAGTATGCTTATGCCTAAATGTCTTTACAGATCACTTGTTTTTTCTCCGTTTGCCGATAAAATGACTTGTGATCTAACATTGCGCGCCAAGTGTTCAATGAAATGTCCATGTAAATGTCAACCCTAATTGTGGCATTCCATTTCTAGGTTCGAATTTATGCTTTTATTCGATACGTCTTGATTTTGTAGTGTAGAATGTGCCTATGTACTTGATACTATTTCATTCTTTGTGCTTATGCCTCAATGTCATTATAGATCATTTGTTTTTTCTCCTTTTGCCCTTAAAATGACTTGTGATCTAACATTGCACGCTATGTGTTCGATAAAATGTCCATGTAAATGTCACTCCTAATTGTGGCTTTCGGTTTCTAGGATAGAATTTATGCTCTTATTCGATCGGTTTTGATTTTGTGGTGCAGAATGTGCTTATTTGTTTGATATTATACTCATTCTTTATAATTATGCCTAGATGTCTTTAAAGTTCACTTGTTTTTCTCCCTTTGCCTTGTGATCTAAGATTTGGTTTTGACTTGTGATCTAAGATTGCACGCCAATTGTTCGATGAAATGTCTATGTAAATGTCACTCCTGAATGTGGTATTCGGTTTCTAGGTTCGAATTTATACTTTTATTCGATACGTCTTGATATTGTAGTCGAAAATGCGCTTACTAGCTTGATACAATCCTCATTGTTTGTGCTTATGCCTAGATATCTTTAAAGATCGATTGTTTTTTTTTTCCTTTGCCCTTTAAAATGAATTGTGATACAACATTGCACCCCAAGTGTTCGATGAAATGTCCATATAAATATCACTCCTAAATGTGGCATTCGGTTTCTAGGTTCGAATTTATGCTTTTATTCGACATGTCTTGATATTGTAGTGTATAATGTGCTTATTGGCTTGATACTATGCTCATTCTTTATGCTTATGCCTAGATGTCTTTACAAATCAATTTTTTTCCTACGTTTGGCAAAAAAATTACTTGTGATCTAACATTGCACGCCAAGTGTTCAATGAAATATCCATGTAATGTCACTCCTAATTGTGGCATTCGGTGTCTAGGTTCGAATTTATCCTTTTATTCATGACATCTTTATTTTTTAGTGCAGAATATGCTTATTGGCTTTATACTATGCTCATTTTTTGTGCTTATGCCTAGATGTCTTTCAAGTTCACTTATTTATTCTCCTTGCGCCTTTAAAATGACTTGTGATGTAACATTGCACGCCAAGTGTTCGATTAAATGTCCATGTACATGTCACTTCTAATTGTGGCATTCGGTTTCTAAGTTACAATTTATGTTCTTATTCGGTCGGTCTTGATTATGTAGGTTAGAATGTGCTTATTGGCTTGATACTATCCTCATTTATATGCTTATGCGTAGATGTCATTAAAGTTGACTTATTTTTTCTCCTTTTGCCTTTAAAATGACTTGTGATCTAACATTGCACGCCAAGTGTTCGATGAAATGTCCATGTAAATGTCACTCCTACTTTTGGCTTTCGTTTTCTAGGGTAGAATTTATGTTCGTATTCGATCTGTCTTGATTTTATAGTGCATAATGTGCATATTGGCTTGATACTATCCTCATGACTTGTTATCTAACATTGCACAACAAGTGTTCGATGAAATGTCCATGTAAATGTCACTCTGAATTGTGGCCTTCGGTTTCTACATTCGAGCTCTTATTCGATCGGCCTTGATTTTGTAGTCAAAATGTGCTTATTTGCTTGATATTATACTCATTCTTTATATTTATGCCTAGATGTCTTTAAAGTTCACTTGTTTTTTATCCCTTTGCCTTTAAAATGACTTGTGATCTAACATTGCACGCCAATGGTTCGATGAAATGTCTATGTAAATGTCAATCCCGAATGTGGTATTCGGTTTCTAGGTTCGAATTTATACTTTTATTCGATACGTCTTGATATTGTAGTCGAGAATGCGCTTACTAGCTTGATACTATCCTCATTCTTTGTGCTTATGCCTAGATATCGTTAAAGATCAATTGTTTTTTTTCCTTTGGCCTTTAAAATGAATTGTGATACAACATTGCACCCCAAGTGTTCGATGAAATGTCCACATAAATGTCACTCCTTGATGTTCGCATTTTTAGTATAGTTTTTAATAGGTTTTCTTTGCTTATTAGGTTTAGTTTTGTTTATTTTAGGTTTAGTTTTGAGTATTTTTAGTTAGTTTTGCATAATTCTGTGAAAAGAGTGGAATCTACACTATTTTGTGAATTTTGCAGGTTTTAGCGAGGAAAGGAGCTGAATGGAGCTAAATTTGGAGCATTGCAGCATAGGGCGGAGGAGTGCAAGATTGAAGAAGTCGAAGCTCGGGAGTACAAGGAAAAGTGTCGAAGGAAAACAAACCCCTGGCTCGTTAACGAGGCTGTGAAGGGTCGTTAACGAGGCAAAGAAGAGAAAGATTTCGAGTATTATTTTTATTATTAACCGATCCTGAGCGGGAATTTATTTCCGTGTTGGTTGAGTATCTTTTTAGAATCTTTTTGGGGATGTTAGAATATGTATTTTAGGGTTTAATATCTTTTTAGATTTTATTTCTATCTTTTAGAGATTGTTTCTATCTTTTTAGGAAAGTTTATATCTTTTAGCCTTTTTAGTTTTTAGCTTTCTTAGTATAAATACCCTTCTATCTAGCATAGAAAAAGGGGGCTTGATTTTGGAGAAGATTTTAGGAAGTTTTTTTTTAGGAGGAGATTTGTGAAGGCCAAAGGAGAGAGAAATCGGATCGGAAGAAGGTAACGAGGCTCGGTCGACGACGGTTGTCTAGTGTTCGTTGGTCTTGATTGTGGTTCGGTATTTTATGTTTTTTCGGTTTCTTCTGAATCTCTGTAAGACGATATTTTTCTTATTAATTTAAGTTTGAGTTTTGTTTCAATGTTTCTTTTTATTGAAGTTTTTAGTTTCTTAGTCATGATTAGTGAGTAGTTTACTTTTCTAGGGTCGGGGTTAAGCCCAGCATAGTTGAGCATGTTGGATGAGTAAGATTGTGTGTTGAATGCCTTTTATCTTTTATTGAGATTGTTTGTTGTGCTTAAAACCAAGACGAAAGTTGAGGTAATTTAGGTTTTTAACTTGATTGAAAGAGAAAGTTAGTAACTTGAAGGTTGATATTGTTTGAAAACGAATGTTTCAAGCTTTAGATCCAAAACAAGCAATTGAGTGAGTTAGTTTATGAAAGTAGATTAATTTACTTACTAAGTCAACGAAAGTTGATGACTCTATCTGTTTAAAGGCATGATCTTATCTTCTTACGAATTCTTACGCTTAGCTATGTTGTGGTGTCCCTTGTCCTAGATTTTTGCTTTATTTGAATTATTTCTGGTGAATCTTCGTTGTTGAGTACTTGCCTCGGTATCGAATTTTAATTAGAATTTTATTAGGTCGTTAGTTAATATTTTTGTGTTCGGTGGCTCGGTAACGATCCTGACAACATCGTTAACGAGGCATCTCGTGAGTGTTTTGTTTGATTTTGTTTGATTTTTGTTAGATTGATAGACAAACAACCTTGCTTCATGTGGAACGATCCTGACTCCACTGTACTCAGCGGGGTCTTGACTTACAAATTTATTTGTTGGCCAAGAAACCCTATCAACAAATTGGCGTCGTTGCCGGGGAAGCAACGTGTTGTTAGTTTATCTTCGGGATCGGTAATAGTCCGACCCTGTTTTTGTTTTTAATCTTTGTTTTCTTTGATTGTTTTCTCAGTGTATGCCGGTAGGAGGAAGAAGGCTTCAGTTTGATAACACAAGTTATTACTCAAAACCAGAACGTTCCCTGCACCGTCGACTCGGAGAAAACCGAGCCATGGCCACAGCAGAAGAGATGGCTCGAGAGTTAGAGATCCTCCGAACCCAGATGGAGGCACTGAAAGCCGAGAAGGACGGCGCAAACGCAGACAAGGCTCGACTGCAAGAAGAGCTAAACGCCTATCCAAGGAATGCCAAGCAATACATGCATCCGGAACTGAGGGTGCCAGAATCTCCTATTGTGCTTCCTGCGATAGAGAAACCTTTTGAGATCAAGTCTCAATTTATATCCTTAATCAAACGGGCTTAGTTTGAAGGGAAACCTGCTGAGTGCCCTATGGAGCATATTAGAAATTTTATTGATTTATGTGACACCATAGCTGTTGAAGGTGTCTCGTTAGAATATGTTCTGTTAAAAGCTTTTAGATGGTCACTCACTAGAAAGGCCCTGAACTGGTTAGAGAGCCTACCTTCTAAGTCTATCACTCACTAGAAAAGCTTTGTATGATCAATTTCATACAAAGTTTTTCCCTCCTGCTAAGACAACGGAGTTAAGGAAACGCATCACCTCTTATAATAGTTGCCTAATGAAATATTTGTTGAAACATGGGAAAGATTCAAAGAGATGCTTAGACAATGCCCGACTCATGGGCAACCTTTATATGTATTGCAAGAAATCTTTTTCCAGGGTATCAACGCGGAGACCAAGAACCGCATCAACACGCATACTGCGTGCGGTTTTATAGAGATGAACCCGACAAAGGCGTGGGAACTGTTGGACAAGCTGGCGAATTACGATGCTATGTACGGAACCCAACAGGCTCCACAAACTCAAAAACGTCTCTATGTGCCTAACCGAGATGAAGTTGACCCCGATGTTAAAAATCAATTCTTACAAGACGAGGTCAACCGTCTGAGGAAACAGGTAAGTTTTCTAAAATCCTCTCAATCATGTCAAGAATGTGGTTCTTCTGCGCATAGCACTTCTGCTTGCACTAACATTGAGCAGGTTAGAACCGCTGAAACAATAGCTGAGATGAATTACATGAGAGGACCCTACAGGAACCAGCCTAATTATAATGACAGGTCAAACAACTATCAACCATGGGGCAATCAGAATACAAATCAAAATTACGCAGGGCCCCCACAAGATAGACGACCTACACCATATCGACCTCCAAGCCATCAAGAGATGCCATCATGGGTTCAGGAGATTAAAGAGAGCATCAACGGAGTGAACAACAAAGTTGATGACGTTCAAGCCAAGCTGAACCGACAGGATAAAAGATGGGGAGAGTTCGATATTTGGAAGAGGAGCGTTGATTCCCAACTAGGAGACCTTGCTGCACGGATTCCAAGACCACAAGGGCAACTCCCGGGCCGTCCCGAGGAGAACCCTAGAGGCCAAATAGCAGCGGTACACCTCAGAAGTGGGAAGACACTACCGGAAAGAATTCAAGCTGAAGAGAAGGAGGAAAAGGACCTCGCCAACCAGCTCGTTAACGAGCCAGCGAGAGCTAGTGGCGAGCCTACAAGCCAGGATGACGAGGCTCCGAGGTTATCTAACGACCCTAACCCAGGTAAGTCTACTAATCCGAGCCTTCCTCTCAATCCCAGGGTAGTTAATGACCCCATCAGGGTCGGTAACGAGCCGTTGAGGACATCAATCGACCCAAGTGTCGACCCGGTACTCTCACCTCTCGAGCCTAACTTGGTTCTGAGATTGGTAAAAACTCTTCCATTTCCAACTAAGAAATCTATGGAATCTACTGAGAGTAAGTTCAAGCGTTTCGTTAAGATTCTTCAGGGCATTAGTATTTCCATACCATTCGCTGAAGCCCTAAGCGAAATGCCGGCTTACAAAAAATTTTTGAAAGATATTCTTAGCAGGAAAAGGTCTATTACAGAGCTGCAGGATGAAGTCAGATCAATAGCTCTACCAGAAAAGCTGGGAGATCCCGGGAGGTTTGCAATCACAATCGGCATAGGCAACCACAAGTTCAAAGCTTTATGCGATCTTGGTGCCAGTGCTAGTCTTGTTCCACTCTCAATCTGGTCTAAAGCCAATATGGGACCACTAGAGCCGGTAGACATGAATCTGTACATGGCAGATGGGTCAAGTGTCAAGGCCACAAGAGTGGTGGATGATTACCCTATTCAAGTCGGGAAATTCTTTATACCGAATGATTTTATCGTTCTTGATATGCCTGAAGACCCTCATGTCCCCATAATTCTCGGGCGACCATTCTTAGCCATGGCAGGAGCAAGAGTTGATGTGCGGAAGGGACTCCTCACTTTTGATATAGGAGAAGAACGGGTGGAATTCAACTTGGATCAAAAAGCCAACGACCCAATTGGAGTGGCACAAATAGAGTTGACTCAACCCGAACTCGACACAACAGTCCCTACCGAGCCACATTTGCCGATCACCGAGTCTCACGTGCATGAGTTCAACCAAGGCCCTACTACAGAGGTTAAAGAAAAATCCAAACCACCTTGGCTTTCGGACTACACCAATAATCCAGGGATATCGAGCTTGCTGATAGAAGAAGAAGGTCCTAATTTAGCAATTCAAGCGCACAAAGGCAGTAAGGCTACAAGCAAGGTATCTCAAGACCCCAACATAGCCAGACATGAACCACCATGAGACTAGCAAGGGAGCTCGTCGGGCTAACGACGTTAAACATAGCGCTTACGGGAGGCAACCCGCTTTTTAGAATAGGTCTAGTTTATTTTATTTTTCTCTTTTTCTTTTTAGATTATTTCTTAGCTTTCTTTTATTTTTCTTTTTAGTTTTAATTAGGATAGAAATTAGATTTTTGAGCTAACAAGATTTCAGGAAAAAAGGGGTCGAAAAATCACTCAAGAAGGCCACGGTGGCTCGTTAACGACCCACCCAGGCTCACTAACGACCCGGTTCGGAAGACCCGATTCGTCACAATACGGGGCAGGTAAGTAATTCTAACCTACTCTATCTTTTTAACCCTAGCCGCCGCCCCCTTCTACCCTTACCCCTCCTATATAAACCCTTCTACCCCTACCAAAATTCTACCACAATCCCTTAAAAATACACTCTCAAACCCAAAACTCTCTCAATCCCTCTCCTTTCTCTCTCACCGAGTCGGAAATTCCCACGCTAACGACCACCGGAGACGCCATCGTTACCGGAGTTCGGAAGCCACCCACCGTCGAAGCCGTGCTCGTTAACTACCCCGATTCCGACCCTTGTTCTTTAAATTCTCGGTTCTCCGATATGATTTCTAAACCCTTGCTTGAAATTGCATAATTGATTATCTATAGGGTTGAATTACATATCTTGAATCATGATTCTTAGGGAGATCGATGAGCATGCTTAAATTCCGTTCTAAAAATTCTTGATTATTCTTAGTTGTTCATGTTTTAGGAAAGATTATTCATGTTAGATTAGCTATTGTAACCCCTTAGTTAGGAAAGCATGAATTTTTCTTGTTCTAGATCTAAAAGTTCGAACTTTGCATGTGAAAATTCCAAGAAAATTTTAGCATGTTCGGGATGGGTAATTGAGTAAGTATGGGATGCTTATACCCGATAGGGGATTCGTGGAGAATATTAGAAGATTGCATGCTTGATTATGCTGAATAACAGTTAAATTGAATTTCGGAAATTTCTGGTTTTGCTCTCGGCAGGTTGTTGACAACCCACCCAGGCTCGTTAACCACCCTGCACTTCATCATTGATCGATCCGAGTCCAGAACCGTGAACAACCCAATTGGGTAGTTTACGAATAATTCCGAGGTTAATTTTGAGACCAAGTATGGGGTCTCGTACCTATTATTTTTTAGTGGATCTTATCTTGGAAAATTTTCAATTATTTTGTAGGATCCATGGCTAGTTCAAGCAGACCCGCTACCCGAGCCCAAAAGAAGAGGAGGAACCACAGGTCTCCATCTTCACCCCGAGTGGACGATGTGATTTTGAGCAGTCAAAGCCAAGTACGGCGCTACCGGGATTTTTTGGAGAAGGACCATTACACCCGATGGTTCTCGAAGTCTTGCGCCGTCTCTACGGGCATCTACACGGATGTCAAGGACGCCTTCATCATCCTTGGGGCCGCCCACTTGTTGAAGCAAGAGAGCTTGCCACATTACCCGACCCTCACATCCGAGTTCTTGGCCACTTTGGAGACCAACTTCTCATCGAAGACCTCGGCGGGACGTATTCAGTTTCGGCTCGGTAACGAGGACCGTTACTTCACCATGGCGGAGTTCAATGCAATCTTGGAGCTCCCAAACTCGTCAAGAGATTATAGCTTGAAGGACTACCGAGTGACCCGCACTTGGAGCTACATCTCCGGAGAGGTTCAATCTTCCACCGTGGCGCTATCCGGGGCAAACATAGTCAACCCCATCTTCCGGATTATCTTGATAGTCCTCGCCGCAACATTTTGGCCGAAGAGAGAGTTGAAGCGGTCTACAAGAACGGAAGTCGATTGCTTCCGTACCATTCTCTTTGAGGAGCCCGGCCCCTTGAATTTGGGGTATGAATGGCTCTACTACGTTGAGAAGTCCACCAAGTCCAAGGAGGTGTGGTGTGGCAATTTGGTTAGCCTCTTGGCTAAGAATCTTGGAGTTGATCTCACCCGCTACACACCGGCCCACGCCCAACTCCTCAACAAGAACTATTGGTATAGTTCCGGGATTTTCGTGCAAGCCGAGGGAGGCTACAAGGTGAAGGTTCAAGATCGACTAGTCATACCTTCCCTCGACATGTACGAGCTACTCTATGTACCAAATTGGTACGAGGTGTGGACGGGACATCCTTACCCATTGGAGCCAAAACCGGAGGACGAGCTCTCGCTTAGGCCTTGTGAAATCCGGTTTGAGCGGGACGACGTGGATGAATATGAAGAAGAAGATGAGCAAGAAGATACCGAGGTAGTAGGCAACGACACCGAAGAAGCCGACACCGAGGGCAGCACTGAGGAGCTCAACTTTGAAGAAGAAGACTTGGACACAGAGGTGTTAGGCGGCCACATCTTCGTTGACGAGCCCACCAGGGTCGTTAACGACCACTTCCATCCACCACCTAACACTGTTAACGAGGCACCCAGCTTCGTTAATGAGGTGCCGAGAGCTCCTGTCGACCCACCACCACCTTCTGTCGACCCTCATGCTTATGGCTTAATGCCTTACAACCCGGTGATGTATCAAGACCATTTCCAGCCTCACTACCCACCACCTCCTCAGCTCGAGTACGCAAGATCGAGTATACCACCACCATGGGCCGAGGATCTTTCTGCACGGATGCAGCAGCTTCACCTCCAGACGGATCACATTCATAGGAGGATGGATAGATGGGAAACCGTCTATTCCGCTCGCATGTCGATGGAGGATGAGCGGCAGCGTCAGAGAGAGGCGGAGGATGCTGAGCGTTGGAGGACGATGTACGACTTCATGGGGAACTTTGAGCACTATTTTCCTCCACCGAACCGTTGATTCAAGCTCAAGATGAAGTTTCCTTTCCTTGTTTCCACTTTTGTAAGTTTTATGTTTTTCTTTTTCTTTTTAATTTTTTGTTTTCTTTTCTATTTCTTTTCCCTCTTCTTCTTATTTCCCTTACAGTGGGGACACTGTAATTTTAAGTATGGGGTGAGGAGAAAGTAAAAAAAATTATGTCCTAGGTGTTTTTGTGTTCTATGTAGTTGTTATTTCTAAAAAACTCCAAAAAAAATTTGAAAAAATTGAAAAATCCAAAAAGAGTTTAGAATTGATAGATATCCCTTCTTAAGTTCTATGATAGCAATCACTAACTTAATCATATAATTCCTTGCAAACATGTCTTTGAATGTATAGCCGGATTCTTAAAATTAAAATTATTGTTTTTAGAAGAGAATAGCATTTGATGAAATTGAGCACATATACTTTATAGCATAGATGATGCAATCCAACAAAATCTACCTTGTGAGATAATTTTGGCCTTATAGGGAGAACATTTATAAATCCCTCTTCTTTTCTTGTGTGATTTACTCTCTTTATGCATATTATCTCTTGGAATTGTGATGGTTATCTATTTCTTGAGACCCTTATAAGATTATAGTTCATTACTTGTGAAGAGCATATGATAGAGAACTTATTTCTATGAGCCCTATTATTCCCTATCTACCTTTACATTATTCCTTCTTTTGATAACCAATTCAGGTCTGAAACCTTTTATTTTTAGCTCCACAAAAATTATTCCCTAGCCGAGATAAGCTTGACCCAATCCGGGAATTAGGACTTAGATTTGAGAGGTAAAGTTTTGTGCTTTGTTAAAAAGAAAAGAGTTTATATTTGCTTCAATTGAAGGGTATTTCGGAAGGGTAGATTGGAAGTCTCTTGTTATTACATGTAAGAAAGGTCTCTTGATGAAAAGATGCACACAATAAAGTTTTGATGGATGTAGTGTAGTTAAAAGGAAGAAAAGAATGTATACGGTGGATCGTTAACGACCCTAATGTGGGTTCGTTAACGAGGCAGCGAATGAAAAAAATTAAAAAAGAGGAAAAAAAAAGAAGAAGACGGAAATCAAAAAAGAGGTGAAGAGTTAAAGTGCATTTGTGTTTATAGGTAATATCAAGAGATTCTTTTATTTTGGTTATGAGACTTTCTAGGATGATAAAGGGTGAGTGAAAATGAGTGTGCATAAAGAAGAGTGAGTTTGATATTTTGTTTTATGAACTTTTTGGTGAGATGTGTGAGTTCTTAGGAGTCTTTGATTCCCGGATATTATTAGCACCACATGACCAAAAATTTTCCACTCCCTATTGTTTTTACCAAGCCCCATTACAACCCGGCCGAATGGAAGCTTTTATGAAGTTTTTCATTGAACCCCCTAAGTTCTCTTGATGATTCTTTGCTTGTTTTGATAAATCTTGGGTGGAGAGTATTGGTGATATAAGTTCCAATTTCTATGAGTTTTTGTATATAAGATGAGTTGAGAGATTGAATTTATAATCCCAAACACTTGAGAGTTGAGTGAAACACATTATATCCCTTGAGAGGTTGGATTGTATTATTTTATGTCTATTTAAGTGCATATATGTGTGAGGATGTTAATAGTCTTTTGCTATAATTTTCTTATACGTAGATGTTGCTTTTTTAGATGATGGATATGTCTTGATGAGCATGATTTGTTTTGGTTTTAGTTAGAGTCTTGTTTATTGCTTGAGGACAAGCAAGTCTAAGTATGGGGTATTTTGATGTTCGCATTTTTAGTATAGTTTTTGATAGGTTTTCTTTGCTTATTAGGTTTAGTTTTGTTTAGTTTAGGTTTAGTTTTGAGTATTTTTAGTTAGTTTTGCATAATTCTGTGAAAAGAGTGGAATCTACGCTATTTTGTGAATTTTGCAGGTTTTAGCGAGGAAAGGAGCTGCATGGAGCTAAATTTGGAGCATTGCAGCGAAGGACGGAGGAGTGCAAGATTGAAGAAGTCGAAGCTCGGGAGTACAAGGAGAAGTGTCGAAGGAAAACAAACCCCAGGCTCGTTAACGAGGCTGTGAAGGGTCGTTAACGAGGCCACAAAGAGAAAGATTTCGAGTATTATTTTTATTATTAACTGATCATGAGCGGGAATTTATTTCCGTGTTGGTTGAGTATCTTTTTAGAATCTTTTTGGGGATGTTAGAATATGTATTTTAGGGTTTAATATCTTTTTAGATTTTATTTCTATCTTTTAGAGATTGTTTCTATCTTTTTAGGAAAGTTTATATCTTTTAGCCTTTTTAGTTTTTAGCTTTCTTAGTATAAATACCCTTCTATCTAGCATAGAAAAAGGGAGCTTGATTTTGGAGAAGTTTTTAGGAAGTTTTTTTTAGGAGGAGATTTGTGAAGGCCGAAGGAGAGAGAAATCGGATCGGAAGAAGGTAACGAGGCTCGGTCGACGACGGTTGTCGAGTGTTCGTTGGTCGTGATTGTCGTTCGGTGTTTTATGTTTTTTCGGTTTCTTCTGAATCTCTGTAAGACGATATTTTTCTTATTAATTTAAGTTTGAGTTTTGTTTCAATGTTTCTTTTTATTGAAGTTTTTAGTTTCTTAGTCATGATTAGTGATAGTTTACTTTTCTAGGGTCGGGGTTAAGCCCGGCATAGTTGAGCATGTTGGATGAGTAAGATTGTGTGTTGAATGCCTTTTATCTTTTATAGAGATTGTTTGTTGTGCTTAAAACTAAGACGAAAGTTGAGGTAATTTAGGTTTTTAACTTGATTGAAAGAGAAAGTTAGTAACTTGAAGGTTGATATTGTTTGAAAACGAAAGTTTCAAGCTTTAGATCCAAAACAAGCAATTGAGTTAGTTAGTTTATGAAAGTAGATTAATTTACTTACTAAGTCAACGAAAGTTGATGACTCTATCTATTTAAAGGCATGATCTTATCTTCTTACGAATTCTTATGCTTAGCTATGTTGTGGTGTCCCTTGTCCTAGATTTTTGCTTCATTTGAATTATTTCCGGTGAATCTTCGTTGTTGAGTACTTGCCTCGGTACCGAATTTTAATTAGAATTTTATTAGGTCGTTAGTTAATATTTTTGTGTTCGGTGGCTCGGTAACGATCCTGACAACATCGTTAACGAGGCATCTCGTGAGTGTTTTGTTTGATTTTGTTTGATTTTTGTTAGATTGATAGACAAACAACCTTGCTTCCTTTGGAACGATCCTGACTCCACTGTACTCAGCGGGGTCTTGACTTACAAATTTATTTGTTGGCCGAGAAACCCTATCAACACTCCTCAATGTGGCATTCGGTTTCTAGGTTCGAATTTATGCTTTTATTCGACACGTCTTGATTTTGTAGTGTATAATGTGCTTATTGGCTTGATACTATGCTCATTCTTTATGCTTATGCCTAGATGTCTTTACAGATCAATTGTTTTTCCTACGTTTGGCTAAAAAATATCTTGTGATCTAACATTTTACGCCATGTTTTCAATGAAATGTCCATGTAATGTCACTCCTAATTGTGGCATTTGGTGTCTAGGTTCGAATTTATTATTTTATTCATGACATCTTTATTCTTTAGTGCAGAATATGCTTATTGGCTTTATACTATGCTCATTCTTTGTGCTTATACCTAGATGTCTTTAAAGTTCACTTTGAATTGTGGCCTTCGGTTTCTACATTCGAATTTATACTCTTATTCGATTGGCCTTGATTTTGTAGTCAACATGTGCTTATTTGCTTGATATTATACACATTCTTTATATTTATGTCTAGATGTCTTTAAAGTTCACTTGTTTTTTCTCCCTTTGCCTTTAAAATGACTTGTGATCTAACATTGCACACCAAGTGTTCGATGAAATGTCCATGTAAATTGCACTCCTAAATGTGGTATTCGGTTTCTAGGTGCGAATTTATGCTCTTATTGGATACGTCTTGATATTGTAGTCCAGAATGCGCTCATTAACTTGATACTATCCTCATTCTTTGTGCTTATGCCTAGATGTCTTTAAAGATCAATTGTTTTTTCTCCTTTGGCATTTAAAATTAATTGTGTGAACATTGCACGCCAAGTGTTCCATGAAATGTCCATATAAATGTCACTCCTAAATGTGGCATTCGGTTTCTAGGTTCGAATTTATGCTTCTATTCGATAAGTCTTGATTTTGTAGTGCATAATGTGCTTATTTGCTTGATACTATCTTCATTCAGTATGCTTATGCCTAAATGTCATTACAGATCACTTGTTTTATCTCCGTTTGCAGATAAAATGACTTGTGATCTAACATTGCACGCCAAGTGTTCAATAAAAAGTCCATGTAAATGTCAACCCTAATTGTGGCATTCGGTTTCTTGGTTCGAATTTATGCCTTTATTCGATACGACTTTATTTTGTAGTGTAGAATGTGCTTATGTACTTGATACTATCCTCATTTTTGTGCTTATGCCTAGATGTCATTATAGTTCATTTGTTTTTTCTCCTTTTGCCCTTAAAATGACTTGTGATCTAACATTGCACGCTAAGTGTTCGACGAAATGTCCATATAAATGTCACTCTTAATTGTGGCATTCGTTTTCTAGGTGCGAATTTTTGCTCTTATTTGATACGTCTTGATATTGAGTCCAGAATGCGCTTATTAGCTTCATACTATCCTCATTCTTTGTGCTTGGCCTTTAAAATGAATTGTGATCCAACATTGTACCACAAGTGTTGGATGAAATGTCCATATAAATGTCACTTCTAAATGTGGCATTCGGTTTCTAGGTTCGAATTTATGCTTTTATTCGATACGTCTTGATTTTGTAGTGCAATATGTGCTTATTGGCTTTATACTATGCTCATTCTTTATGCTTATGCCTAGATGTCTTTACAGATCAATTATTTTTCCTCTGTTTGGCTATAAAATAACTTGTGATCTAACATTTTACGCAAAGTGTTCAATGAAATGTCCATGTAATGTCACTCCAAATTGTGGCATTCATGACATCTTTATTTTGTAGTACAAAATATGCTTATTGGCTTTATACTATCCTCATTCTTTGTGCTTATGCCTAGATGTCTTTAATGTTCACTTGTTTATTCTCCTTTTGACTTTGAAATGACTTGTGATCTAACATTGCACGCCAAGTGCTCAATGAAATGTCCATGTAAATGTCACTCCCAATGTTTGCATTCGGTATTGGGATAGAATTTATGTTCGTATTCGGTCTGTCTTGATTTTGTAGTGCATAATGTGCTTATTGGCTTGATACTATCCTTATTCTTTATACTTATGCCTAGATGTCTTTAAAGATCAATTGTATTTTCTCCTTTTGCCTTTAATATGACTGTGATCTAACATTCAACTACAAGTGTTTGATGAAATGTCCATGTAAATGTCACTCCGAATTGTGGAAATCGGTTTCTAGGTTCGAATTTATGCTCTTATTCGATCGGTCTTGATTTTGTGGTACAGAATGTGCTTATTTGCTTGATAATGTACTCATTCTTTATGCTTATGCCTAGATGACTTTAATGTTCACTTGTTTTTCTCCCTTTGCCTTTAAAATGACTTGTGATCTAACATTTCACGCCAAGTGTTCGATGAAATGTCCATGTAAATGTCACTCCTAAATGTGGTACTCGGTTTCTAGGTTGGAATTTATGCTCTTATTCGATACGTTTTGATATTGTAGTCCAAAATGCGCTTATTAGCTTGAAATTATCCTCATTCTTTGTGCTTATGCCTAGATGTCTGTAAATATCAATTGTTTTTTCTCCTTTGGCCTTTAAAATGAATTGCGAGCGAACATTGCATGCCAAGTGTTCGATGAAATTTCCATGTAAATGTCACTCCTAATTTTGGCATTCGGTTTCTAGGGTAAAATTTATGTTCGTATTCAATCTGTCTTGATTTTGTAGTGCATAATGTGCTTATTGTCTTGATACTATCCTCATTCTTTATGTTTATGCCTAGATGTCTTTAAAATTCACTTGTTTTTTCTTCTTTTGCCATTAATATGACTGTGATCTGACATTGCACGCCAAGTGTTTGATGAAATGTCCATGTAAATGTCACTCCGAATTGTGGCAATTGGTTTCTAGGTTCGAATTTATGCTTTTATTCGATCGGACTTGATTTTGTAGTGCAGAATGTGCTTATTTGCTTGATACTATCCTCATTCTTTATGCCTATGCCTAGATGTCTTTAATGTTCACTTATTTTTTCTCCTTTTGCCTTTGAAATGACTTGTGATCTAACATTGCACGCCAAGTGTTCGATGAAATGTCCATGTAAATGTCACTCCTAATTTTGGCATTCGGTTTCTAGGGTAGAATTTATGTTCGTATTTGATTTGTCTTGATTTTGTAGTGCATAATGTGCTTATTGGCTTGATATTATCCTCATTCTTTATCCTTATGCCTAGATGTCAATAAAGTTCACTTGTTTTTCCGTCTTTTGCCTTTAATATGACTGTGATCTAACATTGCATGCCAAGTGTTCGAAGAAATGTCCATGTAAATGTCACTCCGAATTGTGGCATTCGGTTTCTAGGTTCGAATTTATGCTCTTATTCGATCGATCTTGATTTTGTGGTGCAGAATGTGCTTATTTGCATCATATTATACTCATTCTTTATGCGTATGCATAGATGTCTTTAAAGTTCTTTTGGTTTTTCCCCCTTTATCTTTAAAATGACTTGTGATCTAACATTGTAGGCCAAGTGT
The DNA here is from genome assembly GCA_964016875.1 of Fallopia convolvulus. Lineage (NCBI taxonomy): Eukaryota > Viridiplantae > Streptophyta > Magnoliopsida > Caryophyllales > Polygonaceae > Fallopia > Fallopia convolvulus. Next base: position 42,591,806 of record OZ024720.1, read on the forward strand.
TCGATGAAATGTTGATAGCACAACTTTAGTCTAGGATTGAAGCATGTTTATTTCCATTGTTTAGTTGTTTTTATTTTCTTTTGGTTTTATTGTCTTTTTCGTAGAATTTGTAGTTTGGGTTTCTACTCTTACTTTGTTCGATTTCGAGATCATTTGGAGGTGGATTCAAAGAGTTTTGGCAACAACAAGGACAAGGGCGAGAGAAGCAACCCGATAGGAAGTGGCTAGGAGTCAAGCGGATGCAAGGAATTGAAGAAAAGATGGGCAAAACCCCAATGGAAGGCATGGAAGGAAGCTCATCAATGTTTTTAACGGAGTAGTGCACCAGTCAAAAACTCGGTCCATGTAACGACCAAGTCTTAGACCGAGGGTTACAAAACTCGTTCTGAAACTTGACCGAATTTTGGACCGAGTCACGACTTTTTCCGTGATTTCTCTTCCGCGTGTTTTATTTATTTATTTCGGGCCTTTTCTATCTTTTTTTTAGGGTTTCATATAAATACATGGAGATTAAGTTTTGATGATTATTAGATTTTCTTCTCTTAGCCTCCCTCTTTGAAGAACCCTAGATTGAGAATTGTGGATTTTTTCAAGACTTGATTGGAGTTGGATTTAGATCTATTGAAATGACAATTGGTATGTTTCTCTTTGATTTAGATTTCTCTTCTTTCCATACTATGTCTAGCTAATTTCTTAATTCCAAGGAAGGGTGAACCCAATGATTTAGTAAGTAGATCTAATAGTGATATTTGGTTGAATTAAGATTTGAATTTGTTGGGACGTTGTTGGGACCTCTGGTTCTAAGCAACGGATCAACGATTCACTTCTCTTTAAGTTTTGATAATGACAAATACCATAGGGAACTAATGTGGTTTGTTCAAGTATTTCTAAGGAACACAGGTACAGCCAAGAACTCCTATGAATGACAAAGCCACTACTGGCCACAATGAAGAGTTTCCATCAAGGGAACTCTGAAGAGGAAAGTTCCCATGAAGTGGGAACTCCCAGAAACAAACAAGAAAACACAAGCTTACAACGATGAAGAGTTTCCATCAAGGGAACTCTGAAGAAGTCAGTTCCCATGAAATGGGAACTCACATGTGAAGACAACGACCGTTCAGCGCAGATCGCGGGATTCTGTCTCAGACAGCCAGAGGGAACAGTCTGAGGATCAGACTGTCACGCTTCATCCAACGGTCCGATTGATTCAAGAAGTTGACCTAGTTCAAACCAAAGTCACATGTGAAGAAAGTATAACTTGGGCATCAAGCAAAGGGCATTTTGGACACAAACGAAAGATGCGACTGCCCAAGACAAATGGACTATAAAGCCAAATGAATAGTACTCGGTCTGAGTACTTCTCCCAGAACTTACAAACACCCACATCAGAGAAAAGAAAGAAAAGGAAGAGAAGTCCCCGCCGGCGAGTGTGTGATCTCGACGACGGTGAAGCTGAAGTTCCCTGGAGCAAGGGAACTGAGAAGTCAGCGTAAGGTTTGAGTTACTTGTGTTTTGCTGTTGTGAGCTTAGGAACTCAGTTGAGAGGATTTACTAGTGTTGCTAGAGTTAGGAAGAACTTGTAGGAACAGAGAAGTGTAAATCCGGCTGTGTAACTAAGGAACAAAGCAATCAATATAAGTAAGTCATTCAAAATCCTCCAAGCGGAGGTAGAGGTTTACCCATACAACTAGTTGGTTGTAGTGGGGTTCCTCTATAAAGGAACTGTGCCTTTCACTGTTTTTATTACTTGCGATTATTTACTTCCGCTGCCTTGGGAACAACTTAATTGCCAGTTCCCAAGCTCACTGCTAACCGATTACGATCCAACAATTGGTATCAGAGCCAACGCTCTAGATTTGTGTTAGCATTGCAGGTGCCAAAATGGCTCAGGAACTTACTCAGGTGGGGAACAATACCAGCAAGCCGCCAAGGCTTATAACAGGAAGATTTGAAAGCTGGCAACGCGACATGAAAGATTGGATGCGTGGCCAAGACTACCAAGCCTGGTGCGTCATCGAAAGGGGGAACTTCGAAATCGATCCAGCTATTGTCAACGATCTCTCAAAGTGGGGTCCCAACGAGTACAAGTGCATGGAGGCAAACTACAAAGCAAAACAGTATCTAAAAAGGTCCATGTGCGTACAAGATTGTGACAGGGTTGCCAACCTTGACACAGCCAAGGAAATGTGGGAAGCCATCCAACAAATGCACGTTGGGAACTCAGATCTCAGAGAAGATCTTCAAATGAACGCAAAGAGGGAGTTCTACAACTTCCAAATGGAGATGGGAGAGTCCGTCGATAGCTACCAATCTCGGTTTGAAGGACTTTGCACTAAGATGGAAGGATTGGGGATCACAAAAGAAGAAATCACCCACAAAATGAAGGTCCAACAGCTCTTCAATGGATTGACTGGAGAATGGGCAAATGAAAGAACGATGTTCAAGGAAAACCCAGAAAATCGAACGCTTATGCTCCATCAAGTATTTGGAAAGTTAGTGGGACATGAGAAGAGGAAGATCGATGATAAGGAACAAAGTCGAGCTCATCGAGGGATTGCACTCAAGATGGAAAAAATGCTCAAATCAACCCAAGAACAACATGAAGACTCCGAAGAAGAAGAGGATGAAGAGCTAGTCCTTGTGACAAGAGCTCTTCGGAATTTCTACAAAGGAAAGTCTCAACGGAACAGTGGGAACTGGGGAAAGGGACAGAGTTCCCAAAGAAAGCCCACAGAGAAGGATCTCTCAGAAGTGACTTGCTACAAATGCAACAGGAAAGGACATTTTGCGAAGGAATGTCCACAAGGAACTGAAGGCAGAAAGCAAGGAAAGAAGGCCTACATCGCTACTTGGAGCGATGATGAAGACGAAGATCCTGAAGCATGGGCACTCCCAGACATGTGTGGCATGGCCATAGGAGAAACCACTGGGGAACAACCCAGTGAGGTAACCACTGAAACTGTTCTTGATTCCTTGAGTAATTATGAAAAACCTGAATTGTTGAAAATTCTTTCAAGTCTTGTTAAAGATAACATAAAACTGCAAAACAAGTTGGAAAAACAGGAACACATAAATTCTCAATTAGTTGGTCTTGAGCCCTGTCCCAACTGCATATCCCTTCTAGAAAAACTCAAGTCCCATGTGTCTCACATCGTAGATCTAGAAAGAGAAATCAAAACTTTAGAGAAAGATGAGAACACCCTCCTGCAAAACCTGAGTAAGACTTCCGAACATCCTGAAGCCTCTAGTTCCCAAATTAAGTTTGTCCCAGCCAGACATGGCATAGGATACAAAGGTGAGTGCTCCAAGAACAGAAAGTTACCCCTGAGCGAACATGAGATCCATGAGTGTAGGGCCTTAGAACTCCAGTGCGAGAAACAGAAGAATGCTCATCTCGAGGAGAAAATCAGGGTCCTAGAGAGTGGAAACAATGGTGAGAAAGACTACTATACTGGGAACTCTGGACATAGAATCTATGTCAAAATTGCTAAGGGAAATGGGTCTCGAGTGTACAACAAAGAAACCATGGATAGGAACCGTATCCAGAGACCACACCCAAAATACTACCTGGGAGAATACTACAAGACATGTTGGCACTGTGGTGCTCATGGGCACTACAAGGATGGATGTCCCAAGAAGAGAGCCCAAACCCCTAGAAGCCATGAGTTCCCAAACAGACAAAAACGTCATGCTCATCACCAAAGGAACTCCAACTCTCAAAATTCCAAAGACATCAACATTTCTGACTATATCTTGAATGAAAATGTTTTCCCTTGCAAGGGACCTGGCAAGAGTCATCTTGCTTGGGTCTCAAAACACTAACTTTTCTTTGTAGGTGGCTGTGAGAGGGAACAGTACATGGTTCATAGATAGTGGATGCTCGAACCATATGACAGGAAACAAGGATATCCTCATCTCACTCCACACTCATGCCGAAGGAGGCCACGTCTCATTTGGCAACAAGAACAAAGGAGAAGTTATTGGAAAAGGAGAAGTGTTGCTCAACAAATCCATCAAAGTCAGCAACGTAAATCTGGTAAAGGATCTGGGATATAATCTGTTGAGTGTCTCCCAGATGTGTGATCAAGGAAACAACATCGTTACTTTCGACTCAGATGAATGTCTCGTCATCAACAAAAAGACCAACAAAGTAATTCTGAGAGGAAAAAGATACAACAATGTGTATGTGGTGGACACCAACTTTGAACCACCAATGAAGCTGTGCCTTGCGAGTTCCCAAGATGATACGGAACTCTGGCACCGAAGACTAGGACATGCTGGTGTGAATCAAATCCTAAAGCTTTATCTACAGGATCTGGTCATTGGTCTTCCACGAATCAATCTCGAAGGAGTCAAAATGTGTGAAGCATGTGTTCGAGGGAAACAGACCAGGATCTCCTTCAAACCCAAGAAGGTGGTAAGCACAACCAGGCCCCTGAAGTTAATTCACATGGATCTCTGTGGTCCCATGAGAACAGCTAGCTACGGTGGAAAAAGGTACATGTATGTTTTAATTGATGATTTTTCAAGATTCACCTGGGTTATTTTCTTGAAGGCAAAGTCACAAGCGCTTGAAGAATTTGAGCCCTTCATCAAAAGAACAGAAGTAAGCTTGGGGCTGAAACTGAAAGCAATCAGATCTGATCACGGAACTGAGTTTCAAAACTCGGAGTTCCTAAACTTCTGTGAACAGAATGGGATCTCTCACAACTTTTCAGCTCCTCGTACTCCTAAGCAAAATGGAGTGGTCGAGAGAAAGAATAGAACTCTGGAGGACATGGCTAGAACCATGATGATCGAAAGTGGAGTTCCTGAGTACTTTTGGACTGAAGCAATCTCCAAAGCTACATACATCCTAAATCGAGCCATGACAAGGCCCCTGATCAACAAGACCTCCTATGAGCTCATCAAAGGGAGAAAACCAAACATCTCACACTTGAGAACATTTGGTTGCACGTGTTTTGTTCATAACAACGGCAAGGACAATCTTGGAAAATTCGACCCCAGAAGCGACGAAGGGATCTTCCTGGGATACTCATCACAAAGCAAAGCTTACAGGGTCTACAATAAAAGAACCAAGAAGATAGAGGAAAGCATTCATGTCGTCTTCAATGAAAAGTTTGTAAAGATGGGAACCAAGATCCAAGGGAAGGGAACTCTGTTCAAGCTAGTTAGACATGAAGACGATGATGATGACGAGGATGAGCCAAGAAAAAGGGATGAAGACTATCCAAGTGCAAGCAATATCCCGCAACCAGGGAACAACGACGAAGGTCCAACCCTCACTGATCAAACCTTCCTCGAGGCTCCTTCCTCAGAAGAACTACAAGACACCTCCAACTCACTCGAGGTCCCCTCTTCAGGGAACAACTCTGTTGTCCCCCAAGACAATACCTTGCCAGAATCAAGTATTCAAGGGGAACAAAGAGGAAACCTGCCAGAAATCTCTGAAGAAACATCAAATGAAGAAGCTGGAGATGAGAGTTCCCATGACAAAGAAACATCGACTGAGGATGATACACATGCAAAGGAACTCACTCATATGAGAACCTTTCAACAAAGAAAGGACCACCCTCTTGAGAACATCATTTCCCCTCTTGTTAAAGGTGTGCAGACTCGTTCCTCTCTCAATAATTTTTGTGCTTTTAACGCGTTTGTTTCAATGGTGGAACCCAAAAATATCAAAGAAGCATTAAAGGACCCAATTGGATTCAAGCCATGCAAGAGGAACTCCACCAATTCGAGAGAAACAAAGTTTGGAAGCTAGTTCCTAGTCCCAAAAACAAGAACATCATAGGAACCCGATGGGTTTTTAGGAACAAGCTCGATGATACTGGAGCTGTAGCAAGGAACAAGGCTAGGTTAGTTGCACAAGGATACAGGCAAGAGGAAGGGATTGACTACGATGAGACCTTCGCACCAGTTGCCAGGATCGAGGCAATCAGACTCCTCATCGCCTATGCTGCTCACAAGGGATTCAAACTTTATCAAATGGATGTGAAAACAGCCTTCCTAAATGGACATCTCAAGGAAGAAGTGTATGTGGCCCAACCTCCAGGATTCGAAGATGAGAAAATGCCCAACCATGTCTATTTCCTGGAAAGGGCCCTTTACGGACTCAAACAAGCTCCCCGAGCTTGGTATGACAGGTTTGCTCAATTCCTCTTGTCCCATGGATACATTCGTGGTTCCATAGACAAGACTTTGTTTTTAAAGAAAGAATCTAAAGACATTTTGATTGTGCAAGTATATGTTGATCACATTGTGTTTGGAGCAACTAACGAAACTCTTGTAGAAAAGTTCAAGGACCTCATGAGCAATGAGTTTGAGATGAGTCTCATTGGGGAACTCACGTTCTTCTTGGGACTTCAAATATCCCAAACAAAGGAGGGAACAAAGATCCATCAACAGAAATACATCAAGGAAATGCTCGTGAAGTATGGGATGGAACATTCAAAGCCCATTGACACTCCCATCTCACCAAATTCAAGGCTAAATGCAGATGAAACAGGTATCAGTGTGGACCAAAGGAACTATCGAGGTATGATCGGGTCCCTTCTCTACTTAACAGCTAGTAGACCTGATATCATGTTCTCCGTATGTCTTTGTGCTCGTTTTCAAGCTAACCCTAAGGAATCACACCTGAAAGAGGTGAAGAGAATTTTCAGGTATCTCAAAGGGAACAATAACTTGTGCCTTTGGTATCCAAGGAACAGTTCCCTTGAGCTCATTGCTTACACAGATGCTGACTTTGCAGGGCACTTGGTTGACAGAAAGAGCACTTCAGGAATGGCCCAGTTCCTAGGGTCTTGCTTAGTTTCGTGGGGATCTAAAAAGCAAAACTCAGTGGCACTCTCCACAGCTGAAGCTGAATATGTGGCTGTCGCATCATGCTGTTCCCAGGTTCTATGGCTTAAGTCACAACTCCAGGATTACGGTATGTCTTTTGGCCCAGTTCCCATACTCTGTGATAACACTAGTGCCATAAACATTTCCAAAAATCCTGTGCATCATTCTAGAACTAAGCATATTGATATAAGGCATCACTTTCTACGTGACAATGTTGAGAATGGGAACATTTCGATGGAACACTGTAGAACTGAAGAGCAAATTGCGGATATTCTTACCAAAGCTTTAGACAGACGTCCCTACCAGCGTTTTCGAATGCTTCTAGGGATGATAACTCTAAACTAAACAAGTCCCTATTTATCTCTCTCTCAGTGCCTGACTAGTTTATCTAAAATTGCATGATAAGGAACTTGGATTCATTGCTTTCACTATGCCATGATTACTAGTCTAGAGAAAAATGTGTACAAAGGAACTCTATTTCTTTTGGCCCAAAATGATCAACCAGAGTTCCCTTTATCCCTCATTACAAGCCACCATGACGGTTGATCATATGACCCACCTTAAGCTAGGGACCAGACAAATGCTTCTCATGAGCCAAAACATTTCCTTTATCGAGTTGCAAATTGTCTGGTTCCCTTTGAGTTCCCTAGCCTCACAAAAAGATGAGTGTGAAGTTCCCTCAACCACTTCACTCTCCCTGACCTTGAAAAGATCATGGGAACTGCTGCATCTACAAAGGGAACACTGACTAATCTTCAAAGAAAAACCGTCACTTGTGAAGCGGACTTTCGTCTCAGAAGCTCTGAAGCGTTACAGGCCAAGTATTCAAAATTTGAAAAGGACTTCCCAAGAGATTGTGACGCGTGTCCAGAAGCGTGCTTGAGAAGTTGAAACGGCGCCCCACGTTCATTGGGCAACGGTTATCGAGGTTATTCCACTTTCCTTTCTACCCTTCACCTCCTCTCTCCTTTAAAACCCCTCTTTGCCATTTTTAGGCTCTTTACTCCATCTTACATCCCTGTCATTCGTCTTCCCCAAATCCTTTTCACTCTCTTTTCAAGAAACCTCCAAAGCCTCCCAAATTCTTACAAAAATGGCCCCTCAACACACATTCGCACAAATCAAAGAGTGGGTACTTGCCAATCCTCGCACTCTCTTCATCAGTCAACTGAACGAGATCGAGCAAGAACAAGACCCAACCATGAAGAATGTCCTCATTCAAGGGCTATACAATCAAGTAAGCCCCTTCTTGCCCCCTCCTCCTCCTCGGGTCGACGAAACCGTCTCCTGGACCTCTTCCTCCTCCGAATCTCTTCCTCTTCCACCTCCAACCGCCAACACCTCCTCCGGAGTTGTCATCGTTGACAACTTCGGAGATGCTCGCCCCTCCATCAATGAAAAACCCCATAAATCCAAACATCGCCACTCATCCAAACATCGCCACTCATCAAAAGATCCCTCAAAATCCAAAAAATCCAAACACTCCCATGACCCCTCCAAATCCAAAAAGCGTAAACACTCTGAGGCCTCTGAATTCTCGGAGCCCAGAAAGAAGGCTTTCTTCCGATTTGAGGACTACCTGAACTGCTCCAAGGAGAGTTCTTGTGCTCCCAAACCTCCCTACCCTTTTCCTTCCGACGATGGGAACTCCGAACCCCAGAGTCTACTTTCCTCTTCCTCCTCCATCCCTCCTCTTCAAATCGAGGGACCTCCTCCGCCACCTCCTCCAGTTCCCGCCACGATGGGAACTCCAACATCCCAACCTCCTTCACTTCCTCTCGTTCCCATCATTACGGGATCTCCAACTCCACCTTCACCTCACAAAACGCCTTCTCCTTCCTCACCAAAACACATTTCCACCACTCCCATCTCCGCTTCGGGGATCTCTCCTCCACAGGACCGCAGATCCCTTCCTCCTCCTTCCACTCAACTCACAACACCTATTCCTTCTTCTCCTCTCCCCTCTTCCATCACGTCTCCCACCACCACCAAACTCCCCTCTCCCTCACCATCCAAAAGTACCGTCGCCCTCTCCTCAGACGACGACGATCTTCCTCTTTCTGTGGTCATCGGCAAAATGACCAAGGACCCTCCTCCGATCATCATGGGAACTGTGGAGGAGGAAGCCCAGCTCAAGGCCATCGAGGAAGAACTCAACAGGGGTCCCTCTGAGCACACAATCTCCCAAGGGACAAAGTCCCCAGAAAAGGTTGCCCCTCAAGAGCCCACGGAGACAAGGGACCTCGCACCAGCTGGAGGTGCTGAGGCAACAACAAGTCATCCTGGAGATGACGCGGAGGGCTCCGGCTCGAGCTCCTCCGAGGAAGAAGGGACCTCCCATGATGAGGTCGAAGAAGAAGAAGAAGCTCCAGCTACAAAGGAGCCAGCACGTATCCCTACACCTGGACACCAAATGTTGGTGTCCGCGAGTTCCCCACCACCAAGGGACCGCGTGCTTATGATCGAAGCGGCTGCACCCCCTCAGCAGAAAGGACCTCGCATGGTCTCTAGGGGGAACAAATCCAAAAGCATGTCAAGGAAGAGGAAGGGGACCACCAAGCATCATGTCAATGAGCGCCGAAAGCTTCTCCCTCACCTCATTGTTTCCAAAGAGGTGCTAACTGAAAATGGTCTGGAGGAACTGTGGGAACTGATCAAGGCCCAGGGCTGGGAGAGACTCTGCCAAGAAACTGTGAGAGTAGATCCCTCACAAGTGCGTCAATTCTACAACAACTTCACTATCACCAACGACTGCACTGAGGGAACTCTCTCCCACGAAGGCGACCAGTTCATTTTTACAACGTCTACGATCCGCCTTCAACTCCAGGTCCCTGGTCAAGGGCTTAGCGAGGTGCCCAACAAGCTCTGGGGCGACTTCAACAGCGCCGAGGTGTACAACACAATTTTTGAGGGTCGGGTTCCCTCTAAGGTCCTCTCGACGCATCATCTGTCCTTGGTCGCCAAGCTCTCTCACCAATTCATCATCAACGTGGTGATCCCACGCCAAGAAAAGCGCCTGGTCGTCAACATCCCCGATGCCATCATCCTCTACCACTTCCTCCTCAAGAAGCCCATAAATCTTCCCCGAATTATCCTTGGGCACATGGAAAAGTGCATGGCCTCCAAGTCCCACTCCCTTCCCTACTCCGGGCTGATCAAGAAGCTCCTACAAAAAGAGGGTCTCTACGATGCCTCTAAAGACGAAATCGAGCTTGGAAGGGAACTGGACATTACAGTTGCCCAGAAGATGAGGCACTCGGAGCCTGTAGAGGAGGCGGCTCCCCTAGAGTCTGGTACACAAGAGGGGAACTCTTCAGTGTTGCTCCGCATCGCCAACACCCTCGATCAGATTGCTAGGGACCAGGCAGTGTTGGCCAGAGGACAAGAAAAGCTTACACAAGTCCTTCCGCCTTTGTGACGCCTTGTTGCCTCAGAGCCCATGATCTCTCCCTTCTTGTTCCCTTAATCCAAATATGACCACAAATTGTACTTGGGTTCCCATTGTACATATTCTCTTAAGTAATGAAATGGTCTTTATTTTGATTGCGTGTTCCATTCTTTCCTAATATTGCTTTGCTTAATTTTCGATGATGTCAAAAGGGGGAAAGATAAAAAATGTGAGATGAGTTAAAAGTTTAAGTTATCACAGACCACGCATAAGCTAAGGGGGAACAATTGCATAAAAAGCCTAATAGGAACTATGTGTCTCACCAGAAGTGGCTCCCTAAATCTAAATGTCTCACTAAGAGTGACTTCCCAAAATCATACTTAGGAACTCATCAGCATATCATTCATTGAAATACTTGCATTTTTGTGATGGGTTTGTCATCATCAAAAAGGGGGAAATTGTTGGGACGTTGTTGGGACCTCTGGTTCTAAGCAACGGATCAACGATTCACTTCTCTTTAAGTTTTGATAATGACAAATACCATAGGGAACTAATGTGGTTTGTTCAAGTATTTCTAAGGAACACAGGTACAACCAAGAACTCCTATGAATGACAAAGCCACTACTGGCCACAATGAAGAGTTTCCATCAAGGGAACTCTGAAGAGGAAAGTTCCCATGAAGTGGGAACTCCCAGAAACAAACAAGAAAACACAAGCTTACAGCGATGAAGAGTTTCCATCAAGGGAACTCTGAAGAAGTCAGTTCCCATGAAATGGGAACTCACATGTGAAGACAACGATCGTTCAGCGCAGATCGCGGGATTTTGTCTCAGACAGCCAGAGGGAACAGTTTGAGGATCAGACTGTCACGCTTCATCCAACGGTCCGATTGATTCAAGAAGTTGACCTAGTTCAAACCAAAGTCACATGTGAAGAAAGTACAACTTGGGCATCAAGCAAAGGGCATTTTGGACACAAACGAAAGATGCGACTGCCCAAGACAAATGGACTATAAAGCCAAATGAATAGTACTCGGTCTGAGTACTTCTCCCAGAACTTACAAACACCCACATCAGAGAAAAGAAAGAAAAGGAAGAGAAGTCCCCGCCGACGAGTGTGTGATCTCGACGATGGTGAAACTGAAGTTCCCTGGAGCCAGGGAACTGAGAAGTCATCGTAAGGTTTGAGTTACTTGTGTTTTGCTGTTGTGAGCTTAGGAACTCAGTTGAGAGGATTTACTAGTGTTGCTAGAGTTAGGAAGAACTTGTAGGAACAGAGAAGTGTAAATCCGGATGTGTAACTAAGGAACAAAGCAATCAATATAAGTAAGTCATTCAAAATCCTCCAAGCGGAGGTAGAGGTTTACCCATACAACTAGTTGGTTGTAGTGGGGTTCCTCTATAAAGAAACTGTGCCTTTCACTGTTTTTATTACTTGCGATTATTTACTTCCGCTGCCTTGGGAACAGCTTAATTGCCAGTTCCCAAGCTCACTGCTAACCGATTACGATCCTACAGAATTGTTGTTTGATTCAACCTAGGATGCTTAATGACCTAATTTATTTGAATTGGGAATCTTGTTGTGATTTGAGACCGAGAGGAGATAAAAATAAAAAGAGGTTGATTGAATTGAATTTACAACTTGTTAATTCATGCTAGATCCCTAGGTTTGAACTTGTTGAATTATTTGTGCGAGAGTGACTTAATTCACATGTGGAACTTAACCTATCCTAGAAATTATTGATTGAATAGTCTTAACGGAGTGCGAGAGCGGATGTTATTTCTATTGATTCAATGATCTCTAAAGAACTTAAAGGACCTAAATAATACTTGCTTTGTGCGAGAGTGACTGCTGGTCGAGACTAGGTACATGCATTAATCGTCTGAAAAGAGTTAATGTTAACTTTTGAGATAGCTAGTCCTTCAATCAACAGTTGAATTGAAATCCAAATAAATATCACCGGTAATCTATTGAATAGTCATTGTGGGGATCTTGACCTTTGAATGCTTTTCTCCATCAAAAGTTAATTCTTAATTTCAATCTAGTTATTTCTGAAAGCAATTACAACTCCTTTTTCTTAATTTTGGCTTAGTCTACTGAATCGTGCTATAATCAATACTACAAAGTTCCTTGTGTTCCACACCTTGATACTACAACTGAACCGTATACTTGCAGTGTAGGGAAACAGCCTATCAAATGTCCATGTAAATGTCACTCCTAAATGGGGTATTCGGCTTCTAGGTTCGAATTTATGCTCTTATTCGATACGTCATGATATTGTAGTCCAGAATGCGCTTATTAGCTTGATACTATCCTCATTTTTTGTGCTTATGCCTAGATGTCTTTAAAGATCAATTGTTTTTTCTCCTTTGGCCTCTAAAATGAATTGTGATCGAACATTGTACGCCAAGTGTTCCACTAAATGTCCATATAAATGTCACTCTTAAATGTGGCATTCGGTTTCTAGGTTCGAATTTATGCTTTTATTCGATACGTCTTGATTTTGTAGTGCATAATGTGCTTATTGGCTTGATACTATCCTCATTCTTTATACTTATGAGAAGATGTCTTTACAGATCACTTTTTTCCTCCGTTTGGCCATAAAATGACTTTTGATCTTACATTGCACGCCAAGTGTTCAATGAAATATCAATGTAATGTCACTCTTAATTGTGGCATTTGGTCTCTAGGTTCGAATTTATGCTTTTATTCGATACTTCTTTATTTTGTAGTGGAGAATGTGCTTATTGGCTTGATACTATCCTCATTCTTTGTGCTTATGCCTAGATGTCTTTAAAGTTCACTTCTTTTTTCTCCTTTTGCCTTAGAAATGACTTGTGATTTAACATTGCACGCCAAGTGTTCGACGAAATGTCCATGTAAATGTCACTCCTAATTTTCGCATTCGGTTTCTAGGGTAGAATTTATGTTCGTATTCGATCTGTCTTGATTTTGTAGTGCATAATGTGCTTATTAGCTTGATACTATCCTCATTCTTTATTCTTATGCCTAGATGTCAATAAAGTTCACTTGTTTTTTCTCCTTTTCCCTTTAATGTGACTGTGATCTAATATTGCACGCCAAGTGTTCGATGAAATATCCATGTAAATGTCATTCCAAACTGTGGCATTCGGTTTCTAGGTTCGAATTTATGCTCTTATTCAATTAGTCTTGATTTTGTGGTGTAGAATGTGATTATTTGCCTCATATTATACTCATTCTTTTTGCTTATTCTTAGATGTCTTTAAAGTTCACTTGTTTATTCTCCCTTTATCTTTAAAATGACTTGTGATCTAACATTTCAGGTCAAGTGCTCGATGAAATGTCCATGTAAATGTCACTCCTAAATCTGGTATTCGGCTTATAGGTTCGAATTTATGCTCTTATTCGATACGTCATGATATTGTAGTCCAGAATGCGCTTATTAGCTTGATACTATCCCGTAGATGTCTTTAAGAATCAATTGTTTTTTCTCGTTTGGCCTTTAAAATGAATTGTGATCAATCATTGTACGCCAAGTGTTCCATGAAATGTCCATATAAATGTCACTCCTAAATGTGGTACTCGGTTTCTAGGTTTGAATTTATTCTTTTATTCGATACGTCTTGATTTTGTAGTGCATAATGTGCTTATTGGCTTGATACTATCCTCATTCTTTATGCCTATGCGAAGATGTCTTTACAGATCATTTATTTTTCCTCCGTTTGGCTATAAAATGACATGTGATCTAACATTGCACGCCAAGTGTTCATCAAAATGTCCATGTAATGTCACTCTTAATTGTGGCATTCGATTTCTAGTTTCGAATTTATGCTTTTATTCGATACGTCTTTATTCTGTAGTGGAGAATGTACTTATTGGCTTGATATTATCCTCATTGTTTGTGCTTATGCCTAAATGTCTTTAAAGTTCACTTATTTTTTCTCCTTTTGTCTTTGAAATGACTTGTGATCTAACATTGTCCGCAAAGTGTTCGACGAAATGTCCATGTAAACGTCACTAATTTGGCATTCGGTTTCTAGGGTAGAATTAATGTTCGTATTCGATCTGTCTTAATTTTGTAGTGCATAATGTGCTTATTGGCTTGATACTCTCCTCATTCTTTATGATTATGCCTAGATGTCTTTAAAGTTCACCTGTTTTTTCTCCTTTTGCCTTTAATATGACTAAGATCTAACATTGCACGCCAAATGTTCGATGCAATGTCCATGTAAATGTCACTCTGAATTGTGGCAGTTGATTTCTCGGTTCGAATTAATGCTCTTATTCGATCGGTTTTGATTTTGTGGTGTAGAATGTGCTTATTTGCTTGATATTATACTCATTCTTAATGCTTATCCTTGGATGCCTTTAAAGTTCACTTGTTTTTCTCCCTTTGCCTTTAAAATGACTTGTGATCTAACATTGCACGCCAAGTGTTCGATGAAATGTCCTGGTAAATGTCACTCCTAAATGTTGTATTCGGTTTCTAGGTTCGAATTTATGCTCTTATTCGATACGTCTTGATACTTTAGTCCAGAATTCGCTTATTAGCTTGATACTATCCTCATTCTTTGTGCTTATGCCTAGATGTCTTTAAAGATCAATTGTTTTTTCTCCATTGGCCTTTAAAATAAATTGTGGTCGAACATTGCACGCCAAGTGCTCCATGAAATGTCCATATAAATATCACTCCTAAATTTGGCATTCGGTTTCTAGGTTCGAATTTATGCTTTTATTCGATACGTCTTGATTTTGTAGTGCTTAATGTGCTTATTGGCTTGATACTATCTGTTGGGACGTTGTTGGGACCTCTGGTTCTAAACAACGGATCAACGATGTCATTCTCCGTATTTTGATAATGACAAACACCATAAGGAACTAATGTGGTTTGTTCAAGTATTTCTAAAGAACGCAGGTACAACCAAGAACTCCCATGAATGACCAAAAGCCACAGAAGCTCACAATGAAGAGTTTCCATCGAGGGAACTCTGAAGAGGAAAGTTCCCATGCAGTGGGAACTCCTAGGAATGATCAAGAGAACAGAAGCTTACAACGATGAAGAGTCTCCATCAAGGGAACTCTGAACAAGACATTTCCCATGACATGGGAACTCACATGTGAGGACAACGACCGTTCAACGCAGATCGCGGGATTCTTTCTTGGACAACCCCAAGGAACAGTCTGAGGATCAGACTGTCACGCTTGATCCAACGGTCCGATTGATTCAAGAAGTTGACCTAGTTCAAACCAAAGTCGCATGTGAAGAAAGTACAACTTGGGCATCAAGCAAAGGGCATTTTGGACACAGTTGAAAGATGCGACTGCCCAAGCTCACCTGGACTATAAAGCCAAATGAATAGTACTCGGATTGAGTACTTCTCCCAGAACTCACAAACACCCACATCAGAGAAAAGAAAGAAAAAGAAGAGAAGTCCCCGCCGACGAGTGTGTGATCTCGACGACGGTGAAGTCAAAGTTCCCAGGGGCAAGGGAACTGAGAAGTCGGTGTAAGGTTTGAGTTATTTGTATTTTGCTTTTGTGAGCTTAGGAACTTAGTTGACAGGATTTACTAAGTGTTGCTAGAGTTAGGAAGAACTCGTAGGAATAGAGAAGTGTGAATCCGGTTGTTGTAACTAAGGAACAAAGCAATCAATATAAGTAAGTCATTCAAAATCCTCCAAGCGGAGGTAGAGGTTTACCCATACAACTAGTTGGTTGTAGTGGGGTTCCTCTATAAGGGAACTGTGTTCTTTACTGCTTTTAATACTTACGCTTAATTTACTTCTGTTGCCTTGGGAACAACTTAACAGCTAGTTCCCAAGCTCTTTGCTAACGGTTTATGATCCAACAATTGATATCAGAGCGGGTTTGCTCTAGATTTGTGTTAGCATCGCAGGTATCAAATGGCTCAGGAACTTACTCAGGTGGGGAACAACACTAGTAAGCCGCCAAGGCTTATTACAGGAAGATTCGAAAGCTGGCAACGCGACATGAAGGATTTGATGCGTGGCCAAGACTACCAAGCCAGGTGTGTTATCGAGAGAGGCAACTTCGAAATTGACCCAGCTATAGTCAACGACCTCACCAAATGGGGACCCAACGAATACAAGTGTATGGAGGCAAACTACAAGGCCATACAGTACCTGAAGAGGTCCATGTGCGTACAAGACTGTGACAGGGTAGCAAATCTTGACACAGCTAAGTAAATGTGGGAAACCATCCAACAAATGCACGTTGGGAACTCATATCTCCGAGAAGATCTTTAGATGAATGCAAAAAGGGAGTTCTACAACTTCCAAATGGAGATGAGAGAGTCTGTTGATAGCTACCAGTCCCGATTTGAAGGACTTTGCACCAAAATGGAAGGCTTGGGGATCACCAAAGAAGACATCACCCATAAGATGAAGGTCGAACAGCTCTTCAACGGATTGACTGGAGAATGGGCAAACGAGAGAACAATGTTCAAGGAGAATCCGGAAAATAGAACACTCATGCTCCATCAAGTGTTTGGAAAGCTAGTGGGACACGAGAAGAGAAAGATCGATGATAAGGAACAGACTCGAGCTCATCGAGGGATCACACTCAAAATCGAGAAGATGCTCAAATCAACTCAAGAACAACACGAAGACTCCGAAGAAGAAGAGGATGAGGAGCTAGTTCTCGTAACAAAGGCTCTTCGGAACTTCTACAAAGGGAATCTCTAAAGGAACAGTAGGAACTGGGGAAAAGGATAGAGTTCCCAAAGAAAACCCGCAGAGAAGGACCTCGCGGATGTCACATGTTACAAGTGCAACAAGAAAGGACACTTTGCTAAGGAATGCCCACAGGGAACTGACGGCCAGAAGCAAGGAAAAAAGGCCTACATCGCCACCTGGAGCGATGATGAAGACGAAGATCCCGAGTCATGGGCACTCCAAGACATGTGTGGAATGGCCATAGGAGAAACCACTGGGGAACAACCTAGTGAGGTAACCATTGAAACTGTTCTTGCCTCTTTGAATAACTATGAAAAACCTGAGCTGTTGAAAATTCTTTCAAGTCTTGTCAAAGATAATATAAAACTGCAAAACAAGTTGGAAAAACAGGAACACATAAATGCTCAATTAGTTGGTCTTGAACCCTGTCCCAACTGCATATCCCTTCTCGAAAAACTCAAGTCCCATGTGTCTCACATCGTAGATCTAAAAAATGAAATCAAAACTCTAGAAAAGGATGAGAACACTCTCTTACAAAACCTGAGTAAGACTCCCGAACATCTTGAAGCTTCTAGTTCCCAAATCAAGTTTGTCCCAACCAAACATGGCATAGGATACAAAACTAAGAGCTCAAAGAACGGGAAGTCACCCCTGAGTGAACATGAAATCCATGAGTTTAGGGCCTTAGAACTCCAATGTGAGAAACAGAAAAATGCTCATCTCGAGGAGAAAATCAGGGTCCTAGAAAGTGGGAAAGGTGGTGAGAATGATTAATACACTAGGAACACTGGATATAGACTTTATGTCCAAATTGCTAAGGGAAACGGGTCACGGGTGTACAATAAGGAAACCATGGATAGGAACAGAATCAAGAGACCACACCCAAAGTACTACCTGGGAGAATACTATAAGACGTGCTGGAACTGTGGTGCTCATGGGCACTACAAGGAAGCATGTCCCAAGAAGAGAGCCCAAACCCTTAGAAACCGTGAGTTCCTAAACAAACAAAAACATCATGCTAATCACCAAAGGAACTCCAACTCTCAAACCACTCATGATATCAACATCGCTGACTATGTTTTAAATGAGAATATTTTCCCTTGCAAGGGACCGGGTAAGAGTCATCTTGCCTGGGTCTCAAAACACTAACTTTACCTTGTAGGTGGCAGTGAGAGGGAACAGTGCATGGTTCATAGATAGTGGATGCTCGAACCATATGACCGGAAACAAAGATATCCTCATCTCACTCCACACTCATGCCGAAGGAGGCCACGTCTCATTTGGCAATAAAAACAAGGGAGAAGTAATTGGAAAGGGAGAAGTGTTGCTAAATAGATCAATCAAAATCAGCAATGTCAATCTGGTGAAAGATCTGGGATACAACCTCTTAAGTGTTGCCCAGATGTGTGATCAAGGGAACAACGTTGTCACCTTTGACTCAGACGAATGCCTAGTCATCAACAAAAAGACCAACAAAGTGATTCTGAGAGGAAGAAGGCACAACAACGTTTATGTAGTAGGTACAGAATTTGAACCACCAATGAAACTTTGTCTTGCGAGTTCCCACGATGATACGGTACTCTAGCACCGAAGACTGGGACATGCAGGTGTCAATCAAATCCAGAAGCTCTATCTACAGGATTTGGTCATTGGTCTTCCTCGAATCAATCTCGAAGGAGTCAAAATGTGTGAAGCATTCATTCGAGAAAAACAGACTAGGAACTCCTTCAAACCCAAAAAGGTTGTGAGCACAACCAGGCCTTTAGAGCTAATTCACATGGATCTCTGTGGTCCCATGCGAACAGCCAACTATGGTGGAAAAAGGTACATGTACGTCTTAATTGATGATTTTTCTAGATTCACCTGGGTTATTTTCTTGAAGGCAAAATCACAAGTTTTTGAAGAGTTCGAGCCTTTCATCAAAAGAACAGAAGTAAGCATGGGGCTAAAGCTGAAAGACATCAGATCTGACCATGGAACTGAGTTTCAAAACTCAGAGTTCCTTAACTTCTATGACAAACATGGGATCTCTCACAACTTTTCAGCCCCTCGCACTCTTCAGCAAAATGGAGTGGTCGAGAGAAAGAATAGGACCTTGGAGGACATGGCCAGAACCATGATGCTTGAAAGTGGAGTTCCTGAGTATTTCTGGGCTGAAGCCATCGCTACAACTACATACATCTTGAACCGATCCATGACAAGGCCTTTGATCAAGAAGACATCCTACGAGCTCATCAAGGGGAGAAAACCAAACATCTCCCATCTAAGGACCTTCGGATGCACATGCTTTGTCCACAACAATGGCAAAGACAACCTTGGAAAATTCGATCCTAGAAGTGATGAAGGGATCTTCCTGGGATACTCATCACAAAGCAAGGCTTACAAGGTCTATAATAAGAGGACCAAGAAGATAGAAGAAAGCATCCATGTCGTCTTCAACGAGAAATCTGTAAAGATGGGAACAGAGACCCAAGGGAAGGGAACTCTGTTCAAACTGGTCAGACAAGAAGACGATGATGAGCCACGAAACAGGGATGAAGACTATCCAAGTGCAAGTAACATCCCACAACCAGGGAACAACGACAGAGATCCAACTCTCACTGATCAAATCTCCCTCGAGGTTCCCTCCTCAGAAGAACTACAAGACAACTCCAACTCTCTTGTTCCCCAAGACAATACCCTGCCAGAATCAAGTGTTCAGGGGGAACAAAGAAGGACTTGCCAGGAATCTCTGAAGAAACACTCAATGAAGAAGTTGAAGATGAGTGTTCCCATGAAAAGGAAGCCTCCACTGAAGATGACACAAGTGCAAGGGAACCCACTCATACAAGAAACTTTCAACAAAGGAAGGACCACCCTATTGAGAACATCATCTCCCCTTATGATAAAGGTGTACAAACTCGTTCCTCTCTCAATATTTTTTGTGCTTTTAACGCGTTTGTTTCAATGGTGGAACCCAAAAATATCAAAGAAGCTTTGAAGGACCCAGATTGAAACCAAGCCATGCAAGAGGAGCTTCACCAATTTGAGATGAACAAAGTTTGGAATTTAGTTCCTAGGCCTAAGAACAAGAACATCATAGGAACTCGATGGGTCTTTAGAAACAAGCTCGATGATACGGGGGTTGTAGCAAGGAACAAGGCTAGACTGGTGGCACAAGACTACAGGCAAGAGGAAGGAATCGATTACGATGAGACCTTCGCACCGGTTGCCAGGATCGAAGCCATCTGACTCCTAATTGCCTATGCTGCTCACAAGGGATTCAAGCTTTATCAAATGGATGTGAAAACAGCCTTCCTCAATGGACATCTCAAGGAAGAAGTATATGTGGCCCAACCCCCAGGATTCGAAGATGAGAAGCTACCCAATCATGTCTACTTCCTGGAGAGGGCCCTCTACGGACTCAAACAACCTCCCCGAGCTTGGTATGACAGGTTTGCTCAATTCCTCTTGTCCCATGGATACCTTAGAGGTTCCATAAACAAGACTTTGTTTTTATAGAAAGTGTCTAAAGACATCTTGATTGTGCAAGTATATGTTGATGACATTGTTTTTGGAGCAACTAACGAAACTCTTGTAGAAAACATTAAGGACCTCATGAGCAATGAGTTTGAGATGAGTCTCATTGGGGAACTCACGTTCTTCTTGGGACTTCAAATATCTCAAACCAAGGAGGGAACAAAAATTCATCAACAGAAATACATCAAGGAAATGCTCGTAAAGTATGGGATGGAACATTCCAAGCCTATTGACACTCCCATCTCACCAAATTCAAGGCTCAATGCGGATGAAACAGGTATTAGTGTGGACCAAAGAAACTATCGAGGTATGATTGGGTCCCTTCTCTACTTAACAACTAGTACACCTGATATCATGTTTCCGTATGTCTTTGTGCTCGTTTTCAAGCTAACCCTATGGAATCACACCTGAAAGAGGTGAAGAGGATTTTCAGGTATCTCAAAGGGAACGATAACTTGTGCCTCTTGTATCCAAGGAACAGTTCCCTTGAGCTCATTGCATACACAGATGCAGATTTTGCAAGGCACCTGGTTGATAGAAAGAGCACATCAGGAATGGCCCAGTTCCTAGGGTCATGCTTAGTTTCATGGGGATCTAAAAAGTAAAACTCAGTGGCACTCTCCACAGCTGAAGCAAAATATGTGGCTGCCGCATCTTGTTGTTCCCAAGTTCTATGGTTTAAGTCACAACTCCAGGATTACGGTATGTCTTTTGGCCCTGTTCCCATACTTTGTGATAATACTAGTACCATAAACATTTCCAAAAATCCTGTGCATCATTCTAGAACGAAGCATATAGATATAAGGCATCACTTTCTACGTGACAATGTTGAAAGTGGGAACATCTCGATGGAACACTGTAGAACTGAAGAGCAAATTGCGGATATTCTCACCAAAGCTTTAGACAGACGTCCCTACCAGCGTTTTCGAATGCTTATAGGGATGATAACTCTAAACTAAACAAGTCCCTGTTTGTCTCTCTCTCTCAATGTCTGACTAGTTTATCTAAGAATGCATGATGGGGAACTTGGACTTATTGCTTTCACTATGCCATGATTACTAGTCTAAAGATAAATGTGTACAAGGTAACTTTATTTCTTTCGGCCCTACATGATCAACCAGAGTTCCCTTTATTATCCCACCTTACAAGCCTCTATGACGGTTGATCATATAACCTACCCTAAGCTAGGGACCAGACAAACGCTTCTCATGAGCCAAAATATTTACTCCTTTATCGAGTCGTAAATTGTCTGGTTCCCCTTGAGTTCCCTAGCCCCACAAAAGGATGAGTGTGAAGTTCCCATAACCACTTCACTCTCCCTGACCTTGATAAGATCATGGGAACTGATACATACTAGCAAGGGAACGCTGACTCATCTACGAAGAAGAACCGTCACTTGGGAAGCGGACTTTTGTGTCAGAAGCTCTGAAGCGTTAAGGGCCAAGTATTCAAATTTTGAAAGGACTTCCCTAGAGATCGTGACGCGTGTCAGGAGGCGTGATACGGAAGTTGAAACGATGCCCCACGTTCATTGGGCAACGGTTATCGAGGTTTTCCCACTTCCCTTTCTACCCTTCGCCCCTTCTCTCCTTAACACCCTCATTTGCTATTTTTGGGATCTTATTCCATCTTCCAGCTCTGTCATTCTTCTTCTCCACATCCCTTTCACTCTCCTTTTCAAGAAACCTCCAAAACCTTCTCTCTTCCCAAAAATAGCCCCTCAACACACCTTCTCCCAAATCAAAGCTTGGGTGTTTGCAAACCCCAGAATTCTATTCATCTCTCAATTGAAAGAGATTGAGAAAGAGCAAGACCCAGTCATGAAAGACGTACTCATGCAAGGGCTCTACAACCAAGTAAGCCCTTTCTTGCCACCTCCTCCTCCGGCCGACGACACTCTGGCCTAGACATCTTCTTCCGCCACCTCCTCTGAATCCATTCCTCCTCCCTCAACCACCAACACCTCCTCCGGAATTGTCATTGTTGACAATTTCGGAGATGCTCGTCCCTCCATTAATGAGAAACCCAGAAAATCCAAACACCACCATTCATCCAAAAAACGTCACTCCTCCAAAGACCCCTCAAAATCCAAAAAATCCAAACATTCTAAAGATCCCTCCAAATCCAAAAAACGCAAACACACTGAGGTCTCTGAATTTTCGGAGCCCAAAAAGAAATCCTTCTTCACCATTGACGATTACTTGAACTGCTCCAAGGACAATTCCTATGTCGCCAAACCCCCCCTTTATCTTTCATTCGGACTCCGGGACCTCCCAATCCCAGAGCCAACTCCTCCCTCTTCCCATAAGTGAGGGACCTCCCATCCCTCTTCCCTCGAAACAAAAGACTCCTCCACCACCTCCTTCTGTTCCCACAACAAAGGGAACTCCCCTTCCACCACTCCCCTCTGTTCCCACAACAACGGGAACTCAAATTCCACCTCCACCACACAAAACTCCTTCCCCTCCTTCCTCACCAAAACACACATCTATCTCTCCCACTCCTACCTCGGGGATCTCTACTCCCCAGGTTACCAAATCCACACCTCCTCCCCCTTCTACACAACTCTCTACTCCCCTTTCTTCGTCTATTCCTTCTTCCACCACATCCCCCACCACCACAAAACTCCCCACTCCCTCTCAATCCAAAACTGTCGTCGTCCTTACTTCGGACGACGATGATATTCCCCTCTCCGTCGTCATCGGAAAAATGACCAAGGACCCTCCTCCTCTCATCATGGGAATTGTCGAGGAGGAGGCCCAGCTCAAGGATGTCGAGGATGAGCTCAACCGGGTCCCTACTGAAGCGCCAACCGACCAAGGGACCAAGTCCCAAGAAAAAGAGGCTTCTCAAGAGCCCACGGAAAAAAGGGACCAAGCAACAACTGGTGGTGCTGAGGCAAGTACAAGTCATCTTGAAGATGACGCGGAGGGCTCACGCTCGAGCTCCTCCGAGGAAGCAGGGACCTCAAATGATGAGGTCGAAGAAGAAGAAGATGCTCTAGCTGCTAAGGAGCAAGCACAGATCCCAAAACCTGGACACCAAATGGTGGTGTCCACGGGTCCCAACAGCCAAGGGAACGAGTGCTAATG
This sequence comes from Fallopia convolvulus, assembly GCA_964016875.1. NCBI lineage: Eukaryota > Viridiplantae > Streptophyta > Magnoliopsida > Caryophyllales > Polygonaceae > Fallopia > Fallopia convolvulus. Next base: position 42,615,331 of record OZ024720.1, read on the forward strand.
ATTGAAGCGGTTGCACCCCCTCAGCAAAAAGGACCTCGCACGGTCTCTAGGGGGAACACTTCTAAGAGCACCACCAAGAAGGGGAAGGGATCGTCTTCAACAAGGCACCCTGTGGACGAACGCGGGAAGCTCCTTCCTTCACTTATCATTTCTGAAGAAGTGCTCAACGACAACGGCATAGGGGAACAATGGGACCTGATCAAGGCCCAGGGCTGGGAGAACCTCTCCAAGGAAACTGTGAGTGTAGATCCCTCACAAGTGCGTCAGTTCTACAATAACTTTATCATCACCAATGACTGCACTCAAGGGACTCTCTCCCACGAAGGCGACGAGTTTATATTTACTACGTCCACAATCCGCCTTCAGCTCCAGGTCCCAGTTCAAGGACTCAACGAGTTGCCCAACAAGCTCTGGGGCGACTTCAACAGCGCCGAGGTGTATAACACTATCTTTGAGGGTCGAGTTCCCACGAAAGTGCCTTTGACTCATCATCTATCCCTTGTCTCCAAGCTTGCTCATCAATTCATCATCAATGTGGTGATCCCTTTCCAAGAGAAGCGTCTGGTCGTTAATATCCCCGATGCCATCCTCCTCTATCACTTCCTCCTCAAGAAGCCCATCAACCTTCCCAGAATCATACTTGGGCATATGGAGAAGTGTATGGCTTCCAAGTCCCATTCCCTTCCCTACTCTGGGCTGATCAAGAAGCTGCTACAAAAAGAGGGTCTCTACGACTTCTCTAAGGAAGAAATTGTGCTTGGAAGGGAACTGGACATCTCAGTTGTCCAGAAGATGAGGCACTCTGAGCCTGTAGAGGAAGCGGCTCAACTGGAATCTGGTGACGATTGGAACTCTCAGGTTTTGCTTAGCATCGCCAACACCCTCGATCAGATTGCCAGGGACCAAGCAATGTTGGCCAGGGGACAAGAAAAACTCACACAAGTCCTGACGCGTCTCTGTGATGCCTTGTTCCCACGAAGCCCATGATCTACCCTCTCCTTTTCCCTTAATCCAAAAATGACCACAAAAATGTACTTGAGTTCCCCTTGTACATATTTTCTAAAGTAATGAATTGGTTTTTAATTTGATTGCGTGTTCCCTTCTTCCTTATTATTGCTTTGCTTGTTTTCGATGATGTCAAAAGGGGGAAAGACAAAAAATGCGAGATGAGTTAAAAGTTTAAGTTATCACAGAACATGCATAAGATAAGGGGGAACAATTGCATAAAAAGCTAAGTAAGATCTAAGTGTCTCACCAGAAGTGGCTCCCTAAATCTAAGTGTTTCACTAGAAGTGACTCCCCAAAATCATACTTAGGAACTCATCAGCATATCATTCATTGAAATACTTGCATATTTTGTGATGGGTTTGTCATCATCAAAAAGGGGGAAATTGTTGGGACGTTGTTGGGACCTCTGGTTCTAAACAACGGATCAACGATGTCATTCTCCGTGTTTTGATAATGACAAACACCATAAGGAACTAATGTGGTTTGTTCAAGTATTTCTAAGGAACACATGTACATCCAAGAACTCCCATTGTTGACCAAAAGCCACAGAAGCTCACAATGCAGAGTTTCCACCAAGGGAACTCTGAAGAGGAAAGTTCCCATGCAGTAGGAACTCCCAGGAATGATCAAGAGAACACAAGCTTACAACGATGAAGAGTCTCCATCAAGGGAACTCTGAACAAGACAGTTCCCATGACATGGGAACTCACATGTGAGGACAACGACCGTTCAACGCAGATCGCGGGATTCTGTCTTGGACAACCCGAAGGAACAGTCTGAGGATCAGACTGTCACGCTTAATCCAACGGTCCGATTGACTCAAGAAGTTGACCTAGTTCAAACCAAAGTCACATGTGAAGAAAGTACAACTTGGGCATCAAGCAAAGGGCATTTTGGACACAATTGAAAGATGCGACTGCCCAAGCTCACCTGGACTATAAAGCCAAATGAATAGTACTCGGATTGAGTACTTCTCCCAGAACTCAAAAACACCCACATCAGAGAAAAGAAAGAAAAAGAAGGCGTCGTGATGGGGCCCAACCCATCCTTCAGTAATGGGGCCCAACCCATCCGAACTTATTGTGAGCTTAAGCGGGCACTTGAGGAATAATTTGTTCTATCAGATTACATCGAGAGGGTTGATTCCAAACTTGAGCAGCTTCGACAAGGCAATCGGACTCCCGACGAGTATTACAATGAGCTATGCATGCTCATCTTTCGCTCTGGGGTTCAATTCCCCGACAGGTATGCTATTTCCAAATTTATTCATGGACTTAATTTCGAGCTAAAATATGTTGTGAATATGCAGTATTTTCCTAGGGGTACTGAGATTTAACAAGTGTTGCACTACACAAACCAAGTCCATAAGAACCTTCCTCAAAGGCGCCAGCCCGCACCAACCTCGGTACCGAGCTCCAAGCCGTCGGTACCAAGCACTAGACCCTTGGTACCGAGCTCCAAACCGACCGTACCGAGCTCTAGACCGTGCAACAACCCCTTGATACTGAGTCAGCCTAAGGGGCCTGAATTTTGGCGCGACCAGCCGAGGCCCATCTACGGGAAGCTGGTACCCGTCTAAGGAGGAATTGAATGCCTTCCTGAGGAATGCCAAGCAATACATGCCCCCATAATTGATGGGTGTCGGAATCGGCAATCGTGCTTCCCAAGATTAATCTTACCTTCGAGATCAAGTCTCATTTCATATCTCTGATCAACCGCACACAATTTGAAGGGAAAGTAACCGAATGCCCGATGGAACATGTCAAGAATTTTACCGATTTATGTGACACTATAGTTGTTGACGATATATCTTTTGAATATGTTCTTTTGAAGGCCTTTAAGTGGTATCTTGCAGGTAAGGCCTTGAGTTGGCTCAAAATCCTATCTCCTAAGTCAATAACGACGTGGAGAGCTTTGCACGACTTGTTCATGATGAAGTTCTTCCCGCCCGCCAAGACCTTAGAGCTTAGGAAGCACATCACATCTTACCGCCAGCTGCCTAACGAGTCGTTTGTCGAGACATGGGAGAGATTCAAGGAGCTTCTGCGACAATGCCCTACTCATGGGCAACCACAATATGTAAGTCAATAACGACGTGGTGAGCTTTGCACGACTTGTTCATGATGAAGTTCTTCCCGCCCGCCAAGACCTCAGAGCTTAGGAAGCACATCACATCTTACCGCCAGTTGCCTAACGAGTCGTTTGTCGAGACATGGGAGAGATTCAAGGAGCTTCTACGACAATGCCTGATGTCTCTTTATTTGGTGGTGTTTTTATATATGATTTCCTTTGTAAATATGTTTCTTTTTCCCGTTTTCTTGTGTGTTTTGTTCCTTTTTAGCTTAGTTCCCGTATTTTTATGAGATTCGGAGACTATGCGCGTTTTATGTGTTTTGTAGGTGTTTTGGCATGGATCAAGGATCATTTTGAAGGAGAGTCGGAACATGGAGCAAGGCCCGAGCTTAAGAGTCGGAACAAGAAGAAGGTGGAACGAGGTTCGGACCGAGCTGGAACCAACGCCGGGCCCGAAATGAATTTTCGACCTCGGACCGACTTGCACAGTAAGTCGGGCCCGAGGTTGCTCCGTGTCGGTCCGAGTCGGTCGCTGACTGCTTGGGCTCCAAGGCACGAAATTGTAAACTACCACTTTTTCCCCTCATCTATAAAGGCTCTCTTGTCTTCTAATTAAAGGGGGTTCCCACACTTAGCAAGGAACCAACCCTCAAAAACTCTCAAGAGGATACTTGGAGAGGAAGGAGGAAGGAGAGGAGAAGGAGAAGAGAGAGAATCGGCCAAGGAGAGGGAGATTTGATAGGTTTGGTTGATAGATTAGCTTTGCCTTGTTTTGGTTTTGTGGATTTGGAAACCTTTGATTGGAGTTTGTGGATTGCTTTTGATTTGTGAATGAAACTTGGCTTTGGTTTGAGTTTGATGATGTTGATTGCTTTGCTTTTTGATTTGTTTGCTTTCTTTGTTTGCCATATGGAGTAGATCTCCTTGATCTTGGGTTATGGGGGAAAACTCTAGCTAGGTTGGGCTAGAAACCCCAATTCCATAGCCTTGAGTGCTTAATCTACGATCCCACTCTACATAGAGCTACAATTCCTTACGAAAGTAAGGAATCAAGGCTTGTGATTGGCAAAGTAGCGAAAGTGAACATTTGTCCGTCTCAAGACCTTGCTTCGAAGGGGATTTCCCCAAGGATCGATGTGTAGAAGTGGTTGGAACGAGGGCGAAAGCACTCGATCCTATTCCGATCATCACTTATTGCTTGAATTGGGGTGGAAAAGCCTTAATCTACTAGAGAAGGAACCCAAAAGCCCAAGATCTACTTTAATCTTTGAGTTCGACAAACCCAGCTACCTCGGGCACGACTTGCTCTACGTCGGTCCCGAATTCCCTCTTGTCGCCAACATCGGGCCCGATGTGACACTTGTGTCGGTCCCGATTGTTCTCTTTGTTTTCCTTTGTTTTAAGTTCTCCTTTCCAGCTGTCTAGTGTCTAGGCACCTCAATTGAGTAGATTTCCCAAGCGTTCGACACCCACCACGTGCTACAACGGGGTCGGGTTATAAATTGTATCTCTAGACCCTCGCACACACGAGCGATCAAAAGATTGGCGCCGTTGCCGGGGAAGTCTAAGTGCATTGAGTGCCAATTTGGTGAGTTTCTTGTGTTTTGGTAGTGATTTGGGTGAGGGAATAGCCCAAACCCTTTGTTTGTTTTTTGATTTGTTTTGGTTTGTGTCTTTGTTTTGTAGGTGTATGCTAGCTCGTTCCTCCCGAGGAACACTTGAGCTTGAGTTTGTGAGTGATCCGGAAAGTATTCTCAAAGAAGCCCGAAGAAGGAAAAGGATGGAGAATCAAGCTCTCCATGGTGATGAGGAGTTGGCTCAACTTAGGGCCGAAATGGCTAGATTGCAACTTGAGAAGGACAATCAAGAGGCGGTGGCAAGAAGAGAACGGGAGCAACGGATGAGGGCCGAGGCTCAACTTAACGCTCTACCCCGGAATGCACGCCAATACATGCATCCGGAGTTGAGGGTACCCGAACCGGTTATTGTGCTTCCCGAGGTTGCCAAGAATTTTGAGATCAAGACGCAATTCATTTCCCTCATCAAGCGTGATCAATTCGAGGGTCGTCCACATGAGTGTCCCATAGAGCACATCAAACGCTTTGTGGACATGTGTGAGACGATCTCTACCGACGAGGAGACGTTGGAGTATGTGCTTCTAAAGGCGTTCAAGTGGTCACTTGGGGGCAAGGCTACACATTGGCTCGAGAGCCAAGCCCCTAGGTCAATCACAACTTGGAAGGCACTCTATGATGCTTTCTTGATGAAGTTCTTCCCGCCCTCAAAGACAACCGAGCTAAGAAGGAAAATTGCAAGCTTTCAACAAGGTCCGAATGAGCGTCTCTTCGAAGCATGGGACCGTTTCAAGGAGATGTTGCGCCAATGTCCTACCCATGGCCAACAACCATATGTGCTCCAAGACATCTTTTTCGAAGGCATCAATCCGGCAACGAAGGACAAGCTCAATCTCCACACCGAATTGTGGGTTCATAGACTTGACACCGGATCAAGCTTGGGAGCTACTTGACAAGCTATCCGATTATGAGGCCATGTATGGGGTGAGTCAAGCTAGAAAAGAGGTGAAAGTTCAAGGTGAAGGTGCAAGGAAGTTATATGATCCAAAGGGAGAAGACATTGACAAGGATGTAAAGCTCCAATTCCTTGAAGGTGAAGTGAGCAAGCTTAAGAGGCAAGTCCACTACTACAAGCAAAATGCTAGAGCTTGTGAGGAGTGTGGATCCTTTGCACATGCCACACAAGTTTGTCCGAATGAGAGCCAAGTGCGCTTGGCCGAGCGAATTGAGGAGGCAAACTATGTTCGAGGAAATTTCGGTGGAAGAGGCAACTTCAACAATGGTGGTAATGGCCGGTGGAACAACGGTCAAGCTCAAGGGTACAACAACAAATTCAACCAAAATGAGCCAAGGGCGCCGCAACCACCACCATATAGGCCACCGGGATTGAATGAGCTACAATCATTGGCTCAAGAGATGAGGGATGGGTTCAAGGAGATGAGGACCCAATTCAATGAGTTTGGTGCATGGAGGAGGCAAGTCGACAATCAATTTGCCCAAATTGCAACTCAAGCCCCGAGAGAGAATGGGAGACTTCCGACCGACCCGAGGAGAACCCCCGAGCTCAAAACAATCAAAATGAAGTCCGGGCAATTGGATTGAGAAGTGGCCGAAACCTACACGAGCCACATATGCCTAAGAAGAATGAAGAGAGCCGGACCGACTTACCCAGCAAGTCAGGTCCGACGTTCCCTGAAGTCGACCCAGCAGGAAGATCGACTCCTCTGCCGCAGACCGGGGTTGAGAGTAAGTCGGGCCCGACGTACCCAGATGTCGATCCGACTACTCTGCCTCAGCTCTACCCCAGGACCGTGATACACGACATTGGGCCTGACGTGGTGCCTAAGTCGGTCCAACCAAGAAATGTTGCAAGTGAAGTGGGGAAGTCCAAGGAGGTTGATCCAAGCAAGATTCAAGGTGCAACAACTCTTCCATATCCCTCGAAGAAGCCGAAAGATGTTGTTGAGAACAAGTTCAAGAGGTTCCTCAAACTCTTGCAAGGTTTGAACATCTCTATCCCGTTCACCGATGCATTAAGCGAGATGCCATCCTATGCCAAGTTTTTAAAGGAGATTTTGAGCAAGAAGAGGTCGATTGTAGAAATGCAAGATGAGGTCAAGACCTTGGAGTTACCGCAAAAGCTAGGAGATCCCGGTCGTTTTGCTGTCACTATTGGTGTGGGGTCTCAAAACTTCCACTCCTTATGTGACCTTGGGGCAAGTGTTTCGGTGATGCCCGCTAGTATTTGGAGAAGGGAAAATTTAGGTGAAATTGAACCGGCCGATATGTCCCTAACTATGGTCGACGGTTCCATCATCAAGGCTAAGGGAATATTGGATGACGTGCCGGTGCGAGTTGGAAAGTACTTTGTCCCCGATGATTTTGTGATCTTGGACATGCACGAAGACCCCTTGGTCCCAATAATCTTAGGAAGACCATTCTTAGCTACGGTGGGGGCAAGGTTTGATGTCAAAAACGGCAAAGTTTCCTTTGAGATTGGTGAAGAAAAGGTCGATTTTCACTTCAACAAAGCTTTGAATGAGCCGGACGCCTTGGCTATCCTCAAACTTGAAGAGAGTGCCAAGAGAAAGAGAGAAGAAGTGGAAGTTGCTAGAGAGGTCATTGTGTTGAGAAGTGATGAAGGGTTCAATAAACAAATACAAGCAAGGGAGTAGTTGGAGCAAGTTGAGGAACAAGATGAGTCAAGGATCAATGCTAGCCCAAGGAGAAATGAAGAGTATCCTTACTTATATCCTTTTGATGTCGGTGATGAATATAATTCTTTCCAAACTTTTGATTCCTACATTTGTTTAAGTGATTTGAAAGATGACTTAGGAGACTCCTACATTTGCCTTAGTGACTTGAAAGATGAATTGGTAGAATCTCCTAGGAATTCTTTGGATAACTTTGGTGTAGGAAAAGAGGAACATGATGGAGCAAGTAAGGAGGAGAAATCTCATTCGTTGAAGGAGTATGATGAGAGAGGCCCGAGATCGGAGAGCCATGCCTATATAGACCATCGTTGGTGGTTTTATGGGTAAAAGGGCAATGGGAATGGGCACAACAATGGCGAGCAATTCCCCGTGTTTCACCCGCCATGAGATTGAGGTTAGGAAGTGAAGCTAGTGACTCTAAATGAGCGCTTCTCGGGAGGCAACCCGAGCAAATAGCTTTCTTTTCGTAATTTTAGTTTGATTTTTCTTAGTTTAGCCTAGCTTTTCTCTAACCAATCTCTATCTAGTGTTTTGTGGATTTTTGGTGTTGTGTTTCTTCAAGGTAGTGTAGGATTTGAGGTGAGAAAAATATATAAATTGAAATATGGAGAAAGAAGTTGCAAGAGGATGGAGTAAAATTGGTGACCTGAATACTCCCACATCGAGCCCAGGTAAGTCGGGCCCGACACAGGGACGTCGGTCCACAACGTCGGTCCGACCCGATTTGACTAGGTGGAATGCCAATTTTGCCCTTGACCTAATTTGTCCCTTTCCCCCATTAAATACCATCCCCCACCTACCTACCATCTTCATATTAACCACCATTCCCAAAATACAACCCATCTCTCCCTCACACTCTCAAAATCGGCCCCCTCTCACCATACTCGATCCACCCATCCTCCCTTCCTCATCTCGATCCAATCACGAAAAGGCCTCCCTAACCCGATTCCAAAGTAGAAATTTCGAGTTCAATCTCGTTCTTCATCCCCCATCTCGATCTAGGTTGAAAAAGTTTGAGTTTTAAGTAGATTGTTTGTTTAAAAGTCCAATACTCTTCAAATCCGGTATGTGTTACTCGATCTCTACCTATTTCCTTGGAGATTTTGTGCTTTCATTGCATAGATTGAGTAATGCCATGTTTGATTGAGAGTTTGAGCTTGAGCATCAATGGTGGATTTGCATGATTTGTGAAATTGAGCTTTAAAGTTGTTTATGCATGCTTGGATCCATTTAGAACTTCGATTAGGGATGTTTGATGGTTGAATTTGAAATTTAAGTGCATGATAGAATAATTTGGGTTGATTTGAGGTTAGAGTCGAAGCATGAACTAGGTCGAGATCGACATGCTCATGTAAGTCGGGCCCGAGTTGTGGAAGTCGGTCCATCAAGTCGGACCGAGGTTGAGGATGTGTCGGGCCCGACATAGGTTGGAAGTCAATCCATGTTGTTTTTGCTCTCTTCTTGTGATATCATGTGGATTCATGTGTTTCATTGTTGGCTATAGCTTAATCATGATGTAGTATGATCATTTGCTTAGCCGTTGTTAGAAGAAATCCATGATGATTCATGTTGGATTGTGATGCATGTGTGTTTATAGACTAAGTATGGGGTTCCCTTGTGTTGATGTGTTGTTGTGTGTTGATGAGTGCTTTTGTTGAGTTGTATGGAGTTTATCTTGGACCCTTTTGTTTGGTTGGATGTGTGTAGGTACCATGGAGACTAGAGCTTCATCATCTCATGCGGAAAGGCCGAAAAAGAAGTCCAAGAAGTCAAGAAAAGAGCCAAAGTTGGATGATGTTTACTTGGAGGATGATGAGCAAGTTGAGAGTTATGCAAGGTATGTGGCGCTTGAGCATCACACAAGGTGGTTTGATTGGGAAACCGTGAGGAAGATGGACATGGATCAAGCTCTTCCAAGGTGCTACTCCCACATCGGTCTCAATGGGATGCTAAGGTGGGACAACACCCACTATCCCGCCCTCACCTCGGAATTCATGGCCACTTTTGAATGCACTTATGATAATATGGAGGATGAGGAAGGGGCGATCACTTTCCAATTGGGCAATGAGGACCACAATCTCTCTCTTAGGGACTTGGCTACCTACTTCGGGTTTTCATGTCCAAAAGAAGAGACCGGCGTCGACAACGAGAAGGTGAATCAAGTGTGGCGGCATGTGGCCGGGAAGAGCGAGATGAGAAAGGGCGCCACCACAACCGAGATTGCTAGCCCTCTCTTTCGGGTCATGGTGCGAGTTTTGGGATGTGCAATCTATGCTCGTCATGAGTTGATCAAGCCGATGAAGGAAGAGATTATGTTGCTACATGAGATGCTCTTCCACACCGAGAAGCCCATGAACCTTGCATGGGAGTGGGTCAAGATCGTGCGAGACCTCCAAAGCTCCTCTTGGATCTACTTCGGCGGGATGATAGCAAGGCTAGCCATGCGTCTAGGAGTCGACCTTAACAAGTATTCTCCGGCTCCGAATGGTGTTGAGTATATGAACATGAAGTATTTCAAGAAGGCCAACATCATCAAGGAGAAGCTTTACATGATTTCTTTGGCCCCTCACTCGAACTATGATGGTGTGTCGATCCGGTTGGCGGACAACCTCTATGATCTTTCTCGGTATCACAATTGGTACCAAGTATGGGCCGGCAAGCCACACTCATTTGGTGACCCCGAAGGTGCAAGAGAGGGGCGGCGACAACAACCTCAACACATTCGGTTTACCTCCCCTCCATCTTCACCGGATTTCGACCAAGATAACTTTGTGTTTGCACCACGTGGGGAAGACATGGACGTCGATCAAGAGCAAAATGAAGAAGATGAGTGCTTCCAAGGCTTGATGGCCAACCTCCGAGCCACGCACCAAGCTCCAACATTGGCGGACCGAGGTACACATGGCGTCGGGCCCGACTTCCCTCAAAGTCGGTCCGGTTCCTTCTATGGTGATGAGGTCCCGAGGCACTATGAGCATGGAGAGGGGAGTGGTGCAAGGCGAGAACAAGCTCAAGGTGGCGGTTATTAAGGCTACGCCCAATGGTATGGTCCGGGAATGGTGTTTCCCGAGCGACAACAAGCGGTGGACATGTCCTTCTTGGCCAACCAAATGGCCCATCTTCAACTTCAAAAAGAGAATGTTCTTCAAGAGGTCCATCAAGTGAATCTTCAACAACAATACATGTACCAACAACAACAACAATTGCTTCAACAAAAAGGTGCTTTCCAAGCTATCCAAGAAGAGATGAACCGAGCCCTCGGCTACACTAGGCGAAAGGTGGAGGAGCTTAGAGAGGTGGAGGACCAAAGGTGGCGGGTCCAAGATAGCTTCAACACATGGATGAGCGGGAACTTCCCTTCCCGTGAGGACCAATGGACGCGCCCGGATCCTCAACTCCAAGAGCAAGTGTACGAGAGGGAGTGGCAAGCGAGACTCCAAAGAGGACGTAGGCGTGACAACCCCTTCGAGTGATTCTAGACATGCCATTGAAGAATAAAGAAATTGTGAGCTCTTTTTACTCTTCTCTCTTGCTTTTAAGTTTTGGTTTCCTTGTTTGATGGGGACATCAAAATTTTAAGTATGGGGTGGGGGTAAGTGTGCTCATGATTCACTTGCTTGTGTGTTTGTTATTTTGAGGATATTTGGTTTTAGGTTTCTAGTTTGTGTTTGGGATGTTTGTTTCTTGGTTTGTGGTTTGATAAATGACATGGATGATTGATTTGGTTTTGAGTGGATGAGTCTTTGTTTTTGGTTTTAGAGAAATTTTTGCAAGAAAAATCCATAAAAATTTGAAAAATTGTGTTGAAAACAACAAAAAGATTTTGTGTTTTGTAGTTTTTGGACTAGAAATTCCCATCTTAGATTGCCAAATGAAAGCTAATGATGATGTGAGCATGTAAATTCCTTTGCATATTTTCGGATGGTTTAGCCTCTAAAAAAAGATGTTGCTTTTGATGTGATCATGATATCTTGCTTGTTTTATTGAACATGTGAGTTCTAGGATGAGTTCTTATGCAACTAAGTATGAGTGACCCTTGTGAGATTGATTTTTGGCCATTTTAGGGATGCTTGTTCATATTTGCATATCCCTCATGTTTCTTGTGTGATTAGCTCATGCATGCTTAGTAAAACTTGCTATTGCGATGTTTATCTATTTTCCAAGACCGTCATGAGATTTGTCCTAGCATTGTCACATTGATTTTGAACTTTATTCTTTTAGTCACATAAATGTTCCATATCCTACCGTGAAGTGAATCCTTTGTCTGTAGCCCCGTTTTAGCCTAAGCCTTTGTTTGAAACTCCTCAAAAATATTATTCCTATATATGACTTGACTCTTATGGGATTGGACTTTAGAAGAGAGGTTTGGATTGTATTTGAAGAGTTGAGATTCTCTTTGGTTTAAGGGCAAAGAATGGTGTTATGAACCATGTGGGTAGTGCATCCTTGTTGTGCAAAAAGGAAATGAAAACAAAGAAAGAAAGAAAGAAAGAAAATGTTGGAAATGGAAAGTGGAATGAAGGTAAAGAGCTTAAGTGAAGAAAAAGGGTCCGATCGAGTTACACACCACATCGGGCCCGATGTCATAAGAAAGTCGGTCGAATGTAGAAAGTGTTGAAAATCCAACAAAAATCCTAAGATCAAAGATGAAGTGGAATGTTAAGTGAAATCTTGGGTTGAGAGGAAAAATGTTAAGTCTTTTGGATGAGTGTGAAATTGATTGTGGAATTTTGGTGAAGTTGGTGAGAGTTTAGGTTGTTCAATCCCCATTGTAAGCACCACAAGACCAAATAATTCCCACCTTGAGAAATACCAAAAGCCCCATTACAACCCGGCCGAATGGAACCTCTTTGAGGACTCCATTGAGCCAAGTTCGAATTCTTTGTGTACTTTGTATTAGGCATCTCTAGGTGGAGGATTTGGTGATATTAGCTTCAATAGTAAAGTCCTTACTTGCATGATTTTTGAGCTTGAGTGTTCATTGCTATACCCATACACATGATGAGTGATACACATTCACATATCCCTAATGTGAGGCTTAGATGCATTGACTCTATTCCTTGGAACACTTAATCATGTGTGATGATGTAATCTTGCTTGAATATCAATCACTTGTGCTTAAAATGTGTTTTCATATGAGGCTTTACTTGAAGATTATGTTTCGGTCTTGCTTACATTGTTATTGCTTGAGGACAAGCAAGTTTAAGTATGGGGTATTTTGATGTCTCTTTATTTGGTGGTGTTTTTATATATGATTTCCTTTGTAAATATGTTTCTTTTTCCCCTTTTCTTGTGTGTTTTGTTCCTTTTTAGCTTAGTTCCTGTATTTCTATGAGATTCGGAGACTATGCGCGTTTTATGTGTTTTGTAGGTGTTTTAGCATGGATCAAGGATCGTTTTGAAGGAGAGTCGGAACATGGAGCAAGGTCCGAGCTTAAGAAGGAAAGAGAGGAGCAAGCCATGAAGAAGAACAAGAGAAAAGCCAACAAGAAGAAGGTGGAACGAGGTCCAGACCGAGCTGGAACCAACGCCGGGCCCGATATGAATTTTCGACCTCGGACCGACTTGTACAGTAAGTCGGGCCCGAGGTTGCTCCGTGTCGGTCCGAGTCGGTCGCTGACTGCTTGGGCTCCAAGGCACGAAATTGTAAACTACCACTTTTTCCCCTCATCTTTAAAGGCTCTCTTGTCTTCTAATTAAAGGGGGTTCCCACACTTAGCAAGGAACCAACCCTCAAAAACTCTCAAGAGGATACTTGGAGAGGAAGGAGGAAGGAGAGGAGAAGGAGAAGAGAGAGAATCGGCCAAGGAGAGGGAGATTTGATAGGTTTGGTTGATAGATTAGCTTTGCCTTGTTTTGGTTTTGTGGATTTGGAAACCTTTGATTGGAGTTTGTGGATTGCTTTTGATTTGTGAATGAAACTTGGCTTTGGTTTGAGATTGATGATGTTGATTGCTTTGCTTTTTGATTTGTTTGCTTTCTTTGTTTGCCATATGGAGTAGATCTCCTTGATCTTGGGTTATGGGGGAAAACTCTAGCTAGGTTGGGCTAGAAACCCCAATCCATAGCCTTGAGTGCTTGATCTAGGATCCCATTCTACATAGAGCTACAATTCCTTACGAAAGTAAGGAATCAAGGCTTGTGATTGGCAAACTAGCGAGAGTGAACATTTGTCCATCTCAAGACCTTGCTTCGAAGGGGATTTCCCCAAGGATCGATGTGTAGAAGTGGTTGGAACGAGGGCAAAAGCACTCGATCCTATTCCGATCATCACTTATTGCTTGAATTGGGGTGGAAAAGCCTTAATCTACTAGAGAAGGAACCCAAAAGCCCAAGATCTACTTTCAATCTTTGAGTTCGACAAACCCAGCTACCTCGGGCCCGACTTGCTCTACGTCGGTCCCGACTTCCCTCTTGTCGCCAACATCGGGCCCGACGTGAAACTTGTGTCGGTCCCGACTGTTCTCTTTGTGTTCCTTTGTTTGAAGGTCTCCTTTCCAGCTTTCTAGTGTCTAGGCACCTCAATCGAGTAGATTTCCCGAGCGTTCAACACCCACCACGTGCTACAACGGGGTCGGGTTATAAATTGTATCTCTAGACCCTCGCACACACGAGCGATCAATGCCCTACTCATGGGCAACCAGAATATGTGCTCCATGAAATTTTCTTCCAAGGGATCAACGCGACAACAAAAGACCGCATCAAGATGCATACCTATTGTGGCTTCATAGAGATGAACCCCGATGAGGCATGGGCGCTACTAGACAAGTTAACCAACCATAATGCAATGTACGGAATGCAGCAAGCCAACCCACCCCAAAGGAAGTTTTACAATTCGAATACTAATGTGGATCCGAATGTAAAGTTCCAATTTATGTAAGATGAGATCAACCGGCTCAAGATGCACGTAAGTTTCTTTAAATCCTATCAATCTTGTCAAGAATGTGGGTCTCAAACCCATAGTACATCTGCTTGCACTAACATTGAGTAGGTAAGAGCGGCTAAGACTTATGCTGAAACTAACTGCATGAGAGGTACATATAGAAATCAGGCCAATAACTTTGTAGACAGGAACAACAACTATCCCGCTTGGGGTAATTATGGTCAAGGGCAAGGAAACGCACCTCCACCACTAGAACGACGACCCACAATTTATAGGCTTCCCGGCTATCATGAGCCGCCTTCTTGGGTGCAAGGACTTCATGAAGGAATCAACGGAGTTAACAACAAGCCAAAAGGAGTCCGGGCTGATTTGAGTAGCCAAATGAAGGGCGTACAAGCTCAACTAGGAGAGTTTGAGACGTGGCGGAAGAACGTCAATTCACAACTAGGAAACCATGCAGCCTAAATTCATAGACCTCAAGGGCAATTACCGGGCCATCCCGAGGAGAACCCAAGGAACCAAATAGCCATGGATTTAAGGAGTGGAAGGAAGTTGTCTGAACGAGAAACGACTAAGGAATCGAAGCACGAAGAGGATGAAATGGCCCTAGCGGATGTCGTTATCGAGCATGTTATTGAGCCTAATATGCTCGTTACCAAGCCTGTTACTAACCCTAGTAGTCCTGTTACCAAGCCTATTACCGAGCCCAATTGCCCGTTACCAACCCCTCAAGGGTCGTTAACGACACATCTCTGACATGTAAGTCTTTTGAATTCAATTCTCCTACCGAGGCTCCTAGGTTCATTACCGACCTTGTATCTGAGCTAGTGGAACCTTGTATCGAGCCATTTGAGCCTCGATACGGACCTATTTTGTCCCCTAATCCTCCTAACCCTCTTCCTTTCCTGTCCAAGAAAGTTAAATATGTCACAGAAAGTAAGTTTAGGCGCTTCGTTAAAGTGCTTCAAGGCTTAATTATTACAATACCATTCGCTGATGCCCTAAGCGAAATGTGGGCTTACACTATGGTTTTAGAAGAGATCTGATGTCTGTGTTTTTAGCTTACTTTTAGTATGTTTTTCTAAGTTGTTTAGTCTTGTTTTCTTGTGTTTTTGTGAGTGTTTTGTATCTTTATAGTATAGTTTGCATATTTTGTGAAAAGTATGGAAACTATCTAGTTTTGTGTTTCTGTGTAGGTTTTGAGGCGAATTTGGATGCATTCAAGGACATGGAAAGAGAAAGGCTTGCTAAGAGGAGGAAGAGAAGAAGGCTATGAAGAAACCCCAACAAAGTCCAAGAGAAGGAGTGAAGAATAAAAAGAACAAGGTCAAGACCAAGCTCGATATCGACCCTCTAGGGGTCGGTACCAAGGCTCTCAAGTGTAAATTCCAGTATCCTGCCGACCCTGACGAGTTCGATATCGAGGTCTCCGTGTCGGTAGGATGTGACCGACTTAGTGCAATTAATGATTTTATTCCGAGATCTTTTATCTTTAGTAGGTTTTATCTTTATGGAAACTCTCTAGATAGATGTTTTTAGTATAAATACCCTTGTTTAGACAAGTTGGAGAGCTCTCTCTCCCTAGTTTAAGTTTTCACGCAAGTTTTAGGGTTTTGAAAGACAAGGTTGTTGCTTGGAGAGCAAGGAAGAAGATTTTTGGAGATTTCTTGTGTTCAAAGTTGTGTTCTAAGACAAGTTTTGGTGTTTGAATTTCAAGTAAGCTTTTAGTTTTATTCAAGTCATGTTTTCTCTTAATCTCTTTGTTTATTCTTTCTCCACCATGAGTGAGTAGTCTCTTATTCTAGGTTTGGGGTTTGAAATCCAACATAGTTGTGCATGAATGATGATATGATTGAATAAATTGAATGCCTTTTATCTATTGTTCTACTTGTCTGTGCGAAAGTGGAAGTAAATTATGTTTATGACTTGATTGAAAGAGAAAGTTATGAGCTTGAATAGAGATAAAGTTTAAAAAGAAAGTTGAAAACTTTGGATCAAAATACGTAGATAAAGTTAATTGATTTGTGAAAGTTGATTGATTTTCTTGTTTATTCAATAAAATTTGATAACTTTATGTTAAAGGCATGATTTTTATGATTCATATTGTTTGAAATTGCATGATTATGTTGTGGTGGACCCTTATCCTAGATTTTCATCTTATTTGTAAGTCGAGTTTTAAATTTCAGGTACCTCGGTAACGACCCTCCCTAGGTCGGTAATGACCTAGGGAGGGTCTATTTGTTTTATAGTTTTCTTAGTTTTTCAGCCTCAATTGCACCTCGATATCGACCTTGACAAGGTCGATATCGACCCTCTTCAGTGTGTTTGTTTGTCTTGTTTTGCTTTGTTTTGTTTGTTCTTTTTACTTTTTAGTTAGTAATTAGACATAACCTCGCTTCCCGTGGACGATTCTGACTTTGTTATACTCAGTTGGGTCTTCACTATAAATTTATTTGTTGTCAAGTAAATCCCTCTCAACAAATTGGCGTCGTTTCCAGGGAACCAATAGTGTAGTGTTTTTAATTTGTTTTCTTTTGTTTGTGTTTTCAGTTTTATGCAACCGGCAGGACGCAGACTTGCCTTTGACAATCGGGGAAGCAGTAGCGTTTGTGTTTCGTTTTTCAATAGATATCCGACCTCCGAGCTTAGATGGAGCGGCTCCAAGCTGATCGAGATGTTGTAGTTGCTGAGGTTGAACGTGAATCGGAAACCACTAACCGTTTACAAGAGCAGTTGAATGCTACCCCAAAGAATGCCAAGTAGTTTATGCACCCAGAACTGAGGGTGCCAGAATCAGCAATTGTTCTTCTAGAGATAGAGAAAGCCTTTGAGATCAAATGTCAATTTATATCCTTGATTAAAAGGTCTTAGTTTGAAGGGAAACCCATTGAGTGCTCAATAGAGCATATTAGATATTTTACTGATTTATGTGACGTTATTGCTGATGACGGTGTCTCTTTAGAATATGTTCAATTGAAAGCTTTGAAGTAGTCCCTTACATGAAAGGCTCTGAACTGGTTAGAGAGCCTACCTCCTAGGTCTGTTAGGTCGTGGAGGGCTTTGCATGATTTATTCATGACAAAGTTCTTCCCACCTACCAAAACTACGGATCTAAGGAAACGCATCACCTCCTACCACCAACTGCCTAGTGAGACCTTTTTGGAGACATGGGAGAGATTCAAGGAGATTCTTGGTCAATGCCCTACTCATGGGCAACCACAATATGTACTCCAAGAGATCTTCTTCCAATGGATCAACGTTGAAACAAAGAACCGCATTAATTTGCACACTGCTTGCGGTTTCTTTGAGATGGATCCCGAAGATACAAGGGCATTACTTGACAAACTCACCAATTATGATGCCATGTATGGGACACAGCAGATGCCCCAACCTCAAAGGAGGCTCTACAATCCAAACCCAGATATCGATCTAGATGTTAAATTCCAATTCATGCAATATGAGATCAATTGGCTTAAGAAACAGGTAAGGTTCCATAAAACCTCTCAACCTTGTCAAGAATGTGGCTCTCAATCCCATAGTACTTCTGCTTGCACTAACATTCAGAAGGTTAGATCCGCTGAGACCTATGCTAATGCTAATTACATGAGAGGTCAATACAGAAACCCACCTAACAACTATGACGAGAACAACAACTATCTCGCTTGGGGAATTTACAACCAAGGTCAAGGTCATGCCCTTCCACCACAAGAAAGGAAGGCCGCCCCTTATAGGCCTCCGTGCTATCAAGAGATGCCATCCTGGGTGAATGGGCTCCATGAAGGAATCAATGGGGTAAAAAACGAAATCAATGGAGGGCTGACCTAAATAATTAGATAAAAGGTGTAAAGGCACAATTGGGAGAGTTTGACACATGGAGAAAGAGGGTAAACTCCCAACTTGGCAACCTGGTTCCACAGATTCCAAGATGATACGCGATTGCCTCTGATTGCTCCTTAGAAACCTCGTATATAACCCAACAGGATCCCGATCTTGCCTTGTAATCTTGTTTCGAACATGAAATTACTCTAAAGTTAATTGCTTGTAGAACAAGTCACGAAAACTGAATTGAATGTTGAATGAAAGGACCGATCTGAATTCTAGAAATAATGAACTTGATAGTTCAAACGGATTGTCTCTAACGCTAAATCCGAATGATTAACTAGTTTGATCTTTAATAATCAAAAATAGAACAATCTAATTGATCAAAACCACAGTTCAGATTTGAAAACACAAGAGAGAATTCAGATGATGATGTTGATTGTTGATCTCGTAATCAATGGCTGAACAAACGTGTTTTTTTGGAGCCCAAGAGATATATTAAACCAGTTTAGGTTTAATCTCTCTCAAGATGATTTTTATTAATGAAAAACCAAAGTATAAATAGAGAATACAAAAGAGTCTTACTTGGAGAGCAAGAGAGAACATGGTCGGCCCTAATAGATAGATTAGGCTCATATCTTGCTTCCAAAGATATAATAAAATATCTAAAGCTATAATTAACTAATTCTCCCTTAAATAAAATAAACAATGGGTGATTTATTTATTTAAGGAAAATATCCTAACAAACTTAAAATATCTAAAAGATAGAATAAAACATAGGAGATAGAATATCAACCACTAACAAACTGCATATGGTCGATTCTCTACATTATTAAAAATGATATTATATTGTTCTATAAATAAAAACAATAAAGAAATTTTCCATATTTAGATTGGTCAAGTCAAAGGGTTGAATTTGACCCATGTAACAACTTATCTCATCTGGTCACTTACTAAATTCAGCCCTAAAGTGAGACAAGCTAATAAGTGTTTCTAAATAAGGAAATAGGATGTGAAACTTGGCCCATATAATTAATCCTTTGAATCCGGGCATAGTTGATGTCAAATGCAAGTGATCCATCTTGTCTTGGTGGACCCTTCAACAATTGCTGCCAATCGAACGAAGATCGCTGTTGTGCCTTGAGCAATTTTCTTAGCCCGACTCCTAGTTATTGGTCCATCAGAAGGCACTCGAATCAACTCATCTGTAACACCCCTATTTTGCAACGATAGGTGTTACCGCTAGTGACCTCGGATTTTACCATCCAAAGTCACCCAAGGCTTTATAAGGTATTAAGCTAAATAAAACATGCGGAAATATAGAGTTATTACATAGAAAAGAGTTGCTCACATGTGAGACTTTAGAAGTATTAGTTACATACCATGGTTTAGTTTAATAAAACAAAAAACCTTAAGAGTCGTTAGGCAGCGGAATATAAATTAACATTGTTTAAACCAACGTGGAGAAACCCAAAAGTAAACAAACTGCAATCCTGAAAAATACCCGACCTTCCTTTCTTCACTTGGGTAGTCTTCGTCCTTTACACATTTGGTGGAGGTTTCCTCGATTCTGGCATTTGGCGCGAAGGGCGAAAAATGCCAGGCAGAAATGCGGAAAACCAGAATTAGTCTAAAGAGACTAAGCAAGCGAGAACGGACATCCTTAAGGTAGTTTGGTAAAGTATCGAACTTATTACGAGGTAAACGATATGTGTTTCGAGAAGTGTATACTTTAAGTGGAGCTATTAAGAACGGAATTGGGTGAATCTCGAGATGAGATAACTCTTAAACCTAAAGAACGAACTACGAGATTGTAGAACATCTTGGAATAGAATGAATGTTGGGAACGTTAATTACACATAAGCTTTTAGAAAATCTCTCGCGCCCTTGCAGACCGAGAGCCGAATTGATCATTTGAGACCCGTCCGTTTTTGGTTTCTTTTAATGTGCTTTAGTACTACTTTCTTTCGTGATCAAAACTTTCACATTAGTTAACGATTTTTAAGAGTGTGGGGGCCATTAATGGGCCGACGTACCACTTACGGGAACTGAGTTCCGGCACCTAGCTAGGGTGCAAACGTCTCTCCTCCGAGTAGGAGCAGACATAGATCATGATCCGTACAATCGAGGGAAGAGAGGGCTTGGGGCCATACCACTCGTCATTTTATATAGAGATGTTCGGGCCGAGCCCGCACCCCTTATTAATCTAGCTGCGAATCTCGAAAAGAGATTTTAAACAAACAAAGCACAGAACAAGTCTAGCAATAATTCCTATTAACGATAGTAATAGTAATAATGCTAACAATGGTCATTATTTCTCACAATCGATATTTCCTAGGTTCGTTTTTATTTAGCAAGCAAGGTGTTCCCAACATTGAACAAGTTAACGGAAATCGAATTTATCGAAAAGGTTCAAGTAGAATGTCAACTTGCCTTGGATGTCTTTCGGAAATATTCGTAACTCGGAAATATAAGCTCGTAGAGATGTTGAGTGCTTCGACCTATTTGATCGAAAGGAAAGACGAACGAATTCGTATTAAAATCCTTATTTTAATATTAATTACACTTTTCTCTTATTTCCCTCTTCTAAGAGAAAGAACATTAAATCTAAATTATTTTAGTTAACAATTTAGATATGGGATAGAAATAATAATCCTTATTATTATTTTCATGATAATACTTTTTATTATTTTAAAATATTTATTTTAAAGACACATGTAAAATCTTATTCAAATATAAAGGAAATTCCTTTTAAACCATATGTAATAATTAAAACCTACTTAAAATATGATTTTTATGTACTTTATTAATTCTCAAGTCAAACTTTATTTTATTCCCAATAGTTTATTTGACAAAGCTAATTTTGACATGCAAGCATATTTTATTTATGAATAAACCATTTACAACTATCAAAATTTTATATAAACTACTTAGTAAAAATTATTATTATGATCAACATTAATATTAAATATCATGAATGATATATTATAAAAATATAATAAAATCTCTAATTGACATGCATGTATATATTACCTTATAAAATATTTTATTTCCCTCATGCAAAACAATATACTAATTAAATAGAATATCATTATGAAAACTCCTTTTTCTTTTATTAAGAGAAATGTATACATATTTATTTCTACCTAGTGAATAAAATTGGGTTGCATGCAAGAAAGGATTTTTCCCAAAGACTTTTATAAAAAATCTATGTACAACTATATTACTTTTCTTAAGTGAATAAAACCCTTATAAGTTCATATTTAATTCTAGATGGTTCAAAATCTTTTATTAATATTCATTTTAGCTAAAATTGACATGTAAAAGAGTTTTAAGTTATAAAATCTCTTTAAAAAATACATGCAAGGCACTTTAAAATTAATTAACATATTTTATTCTTATTAATTCTTATTTTATCAAAAGTCATAGAAAAGATTATTTTTAGATTTATAAAGACATGCACGAGAATTTAATTTATAAAAACTCCTTAAAAAGTACATGCAAAGATACTTTTCAATGAATTGTTCAAACTTGTCTTTATTAGACTTATTATTTATATTAAAATTTCATATCAAAACAATCCAAATGCTCATATTTTTTTTTGTTGAGGAAAGAATTAGAGGGGCGAGCTTAGCGCGAGCATCGCCGCCCTAGAGCATCCAAATGGATGAGATCTAGGAGATCTGATGGAGTTGGAACTTCCGAGTCGTTGATGGTGTGGTCGGACTTTGCAATCAAATCAACCACCTTGTTGATTTCTCGGAAAATATGCGTGAGGCGATACTCCTCGAACTCGCTCAAGTAGCAGCGAAAATCCAAATGCTCATATAGAGTATGCATAAAGATTTGTATGCATGAAACTTTACATTATAAAATTAACAAGTCAAAACCTTTATAATCTAAGCATTTTTTTGTATAAAAAGAGAAAGAAGGTCTAGGCGTTTTACATAAAAATAAAATCAGAATTTTCCAATTAAAATCAACTTTATAAATTTGGGATTTATTAGAATTTATCTCTTAACTAGTAAAAATAAATCTCCTTTTTAAAAACTTTGCATGCATGTTATTTTTTTATAGAAACATGTACATGAGTAGTATTTTAAATAATATGATTTTTAGAGATTAAAAGGTAGAATGGGCTCACTAAAAAAAAATAAACACATAATAAAACCAGGCCGTAAGAGTTTAAATAAAAAGGCCCAAAGGGAGATTCATACCCTTCTCCTTCTTGTTGAACGTACACAGGAAACAGAGAGCAAACAGGACAGAACGACGACTCAAGGGAGATGACACCAGGCTGGGCGGCTCGCTGGTTGCTCCGGCTAGGCACTTCGGTGGCAGGGGAAGGGTGGCGCGGCCAGGCGTGGGTGGCAAGGGGTGGTCGGAGGGGGTTGGAGCCCAAAACAAAATAAAACCCAATTTCTTTGATTTTTTGGGGAAAAAATCAGCTTGTCTTAAGAGGAGAAATTGGGGAGAAAGAAAGTGTTTGAGAGTTGTGTGTTGGCTTCCAAATGTCTATTGAGTCTTTAAATAGACAAACAAATTAGTGGAAGGGGTAGAGAATTGGAGAATCATAATAATCATCACTCAAATCTCTTCCTGAGGTGAGTGGGAGTGAAGTAGATTTTAATCCCATTAAAAATAGAGTATGAGGGAATGATTCTCTGCACAAAAATCCCTCTCAAATCCCCCTAATTAATGCTCCATTCGAGCCTCAAATGGATCGGTATTTCGATTTGCCAAAAAATACCACTGGAACGAAAGAGTTTAAATACAACTGGTTGAGGAATGGTTCAATTCCCACCCCTTGTCTCTATTTTTTATAAAAAAAACCTTTTTATGAATTATGGGCTTTTTGGATGGGCCGGACTAAGGCCCATTGCTTTGTTTTTAAGAAAGAATTAAATGAAGACTTTTAATATATGAATTTCCGTTAGGATATGAATTTATTAAATTCCATTTTTAATAAATTCATCTACTCGAATAAATATTTTATGACAATATTATAATCTCTTTCATTTTAGAAATAAGTTTCAAATAAAAAGGAATATTATGAATTTATTTTATTCAATAAATAATTAATGATTGAAAAATTAATCATAAAAATAGCGGCTATTACAACAGTACCCCCTTAAAAATAGTTTCGTCCCCTAAACTAGGAAAAGCTTAGGGCGGAATGTTATAACACGAGGATGACAACAAACACTCACTACTGTGAGGTGACAACAAAAGTTCTAGTACCCCCTTAAAGAATATTTCATTCTTTACTTAAAACGATAGTAACTTGGGAAAACGTCTTTGCATCTATTGCTTAGTATCCCAAATTTCTCTAGTTGTACCTTCATCTCCATTCTCTAACTAGAGTATCTAAACCAGGGCACTTATTTATTACATCATTTCTCTACTCGAAGTTCCACGATCTTGTCGGATCTTAGCACTCAACAACCTTCCATTGGGTTAGTGCAAGTTTCTCCAAACTTAAGTTATAGAATAATCTTTTTTTATAAAAAAAACTACTAGAGCAAGGATTATAACACCCCGACTTCCGACAGGGCGCTACTTAAAAATAGACCTTACTAGGTACTATTTCAGTAGGTTGACGACCACACTTTAGGATCTTGCAACGCAGGCACGACGAGAAAACATAATAAAACATCCAACCTTTTATTTAGTAAAACTTAGAAAACATAGTCATGTATGTGTTCCCGAAAAATTATAAATACTCAAATCCGACACAACACTTACTAAATACTGAACTATTCAAACAAAAGAATAATAATAAGTGAAACATAATACTAACTCAATCTTAACAATACTAAAATCAACATCCTAATTATCAAAAATAAACTAGCGTAAACTTCATCCCACTATGACACACGCTCTTTACCGCTCCGGCCCACCATCTGGCCTCGGTTCCTGCACGGCTCCCTGGTTCATACCTGGGACTGAAAAATATTTCCCGAAGGGTCAGCTACTAATCTATCGAGTTAGAAAGAATACGGAAATTGCAGAACGTTTTAAAAACATTTCTAAAGTCAGCATCCAAGTCCACAATCGCAATCATAACTCTAAAGGCCAATACCTAAATTAGTTATAATTAGTCACACATAGCCACATACGCAATTGTAATCACAATCTCATACGAATGCAATTCCTCCTTTTTCACAATCCGACTTCCAAGGCGTTCATCACCGCGCCGAGTGCAGAGACTGGTCCTCTCACTCCACTTCACAATCTCCCTTCTAACCCCGACTAAGCCTCCACTGGAGCACTTGCCAAAACGTATAGATAATAATTTTCGTTTTTGAAGGGGCATGGTTTCCCTGTCACACGGGTCATACATTGTCAACTCTTCCTCCACGCCAGCTACGATAGACCGTGTCGGAAACGGTACCAACACAGAGAAAACGTTCCAAAAATATCTTTCTGATAAAATACATTCCAAACCATTTTACGCACACAACAATTCGAGAAGTTCCAAAACAATTTAAAAGGTATTTGGTACTAGTTCCCAAAACCCGCCCTACAATAATGGTACGCAATCTAACAGGATAGAGAAGAACCGATCAAGTCGAAAAACGACTTACCTTGAAATATGTGATCCTTGAAGAAGACGGAATTAAGAGTGCAAATGGAAACGATTACCTAAAAGGGTATATATACAAAAAGGTTAGGTTCGACCCTTACTACCTTCCCACAATATTCGAACTAATCACCCCATTAAACCCCCCGTCCCACTTAATAATATTAACATACATAACCAACAGTTGTTGCATAAATATAAGCTCACACTACTATAATTTACGTAGGACCAATATATACTAACTAATGCTAATCTTGACACTATTAATTAGCACCAACCATGTTAAACAAATATCAGACCGCATTAACATATCCAGCCCCACATTTAACGCAACCAACCCATGGCCCAAACCAGAAATTAAGCCACTATCTAACCCAATTGAAACCAATTGTCTACCCTTACTGTTCACCCACGAAACATTGCCAGGCCTAACCCGTTTTGACTTTTCAACGGGGGTCCCCCACCCTTTCTTCATCAAAGAGAAGGCTGGATTTGCAGCCTCTCTGGTTCATTCCGTCGCTCCGCTCCCTGCGACCACACAACTCGTAACCGACGACCATGAAGGAGAACGGAGACGAGAAGCCTCTGTTGCCCCTGTTGCTTTTGATTCAGAGATTGAGAGGACTCTTTCCATGTTGAGACGTTAAGCTCGCGAACTACTCCGTGAATTACCTTTCAACTTGAATTCTGTTGAAACTGAGGCAATGGAAGATCGGAGTTTAAAGTAGCTAACTGCTCAAAACTTTCAACAATAGCCCCTGGCTGTTCAGTTCCCTGCGCTGAATGATGGTGTCAAGTTTGAATTGAAATTATGATTGATCCATCTTTTACCCCAATTCCATGGGCATGGTGGAGAAGATCCAAATAAGCATCTTGCTGAATTTGATCAGGTCTGCTCAAGTATGAACCATGCTGATGTAACTGAGGACAAGATCAAGCTGAGGGTGTTTCCTTTCTCTCTAAAGGATTCAGCCAATGAGTGGCTCTACTATCTTTCTCCAGGCTCCATAGATACTTGGACTAAGATGAAAGCGGCATTCTTGGAGAAATACTTTCCTGCCACCAAACAGAACAGTCTGAAGAAGAGCCTGACCAATATTGAGCAACAGGCTGGAGAGAGCCTGTATGATTTATATGAGCGATTCAAGAGACTGTGTGCAAGCTGTCTGTATCATGGGTATTCTAATCAAGACCTGGTACCGTATTTCTTTGGTGGATTACTGGATGAAGAGCGCAAAATGGTGAATGTAGCTTGTGGTGGAAGCCTGATGAACAAGACACTAGCAGATGCCCTTGAGCTCTTTTCTGAGCAATCTGAGAACTCAACGCAATTCAACAAAAGAACTGGCACTAAAGGAGTCAATGCTATGGACTCATCTTCTGTTATAAGATCTGAGATGGCGGAGTTGAAGGATATGATAAAGAGGTTCATGAACCAAGGAACCCCTCAACAACTGAAGGCATGTGAAATCTGTGCTGATACGTGATCGCTCTCGGATGCGAGGGTCAAGAGATACAATTTATAACCCGACCCCGTTGTAGTACGTGGTGGGTGTCGAACACTCGGGAAGTCTACTCGATCGATGTGCCTAGATACTAGGAAGCTAGAAAGGAGAGCATAAAACAAAGGAAAACAAAGAAAACAGTCGGGACCGACACTGAGGTCACGTCGGGCCCGAGGTTGGCGACAAGAGGAAGTCGGGACCGACACTGGGTAAGTCGGGCCCGAGGTAGCTGGGGATGTCGAACTCAAAGATTTTAAAAGTAGATCTTGGGCTTTTGGGTTCCTTCCCTAGTAGATTAAGGCTTTTCCACCCCAATTCAGGCAATGAGTGCTGATCGGACTAGGATCGAGTGCTTTCGCCCTCGTTCCAACCAGATCTACACCTCGATCCATGGGGAAATCCCCTTCGAAGCAAGGTCTTGAGATTGACACATGTTCACTTTCGCTACTTTGCCAATCTCAAGCCTTGATTCCCAACTTTCGCAAGGAATTGTAGCTCTATGTAGAGTGGGTTCCTTAGATCAAACACTCAAGGCTATGGAATTGGGGTTTCTAGCCTAAACCTAGCTAGGGTTTTCCCCCATAACCCAACATCAAGGAGATCTACTCCATGTGACAAGCAAAGAAAGCAATCAAATCAAAAGAGAAAGCAATCATCATAATCAATCTCAAAACAAAGCAAGGTTTCATTCAAATCCAAAGCAATCCACAAATTCAAATCAAGGGTTTTCAAATCCACAAGATCAAAGCAAATCAAAGCTAAACAATCAACAAAACCTATCAAGCCTTCCTCTCTCTTGGCCGATTCTCTCTCTCTTCCTCCTCTTCTTCTTCCTCCTTTCTCTCCAAGTATCCTCTTGGATCGCTTGGAACCCCCCTTTTTGTGTGTGTGTGAGGGAACCCTTTCTTAGAAGACAAGAGGGCCTTTTATAGATTAGATGAAGGGCAAAAGTGGAAGTCTACAAATTCGTGCCTTGGAGCCCAAGTAGTTCGGTGACCGACTCGGACCGACACGGAGGAACCTCGGGCCCGAGGTACTGTGCAACTCGGTCCGAGGTTGGAGACTTCAAAGTCGGGCCCGATGTGGTTGCAACTCGGTCCTGACCTCGTTCCACCTTCTTCTTAGTTGGCTTCTCTTGTTCTTCTTCATGGCTTGCTTCTCTCTTTCCCGCTTTAACTCGGCCTTTGCTCCATGTCTCGACCCTCCTTCAAATCGATCCTTGATTCATGCCAAATTACCTACAAAACACATAAAAGGTGTGTAGTCTCCGAATCTCATAGAAATACGGGAACTAAGCTAAAAAGGAACAAAACGCACAAGAAAAGGGGAAAAAGAAACATATTTACAAAGGAAATCACATATGAAAACACCACCAAATAGAGAGACATCAAAATACCCCATACTTAAACTTGCTTGTCCTCAAGCAATAACAATGTAAGCAAGACCGAAACATAATCTTCAAGTAAAGCCTCGTATGAAAACACATTTTAAGCACAAGTGATAGACATTCAAGCAAGATTACATCATCACACGTGATTAAGTGTTCCAAGGAATAAAGTCAATGCAACTAAGCCTCACTTTAGGGATATGTGAATGTGTATCACTCATCATGTGTTTGGGTTTAGCAATGAACACTCAAGCTCAAAAATCATGCAAGTAAGGACTTTACTATTGAAGCTAATATCACCAATTCCTCCACCTAGAGATGCCTAATGCAAAGTACACAATGAATTTCGAACTTGGCTCAATGGAGGTCCTCAAAGAGGTTCCATTCGGCCGGGTTGTAATGGGGCTTTTGGTATTTTTCAAGGTGGGAATTATTTGGTCTTGTGGTGCTTATAATGGGGATTGAACAACCTAAACTCTCACCAATTTCACCAAATTCCACAATTACTTTCACACTCACCCAAAAGACTTAACATTTTCCTTTCAACCCAAAATTTCACTTAACATTCCACTTCATCTTTGCTCTTATGCTTTTTGTTGGATTTTCAACACTTTCTACATTTGGACTGACTTTCTTATGACATCGGGCCCGATGTTGCTTGTAACTCGGTCGGACCATTTTCTTCACTTAAGCTCTTTGCTTTATTCCACTTTATATTTCCAACATTTTCTTTCTTCCTTTTCATTCTTTATTTTTTCATTTTTGTACAACAAAGATGCACTACCCACATGATTCATAACACCATTCTTTGCCCTTAAACCCAAGAGAATCTCAACTCTTCAAATACAATCCAAACCTCTCTTCTAAAGTCCAATCCCATAAGGGTCAAGTCATATAAGGCTAGGAATAATATTTTTGAGGAGTTTCAAACAAAGGCTTAGGCTAGAACGGGGCTACAATCAAAGGATTAACTTCATGGTAGGATATGGAACATTTATGTGACTAGAAGAATAAAGTTCAAAATCAATGTGACCATGCTAGGACAATTCTCATGATGGTCTTGGAAAATAGATAAACACCGCAGTAGCAAGTTTTACTAAGCATGAATGAGCTAATTACACAAGAAAAATGAGGGATATGCAAATATGATCAAGCATCCCTAAAATGGCCAAAAATCAATCTCACAAGGGTCACTCATACTTAGTTGCATAAGAACTCATCCTAGAACTCACATGTTCAATAAAACAAGCAAGATATCATGATCACATCAAAAGCAACATCATTTTAGAGGCTAAACTATCCATAAATATGCAAAGGAATTTACATGCTCACATCATCATTAGCTTTTATTTTGGCAATCTAAGATGGGAATTTCTAGTCCAAAACCTACAAAACACAAAAAAGTTTTGTTGTTTTTAACACAATTTTTCAATTTTTTTTTATTTTTATTTTTGAAAAATTTCTCTAAAACCAAAAGCTAATCCATTCAAGACCAAATTAATCATCCACGTCTTTCCTCAAACCACTAACCAAACATCCCAAATACAAACTAGAAACACAAACTAAATATCCTCAAAATAACAAACAAACATAAACAAGTGAAATCATGAACACACCTACCCCCACCCCATACTTTAAATTTTTGATGTCCCCATCAAACAAGGAAATCAAAACTTAAAAGCAAGAGAGAAGAGTATGAAAAGCTCACAATTTCTTATTCTTCAATGGCATGTATAGGATCAATCGAAGGGGTTGTCACGTCTACGTCCTCTTTGGAGCCTTGCTTGCCGCTCCCTCTCGTACACTTGCTCTTGGTAGAAGTCTTGTGGTGGTGGTTGGAGTTAAGGCTCCGGGCGTGTCCATTGGTCCTCACGGGAAGGGAAGTTCCCGCTCATCCACGTGTTGTAGCTATCTTGGACCCGCCACCTTTGGTCTTCCACCTCTCTAAGCTCCTCCACCTCTCGCCTAGTGTAGCCGAGGGCCCGGTTCATCTCTTGTTGGCTAGCTTGGAAAGAGCTTTGTTGTTGAAGCATTTGTTGTTGTTGTTGGTACATTTGTTGTTGATGTTGGTTCACTTGATGGACCTCTTGGAGAACATTCTCTTGTTGAAGTTGGAGATGAGCCATTTGGTTGGCTAAGAAGGACATGTCCACCGGTTGTTGTTGCTCGGGAAACACCATTCCCGGACCGTACCATTGGGCATAGCCTTCATAACCACCACCTTGGAATTGCTCTCGCCTTGCACCGCTCCCTTCTCCTCGTTCATAATGCCTCGGGACCTCACCACCATGGAATGAAGTGGACCGACGTTGAGGGAAGTCGGGTCCGACTTGGTATGTACCTCGGTCCTCCAGTGTTGGAGCATGGTGCGTGGCTCGGAGGTCGGCCATCAAGCCTTGGAGGCGCTCATCTTCTTCACTTTGCCCTTGATCGACATCCATGTCCTCCCCACGAGGTGCAAACACGAAGTTGTCTTGGTCGGAATCCGGTGTAGATGGAGGGGAAGTAAACCGAATGTGTTGAGGTTGTTGTCGCCGCCCCTCTCTTGCACCTTCGGGGTCACCAAATGAGTGTGGCTTGCCGGCTCACACTTGGTACCAATTTTGATACCGAGAAAGATCATAGAGGTTGTGCACTAACCGGATCGACACACCATCATAGTTTGAGTGAGGGGCCAAGGAAATCATGTAGAGCTTCTCCTTGATGATGTTGGCCTTCTTGAAATACTTCATGTTCATGAACTCAACACCAATCGGAGCCGGAGAATACTTGTCAAGATCAACTCCTAGACGCATGGCGAGCCTTGCTATCATCCCGCCGAAGTAGATCCAAGAGGAACTTTGGAAGTCCCGCACCATCTTGACCCACTCCCATGCAAGGTTCATGGGCTTCTCAGTGTTGAAGAGCATCTCATGGAGCAACATGATCTCCTCCTTCATCGGCTTGCTCAACTCATGACGAGCATAGATTGCACACCCCAAGACTCGCACCATGACCCGAAAAAGAGGGCTAGCAATCTTGGTTGTGGAGGCGCCCTTTCCCATCTCACTCTTCCCGGCCACATGACGCCACACTTGGTTCACCTTCTCATTGTTGACGCCTGCCTCTTCTCTTGGGCATGGGAACCCGAAGTAGGTAGACAAATCCCTAAGAGTGAGATTGTGGTCCTCGTTGCCCAATCGGAAAGTGATCGCCCCTTCCTCATCCTCCACATTATCATAAGTGCACTCGAATGTGGCCATAAATTCCGAGGTGAGGGCAGGGTAGTGAGTGTTGTCCCACCTTAGCATTCCATTAAGACCGATGTGGGAGTAGCATCTTGGAAGGGCTTGATCCATGTCCATCTTCCTCACGGCTTCCCAATCAAGCCACCTCGTGTGGTGCTCAAGCGCCATATATCTTTCATAATTCTCCACTTGCTCGTCATCCTCCAAATAGACATCATCCAACTTCGGCTCTTTCCTTGACTTCTTGGACTTCTTCCTTGGCCTTTCCGCATGAGAGGATGAAGCTCTTGTCTCCATTGTACCTACACACATCCAAACAAAAGGATCCAAGATAAACTCCATACAACCCAACAAAAGAAAACATCAACACACAACAACATTCCAACACAAAGGGAACCCCATACTTAGTCTCTAGACTCACATGCATCTCAATCCAACATAAATCATCATGGACATCTTCTAACAATAGCTAAGCAAATGATCATTCTACATCATGATTAGGCTATAGCCAACAATTAAACACATGAATCCAAATGATATCACAAGAAGAGAGTAAAAACAACAAGGATCGACTTCCAACCTATGTCGGGCCCGACTTACTCAACCTCGGTCCGACTTGTTGGACCGACTTCCACAACTCGGGCCCGACTCTCCTGGGCACGTCGATCTCGACCTAGTTCATGCTTCGATTCTAACCTCAAATCAACCCAAATCACTCTATCATGCACTTAAATTTCAAATTCAACCATCAAACATCCCTAATCGAAGTTCTAAATGGATCTAAGCATGCATAAACAACTTTAAAGCTCAATTTCACAAATCATGCAAATCCACCATTGATGCTAAAGCTCAAGCTCTCAATCAAACATGGCATTACTCAATCTACGCAATGAAAGCACAAAATTTTCAAAGAAATAAGTAGAGATCGAGTAACACATACCGGATTCGAAGAGTATTTGAACTTTTGAACAAATAAGCAACTTAGAACTCAAATTTCCTAGATCTAGATCTAGATGGGGGACGAAGGACTATATTGAACTCGAGATTTCTACTTGGATTCGGGTTTGGGAGGCCTTTTTGTGGTTGGAACGAGATGAAGTGGGATGGATGTGGATCGAGTATGGTGAGGGTAGGGGCGGCCGACTTTGAAGGCTTTTGAGGGAGAGGGGTTGTATTTTGGGAATGGTAGTTGATAATGAAGATGGTAGGTAGGTGGGGGATAATATTTAATGGGGAAAAGGGACAAATTAGGTCAAGGGCAAAATTGGCATTCTAACTAGTCGAATCAAGTTGGACCGACTTCATG
Organism: Fallopia convolvulus; assembly: GCA_964016875.1. Lineage (NCBI taxonomy): Eukaryota > Viridiplantae > Streptophyta > Magnoliopsida > Caryophyllales > Polygonaceae > Fallopia > Fallopia convolvulus. The sequence goes on from OZ024720.1 coordinate 42,647,410, forward strand.
GACCGACGTCCCTATGTCGGGCCCGACTTACCTGGGCTCGATGTGGGAGTATTCGGGTCGCCAATTTTACTCCATCCTCATGCAACTTCTTTCCCATATTTCCATTTAAATATTTCACCTCAAATCCTACACAACTTTGAAGGATGCACAACACCATAAATCCACAAAACACTAGATAAGGATTGGTTAGAGAAAAGCTAAGCTATACTAAGAAAATCAAACTAAAATTACGAAAAGAAGGCTACTAGCTCGGGTTGCCTCCCGAGAAGCGCTCGTTTAGAGTCACTAGCTTGACTTCCTAACCTCAACCTTATGGAGGGTGAAACACGGTGAATTGCTCGCCATTGTTATGCCCATTCCCATTGCCTTCATACCCATAAAACCACCAACGATGGTCTACATAGGCATGGCTCTCCGATCTCGGGCCTATCTCATCATACTCCTCCAACGGATGAGATTTCTCCTCCTTGCTTGCTCCATCATGTTTTTCTTGTCCTACACCATAGTCATCCAAAGTATTCCTAGGAGATTCTACCAATTCACCTTTTAAATCACTAAGGCAAATATAGGAGTCTCCTAAGTCATCATTCAAATCACTCAAGCAAATGTAGGAATCAAAATTTTGGGAAGAATTGTGATCTTCACCAACATTAAAAGGATATGAGTAAGGATACTCTTCATCTCTTCTTGAGCTAGCATTGTTCCTTGACTCATCTTGATCCTTAAGTTGCTCCAACAACTCCCTCACTTGTATTTGTTCATTGAAGCTTTCATCACCCCTTAAAGCAACAACCTCCCTAGAAACTTCCACTTCTTCACGTTCTCTCTTGGCACTCTCTTCAAGTTTAAGAATGGCCAAGGCGTCCGGCTCATTCAAAGCTTTGGTGAAGTGAAAATCGACCATCTCTTCCCCAATCTCAAAGGAAACCTTCCCGTTCTTGACATCAAACCTTGCCGCTGCCGTAGCTAAGAATGGTCTCCCTAAGATTATTGGAACCAAGGGATCCTCATGCATGTCCAAGATCACGAAATCATCGGGGACAAAGTACTTTCCAACCCTCACCGGAACGTCATCCAATATTCCTTTGGCCTTGATGATGGAACCGTCGGCCATGGTTAGGGACATATCGGCCGGCTCCATTTCACCCAAATTTGCTCTTCTCCAAATGCTAGCGGGCATCACCGAAACACTTGCCCCAAGGTCACATAAGGCTTGGAAATTTTGAGACCCCACACCAATGGTTATAGCAAAACGAACGGGATCTCCTAGCTTTTGTGGTAACTCCAAGGTCTTGACTTCATCTTGCATTTCCACTATGGACCTCTTCTTGCTCAAAATCTCCTTTAAAAACTTGGCATAAGATGGCATCTCACTCAATGCGTCGGTGAACGGGATGGAGATGTTCAAGCCTTGCAAGAGTTTGAGAAACCTCTTGAACTTGTTCTCAACAACATCTTTCGGCTTCTTCGAGGGATATGGAAGAATTGTTGCACCTTGAATCTTGCTTGGATCAACTTCTTTGGACTTCCCCGCTTCATTTGCAACACTTCCTGGTTGGACCGACTTGGGCACCATGTCGGGCCCGATGTTGTGAATCTCGGTCCTGGGCAGAGGGGTCGGATCGAGGTCTGTGTACGTCAGTCCCGAGTTGCTCTCAACCTCGGTCCGTGGTGAAGGAGTCGATCTTCTTGCTGGGTCGACTTCGGGGAACTTCGGACCCGACTTGCTGGGTAAGTTGGTCCGACTCTCTTCATTCTTCTTAGGCACGTGTGGATCGGGTAGGTTTCGGCCACTTCTCAATCCAATTGCCCAGACTTCATTTTGATTGTTTTGAGTTGGAGGATTCTCCTCGGGTCGGCCCGGAAGTCTCCCATTCTCTCTCGGGGCTTGAGTCGCAATTTGAGCAAATTGATTGTCGACTTGCCTCCTCCATGCACCAAACTCATTGAATTGGGTCCTCATCTCCTTGAACCCATCTCTCATCTCTTGAGCAAATGTTTGTAACTCATTGAATCCCGGTGGTCTATATGGTGGTGGTGGCGCCCTCGGCTCGTTTTGGTTGAAGTTGTTGTTGTAGCCTTGAGCTTGACCGTTGTTCCACCGGCCATAGCCACCATTGTTGAAGTTGCCTCTTCCACTGAAATTTCCTCGAACATAGTTTGCCTCCTCAATTCGCTCGGCCAAGCGCACTTGGCTCTCATTCAGACAAACTTGTGTAGCATGTGCAAAGGATCCACACTCCTCACAAGCTCTAGCATTTTGCTTGTAGTAGTGGACTTGCCTCTTAAGCTTGCTCACTTCACCTTCAAGGAATTGGAGCTTCACATCCCTATCAATGTCTTCTCCCTTTGGATCATATAACTTCCTTGCACCTTCACCTTGAACCTTCACCTCCTTGCTAGCTTGACTCACCCCATACATGGCCTCATAATCGGATAGCTTGTCAAGTAGCTCCCAAGCTTGATCCGGTGTCAAGTCTATGAACCCACAATCGGTGTGGAGATTGAGCTTGTCCTTCGTTACCGGATTGATGCCTTGGAAAAAGATGTCTTGAAGCACATATGGTTGTTGGCCATGAGTAGGACATTGGCGCAACATCTCCTTGAAACGGTCCCATGCTTCGAAGAGAGGCTCATTCGGACCTTGTTGAAAGCTTGCAATCTTCCTTCTTAACTCGGTTGTCTTTGAGGGAGGGAAGAACTTCATCAAGAAAGCATCATAGAGTGTCTTCCAAGTTGTGATTGACCTAGGAGCTTGGCTCTCGAGCCAATGTGCGGCCTTGCCCCCAAGTGACCATTTGAACGCCTTTAGAAGCACATACTCCAATGTCTCCTCATCGGTAGAGATCGTCTCACACATGTCCACAAAACGTTTAACATGCTCTATGGGACACTCATGTGGACGGCCCTCGAATTGATCACGCTTGATGAGGGAGATGAATTGCGTCTTGATCTCAAAATTCTTGGCAACCTCGGGAAGCACAATAGCCGGCTCGGGGACCCTCAACTCCGGATGCATGTATTGGCGTGCATTCCGGGGTAGAGCGTTGAGTTGAGCCTCGGCTCTCATCCGTTGCTCCCGTTCTCTTCTTGCCACCTCTTCTTGATTGTCCCTCTCAAGTTGCAATCTAGCTATTTCGGCCCTAAGTTGAGCCAACTCCTCATCAACATGGAGAGCTTGATTCACCATCCTTTTCCTTCTTCGGGCTTCCTTGAGAATACTTTCCGGATCACTCACAAACTCAAGCTCAAGTGTTCCTCGGGAGGAACGAGCTAGCATACACCTATGAAACAAAAACACAAACCAAAACAAATCAAAAACAAACAAAGGGTTTGGGCTATTCCCTCACCCAAATCACTACCAAAACACAAGAAACTCACCAAATTGGCACTCAATGCACTTAGACTTCCTCGGCAACGGTGCCAATCTTTTGATCGCTCTCGGATGCGAGGGTCAAGAGATACAATTTATAACCCGTCCCCGTTGTAGTACGTGGTGGGTGTCGAACACTCGGGAAGTCTACTCGATCGATGTGCCTAGATACTAGGAAGCTAGAAAGGAGAGCATAAAACAAAGGAAAACAAAGAAAACAGTCGGGACCGACACTGAGGTCACGTCGGGCCCGAGGTTGGCGACAAGAGGAAGTCGGGACCGACACTGGGTAAGTCGGGCCCGAGGTAGCTGGGGATGTCGAACTCAAAGATTTTAAAAGTAGATCTTGGGCTTTTGGGTTCCTTCCCTAGTAGATTAAGGCTTTTCCACCCCAATTCAGGCAATGAGTGATGATCGGACTAGGATCGAGTGCTTTCGCCCTCGTTCCAACCACATCTACACCTCGATCCATGGGGAAATCCCCTTCGAAGCAAGGTCTTGAGATTGACACATGTTCACTTTCGCTACTTTGCCAATCTCAAGCCTTGATTCCCAACTTTCGCAAGGAATTGTAGCTCTATGTAGAGTGGGTTCCTTAGATCAAACACTCAAGGCTATGGAATTGGGGTTTCTAGCCTAAACCTAGCTAGGGTTTTCCCCCATAACCCAAGATCAAGGAGATCTACTCCATGTGACAAGCAAAGAAAGCAATCAAATCAAAAGAGAAAGCAATCATCATAATCAATCTCAAAACAAAGCAAGGTGTCATTCAAATCCAAAGCAATCCACAAATTCAAATCAAGGGTTTTCAAATCCACAAGATCAAAGCAAATCAAAGCTAAACAATCAACAAAACCTATCAAGCCTTCCTCTCTCTTGGCCGATTCTCTCTCTCTTCCTCCTCTTCTCCTTCCTCCTTGCTCTCCAAGTATCCTCTTGGCTCCCTTGGAACCCCCCTCTTTGTGTGTGTGTGAGGGAACCCTTTCTTAGAACACAAGAGGGCCTTTTATAGATTAGATGAAGGGCAAAAGTGGAAGTCCACAAATTCGTGCCTTGGAGCCCAAGTAGTTCGGTGACCGACTCGGACCGACACGGAGGAACCTCGGGCCCGAGGTACTGTGCAACTCGGTCCGAGGTTGGAGACTTCAAAGTCGGGCCCGATGTGGTTGCAACTCGGTCCTGACCTCGTTCCACCTTCTTCTTAGTTGGCTTCTCTTGTTCTTCTTCATGGCTTGCTTCTCTCTTTCCCGCTTTAACTCGGCCTTTGCTCCATGTCTCGACCCTCCTTCAAATCGATCCTTGATTCATGCCAAATTACCTACAAAACACATAAAAGGTGCGTAGTCTCCGAATCTCATAGAAATACGGGAACTAAGCTAAAAAGGAACAAAACGCACAAGAAAAGGGGAAAAAGAAACATATTTACAAAGGAAATCACATATGAAAACACCACCAAATAGAGAGACATCAATACACTTCACCCTACTGATACCTGCCCACAACTCCAAGAGCCTCAGGCTGAGGTTAATGCTGTAGTAGGCTATGGACCTCCTAGACCTCGTTTTGACCCCTATTCTAATACATACAATCCAAGATGGGCACATCATCCAAATCTGAGATATGGGAATCAAAATCAGCCTCAAAATCAGCAACCCAGGCAACCTTATGTTCCTAGACCTCCAGTTCAGAGCGAAAATAACTCATCCAATGCTGAGGAGTTGATTGCAAGGCTAGCTATTACAGTAGAACAAATGGGCCAGACCACTCAAGCTAGCATCAAGAATATGGAGACTCAAATCAGTCAACCGGCTACTGGAGGCAAGAGATTCTGGAAAATTGCCAACACAGCCCATCTATCCTATGGAGAATGTGAGTGCGATCACATTATGAAGTGGAAAAGAATTACCGAAAATTGACGAGAGATTTGAGGAACCGCGATCGCCACCACTACAAGGGGAGACCGCGGCTGAAGAGACCGCGATCGCGGCCCCCACCATCGGCGATCGCGGCCCCTTAACTGAGGCCTCGAGATTTGAGAAAATTGAAGATGCGATCGCGCCCACCCCGGGCAACGATCGCGGCGGCGGTGATTCTCGAAAAATTGAAGAACCGCGATCGCGGCTCTCTGATGGCGATCGCGGCCAGGCTCCAGATTCCAGCGACAAATATGTCCATCCGGATTTCCCTTCTATGGTTTCCCGGAAGCCACTTCCTCCCTTTCCTGAAGCACTGAAAGACACAAGGAAGCCAGAGAACGACAAGGAGATCTTTGAGACGTTTTTCAAGTGTGAGGTAAATGCCCTTTGCTCAATCTGATTAAAAGCGTTCCTAGATTTTCCAAATTTCTGAAAGAGTTGTGCACTATCAAAAGGAACCAAAAATTAAAAGGGAAACAGAAAGTTAAGGTTAGTGAACATGTTTCAGCTGTATTTCAAATGCGAATACCTAAGAAGTGCAGTGATCCAGGCATGTTCAACATTCCCTGCATAATAGGATACACTAAAATAGATAAAGCCATGCTTGATTTAGGTGCTTCTATTAATGTTATGCCTTATTCTGTTTACACTTCACTAGGCTTAGGACCTTTGCATGAAACTGGTGTTGCAGTTCAATTAGCTGATAGGTCCACAGTCTACCCGAAAGGGGTTGTTGAAGATGTCCTTGTCATGGTTGATAATCTGATATTCCTTGCTAATTTCTATGTGCTTGATATGGATCATGATGTGCATGCTGCACCCATTTTGTTAGAACGTCCTTTCATGAAAACTTCTAGAACAAAAATTGATATGTGTAAAAATGTCCTAACTATGGAATTTGATGGGGTGAAATTTGAATATAATATGGATAATGCTATAAAATACCCCCAGGATGACCATTCTCTTTGTTCTATTGATGTAATTGATCCCATTGTGCAAGATTTCTTTGATACTACTTATGGTGATGAGTTACAATCTGTTTTAGAGAATGACATCGAAATTTCATGCATGGATTACAATTTGCATGATAGATATCATGAGATCCTTGCTGATTTAAGTGCTTGCTGTGAATCTCATGCTGATGCTTTGGCCATTGGGCCCATACCACTAACTCTCCATAGCGAGAAATTGCTTCCTTTTGTAGTACATGCACCTGAAGTTGAGCTTAAACAGCTCCCTGAGCATTAAAAATATGCCTTTCTTGGAGATGGTGACACTTTTCCTGTCATTATTTCTAAAAAACTTTCCAAGGAGCAAGAAGAAAAATTGGTGCACGTATTGAAAGAGCACAAGACAGCTCTAGGTTGGACTATTGTTGACATCAAAGGGATTAGTCCCTCTACATGTATGCATAGGATCCTCCTAGAACATGGTGCCAAGCCATCCAGACAGCCAAAGAGAAGGCTCAACCCACCTATGATGGAGGTAGTAAAAAAGGAGGTGCTGAAGCTCCTACAGGCAGATATGATATATCCCATCTCTGATAGTCAATGGTTTAGTCCGACCCAAGTTGTGCCCAAAAAGGGAGGCATTACAGTGGTAGAGAATGTGCATGGGGAATTAGTCCCCACACGAGTCCAGACAGGCTGGAGAGTCTGTATAGATTACCTTAAGCTGAATGCGGTAACCAGAAAAGATCACTTTCCCTTGCCATTCATTGATCAAATGCTTGAGCGACTTGCAGGTCGTTCCTATTATTGCTTTTAAGATGGCTATTCAGGGTATTTTCAGATTGCTATTGCACCAGAGGACCAGGAGAAAACGACATTTACATGTCCGTTTGGCACTTTTTCATACCGCAGAATGCCATTTGGATTATGTAACGCACCCGGTACGTTCCAACAGTATAGTAAGCATCTTTTCTGAGTATATTGAAAATTTTAAAGAAGTTTTTATGGATGACTTTACATTACATGGAGACGACTTTGATGCCTGCTTAAACCATCTCTCCTTAGTCCTTCAAAGATGTGTAGAAACCAATTTGGTTCTAAACTCTGAGATGTATCACTTTATGGTTGAGCAAGGCATTGTGTTAGGTCACATAGTGTAATTGATGTTCGCATTTTTAGTATAGTTTTTAGTAGGTTTTCTTTGTTTATTAGGTTTAGTTTTGATAAGTTTAGGTTTAGTTTGGTGTGTTTTTGGATAGTTTTGCATATTTCTATGGAAAGTATGGAAGCTACTCTATTTTGTGTATTTTGTAGGTTTTAGCAAGGAAAAGGTGCTATATGGAGCTGAATTTGGAGTGCTACAGTGAAAGACGAAGGAATACGAGTTTGAAGAAGTCAGAGTTCAAGATTTACGAGATAAAGTGTAGAAGAAATCAAGCCCAGGCTCGTTAACGAGGTTGTGAGGGCTCGTTAACGAGGCCACGTGACAGAAATTTCGAGGGTTAACTTTGTGACTCACCGATCCTGTGCGGGAAATTGTTTCCGTGTCGGTAGAGTATCTTTTTGTGATTTTTAGGGATATTATATTATGTATTTTAGGTCTTGTTATCTTCTTAGATTTTATTTCTATCTTTTAGGGTTTTTACTTCTATCTTTTTAGGAAAGTTTATATCTTCTAGCCTTTTTAGTTTTTAGCCTTTTTAGTATGAATACCCTTCTGTCAAGCATAGAAAAGAGGGGGGCCTGATTAGAGATTTTGGAGAGGAGGAAGAACCGAAGAGGCGAGAGGATCGGAGACGAGTTCGGAGGTTGGTGAACGAAAGTTACCAAGTTCGTTGATTGAGATTGTGTGAATGCCTTTTATCTATTATCGAGATTGTTTGTTGTGCTTATACCAAGATGAAAGTTGAGGTAATTTGAGTTTTTAACTTTATTGAAAGAGAAAGTTAGTAACTTGAAGGTTGATATTGTTTGAATACGAAAGTTTCAAGCTTTAGATCCAAAGCAAACAATTAAGTGAATTAGGATGCGTAAGTAGGTTAATTTACTTTATAGTCAACGAAAGTTGATGACTCTATCTATTTAAAGGCATGATCTTATCTTCTTACGAGTTTATATGCTTGGCTATGTTGTGGTGTCCCTAGTGCTAGATCTTTGTTTTTATTTGAATTATCTTAAGTGAATTTTCGTTGCTGAGTTACTTGGCTCGGTACCGAATTTATTTAGGTCGTTAGTTGAGTCTTTTTGTGTACGGTGGTTCGTTAACGACCCGGAACACGTCGTTAACGAGGCTGCTTGTGAGTGTTTTTTGCTTGATTTTGTTTGCTTTTTAGTAGTTGATAAACGAACAACATTGCTTCTTGTGGAACGATCCTGACTCTGCTATACTCAGCGGGGTCTTGACTTATAAATTTATTTGTTGTCAAGAAACCCTACTCAACAAATTGGCGCCGTTGCCAGGGAAGCAACGAGTTTTTTTTTTATTTTTTGTTTTCTTTTTCTGTTTTCTCAGCGTATGCCTGTAGGACGACGAAGGCTTGAGTTTGACAACACTGGTTATTACTCAGAACCTGAACGTTCCCTGCACCGTAGACGCAGAGAGAACCGAGCCATGGCCACACCAAAAGTGATGGATCGTCAAATGGAAGAACTTCGAAATCAGATGGAGGCGCTGAAGACTGAGAAAGAAGGCACTGCTGCCGACGCTGAGCGTCAACGAGCTGCTAATGCTCGTCTACAGGAGGAGCTTAATGCCTATCCGAGGAATGCCAAACAATACATGCATCCGGAACTGAGGGTGCCAGAGTCTCCAATCGTGCTTCCTGAGATAGAGAAACCCTTTGAGATCAAGTCTCAATTCATATCCTTGATTAAACGGGCTCAGTTTGAAGGGAAACCTATTGAGTGCCCTATAGAGCATATTAGAAATTTTCTTGATTTAGGTGACACCATAGCTGCTGAAGGTGTCTCACTTGAATATGTTCTGTTAAAAGCTTTTAGGTGGTCCCTTACTAGAAAGGCCCTGAGCTGGTTGGAGAGCCTACCTTCTAAGTCTATCAGGACTTGGAAAGCTTTGTACGATCAATTTCTTACAAAGTTCTTCCCTCCTGCTAAGACGACGGAGTTGAGGAAACGCATCACCTCCTATCACCAGCTGCCTAATGAAACATTCGTTGAAACATGGGAAAGATTTAAAGAGATGCTTAGACAATGCCCCACTCATGGGCAACCTTTATATGTTTTGCAAGAAATCTTTTTCCAGGGTATCAACGCAGAGACCAAGAACCGCATCAACACACACATTGCGTGCGATTTTATAGAGATGAATCTGACGGAGGCATGGGAACTGTTGGATAAGCTTTCCAATTATGATGCCATGTATGGAACCCAGCAGACTCCACAGCCCCAGAAACATCTCTACACACCTAACCGAGACGAAGTTGACCCGGATGTTAAAAATCAATTCTTACAAGATGAGGTCAACCGTCTAAAGAAGCAGGTAAGTTTTCTGAAATGCTCTCAATCATGTCAAGAATGTGGTTCTTCTGCAAATAGTACTTCTGCTTGCACTATCATAGAGCAGGTTAGAGCCGCTGAGACAATTGTTGAGATGAATTATATGAGAGGACCATACAAGAACCAGCCTAGTTATCATGATAGGTCAAACAACTATCAGGCATGGGGCAATCACAATACAAGTCAAAACAATGCAGTGCCCCGACAAGATAGACGACCTGCACCCTATCGACCTCCAGGCCATTAGGAGCCGCCATCATGGGTTCAAGGATTACAGGAAAGCATTAATAGAGTAACCAACAAGGTTAATGAAGTTCAATCCAACCTGAGCCAACAAAATATAAGATGGAGAGAGTTCGATATATGGAAGAAGAGTGTTGATTCCCAACTAGGGAACCTCGCTGCCCAAATTCCGAGACTACAAGGGCAACACCCGGGCCGCCCCGTGGAGAACCCTAGGGGACAAATAGCAGCGGTGCACCTTAGGAGCGGGAAGACATTGCCGGAGCGAGTTCAAGCTGAGGACAAGAAGGAAGACGACGTCACCAAACGGCTCGTTAACGAGCCAGCGAGGGCAAATAACGAGCCCATATACATGGATGACGAGGCTCCGAGGGTTCCTGACGACCCTACCACAGGTAAGTTTTCTAAACCGATCCTTCCTCTCAACCCCAGGGTAGTTAACGACCCCACCAGTGTCGGTAACGACCCGCCGAGGCAAACAAACGACCCTGGTGTCGACCCGATACTCTCACCTCTTGAGCCTAACTTGGTTCCGAGAATGGTGAAGTATCTTCCATTTCCGACTAAGAAATCTATGGACTCTACTAAGAGTAAGTTCAAGCGTTTCGTAAAAAATCTTCAGGGCATTAATATTTCCATCCCATTCGTTGAGGCCCTAAGCGAAATGCCGGCTAACACAAAGTTTTTGAAAGATATTCTTAGCAGGAAAAGATCCATTACAGAGTTGCAAGATGAATTCAGATCAATAGCTCTACCGGAACAGCTAGGAGACCCAGGGAGATTTGCAATAACGATCGGCATAGGTAACCACAAGTTCAAGGCTTTATATGATCTGGGCGCCAGTGCTAGTTTAGTCCCTCTCTCAATCTGGTCTAAAGCTAATATGGGACCACTAGAGTCGGTAGATATGAATCTGTACATGACAGATGGATCATGTGTCATGGCCACAGGAGTGGTGGACGACTATCCTATTCAAGTCGGGAAATTCTTTATACCGAATGATTTTATCGTCCTCGATATGCCTGAAGACCCTCATGTCCCCATAATTCTCGGCCGACCATTTTTAGCCACAGCAGGTGCAAGAGTTGATGTGCGGAAAGGACTCCTCACTTTTGATATTGGAGAGGAACGGGTGGAATTCAACTTGGATCAGAATGCCAACGACCCAATTGGGGTCGCACAAATCGAGTTGACCCAACCAGAACTCGACACAACTATCCCTACCAAGCCTCATTGGCCAATCACCGAGTCCCACGTGCAAGAGTACAATCAAGAAGAGTCCAAACCACCTTGGTTTTCGGATTTCACTCCCCATCATGTAGGAATACCGGGCATACTGATAGAAGAAAAGGGTCCTAATTTAGCAACTCCAGCACACAGAAGCTGCAAAGCTAAGTATGGGGTATCTCAAGACCCCAACATGGCTACACAAGAGCCACCATGAGTCAAAGGAGCACGTCGGGCTAACGACGTTAAAAATAGCTCTTACGGGAGGCAACCCGCTTTTAGTATAGAATTAGATTTTTTCTTTCCTTTCTTTTTTAGATTATTTTTCTTAGCTTTCTTTTGAGTTCTTTTTAGTATTTTTTAGGATATAAATTAGGATAAATTTTGAGCTAACAAGATGCAGGAGAAGGGATCAAAAATCACTCCAAGAGGCTACGGTGGCTCGTTAACGACCCACCCAGGGTCGTTAACGACCCGGTTCGACAACCCGATTCGTCAAAACGGGCAGGTAAGTTTTTTAAACCTTATCTATCTTTTTACCTACCCATGCCGCCGCCCCCCTCTTCCTATTCCTATCCCTTCCCTCTCCTATAAAACCCTCTTACCCCTTCCAAAAATCCACCCTCAAATCCCCTCAATTCCAACCTTCTCAAAAACTCAACCAAAGATCTTGAAGACCCCCTCCCACCGATCGGAATCCCGCACTAACCCTCACCGAGCTCGTTACTCACCCGATTTCCGACCCCTTGTTCTTCAAATTTCTCGGTTCTCCGGATCTCATGGCAAGTTCAAGAAGACCCGCTACCCGAGCTCAAAAGAAGAGAAGGAACCAAAGGTCCCAATCTCCACCTCGCGTGGACGACGTGATTTTGAGTACTCAAGGCCAAGTGCATCGATACTGTGCCATTATAGAGAAGGACCACTACACCCGTTGGTTCTCGAAGTCTAGTGTTGTAAACACAAGGATCTATACGAACGTCAAGGAGGCCTTTGTTATTCTTGGTGCCGCTCATCTCCTGAAGCAGGAGAATTTACCACACTATCCGGCCTTCACATCCTAGTTTTTGGCCACCTTAGATACTAACTTCTCGTCGAAGACCTCGGCGGGACGAATCCGGTTTCGGCTCGGCAATGTAAGCCGTGAGTTCACCATGGCAGAATTTAATGCAATTTTAGAGCTTCCGAACCCGTCTAGAAACTACAACTTGAAAGATTACAGAGTGACTCGTACTTGGAGCTACATCACCGGGGAGGTCCAATCCTCCACAGCGGCATTATCTGGGGCAAACATCATCAACCCCATCTTCAAGATTATTCTCCAAGTCCTAGCCGCTACATTTTGGCCAAAGAGAGAGTTGAACAGGCCAACGAGGACGGAAGTTGCTTGTCTCCACACCATCCTTTTCGAGGAGCCCGGCCCCTTGAATTTGGGGTACGAATGGCTCTACTACATTGAGAAATCAACAAAGTCCAAAGAGGTTTGGTGTGGCAACTAGGTTAGCCTCTTGGCTAAAAACCTTGGAGTTGACCTCACGTGCTACACACCAGCCCACGCGGAACTCCTCAACAAGAACTATTGGTATAGCTCCAGTGTCTTCATTCAAGCCGAGGGAGGATTCAAGGTGAAAGTACAAGATCGCATCGTTACACCGACCCTCGATAAATTGGAGCTTCTCTACGTACCAAATTGGTACGAGGCGTGGACGGGGCATGCTTACCCATTAGAACCTAAGCCGGAGGATGAGCTCTCACTTAGGCCGTGTGTGTCCCGGTTTGAGCGAGAGGAAGATGCAATGGATGAAGATGAAGATGAAGATGAGGATACCGAGGTAGTAGGCGACGACACTAAAGAAGCCGACACCGAGGGAGGAACTGAGGAGCTAAACCTCGAGGATGAAGACCTCGACACGGAAGTATTGGGCAGTAACGTCCTCGTTGACGAGCCCACCAGGCTCGTTAACGACCATTTTCAGCCTCCTTCCTACACTGCTAACGAGGCACCCAGCTTCGTTAATGAGGCGCCGAGAGCTTCTGTCGACCCACCCCCAGCTCCTACCGACCCTCAATCCTATGGGCTCATGCCTTACAACCCGGTGATGTATCAAGATCATTTCCAGCCTCATTATCCACCACCTCCTCAGCCCGAATACACAGGATCGAGTATGCCACCACCATGGGCCGAGGATCTTTCTGCACGGATGCAGTAGCTTCACCTCCAGCAGGACCATATTCATAGGAGGATGGATAGATGGGAATCCGTCTATTCTGCTCGCATGTCGATGGAGGATTAGAGGCATCGTCAGAGAGAGGCGGATGATGCTGAGCGTTGGAGGACGATGTACGACTTCACGGGGAACTTTGAGCACTACTTTCCTCCACCAAACCGTTGATTCAGCCTGAAGATGAAGTTTTTCCTTGTTTCCCACTTTTGAGACTTTGTATGTTTTTATGTTTTTCTTTTTCTTTTTTTATCTTTATTTGTTTTCTTTTCTGTTTCTTTTTCTTCTTATTATTTTTCTTACAGTGGGGACACTGTAATTTTAAGTATGGGTTGGGAGAAAATAGAAAACTCGTTGTCTTATGTGTTTTTGTGTTTTGAGTAGTTTTTTTTTCTAAAAATCGAAAATAAAATAAAAATCGAAAAATTTGAAAAAAAATCTTAAAAGAGTTTTAGAATTGATAGATATCCCTTTCTTAGGTTCTATGATAGTAGTTGCTAGCTTAATCATATAATTCCATGCAAGCATGTCTTTAATATTATAGCCGGATTTTTAATTTCAAGTTGTTTTTAGAAGAAGATAGAATTTGATGAAATTGAGCACATATACTTTATAGCATAAGCGATGCAATCCAACAAAATCATTACCTAGTGAGGAATTTTTGGCCTTATAGGGAGAACATCAATAAATCCCTCTTCTTTTCTTGTGTGATTTACTCTCTATATGCATATTATCTCTTGGAATTGTGATGGTTATCTATTTTCTTGAGACCCATATGGGATTTATAGTTCATTACTTGTGAAAATCATATGATGGAGAACTTATTTTTATAAGCCCTATTATTCCCTATCCACCTTTACATGATCCTTCTTTTGACAACTAATTCTAGCCTGAAGCCTTTATTTTTAGCTCCACAAAATTATTCCCTAGCCGAGATAAGCTTGACCTTATCCGAGGATTAGGACTTAGATTGGAGAGGTATTTTTTGTTGAGTGTTAAAAAGATAGGAGTGACTTATAATGTTCGCTTTGATTGAAGGATTATTGGGAAGGGTAGATTGGAAGTCTCTTGTTCTAATATTATGTAAAAGAAAGATCTCTTGATAAGCAAAGGATGCACAAAAATAAAGTTGTTAAGAAAAGAGAAGGAATACATAAGGAAGCTCGTTAACGACCTTGAAGTTGGCTCGTTAACGAGGCAGCGAGGCAAAGAAAAGGAATAAAGAAAAAAAAAAGAAAGAAAGAAAGTACAAGGAAATGAAGTTTGAAGTGCATGTGCGTTTATAGATAATATCAGAGATTCTTTTATTTCTTATGAGACTTTCTAGGATGATAATGGGTGAGTGAAAATGAGTGTGCATAATGAGAGAGTGAGTTTGGTTATTGTTTTTAAAGAGAGTTTTGTTTATGTGTGAGTTTTTAGGAGTCTTTTGATTCCCGGATATTATTAGCACCACATGACCAAATATTTTCCACGTCTTATTGTTATTACCAAGCCCCATTACAACCCGTCCGAATGGAAGCTTCTTTGAAGTTTTTCATTGAGCCCCCTAAGTTCTCTTGATGTTTTTTTTTTGCTTGTTTTGACAAATCTTGGGTGGAGAGTATTGGTGATATAAGTTCCAATTTCTATGAGTTTTTGTATATAAGATGAGTTGAGAGATTGAATTTATGAGCACAAACACTTCAGAGTTGAGTGAAACATATTATATCCCTTGTGAGGTTGGATTGTATTTTCTTATGTCTATTTAGTGCATATATGTGTGATGAAATTAGTAATCTTTTGCTATATTTTTCTCATGTCTAGAAGTTGTTTTTTTTAGATGATGGCTATATCTTGATAAGTATGTTTGTTTGGTTTTGGTTAGTGATTGCTTGAGGACAAGCAAGTCTAAGAATGGGGTATTTTGATGTTCGCATTTTTAGTATAGTTTTTAGTAGGTTTTCTTTGTTTATTAGGTTTAGTTTTGATAAGTTTAGGTTTAGTTTGGTGTGTTTTTGGATAGTTTTGCATATTTCTATGGAAAGTTTGGAAGCTACTCTATTTTGTGTATTTTGTAGGTTTTAGCAAGGAAAAGGTGCTATATGGAGCTGAATTTGGAGTGCTACAGTGAAAGACGGAGAAATAGGAGTTTGAAGAAGTCAGAGTTCAAGATTTACGAGATAAAGTGTGGAAGAAATCAAGCCGATACTCGTTAACGAGGCTTTGAGGGCTCATTAACGAAGCCACGTGACAGAAAATTTGAGGGTTAACTCTGTGACTCACCGATCCTGTGCGGGAAATTTTTTACGTGTCGGTAGAGTATCTTTTTGTGATTTTTAGGGATTTTATATTATGTATTTTAGGTCTTGTTATCTTCTTAGATTTTATTTCTATCTTTTAGTGTTTTTACTTCTATCTTTTTAGGAAAGTTTATATCTTCTAGCCTTTTTAGTTTTTAGCCTTTTTAGTATAAATACCCTTCTATCTAGTATAGAAAAGAGGGAGCCTGATTAGAGATTTTGGAGAGGAGGAAGAATCAAAGAGGCCAGAGGATCGGAGTCGAGTTCGGAGATCGGTGAACGAAAGTTACCGAGTTCGTTGATCGAGATTTTGGTTCGGTGTTTTGTTTTTTTCGGTTTCTTCTGAATTTCTGTAAAATAGATTTTTCTATTTAATTTGAGTAGTAATTTGTTTTCAATGATTTCTTTTATGAATTTATTTGTTTAGTAGTTATGATTAGTGATTAGTCTTCTTTTCTAGGATCGGGGTTAAGCCCGGTATAGTTTAGCATGTTTGATAAGTGAGATTATGTTGAATGCCTTTTATCTATTATCGAGAATGTTTGTTGTGCTTATACCAAGATGAAAGTTGAGGTAATTTGAGTTTTTAACTTTATTGAAAGAGAAAGTTAGTAACTTGAAGGTTGATATTGTTTGAATACGAAAGTTTCAAGCTTTAGATCCAAAGCAAACAATTAAGTGAATTAGGATGCGAAAGTAGGTTAATTTACTTGATAGACAACGAAAGTTGATGACTCTATCTATTTAATGGCATGATCTTATCTTCTTACGAGTTTATATGCTTGGCTATGTTGTGGTGTCCCTAGTCCTAGATCTTTGTTTTTATTTGAATTATCTTAAGTGAATTTTCGTTGCAAAGTTACTTGGCTCAGTACCGAATTTATTTAGGTCGTTAGTTGAGTCTTTTTGTGTACGGTGGTTCGTTAACGACCCTGACAACGTCGTTAACGAGGCTGCTTGTGAGTGTTTTTTGCTTGATTTTGTTTGCTTTTTAGTAGTTGATAAACGAACAACCTTGCTTCCTGTGGAACGATCCTGACTCTTCTATACTCAGCGAGGTCTTGACTTATAAATTTATTTGTTGTCAAGAAACCCTACTCAACAATCATCCAGGGGTATTGAGGTCAATAAGGCAAAGATTGATATCATTCAGTCTTTGCCTTATCCTACTAATGTACGTGAAGTGCGTTCTTTTCTAGACCATGCAGGTTTCTACCGCATGTTTATTAAAGACTTTTCCAAGATCTCAGCCCCATTGTGTGATTTGCTGAAGAAGGATGTGCCTTATGAATTCAATGAGGCATGCAAAAAGGCGTTTGATGAGCTGAAAATTCGCCTTACAAGTGCCCCAATCGATCAAGCCCCGGATTGGTCTCAACCTTTTGAGATCATGTGTGATGCAAGTGACTACGCTGTTGGGGCTGTTTTGGGTGAAAAGGAAGCTAGAGCGTCTCATGTCATACATTATGCTTCCATGACTCTAAACGATGCCCAAAGGAACTACTCCACCACTAAGAAGGAAATGCTTGTTGTAGTGTTTGCCTTGGAGAAGTTCAGACAGTATTTGCTGGTTACAAAAGTGATAGTTTATTCAGACCATGCAGCACTTCGTTATTTGATGACGAAAAAAGAGGCCAAGCCAAGATTGATAAGATGGATCCTCTTGCTGAGTGAGTTTGATATTGAAATAAGAGACAAAAAGGGTGCTGAAAATCTTGTAGCTAAGCACCGGAGCCGGCTTGTACATGTGGAAGACAAGTCAGAAAGTCAAGAACAAATTCAAGGACGATTCCCCGATGACATGCTTTTTGGAGTCGATACTGGTGCCGAACCGTGATCGCCGCGAGAACAAGAGGCGACCGCGGTTGAGACAACCCCAATTGCGGCCAACAACGACGGCGATCGCGGCCCAGGCGGCGACGGCAAACACGAGCCGCGATTCGAGGAGTTTGCTCTCGGGATCCACTCGATCAGGCCATGGTATGCAAATCTAGTCAACAACCTCGTCTCATGTGAGTTTCCTCCTTACCAAGGCTCAGAAGGACAAGGTGCATCACGAATCCCAATTATGGAAGCACTACACAGATTAGGTAATTCGACGGTGTGTCCCGGATTCTAAGGTACAATCTATCCTGTCTTTTTGTCATTCCTATGCATGTGGGGGTCACTTTGGGACTAATAAAACTGCTAGGAAAGTTTTAGAAGCTGGTTTTTATTGGCCTCATATTTTTAGGGATGCATATGCTTTCTGTAAATCATGTAACCATTGCGAGAGGGTGGGTAGTATTTCTAAGAGACATGAGATGCCTCAATCTCGTATGATATTCTGTGAAATTTTTATTGTTTGGGGCATTGATTTTATGGGATCCTTCCCCTCTTCCTATGGGAATCTGTATATTTTACTTGCGGTGGACTATGTTTCCAAGTGGGTGGAAGCAAAGGCCACCAGAACTGATGATTCAAAAGAAGTTGCAGGTTTCCTTAAGGACAACATTTTTTCAAGATTTGGGATTCCAAAAGATCTAATAAGTGACAAGGGTACTCATTTTTGCAACAAGACTGTTATTGCCTTATTGAAGAAGTACCATGTCACTCAGACAATCTCTACAACCTATCACCCCCAGACCTATGGACAAGCTGAAGTGTCCAACAGGGAGATAAAATCAATTTTGGAGAAGACGGTGGCGCCTAACAGGAAAGATTGGAGTTTGAGACTCAATGATGCTTTGCGGGCCTACCGTACTGCTTATAAGACACCCATCGGGATGCCTCCCTTCAAATTGGTTTATGGCAAAGGTTGTCACTTGCTCGTTGAGCTTGAGCATAAAGTTTATTGCACTAGTACAAAAATGGCTTTTAATGGCACTTTTTTCATGAAGCGGATGCCGCTTTTTTGACCGCTATAAAGACAACTGCTTTAAAGCTCGTGGATGACGCTTTTTTAAAAGCGCCATAGAAACACTTGCGGATGGCGCTTTTTTTAAAAAAGCGCCATAAGAAAAAACTCGCGCATGGCGCTTTTTTTTTAAAAAAAGCGCCATAAGAACACCTTTCCTTATGGCGCTTTTCCCAAAAAAGCGCTATAAGAACACCTTTCCTTATGGCGCTTTATCTAAAAAAGCGCCATATATATTTATCTTTTAAAAAAATTAAAAGGGTGCTTTTAGTTTACCATGAAATCCAGTTACAACCAAGCAAATTTACAAACAAAATTACATCAAATCAACTCATACAATTGCCTTAATATAAAATTCAATTCCACATATATATATACATACAAATCATCAATACAAGAATTCCTTAACTAAAAATATGAAAAGATTTAGACCACAAAAGATCCTACTTGTGAACAGTCTCTTTGAACTTCTAATCTCAAAACGACAAGATCGGGATCACAAGCTTTACTTACATAGAACTGGAAAAAACTAATCCCACATCCAGTAGAGGCAACACTAAAGTTATAATTTTTACGTTTTACTTACTTTGTGCATTATACCAACCACTTTAGGCAGTAATATATATTAGTCACAGGTGGCTAAGTAGAAATGGTTTAGCACGAGCTCTAATCTCATCTAGATCTCATCTGGATCAATCTTCGACTGAGGATGTACTACAAAGTCCATTGCCATTGATGCCTTCAGGCCTCGAAGCATGCAGCTTTGAAGAAGACTGACCAGATTTCCGCTCTGCATTTTCAAAATTACATTCAAAACACCAAATGATAAATGACACATAAAACAAGCTCATCTATGACGCCACAACTTACGGAATTTCATGAACTTCTGTTTGTTGGCCTGCAAAAATTGACCTGCAACATTAGTGAGAAGCTATCACATGAATGAAGATGATTAAAATTTACAAGATATATACTTCTTCACAAACGCCCTTCGTTGTAGTACTCTTTCAGGACTTATTTTCATCTATATGAACTAAACATTAGTGAGAAGCATCACAAGACTCTCATCTTGATATCAATTGTTTAACTTATTTTCATCTAGTTGAACTAAACGCTTATTTTGAGATCAAAGAGTTTTATTAAAGCATCTTCACCATCTTATGACCATATTTCATTACGAATTATGGTCATAAGATACTACAAAAATCTACTCTTGATTATAAACAAGATTACTGAAGGTTGACAAATTTTGAAGCACATCCTATATAGGTATTTAAAAAATACAGAGCACCAAAATGGAGTTTAATCAGGAATAATTATATATGATTTGTGCAAACACGTCTTGAGGAAAACCAAATTAGCAAATAGTTAATGGATTATTATATTCAACATATCTTACAAGCAGACAAGCCAAGTAAAAACTATGCCAAGTGGGGATCATTATGATAGCAAACTGATTGCTTAATATGATTTAGAAGAACAAGACTAGTAGATGTCACCATACAGAGCATCTCCTTTTCAGCATGGTCAAACTCAGAGAGTGGCATCACAATAGACTGGAGCTTCACCTTTCCACCACGCTTGTTCTATTCACCCACACATCAACAACACAAAACATGAAGGAAGACAATTAATATACACTTGCGCTCAATAATAATGATAAAATTTGCAATTTCCTAAAGTACTGACAATTACAAGAAAATAAAGCTGAAGATCGTATTAATTTTCCTCTACAACAGCGCACATGAGCAGCTCATATCTTGCATTTGGGATCTAGCCAGATGCAGTAACACATGAGCAGCTCATATTTTGCATTTGGTATCTAGCCAGATGCATTAAGCTATATACTAGAGATACTGAACTAAGAGTAGATCCACACCAGTGAATATATGCATGTTCTATATAGGGCTAATGACAATGTCAACACATTTGGGATCTAAAACATGCCTTAAGTAGAGAATTCCAACTCAATTCTTGAAATTGGTGACCCAAATAGCTAATTGCTGCTCGAACCACACGCATGTCTGGGTGTTCGAGCAGGCTCCGATCGCTCTCACCTGCAAGGCGTTATGCTCCTCCCAACACTAACCTCGAACCTAATAACATACTTGAATAAAATGATGGATGTGATGCTAGAACAGATGGTGGATTCGTACCTAGATCTGCACTTCTCGAGAGATCCTAAGGCGGGGGATCTAACCAGTGATGTCTCTCTATTTGGTGGTGTTTTCATATGTGATTTCCTTTGTAAATATGTTTCTTTTTCCACTTTTCTTGTGCGTTTTGTTCCTTTTTAGCCTAGTTCCCGTATTTCTATGAGATTCGGAGACTACGCACATTTTATGTGTTTTGTAGGTAATTTGGCATGAATCAAGGATCGATTTGAAGGAGGGTCGAGACATGGAGCAAAGGCCGAGCTAAAGCGGGAAGGAGAGAAGCAAGCCATGAAGAAGAACAAGAGAAGCCAACTAAGAAGAAGGTGGAACGAGGTCAGGACCGAGTTGCAACCACATCGGGCCCGACTTTGAAGTCTCCAACCTCGGACCGAGTTGCACAGTAACTCGGGCCCGAGGTCCTCCGTGTCGGTCCGAGTCGGTCACCGAACTACTTGGGCTCCAAGGCACGAATTTGTGGACTTCCACTTTTACCCTTCATCTAATCTATAAAAGGCCCTCTTGTCTTCTAAGAAGGGGTTCCCTCACACACACAAAAAAAGGGGGTTCCAAGGGAGCCAAGAGGATTCTTGGAGAGCAAGGAGGAAGGAGAGGAGAAGGAAGAGAGAGAGAATCGGCCAAGGGAGGAAGTCTTGATAGGTTTTGTTGGTAGATTTGCTTTGATTTGCTTTGTTCTTGTGGATTTGAAAACCCTTGATTGGAATTTGTGGATTGCTTTGGATTTGAATGAAACTTTGCTTTGTTTTGAGATTGATTATGATGATTGCTTTCCCTTTTGATTTGATTGCTTTCTTTGCTTGTCACATGGAGTAGATCTCCTTGATCTTGGGTTATGGGGGAAAACCCTAGCTAGGTTTAGGCTAGAAACCCCAATTCCATAGCCTGAGTGTTTGATCTAAGGAACCCACTCTACATAGAGCTACAATTCCTTGCGAAAGTTGGGAATCAAGGCTTGAGATTGGCAAAGTAGCGAAAGTGAACATGTGTCAATCTCAAGACCTTGCTTCGAAGGGGATTTCCCCATGAATCGAGGTGTAGATGTGGTTGGAACGAGGGCGAAAGCACTCGATCCTAGTCCAATCATCACTCTTTGCTTGAATTGGGGTGGAAAAGCCTTAATCTACTAGGGAAGGAACCCAAAAGCCCAAGATCTACTTTTAAATCCTTGAGTTCGACATCCCCAGCTACCTCGGGCCCGACTTACACAGTGTCGGTCCCGACTTCCTCTTGTCGCCAACCTCGGGCCCGACGTGACCTCAGTGTCGGTCCCGACTGTTTTCTTTGTTTACCTTTGTTTTATGCTCTCCTTTCTAGCTTCCTAGTATCTAGGCACATCGATCGAGTAGACTTCCCGAGTGTTCGACACCCACCACGTACTACAACGGGGTCGGGTTATAAATTGTATCTCTAGACCCTCGCAATCCGAGGGGCGATCAAAAAGATTGGCGCCGTTGCCGGGGAAGTCTAAGTGCATTGAGTGCTAATTTGGTGAGTTTCTTGTGTTTTGGTAGTGATTTGGGTGAGGGAATAGCCCAAACCCTTTGTTTATTTTTGATTTGTTTTGGTTTGTGTTTTTGTTTCATAGGTGTATGCTAGCTCGTTCCTCCCGAGGAACACTTGATCTTGAGTTTGTGAGTGATCCGGAAAGTATTCTCAAGGAAGCCCGAAGAAGGAAAAGGATGGAGAATCAAGCTCTCCATGTTGATGAGGAGTTGGCTCAACTTAGGGCCGAAATGGATAGATTGCAACTTGAGAGGGACAATCAAGAGGAGGTGGCAAGAAGAGAACGGGAGAAACGGATGAGAGCCGAGGCTCAACTCAACGCTCTACCCCGGAATGCACGCCAATACATGCATCCGGAGTTGAGGGTACCCGAGCCGGCTATTGTGCTTCCCGAGGTTGCCAAGAATTTTGAGATCAAGACGCAATTCGTCTCCCTCAACAAGCGTGATCAATTCGAGGGTCGTCCACATGAGTGTCCCATAGAGCATGTTAAACGATTTGTGGATATGTCTGAGACGATCTCCACCGACGAGGAGACATTGGAGTATGTGCTTCTAAAGGCGTTCAAATGGTCACTTGGGGGCAAGGCCACACATTGGCTCGAGAGCCAAGCTCCTAGTTCAATCACAACTTGGAAGACACTCTATGATGCTTTCTTGATGAAGTTCTTCCCGCCCTCAAAGACAACCGAGTTAAGAAGGAAGATTGCAAGTTTTCAACAAGGTCCGAATGAGCCTCTCTTCGAAGCATGGGACCGTTTCAAGGAGATGTTGCGCCAATGTCCTACTCATGGCCAACAACCATATGTGCTTCAAGACATCTTTTTCCAACGCATCAATCCGGTAACGAAGGACAAGCTTAATCTCCACACCGATTGTGGCTTCATAGACTTGACACCGGATCAAGCTTGGGAGCTACTTGACAAGCTATCCGATTATGAGGCTATGTATGGGGTGAGTCAAGCTAGCAAGGAGGTGAAATTCAAGATGAAGGTGCAAGGAAGTTATATGATCCAAAGGGAGAAGACATTGATAGGGATGTGAAGCTCCAATTCCTTGAAGGTGAAGTGAGCAAGCTTAAGAGGCAAGTCCACTACTACAAGCAAAATGCTAGAGCTTGTGAGGAGTGTGGATCCCTTGCACATGCTACACAAGGTTGCCCGAATGAGATCCAAGTGCGCTTGGCCGAGCGAATTGAGGAGGCAAACTATGTTCGAGGAAATTTCGGTGGAAGAGGCAATTTCAACAATGGTGGCAATGGCCGGTGGAACAACGGTCAAGCTCAAGGCTACAACAACAACTTCAACCAAAACGAGCCAAGGGCGCCACCACCACCATATAGACCACCGGGATTCAATGAGTTACAATCATTTGCTCAAGAGATGAGAGATGGGTTCAAGGAGATGAGGACCCAATTTAATGAGTTTGGTGCATGGAGGAGGCAAGTCGAAAATCAATTTGCCCAAATTGCGACTCAATCCCCGAGAGAGAATGGGAGACTTTCGGGCCGACCAGAGGAGAACCCTCGATCTCAAAACAATCAAAATGAAGTCCGGGCAATTGGATTGAGAAGTGGCCGAAACCTACCCGAGCCACACATGCCTAAGAAGAATGAAGAGAGTCGGACCAACTTACCCAGCAAGTCGGGTCCGACGTTCCCCGAAGTCGACCCAGCAAGAAGATCGACTCCTTCACCACGGACCGAGGTCGAGAGCAACTCGGGACCGACGTACACAGACCTCGATCCAACTCTTCTGCCTCGGACCGAGATTCACAACATCGGGCCCGATATGGTGCCCAAGTCGGTCCAACCAGGAAATGTTGCAAGTGAAGTAGGGAAGTCCAAAGAAGTTGATCCAAGCAAGATTCAAGGTGCAACAATTCTTCCATATCCCTCGATGAAGCCAAAAGATGTTGTTGAGAACAAGTTCAAGAGGTTTCTCAAACTCTTGCAAGGCTTGAACATCTCTATCCCGTTCACCGACGCATTGAGTGAGATGCCATCTTATGCCAAGTTTTTAAAGGAGATTTTGAGCAAGAAGAGGTCTATAGTTGGCATGCAAGATGAAGTCAAGACCTTGGAATTACCACAAAAGCTAGGAGATCCCGGTCGCTTTGCTATAACTATTGGTGTGGGGTCTCAAAACTTCCAAGCCTTATGTGACCTTGGGGCAAGTGTTTCGGTGATGCCCGCTAGCATTTGGAGAAGAGCAAATTTGGGTGAAATGGAGCCGGCCGATATGTCCCTAACTATGGCCGACGGTTCCATCATCAAGGCTAAGGGAATATTGGATGACGTTCCGGTGCGAGTTGGAAAGTACTTTGTCCCGATGATTTCGTGATCTTGGACATGCATGAGGATCCCTTGGTCCCAATAATCTTAGGAAGACCATTCTTAGCTACGGCAGGGGCAAGGTTTGATGTCAAGAATGGCAAGGTTTCCTTTGAGATTGGGGAAGAGAAGGTCGATTTTCACTTCAACAAAGCTTTGAATGAGCCGGACGCCTTGGCCATCCTTAAACTTGAAGAGAGTGCCAAGAGAGAAAGTGAAGAAGTGGAAGTTTCTAGAGAGGTCGTTGTGTTAAGGAGTGATGAAAGCTTCAATGAACAAATACAAGTAAGGGAGTTGTTAGAGCAATTCAAGGATCAAAATGAGTCAAGGATCAATGCTAGCCCAAGGAGAGATGAAGAGTATCCTTACTTATATCCTTTTAATGTTGGTGATGACCACAATTCTTCCCAAACTTTTGATTCCTACATTTGTTTAAGTGATTTGAACGATGACTTAGGAGACTCCTACATTTGCCTTAGTGATTTGAAAGATGAATTGGTAGAATCTCCTAGGAATTCTTTGGATAACGTTGGTGTAGGAAAAGAAAAATATGATGGAGCAAGTAAGGAGGAGAAATCTCATCCGTTGGAAGAGTATGATGAGATAGGCCCGAGATCGGAGAGCCATGCCTATGTAGACCATCGTTGGTGGTTTTATGGGTATGAAGGCAATGGGAATGGGCATAACAATGGCTAGCAATTCACCGTGTTTCACCCGCCATAAGGTTGAGGTTAGGAAGTCAAGCTAGTGACTCTAAACGAGCGCTTCTCGGGAGGCAACCCGAGCTAGTAGCTTTCTTTTCGTAATTTTAGTTTGATTTTTCTTAGCTTAACCTAGCTTTTCTCTAACCAATCTCTATCTAGTGTTTTGTGGATTTATGGTGTCGTGCATTCTTCAAAGTTGTGTAGGATTTGAGGTGAAATATTTAAATGGAAATATGGGAAAGAAGTTGCAAAGAGGATGGAGTAAAATTGGTGACCCGAATACTCCCACATCGAGCCCAGGTAAGTCGGGCCCGACTTAGGGACGTCGGTCCATGAAGTCGGTCCGATACGAATTGACTAGTTGGAATGCCAATTTTGCCCTTGACCTAATTTGTCCCTTTCCCCCTTTAAATACCACCCCCACCTACCTATCGTCTTCATATCAACCACCATTCCCAAAATACAACCCCTCTCCCTCAAAAACTCTCAAAGTCGGCCGCCCCTTTCCCCCTAACCCGATCATACTCGATCCACACCCTCCCTACTTCATCTCGTTCCAACCACAAAAAGGCCTACCTAACCCGATTCCGAGTAGAAATTTCGAGTTCAATATAGTCCTTCATCCCCCATCTAGATCTAGATTGAGGAAATTTGAGTTCTAAGTTGCTTATTTGTTTAAAAGTTCAATACTCTTCGAATCCGGTATGTGTTACTCGATCTCTACTTATTTCTTTGAAAATTTTGTGCTTTCATTGCATAGATTGAGTAATGCCATGTTTGATTGAGAGCAACCCGAGCTAGTAGCCTTCTTTTCGTAATTTTAGTTTGATTTTCTTAGTATAGCTTAGCTTTTCTCTAACCAATCCTTATCTAGTGATTTGTGGATTTATGGTGTTGTGCATCCTTCAAAGTTGTGTAGGATTTGAGGTGAAATATTTAAATGGAAATATGGGAAAGAAGTTGCATGAGGATGGAGTAAAATTGGCGACCCGAATACTCCCACATCGAGCCCAGGTAAGTCGGGCCCGACATAGGGACGTCGGTCCATGAAGTCGGTCCAACTTGATTCGACTAGTTAGAATGCCAATTTTGCCCTTGACCTAATTTGTCCCTTTTCCCCATTAAATATTATCCCCCACCTACCTACCATCTTCATTATCAACTACCATTCCCAAAATACAACCCCTCTCCCTCAAAAGCCTTCAAAGTCGGCCGCCCCTACCCTCACCATACTCGATCCACATCCATCCCACTTCATCTCGTTCCAACCACAAAAAGGCCTCCCAAACCCGAATCCAAGTAGAAATCTCGAGTTCAATATAGTCCTTCGTCCCCCATCTAGATCTAGATCTAGGAAATTTGAGTTCTAAGTTGCTTATTTGTTCAAAAGTTCAAATACTCTTCGAATCCGGTATGTGTTACTCGATCTCTACTTATTTCTTTGAAAATTTTGTGCTTTCATTGCGTAGATTGAGTAATGCCATGTTTGATTGAGAGCTTGAGCTTTAGCATCAATGGTGGATTTGCATGATTTGTGAAATTGAGCTTTAAAGTTGTTTATGCATGCTTAGATCCATTTAGAACTTCGATTAGGGATGTTTGATGGTTGAATTTGAAATTTAAGTGCATGATAGAGTGATTTGGGTTGATTTGAGGTTAGAATCGAAGCATGAACTAGGTCGAGATCGACGTGCCCAGGAGAGTCGGGCCCGAGTTGTGGAAGTCGGTCCAACAAGTCGGACCGAGGTTGAGTAAGTCGGGCCCGACATAGGTTGGAAGTCGATCCTTGTTGTTTTTACTCTCTTCTTGTGATACCATTTGGATTCATGTGTTTAATTGTTGGCTATAGCCTAATCATGATGTAGAATGATCATTTGCTTAGGTATTGTTAGAAGATGTCCATGATGATTTATGTTGGATTGAGATGCATGTGAGTCTAGAGACTAAGTATGGGGTTCCCTTTGTGTTGGAATGTTGTTGTGTGTTGATGTTTTCTTTTGTTGGGTTGTATGGAGTTTATCTTGGATCCTTTTGTTTGGATGTGTGTAGGTACAATGGAGACAAGAGCTTCATCCTCTCATGCGGAAAGGCCAAGGAAGAAATCCAAGAAGTCAAGGAAAGAGCCGAAGTTGGATGATGTCTATTTGGAGGATGACGAGCAAGTGGAGAATTATGAAAGATATATGGCGCTCTGCACCACACGAGGTGGCTTGATTGGGAATCCGTGAGGAAGATGGACATGGATCAAGCCCTTCCAAGATGCTACTCCCACATCGGTCTTAATGGAATGCTAAGGTGGGACAACACTCACTACCCTGCCCTCACCTCGGAATTTATGGCCACATTCGAGTGCACTTATGATAATGTGGAGGATGAGGAAGGGGCGATCACTTTCCGATTGGGCAACGAGGACCACAATCTCACTCTTAGGGATTTGGCTACCTACTTCGGGTTCCCATGCCCAAAAGAAGAGGCAGGCGTCAACAATGAGAAGGTGAACCAAGTGTGGCGTCATGTGGCCGGGAAGAGTGAGATGGGAAAGGGAGCCTCCACAACCAAGATTGCTAGCCCTCTTTTTCGGGTCATGGTGCGAGTCTTGGGGTGTGCAATCTATGCTCGTCATGAGTTGAGCAAGCCGATGAAGGAGGAGATCATGTTGCTCCATGAGATGCTTTTCAACACCGAGAAGCCCATGAACCTTGCATGGGAGTGGGTCAAGATGGTGCGAGACTTCCAAAGCTCCTCTTGGATCTACTTCGGTGGGATGATAGCAAGGCTCTCCATGCGTCTAGGAGTTGATCTTGACAAGTATTCTCTGGCTCTGAATGGTGTTGAGTTCATGAACATGAAGTATTTCAAGAAGGCCAACATCATCAAGGAGAAGCTCTACATGATTTCCTTGGCCCCTCACTCAAACTATGATGGTGTGTCGATCCGGTTAGTGCACAACCTCTATGATCTTTCTCGGTATCAAAATTGGTACCAAGTGTGGGCCGGCAAGCCACACTCATTTGGTGACCCCGAAGGTGCAAGAGAAGGGCGGCGACAACAATCTCAACACATTCGGTTTACCTCCCCTCCATCTACACCGGATTCCGACCAAGACAACTTCGTGTTTGCACCTCGTGGGGAGGACATGGATGTCGATCAAGGGAAAAATGAAGAAGATGAGCGCTTCCAAGTTTTGATGGCCAACCTCCGAGCCACGCACCAAGCTCCAACACTGGCGGACCGAGGTACACACCAAGTCGGGCCCGACTTCCCTCAACGTCGGTCCAGTTCATTCCATGGTGGTGAGGTCCTGAGGCACTATGAACGAGGAGAAGGGAGCGGTGCAAGGCGAGAGCAATTCCAAGGTGGCGGTTATGAAGGCTATGCCCAATGGTACGGTCCGGGAATGGTGTTTCCCGAGCAACAACAATCGGTGGACATGTCCTTCTTAGCCAACCAAATGGCCCATCTCCAACTTCAACAAGAAAATGTTCTCCAAGAGGTCCATCAAATGAATCTCCAACAACAACAAATGCTTCAACAACAAAGTGTGTTCCAAGCTAGCCAACAAGAGATGAACCGAGCCCTCGGCTACACTAGACGAAAGGTGGAGGAGCTTAGGGAGGTGGAAGACCAAAGGTGGCGGGTCCAAGATAGCTTCAACACGTGGATGAGCGGGAACTTCCCTTCCCGTGAGGACCAATGGACACGCCCGGAGCCTCAACTCCAACCACCACCACAAGACTTCTACCAAGAGCAAGTGTACGAGAGGGAGCGGCAAGCAAGGCTCCAAAGAGGATGTAGACGTGACAACCCCTTCGAGTGATCCTAAACATGCCATTGAAGAATAAGAAATTGTGATCTTTTCATACACTTCTCTCTTGCTTTTAAGTTTTGATTTCCTTGTTTGATGTGGACATCAAAATTTTAAGTATGGGGTGGGGGTAGGTGTGTTCATGATTTCACTTGTTTATGTTTGTTTGTTATTTTGAGGATATTTAGTTTGTGTTTCTAGTTTGTATTTGGGATGTTTGCTTATTGGTTTGTGGTTTGTGGAATGACATGGATGATTAATTTGGTCTAGAATGGATGAGTTTTTGGTTTTAGAGAAATTTTTGCAAAAATCCAAAAAAATAAAAAATTGAAAAATTGTGTTAAAAACAACAAAAAGATTTTGTGTTTTGTAGGTTTTGGACTAGAAATTCCCATCTTAGATTGCCAAAATAAAAGCTAATGATGATGTGAGCATGTAAATTCCTTTGCATATTTTTGGATAGTTTAGCCTCTAAAAATGATGTTGCTTTTGATGTGATCATGATATCTTGCTTGTTTTATTGAACATGTGAGTTCTAGGATGAGTTCTTATGCAACTAAGTATGAGTGACCCCTGTGAGATTGATTTTTGGCCATTTTAGGGATTCTTGTTCATATTTGCATATCCCTCATGTTTCTTGTGTGATTAGCTCATGCATGCTTAGTAAAACTTGCTATTGCGGTGTTTATCTATTTTCCAAGACTGTCATGAGAATTGTCCTAGCAAGGTCACATTGATTTTGAACTTTATTCTTCTAGTCACATAAATGTTCCATATCCTACCATGAAGATAATCCTTTGTTTGTATCCCCGTTCTAGCCTAAGCCTTTGTTTGAAACTCCTCAAAAATATTATTCCTAGCCTTATATGACTTGACCCTTATGGGATTGGACTTTAGAAGAAAGGTTGGGATTGTATTTGAAGAGTTGAGATTCTCTTGGGTTTAAGGAAAAAGAATGGTGTTATGAATCATGTGGGTAGTGCATATTTGTTGTACAAAAATGAAAAAAAAAAGAAAGAAAATGTTGGAAATATAAAGTGGAATAAAGCAAGGAGCTTAAGTGAAGAAAATGGTCCGACCGAGTTACAAGTAACATCGGGCTCGATGTCATAAGAAAGTCGGTCCAAATGTAGAAAGTGTTGAAAATCCAACAAAAAGCATAAGAGCAAAGATGAAGTGGAATGTTAAGTGAAATTTTGGGTTGAAAGGAAAATGTTAAGTCTTTTGGGTGAGTGTGAAAGTAATTGTGGAATTTGGTGAAGTTGGTGAGAGTTTAGGTTGTTCAATCCCCATTGTAAGCACCACAAGACCAAATAATTCCCACCTTGAGAAATACCAAAAGCCCCATTACAACCCGGCCGAATGGAACCTCTTTGAGGACCTCCATTGAGCCAAGCTCGAAATTCTTTTTGTACTTTGCATTAGGCATCTCTAGGTGGAGGAATTGGTGATATTAACTTCAATAGTAAAGTCCTTGCATGATTTTTGAGCTTGAGTGTTCATTGCTAAACCCAAAACACATGATGAGTGATACACATTCACATATCCCTAAAGTGAGGCTTAGTTGCATTGACTTTATTCCTTGGAACACTTAATCATGTGTGATGATGTAATCTTGCTTGAATATCGATCACTTGTGCTTAAAATGTGTTTTCATACGAGGCTTTACTTGAAGATTATGTTTCGGTCTTGCTCACATTGTTATTGCTTGAGGACAAGCAAGTTTAAGTATGGGGTATTTTGATGTCTCTCTATTTGGTGGTGTTTTCATATGTGATTTCCTTTGTAAATATGTTTCTTTTTCCCCTTTTCTTGTGTGTTTTGTTCCTTTTTAGCCTAGTTCCCGTATTTCTATGAGATTCGGAGACTACGCACATTTTATGTGTTTTGTAGGTAATTTGGCATTAATCAAGGATCGATTTGAAGGAGGGTCGAGACATGGAGCAAAGGCCGAGCTAAAGCGGGAAGGAGAGAAGCAAGCCATGAATAAGAACAAGAGAAGCCAACTAAGAAGAAGGTGGAACAAGGTCAGGACCGAGTTGCAACCACATCGGGCCCGACTTTGAAGTCTCCAACCTCGGACCGAGTTGCACAGTAACTCGGGCCCGAGGTCCTCCGTGTCGGTCCGAGTCGGTCACCGAACTACTTGGGCTCCAAGGCACGAATTTGTGGACTTCCACTTTTACCCCTCATCTAATCTATAAAAGGCCCTCTTGTCTTCTAAGAAGGGGTTCCCTCACACACACACAAAAAGGGGGTTCCAAGGGAGCCAAGAGGATTCTTGGAGAGCAAGGAGGAAGGAGAGGAGAAGGAAGAGAGAGAGAATCGGCCAAGGGAGGAAGTCTTGATAGGTTTTGTTTGTAGATTTGCTTTGATTTGCTTTGTTCTTGTGGATTTGAAAACCCTTGATTGGAATTTGTGGATTGCTTTGGATTTGAATGAAACTTTGCTTTGTTTTGAGATTGATTATGATGATTGCTTTCCCTTTTGATTTGATTGCTTTCTTTGCTTGTCACATGGAGTAGATCTCCTTGATCTTGGGTTATGGGGGAAAACCCTAGCTAGGTTTAGGCTAGAAACCCAAATTCCATAGCCTTGAGTGTTTGATCTAAGGAACCCACTCTACATAGAGATACAATTCCTTGCGAAGGTTGGGAATCAAGGCTTGAGATTGGCAAAGTAGCGAAAGTGAACATGTGTCAATCTCAAGACCTTGCTTCGAAGGGGATTTCCCCATGGATCGAGGTGTAGATGTGGTTGGAACGAGGGCGAAAGCACTCGATCCTAGTCCGATCATCACTCTTTGCTTGAATTGGGGTGGAAAAGCCTTAATCTACTAAGGAAGGAACCCAAAAGCCCAAGATCTACTTTTAAATCCTTGAGTTCGACATCCCCAGCTACCTCGGGCCCGACTTACACAGTGTCGGTCCCGACTTCCTCTTGTCGCCAACCTCGGGCCCGACGTGACCTCAGTGTCGGTCCCGACTGTTTTCTTTGTTTTCCTTTGTTTTATGCTCTCCTTTCTAGCTTCCTAGTATCTAGGCACATCGATCGAGTAGACTTCCCGAGTGTTCGACACCCACCACGTACTACAACGGGGTCGGGTTATAAATTGTATCTCTAGACCCTCGCAATCCGAGGGGCGATCAACCAGCACTAGCGCCAATTGCGTGGCAACATTGAGGAAGAAAGGCGGTGAGAAGGGGGCGGTGCTAACAAATAATGGCAGAGAGGAAATGGGAAGGAAGAACCCTAGTACGCGAGATAAGGTCTATGGGGGGATCGGGCATTGAACTCCTTAAAATAATCAGGTGGACTCTTATGACGCTTTTTCCCTAGAGCGCTATCCGCATTTTTTTATGGCTCTTGTCCAAAAAAGCGCCCTATTAAGCATATGAATTATTTTATTAAAAAGATTTAATAGTTTAGAGCGCTTAATTTGTTAAAGCGCCATCCGTGTTACTTAAATAACAACGCTTTTAAAGAGCGCTATAATATTTCCGCTATATATACTTATTTTTGTACTAGTGTTGGGTGGTCCAAAAGTGCAATTTCAACATTAAAGAGAATGGAGACTTCAGGAAACTACAACTGCAAGAGTTGGAAGAGTTGAGATTGGATGCTTATGATAATGCTATGAATTACAAGAACAAAACAAAAGCATGGCATGATAAGAACATCCTAAGGAAGGAATTCAAAGTTGGAGACATGGTCCTTCTATTTCAATCTCGTCTCACACTCTTCCCAGGAAAACTCCGTTCTAGATGGGCCAGATCGTATATAATTACTCAAGTTTTTCCACATGGGGCTATGGAATTATTGGATGGGGACTCCCAAAAGATGTTCAAGGTTAATGGTCAGAGATTAAAAAAATACCATGAGGGAGTCAGCCAGGAAGTGCTAGAAGACTTAGGTCTTGATGATCCAACCCCAATTGCTAATTAAAAAGGGCACTGATGTCGAGCCAACAACATTAAACAAAGGCGCTGCTCGAGAGGCAACCCGAGGTAAGTTTTTCTTGTTCTTTTTCTGTTTTTGTTTTTGTTTAGTTTTTCTTTTCAATCTCGTGAGGCTAACAAGCAGGTACTAGGTTTGAAAGAACATTATTGAGGACAAACCGCGATCGCCCCTTAAAAAGGGCGATTGTGGGGCGTTTTCGAAAAAGGAATTGACGGTACTATGCACAGGCCGCGATGGCGGCCCCCACAAGGCAGCGATCGCGGCCCTCGGAGATATAAAAATATATATATATTACACGAGGCAGTGGGGCCACTCCCACCGCCGGCCCCACTCCTCTTCATCCCGCCTTCTTCTCCTTCTTCTATCTCTATTTTCACTTCTTCTTCAACCTCCATCAAAAACCTCCATTAACACTCCCTTCTTCAACCTCCATTACACCTCCTCAAAAATTTCTTCCAAACTCAACAAAAACCCCGGATCTATAATCCTCACTTCGTCCTTAATCCAATTCCGCTCACAAAATTTGTTCTACCCCTCTACTTTTTCCCAAAAATCAAATCTCAAAAATTTCCTCCCACACCTTTCAATCCACCACATCTTTCCATCTCGGTTTCTCATCGGGTTGTTGAAGTCGAACCAGAGGCGCGACCGCGGTTCGGAGCTGAAGAGAACTGCGGTGTCGGAGTTCCATCACCGCTTGAGAATCGCTGATCGCACAGAACCGCGATCGCTGCCCCCTGTACACCGCGATCGCGGCCTTGCCCAGAAATGCCAATCGCCGCCCTTGTTGTTGGTGATCGCGGCCCGACAACAGTTCGATCGGTTTTTGATTTCTATAAGTTGCTTCTTCGCCTCTACTATTGAGCTGATTAGTTGAATTATACATGGCGTATCCTGTTAAGAAGTTAACTGTTGCACAGAAGAAAAAATGGGATTCTCTAGCTAAGAGGAAATTCACTAGTACTAAATTCTTTGACGTTGAGATGCTTAGGACACTAGGCATGTATGACTGTACTAGAGGGTTTCTGATGAATGGTGGATTAGGGGTTTTTATTGATCTGAATGCCCCTACTTATAGGAACATAGTGCTGGAGCTTCTGTCTACGTTTCAGGATGATGAGGGTTTGTTAAAATTAATATTCTGGATGAACCATATTATATAGACAGAGAGGGTTTGAAAGGAGTTTTTGGGATTACTGGTGTGCCTATAGCGAATTGGGATGCAGTTAGTGTTGGTGATTTGTCTCAAGTAATCAAATCCCTACTAGAGCATGTTGAGGTTATCAAGTCATATTGGTAATGTCGATTGGTATATTGACATATATGACTTTCCATGACGGTTAAATATTTGTCATAAGATCCAAAGGTTAGTCACACACCACCACCGAGACAAGGAACCTCGTGTGCACCGTGACAAGGGCGCGCCTAGTGTGTGGCGACGCTCGGTGCAACGGCGCGGTGCAAGCGCGGGACTCGGCTTGGACCTCGGTTTTGAGGTTCAAGGCTGGGCTTGGTTGGGGCGCGCCTTGTATGTGAACTTGAGGTTCAAGACAAGGTCCCAAGGGCACGCATAAGGTTGTGCGATGGCACGGTGAAGCTAGTGATGCGGTTGCGAGGCTGCGGTGGAGCAACAAGGCGCGCCTAGGGCATTGACTATGGCGTCGAGCATGAATTGTGTGGCTAAGGTATGGTTTTGAGCTTTGTAATTGAGTCTTGTAACTTTGTGCATATTCTAATATAAATTAGGAAGCTTCTCTAAGCTTGGTAGATGCTCTAAGCAAGAACCAAAGCTAGAGTTTAGCTTGGCACATAGTTAAATATGCTAGAGAGAAGTTTACAAGCTTCATACTAGCTTAGAGTGAACTCTAGGAGCTTGAACAAGCTCAAGACTCATTGTACATGCTTTATAAGAAGCTCATGTAGCTAGGAACTAGCTCATGGAAGCTCAATGTAGCTCACACTAGCTAGAAATTCAGCTCAACCTAGCTCACACTAGCTCAAGCTAGCTCAACTCACTATAAGCTAGCTCATGGAGCTAAGGGGTAGTGACACTCCTTAGGTGACCTAGCTAGGTACCTAGCTATACTAGTAAGGCCGTTGCCTAGAACCCCCTCGGTGCATGGCACTAGACGATAATCGTCGCATGGGGGAGGTGTTGCATCAATCGCAACACATAGGCCTAAGCCTTGGCACGATCTCGGGATCGAACATGCCTAGGCGCGCCGAGTCTTATTACTCGGCACATGGCAAGGCCAGGGATGCTAGGTAAGGCAAGGCATGGATCGCACAGACCCGATGCGTTGCAAACAAAGTGCTCGACACTCGACACTTGACGACGCGGTGCATGGTTTAAACCTCGACATGATTGGCATGCGCAAAGGCGCGCCATGGCTCGGTGACACCGTAACCATGGCACGATAGGGTGTGCAAGGCGCGCCGAGGGTGGTTGAAACCGAGCCTTGGCTACGGTATAGCGTTCGACGCATGGCGTCGGTGTGCACTCGTTAGGCACATGAGGCGCGCCTATCATAAGGCATTAAATTGATTTTGAATGAATCAATGAAACCATATTTGAATTCTTACTAGGTTCTCCTAGTTTAGGGTTTTGATAAATTTGTGATTAAGTTTGGATACTTGGTTCATCACATGTTCCATATGATTGTTTGAAATGCTTATGGTATGTGTCATTGCTTGGATGGTTCGAACTTGTTTGAGAAATTTGAAAGGCTGGATTTATGACTTTCAAATAGACAAGTTATGGTCTAGAAAAGACTATGAGGAATTGTTTCAATCCTCGGATCCAAGGAAAGTGTCAAGAGCCATTAAGGCTTGTAATTGACAACTTTGGTTGATTAATCTTATGGTTGAGAAACCATTGAAAGGATTAATGGAAATAATGACATGGTGGATAATTAAAGACAAGTCATAACATTTGTGTAAACACTTGTGATAAATATGATTGTCATATGAGCATAATTCTTCTAGTTTTCTTTGATGAAAGGTTTTAGAAAGAAGAATTGTATCATCTCATTGCATAGATGATGATCCTATGGAAACTCCCAATGAATTGGTGGTTAGGATGAAAGGAACATAAAAGTGGTATACTTTGTGTTTGAATGGACAAAAGAAAAGGAATGTCATTTAGAAGTCTTTAAAAGATTCTATATGTTTATAACATGAAAGATATAGTAGTTTAGTCACTTATGGTTATGAAGTGTCTAATGAGTTTATATGAAATGACATGATATACTTGGTAGAAACCAAGTTGTAAGGTTGAATAATAAGACCTTGTTCTTCATTGATAATTTATGAAGATATCAATGTATAGAGGTGAAGGTGGATTAGATTGTTCTAAATATTCATCTTGGTTGAAATACATTGAGATGGAAATAAGAATTCCATGGCTATACACATGATTGAGAAACATCTTTGGGTTTATGAACACACGGTTATAAGTAGGTGTGTCATGACTTGGGGACGCTCAAGTGGATATTAAGATGTGGATATCTTGACATAGGCAATTTGTCAAAGATATGGTTGATGCATAAAGGCATTGGATGTGTATGAAACTTCCTACGTTGAAAAGTTTGAAGGCAAGTTGGATCACTCAACTTAGGAAGACCTTTAGTCGCAAATTGGTTGATTCCTACTTTGATTGATGGCGCGCATTCTTGGTGTTTCCAAGAGGCAATTTGCTATACTCCAACTTCTAGTTGGAAAGTGACATCTAAGTATGAGGGAACCTTGTAATGAGGCACATGCCATAACTTAGTGTCAACTCGTTTGATTTTTGTTAAGCACATCGAGGTTGTTGATTTCTCTCCGAGAAGATTGACATAAGTGTTTGTGTTAATTTCAATCGAGGGATGGGGGTACAATCCTTACAACTCTAAGATTTGGACACCCAATTCCCCTACATCGAAAGGTGTGGGCTGAATTCAATGAGGAAAGCCAAAGTCATGGAGTTGGAGAGCATTCATAATATTTCATATTATTTTCCCATCAAGGTTTATGCTCAAGGCCACATGAAACCTAGTCTTGAAACAAAGTGTTCATTAATGAGTTTTGGTTGCTTATGTGGAGCATGATAGGAAACTCAACTATGCATATGTGGAAGTGTAAGGCTTCTTCCAAGTTAGAGTAACTAAGGATGACTCGACTAAAGCATATGTGAGAGGATAAGGGACGAAAGAGCCTTGGATAAGGGACGAAAAGAGCCTTTACCAAAGCGTCAAAAAAGGATAAGCGTAAGAAACTCATGTGTGAGAGTTACTACATGTACTTAGACAAGTTGATGTGGTTCAAACCTTAGGAGCACCACGATTCTTTAGTGCATGAATGTGATGATCACAAGGTGTAAATTCAAGTCTACGGACATTTGCATCTATATAGAGTTTGTTTAATAAACTTCAAGTTTTGATGACATGGCTCAAATGGGGGAGGAATGTTGGTGATTTGTGTCAAGTCATCAAATCCCTACTAGAGCATGTTGAGGTTATCAAGTCATATTGGTAATGTCGATTGGTATATTGACATATATGACTTTCTATGATGGTTAAATATTTGTCATAAGATCCAAAGGTTAGTCGCACACCACCACCGAGACAAGGAACCTCGTGTGCACCGTGACAAGGGCGCGCCTAGTGTGTGGCGACGCTCGGTGCAACGGCGCAGTGCAAGCGCGGGGCTCGGCTTGGACCTCGGTTTTGAGGTTCAAGGCTCGGCTTGGTTGGGGCGCGCCTTGTATGTGAACTTGAGGTTCAAGACAAGGTCGCAAGGGCGCGCCTAAGGTGGTGCGATGGTACGGTGAAGCTAGTGACGCGGTTGCGAGGCTGCGGTGGAGCAACAAGGTGCGCCTGGGGCATTGACTATGGCGTCGAGCATGAATTGTGTGGCTAAGGTATGGTTTTGAGCTTTGTAATTGAGTCTTGTAACTTTGTGCATATTCTAATATAAATTAGGAAGCTTCTCTAAGCTTGGTAGATGCTCTAAGCAAGAACCAAAGCTAGAGTTTAGCTTGGCACATAGTTAAATATGCTAGAGAGAAGTTTACAAGCTTCATACTAGCTTAGAGTGAACTCTAGGAGCTTGAACAAGCTCAAGACTCATTGTACATGCTTTATAAGAAGCTCATGTAGCTAGGAACTAGCTCATGGAAGCTCAATGTAGCTCACACTAGCTCAAGTTAGCTCAACTAGCTAGAAATTCAGCTCAACCTAGCTCACACTAGCTCAAGCTAGCTCAACTCACTATAAGCTAGCTCATGGAGCTAAGGGGTAGTGACACTCCTTAGGTGACCTAGCTAGGTACCTAGATATGCTAGCTAGGTGGTGGGGCTGGTGGGCCGGCCCAAGGGGCGCGCCACATGGGCTGTTGGGCCGCATATGCACGTGCATGGCATGGGCTGGTTGCCTTGCCATTTGGGCCGTGTACATGGGCTTTTGGATTGGATTTTTGGGCTTCCTTCTTGGGCCATTATAGGCTGGAATTAATAGCCAAATGGAGTCCATGGGGGGATGAACTTGGACGCCCAAAATGATGACAAGGAGAGAGAGAAGGGTAGTTACAACAAACTCCCTAAAATAACTCTCATCCACTCTTTCTTGTAACCGCTTTGTAACCGCCATTGAGGGTAGTTATTGGACAGATTTGAGACACCTATATAAGGGGGAAATGTTGTCCATTTGAGGGCATGAAACACATGAGAAAATCAGTCTCTTAGTCCACAAGAATTCAGCAAGAGAAGAGAGTGAAAACACAATTCTTGTAGTCGGTTTTGACTAGGGTTGTTTGTGTGAGTTTTCTCAATTAAATCAAACACAAGAGTGATATCATGGAGCGTTCTTCCAAAGTGAAGACGGAGAAGGAACCTCAAGTTGAAGTGCATGGGGCGTTCATCCAAGTGAAGGAAGAACCACGCATGATACGTGATCGCCTCGGATTACTCCTAAGAAACCTCGTATTTGACCACACAGGAACCCGATCTTGACAGCAAATCAATTCAATCCTACAAAAGCTTTCAACTTTAGAACTCCTTGTGATGCAAGTAACAAACTGATTTGAATGATTACGAATGGAATGGATCGAAATTGATAGGAAGATTCAAATAGATAGTTCAATTGAATTGGCTCTAACGCTAAATTCAATTGATGAACTAGGATCGATCTTTAACAATCAACCTAGAACTAAACTAGATGAATAACTTTTCAACACAATCTGAATTTTCGAATTTAAGAACACGAGAGAGAGAAAATTCGAATTCTGGTGATGACGATCTCGAGATTGCAATGCACACAACACAATTGTATTTTTGAGCCCAAGGACTAGATAAACCTTTCTTAGGGTTTATCTAATCTCAAGCTGATTTTTATTAATGAAACTGAAAAGTATTTATAGAGAATACAAAAGCTAATACTTGGGGAGCAAGGGAGAGGAGTGGCCGGCCCTAGAAGGGGAGATTAGGTCTCCTTTGCTTGCCTCCCAAGATATAATAATATCTAAATAAAACTAACTAGATTCCCTTAAATAAAATAAATCATGGCTGATTTATTTATTTAAGGAAATAATCC
Source organism: Fallopia convolvulus (assembly GCA_964016875.1). Lineage (NCBI taxonomy): Eukaryota > Viridiplantae > Streptophyta > Magnoliopsida > Caryophyllales > Polygonaceae > Fallopia > Fallopia convolvulus. The sequence continues at coordinate 42,687,078 of OZ024720.1, forward strand.
TAACAAACTCAAAATATCTCTAACAAACTAAAAATATCTCTAACAACCAGGAGAGAGAAGATCAACCAACTAACATAAGCCTATTGGCTGATTTCTCTACATTATTAAAATAAATAGAAATCGTTCATAATAAAATAAATAAGATATTTAAGATTCCCGTAAGACTTGAACAGCTCTCAGTAAAACCCAGTTGTCGGCCCTTTTCTGTTGGATTCTGAATTTGAAGTAAACTAAAAAGTTGTAGAACTTTTAATTATCTTTCCAACGAGTACTTATCGGACTTGAGATGAATTTTCTATCCCAAGTTATGACCAGTTTACTGAGCACTGTTTTCCATTTGACGGACTTCTTACTTTCCGAACTTTTGTGACTTGATTCTCTTCCTTGCTGGCCTTGGACGCCATGGATGGATATTTTGAAGAGATAGTATCAAGTCCATGAACACCTCTTTAAATTTGAACGCTCTTGTCCTTGGGAAAGGTCTCGGTCTTGACCTTCTAGACACCTTCTTTTCAACTTTAATCTTCATGGTCCTTTTATCGCTATCAACGCACATCATGGGACGATGAGTTCGTTCAAGTCAAGATGGAAGAAGAATCATGGGAATCGAATAAGGTACGCTTGTTCTCAATGGTTGTGTCTTGCCAACACTTCCATTGGTTCGTTTGGTTTCGTTTTATCTCACAACGGTATTGCAAAACCCTTGGCATGGAATAGGGGCAATATACATTGAAGGAAAGATCGATCTAATCGTTCGACTCGTAGCTTTATCCAAGTCGAATAACAAAAGATATAAAAGGGGTCGATGGTGATTGCCTTCGTGGCCTACACCCACGAGACTATCCTTCAATGGGTCTACTCGTCTTGCCTTGATTATCCTAAGGATCTACATGGATCGACTTCTCTTCAACAAAGACAAAGCAAACATACTTAAATGATTGCATGCTAACCCTAAAAATCCAACAGTTAGTAGAGAATCAGGCCTTAATGATTTTTGGGAGGCGATTACAGGTTTTGGGTTTTTGCCTAAGAAGGGGGAATATAACTACTGCATTACCCATCCCTTTATTAGATTATGTCATAAGGTGTTGTCCATGAGTTTTCTGGGACAGGGGGAGGTTAACAAGGCATCCCGCTTTGACATGAGAATGATTTGGTGTTTGATGCCTATGAAGGATACAATTCCTGAATGGGTTGAGTTGTTTATTAGGAGTATTAAAAAGATCTTGAAGAAGGATACATGCAAGATTGCTATAGGTGGGATGATTACTCTGATTGCCAGAGAATTTGTGAGTGAGGAGAGGTTTGGACATGCTGATAGTGTTGAGTTTAAATATAATGAGAACCAGCTGAAGAGGGCGCATTGTTTGAAGGTATCGGCAGAGCAGGGTTATATATGGACTATGGGTCTTCCCAGAGCCATGCCCACTGGCCCTGGTTTAGCCTATCTAAACATCCGGTCTGATTTTGTTGGTGGGGGTGGGGCTCAGCATGAGATGCTTGCCCCTGATGTAGAGATGGAGGATCAAGGTGCTGATGATGCTGATGATGGTGATGATGGAGACGGTGGAGGAGGTGATGGTGATGGTGGTCTTGATCATGGAGTTGGTGGTGCTGGTTTTGTGCGTAGAGGTGGTGTTGGGACATCTTCAGCTGGATGGGGTGCTAGTTCTAGTACAGCACCTACTGGTACATCGAGTTGGGCGACAGGAGGATATTCTGGTTATGGTGATGGTGGAGATGCTGCTTACAGAGGTGGATATGGAGGATATGGAGATACCTCTTAATAGGATGCTACTGCAGGTAGAGCTGGATGGGGCTTGTGGTTCATTGTTATGGGTTTTTACTTTGATCTTATATGTATTTTGTCTTGAGTGATAGATTGTGCTAGGACTTTATTGTATGCACTTTCATTCTTTTACTTGGGTTCGGGTTGTGAGCTTATTTGGAGTGCTTTTTAGTTTTAGATCATTTTCTCCCATTGCTATCTGTAAACCTTTGTTGATTTGTCATACTTGATTTTATATTGAGCTTACTCGAGGACGAGCAAGGTCTAAGTATGGGGGAATTTGATATGCTGTGTTTTGTACAACATAACTAGGACTTTTTAGTACATATATGTGTAGTATTTTAGGCCTATTAGGAGCATTATTGAAGAACAAATTTGAAGGCCGAGAGTTCAGAGTTAGGAAGATTTTGTAGACTTCGAAGATACTGAAGGTCGCGATCGATGCCACCCTTAGGGGCGATCGCGGTGGACGTCGCCGAGGAAGGTCAAGGTGGCCGAGAAGGACCGCGATGACATGAAGGTCGCGATCACGGCTAGGTTCGGTGGCGATCGCGGTTTGAGGTCGCCATTGGGACCGCGCTTTGAAGATAGGTGGCAATCGCGGTTTAAGGTCGCCATTGGGATCGCGCTTTGAAGATAGGCAGTGATCGCGGCTAGGTTTGGTGGCGATCGCGACCCAGCTGGATCGGACGCACGATTGGATTTGTCCGCTTAGTTTAATATTTTATATTTTATATCATTTTAATTTCGACTTGTTCGAGACTATTTTAGGTTTACTTTTTAGACTTCGTTGGTATTCTCTCTTAGACCTAGATTCCATTATTCAGACTTTTGTGTTTTTCTCTCTTATGGAGAACTAAATTCCCTAAATTCTATTCAAGTTGAAGCTTTTCAGACTCAAGTTGTTGTGAGATTCGTCTATTCAGGTTTATTTCTACAGGTTATTTCAATTCTCTTGTGCATAATTATTATTGATTGTATTGATTCTTTCAAGCCTAGCTAACTTGTTGGAATTAATATTATCTATTGCTAGATCTAGGTTTTCTCATAGCAAAGCCTAATTTTCGTAGCAAATCAATTGATTTTGGACTCGTTGGACTAAAACAATTAAGAAGAGATTTGAATGCATGTCAATTGTTTGACTCATTGAAATTCAATTGCATGTATTCTGTTTATCATTGTTCTCATTGCTAATATTCATATTATTTATGATCGTTTCATGAATTGTTTGGATATTAAGTTTGCATGTCTCGTTGTCATGTTATATTTCTGATCAGGATAGGAATAACCAAAGGAATAGCTTGTTTGAATCTATGATCAATTGCTTGAGGAAGAAAAGTGGATGCTTGAATAGGATTGTTTTCCCTAATTGATAAAAATCTAACTTTTGCTTTGCTTGATTACTTGTTTTGCTTGTTTCAATTCCTAGTGTTAGTTTAAATAATCAAAACACCCCCTTTATTACCTTTCTGAGTTGATAATAATACTGCTTAGAACTACAAGTGTCTCTTGGGTTCGACCCCGACTTACCGATTATACTAGTTGAGTAACTAGGGAATTATTTTTGATTTGGCATCAACGATTCTAAGCCAATCACGTACCTGACTGGGTCGTTACCGAATCTTATTGGCTCGGTGTCGACCCTGTAGCTTCGCTATTTCCGTCGGTAACAACCTCATGTGGATCGGTATCGAGCCTACCAATTATGGTATCCATGCGTCTTGATTTATGGCCGATGTGATCGACGCTCTCCAGCCTCGGTCATGACTCGGTAACGACCCCTCCAGGGTCGATAATGAGGGTCCTGCCATTTCCAACCTCGTTCATCATGAGGTGTTCATCCGGCCTAGAGTCGTTAATTGGCACTTTGTTGTTGGATTCGGTGATGTGTTCAACTGGAAACTTAGATAAGTGATCCGCCACCAAGTTTTCTGCTCCCTTTTTATCTCTGATTTCATGATCAAATTCCTGCAATAAGAGCATCCAACAAAGTAGCCAAGGCTTGGCATCCTTTTTTGCCATTAGATATCTAACAACGTCATGGATAGTATAAACAATCACTTTTGAACCAACAAGATAGGAACGGAAATACTATAGAGAGGAATTCCTTCTCCGTTGTAGTATACTTACTCAGCGCCTCATCCAGCGTCTTACTCGCATAATAGATGGCGTGGAGAATTTTTGTCCTTCCGTTGTCCCAAAACTGCGCCAACAGCATAATCACTGGAGTCACACAAAATTTCAAAGGGCAAGGTCCAATCTGGCGACTGCATAATAGGAGCGGAAACAAGGGCTTCTCTTAACTTGTAAAATGCTTCAAGACAATCTCGAGACAGCTCAAACACTACATCCTTCATTAGTAGGTTAGTCAGTGGTTTATTTATCTTAGAAAAATCTTTGATACAACGTCTATAAAACCCAGAATGCCCTAGAAAACTCCTAATGTGTTTAACAGAAGAGGAAGGAGGTAGTTTTTCGATATGCTCAATTTTTTCTTTGTCTACTTCTATCCCTCTTTTGGAGACAAGTTGTCCTAGCATTATCCCCTCTTGAACCATGAAATGAAATTTTTCCCAATTAAGCACAAGGTTGGTTTCTTCACATCTTTTAACACATTCAAGGTTAGCAAGACAAACATCAAAGGAAGAACCATACAAAGAGAAATCATCCATAAAGACCTCTACAATATCCTCTATCATGTCAGAAAAAATGGCCATCATACACCTTTGGAAGGTGGCGAGGACATTGCAAAGCTCGAATGGCATCCTCTTATAAGCAAAAGTCCCATAGGGGCATGTAAACGTAGCCTTTTCAGGATCATCAAGATGAATGGGAATCTGCAAAAATCCAATATAGCCATCTAAATAACATAAATAAACATGATGGGCTAAGTGTTCTAACACTTGATCAATAAAAGGAAGCGAAAAGTGATCTTTTCTAGTAGCACTATTGAGCTTCCTATAATCAATGCACATCTTCCAACTAGCTCTCCCTTTTCATTTTCAATTACGTCATTCCCCCTTTTTTAGGAACAACATGGACCGAACTAACCCATTGGTTGTCCGATATATGAAATATGATCCCTGCATCAAGTAGTTTAATGATTTCCTTTTTAACCACCTCTTTCATGTTAGGATTTAACCTACGTTGATGCTCTATGGTGGGTTTGGGATTATCCTCCATGTATATCCTATGCATGCAAAGTGAGGGAGATATGCTAGTTATATCGTCTAGGGAGTAGACTATAGCTTTTCTATGTGTCCTAAGCGTAGTAAGAAGCTTTTCTACTTCCTCATCTTTTAATTTAGCATTGATAATGACAAGGAAAGTAGAATTAGGACCAAGAAATTCATACTTGAGAGAGTCTAGTGGAAGGGACTTGAACGTTGGAGAAGGCTCAATTGGGATAAGAATAGGCTCTTTAGGCTCCGTCTGCAAGACTTCTTCAAGGTATCAAACGCCGCGATTTCTTCATCCTCGGCTAGGCTCGTTACCGATGCAGAAGGGGTCGGTACCGAGTTGTTTTTGTTTGCCAGGATACTCGGTACCGTGGTGGATGGGCTCGATATTGAGACTGTAGGACCTATCTCGGCCCATCTTTGACCTGAGAATATATCACTTGCCAACAGTCTCCAACAGGGTCCCCACATTCGATGAATTCATTGTGGGTGTAGAGCATCTTAACTTCGGCTCTATCTGTCTCCTTCTTTATCAGGTTGAACCAAAATTCCACCACCTCATCCCCAATTTCAAAATTTAGGAGTCCCCTCCTAACTTCAATTATGGCTTCGGCTGTAGGGAGGAATGGTCTCCCTAAGATAATAGGAACCACCGGATTTTCGGGAATCTCCATGACTATAAAATCATTGGGAACAATGAATTTGCCCACTTGAACCGGAAAATGTTCTACAACTCTTTTTGGCCTGACGCATAAGCCATCTGCCATATATAGCCACATGTTGATTGGCTCTAATGGTCCCATGTTGGCTTTCGACCAGATTGACAATGGTAGGAGACTTGCATTGGCACTGAGATCACACAAAGCCTTGAATCGGTGGGTGCCAATCCCAATTGTGATAGCAAATCTCCTTGGGTCACCTATCTTCTCTAGAATGGGTAATAGATCGGACCTCATCTATAAGCTCTGTTATTGATCGTTTCCTGCTAAGAATATCCTTTAAAAGAATTTTGTGAGCCGACATTTCGCTTAAGGCCTCAAAATGGTATAAAAATATTTAAGCCCTGGAGAATCTTAACAAAACGCTTGAACTTACCTTCAGTGGAGTCCTTAGACTTCTTAGTAGGAAAGGGAAGAGACTTCACCGATCTTGGAGCCAAAGCGGGCTCGAGAGGTGATGCTACTTGGTCGACAATAGGATCGATCAATGCCTTAGAAGGATCGGTAGCAACCCTGGTGGGGCCGGTATCGAGCCTGGGACTAAGAGAGGAGCTCGGTGTAGAAAACTTACCTGGGTTGGGGTCAGTTATGACCCTGGGAGTATCGTTACCGAGTGGTTCAGGCTCGGTAGCTTTGGCCCGTTGTCGACCTGGGTCGTGGCATCCTCTTTAGTAACGAGGTACTTCTCTTTGGTTTTGGCACGATCTGGCTGCGTCTTCCCGCTCTTGAGCGGTACGGCCGCTATTTGTACTCTAGGGTTCTTCTCGGTGCGGCCTAGGAGTTGCCCTTGCAGCCTCGGAATCTGTCCAGCCAGGTTCCCTAGCTGTGAGTCGACACTCTTCTTCCAAACATCAAACTCTCCTTATCTTTTCATATGGTTGTTGAGGTTGGCTTGGACTCCAGTGATTTCATTCCTAACGCCATTAATCCCTTCATAGAGTCCTTGCACCCAAGGTGGTGGTTCTTGATAGCCTAGAGGTCGATACGGTGCAGACCTTTTATCCGAAGGGGTTGCTGCATAACTTGGATTTGGATTTTGATTTCCCCATGTTGGATAATTGTTTGGCCTATCAAAGTTATTAGGCAGGTTCCCGTATTGACCTCTCATATAGTTCATCTCAGCATATGTCTCAAGGGCTCTAACATGCTCGATATTAGTGCAAGCAGAAGTACTATAGGCAGAAGAACCACACTCTTGACAAGGTTGAGAGGTTTTCAGAAAACTTACCTGTTTCTTTAGACAGATGATCTCATTTTGTAGGAATTGATTTTTGACATCATGATCAACTTCGTCTTTATTGGGCATGTAGAGACGCTTTTGTGGCTGGGATAGCTGTTGGGTCCCATATATGGCATCGTAGTTAGACAACTTGTCCATCAGTTCCCATGCAGAATATAGATCCATCTCAATAAATCCGCAAGCAGTGTGTGTGTTGATGTTGTTCTTTGTTTCTACATTAATACATTGGATGAAGATTTCTTGGAGCACATATAAGGGTTGCCCATGAGTGGGGCACTATCTGAGCATCTCCTTGAATCTTTCCCATGTATCTACAAAGGTCTCATTAGGTAGGTGTTGATAAGAGGTGATGCGTTTTCTCAACTCTGTTGTCTTGGCAAGAGGGAAAAACTTTGTAAGAAATTGATCATACAAAGCCTTCCAAGTCTTGATAGACTTAGGAGATAAGCCTTCCAACCAGCTCAGGGCCTTTCCAGTAAGAGTCCACCGGAAAGCTTTTAATTGAACATATTCTAGTGAGACACCTTCAGCATCAATAGCGTCACATAGAGCAAGAAAAAATTTAATATGTTCCATAGGGCACTCTGTATGTTTCCCTTCAAACTGAGCCCTTTTGATTAAGGATATAAATTGAGACTTGATCTCAAATGTCTTCTCTATCTCCGGAAGCACGATTGAAGACTCTAGCACCCTCAGTTCTGGATGCATATATTGCTTGGCATTCCTCGTAGAGGCATTCAACTATTCTTGTAGACGAGCATTGTCCTCTCGTTGACGTGCAACATTCACTCTCTCTCGTTCAGCTGTTGAGGCAGCAGCGTCTCGATCAGCTTGTAATGCTTCCATCTGCCTCTAGAGAGTGGCCATCTGTTGTTCCATCTCTGCAGGAGTTATTGCCATGGCTTGGTTTCCTCTTCTTATGTGGTGCAAGGTGCGTTCTGGTTCAGAATAATAACCATTGTTATCAAACTCGAGCCTGCGACATCCTGCTGTCATAAGCTGAGAAAACAGATAAAAGAAAATAGAATTAAATACATAAATGGGGTCGCTCTATTCCCAGACCCATAGGTACAAACAAACACTGTTGCTTCTCCGGCAACGGCGCCAATTTATTGCGAGGGTTTCCCAACAATGAATAAATTTGTAGTCAAGACCCAGCTGAGTATAACGAAGTCAGGATCGTTCATGGGAAGCAAGGTTGTCTGTTTACCGAACAAAGAAAACAAGAAAACAAAGCAAAAAAAAAAGAAAACAGCGACGACAGACCTCAGTACCGACCTTGTCAGGGTCGATAACGATGGTGGATTTCTACTAAAACAAAGCAAATATCATGATGAAAGTCCAGGCTCGGTATCAATCGTAGTGCCTCGGTAACGAGTGTATACGAATGCAAAACTAAGGAAAATCAAAGGATAGAAAGCTCTAGGACAAGGGCTACCACGACATAGCTATGCATGTAAACTCATGCGAAGGATAAAGATCATGCCTTTGAAGATAAATCTATCAACTTTCGTTGATTAAATAAGAAAATCAATCAACTTTCATAAATCAATTCACTTTACTACTTGTTCTGAATCCAAAGCTCAAAACTTTTGTTATCGAACAATATCAACAATCAAGTTCCAGACTTTCTTTTTCGATCAAGCAATAAACTCAAATTACTTCGAGTCTTGTCCAAGTATAAGCACAAACAAGTAATTCAAAGGATAAAAGGCAATCAAAACATCAACACATTCATTCAACCATCCATAATTATGTCGGGTTTCAACCCCGACCCCAGAAAAGAGAACTAATAACTCACAATTGAATCACAACAATCAAAACTTACTTGAAATTAAGAAATATCGTCTTACAAATCACACTCGGAATTTGAAACAAATAACTAAGAACAACAATAGCAACCTCGATATCGACCCTCTTTCTCTCTCTCGATCGACACCAGGTTCGCAATCTCTCGCTAACGTCTTTTCTCCAAATTCACGACTTACACCCCTTAAACTAGAACTAAAACAAAGTATTTATACTAGAGAAAGCTATCTAATAAAGATTGAAAAGATAAAAACTTTTAAACTAAAAAGATTAAAAGATAAAAGATACAAATTTCGAAAGTCGACGCTGCTCTACCGACACAGGTCACCTCGATAACGACGTGCACAGGGTCAGTAGACACTTGCTGAATCCCTTGGAAAAAAATCGTTGCTCAGCTCGGTACCGACCCTCACAGGTCGATAACGAGCTCTCTATTTCGGGTTTATTTGCACTCTTTCATGGCATCACTTAAACTTCTTCTCTATTTCCAGCATGCACTCTTCCTTTTCTTCCTTTAAGCACTCCACCATTCACCGGTTGTCTGCAGCCTCACTTGAAAATGCTCCTTTCCGCTTCAAAAACCTAAAAAAAGACACAAAACAGAGTAGGTTCCATATTTTTCACAAAATATGCAAACTTGTCCAAAAACACACCAAAATAACTCTAAAACTTACTAAAACTAAACTAAACAACCTAAGAAAAAAAACTAAATCTATACTAAAAACAAGAACATCACATAGATGGGAAGGTATGACTATGATAGGCCCATAGAAGGGTGAATTTTTCCTTTGTTACTCTCCAAGATATAGTAGATATAATTTAAAACTTATATCATAAGTCTCCTTTTCAATTAAATCAATCCGATAACTAAATTGACTTAAAAGATAAGAAGACTTAAAAATTAACTAATCTTAAAACTAAAAAGATATAATAATAATATGGGAATGATATATTTCAGCCATCTAACATCAACCTATGGATGAAATTTTGCGTAAAGATAATATCTAGCTATTGGTAGAATTAAAATTAAAGTTAAGATTCCCGTAAGACTTGCAAAACTCTTAGTAAATCTCATTTTTCGTCTTTGATGTTGGATTCTACATTCGATGTAAATAACAAACTTTTAGATAATTTAATTATCTTTCCAACGCATACTAAACGGATATGATATTAATTTTCTATCCCATGTTATTAGCATTTTACCAAACATTGTTTTTACATTTGACGGACTTCTTAAATTTTTGAAATTTCCTAACTTGCTCCTCTTTCTTGGTGGCCTTGGACGCAATTGATGAACATATACAAAAGGTAATATGGAATAAATGAAAACCTTCTTGCACTTGAATGCTCAAGACCTTGGAAAAATCTTGGTCTTGCCCTTCGAGACACCTTCTTTACAACCTTATCTTTCATCGTCCGTTGATTGCTTTCTATCTCCAAGGGAATTTCTCTAACCTAACATCATGCTTGAAAATTCATCGTATAGCATCCTCCAAAACCAACTCTTTTCTTAATGTTTCAGCCGAGATGACTTCCACTAACATTCTCTCCTAAGATATACGCCCCACCTCTGCCGTGATTTTGTCTAGGCAAATTGGTTTGCCAATCATACTTCCAATCATTCCTAGAATGTGCTTTGAATAAAGGATGATGGGATCGAGTTCGAAAACATTGATCTAAACTGGAATGCTATCAAAGCAGCTCCAATCAATTTGAATGCCATATTTCCATGCTTTTATGCATAAGGGGAATAGAACAGCTGCCATCCAAGGCCCCTGTTCAAGCACCCACAAACCTTCATCTTGGAATTTGAAAAGAAAAACTCCATTATCTTTGAGATACACCTTTGTACATTGAGCAACCGAAGTTTTCTTCACAAACTCAACCATGGCACCATAAGAGAACTTAGCACCCAAAACCACTCAAAGAAGGGTCAATTCTACTAAGCATTACCATCCTCCACCTTAAGATCTTCGAATTTAGACACATTTTTATCCACCTTGGTATAGAAATCCAACTTTTATATTATCCATGGCAAGATTTTGATAGAGCTCCAAGCCATTTTTGGACTGAAAATTGGAACTAGAAGAAGGAGGTTCATGAGTGGGGCTCAAAGAAGATGCACTTGCTTCTCAAAGAACCATGTGACCAGCCGAAATGGGTCATGGTTGTCCGTTTATGTTAGAAAATAAGGATGCACCTTGCTTTATTTTGCCTGGTTCGGTCTCCCATGCCGTCCACATCACCTTTATCACCATCTTTGACCAAAGAAAAGGCCTCCATCCATACCTTCCATAGTAGACAGCCCAACTACTCCCTTGGGATCCACCATCGTTTTGATTAGATTTGAGCTACCACCCGCCATGGAGATGGCCTCTTCCACCTTTCTTACTATGGCCACCTTAGAAGCTATTGAGATGGGGAATAGAAGTTCAAAATTGCCCTCAACCAAATCCAAATTGATGTGATCATGACCCATTATGAACAAGAAGACCAGCTGGGAACCAATAACGACACTGAGGTTGGAGTCGACGACACGTCGGTGCCAAGTGAGCGAACGTCGAGTGTTGATTTTGAGCCATTTCGTCAAGCTATCAATTGGGAGGGCCTTCTACACACCAAATAAGGAGCTATGAATCCAAGAACACCCATGAAAAGAGTGTGGAGCCATCCAAATGTCGAGAGTCTCTTATTGATGATATCGTAGTAGTGCAAAGAGCCAAGTTCGACGCTCTTCCATTTTGGGTCGAATCACTCGGGAAAAAGATCGTACCTTAAAATAAGATCTCAAAACTTGACTTATTACCCATGGATCACCGAGGGAAAGTCGAAGTGTATCGTGGTACCTTTTGGTGGTCATTGATCCGAATGTGCCGACACTGTGATGCTCAGTTTGTGCTTATTTTGAAGGCCACTTGTGTGTTGTTGTTTTATGAGTAGTAAGTGTATTTTCTAAAGATTTGAAAACCTTAGTTTGGAGGCGCCTTTTGCTAGTTAGACAAGATTGATGAAAAATTCTAAACCGTTGTCTCTTCCTTTGAAAAACATTTTAGTTTTGTTATTGAATGAAATTCAGATTTGGTTATTGAGTTGTGAGTCATATCAATCCCAAATTCGAGGCTTGATCGTGGTGCGTAACATCCTTGGTTAATCTTTCAACTTCGTGTGATACCAAGGTGTGTCATACCCTAGTCTTGCTCGTCCATATCGATCCCTAATTCATCTTCTCCATCACTTCTATTTCCTTAATTCCATCCCCTCTCACCCATAAAAGGCATCCTCAAAGGGAAGGATTGATCATCATTGGATCCAAGTTCGTCCATCGAAATCACTTCTCAGTAGATTCTATGATACCTCACTAGAATCGATATAATATTTAATCCAATCATCATCTAGCTATCAGTTTTTGAGGACTTCAAGTAGACTCATATATATGACTCCTCAAGTTGGAATCAGTAAGAGCGGAGTCCGGAATAGGGAGAACTGCCCTTGTGAATCCAGAATAGATGTTATATCCAACAACTCTCGCTATAACAAGCTTTGTCGACTTCCTTGCACTGAACGTCATCACAAACTCTTCAAAGGTGAGGCGAAAGAGCCATCTCGACCTGGATCTTCACTCGCCGGCATCAAAAATCCTCCAGCTGACGTCTTGCCCTCAACAAGTCTCAAAGGCACAAATATGTGTCGTTTCTGTCGAGATCTACCCAGAACCAACCCTAAAACCAAGCTACTACCTCAGATTCAATAGCTCAACACCTCAAAACACCTAGATCCAATAAGCAACCACCGAACCGAGCCCTAAAAACCAGATTTGTGCACTCAACTCACTATAACCAAACACCCTCATGTATCCAACTAGATCCACATGGAAATAGTCAAATTTTGCCTCACCAAACGTCACAACACTCAGATCTGGTGGCTACTGCCTAAAAGACCACCAAAACCACCACGTTCACGTGTTTACCCTCAAATCTCGCAACACCTAGCACCATCGGGTACACCAACCATCCAAGGGGTCCCACCTGTGTTTCTTCCCTACTTGAAGTCGCCGAGAACTCTTACTCCCCACCCCCACCGCCGGCCAAGAAAGAGAAAAAAAGAGAAAAGGGGAAGAGGAGGAAAGTTGGAGCTTATCTCTCTAGAAAATTTAAAAAGGTTTCTCTACACCTAGTAGCTCGAAACTTGATAAATACATTTATAAGAGAGGGAACATATACATAACACACTTGAGCATAAAAAGTCCAGGTGAAAAATACATCCCAAGCCACAGATAATCATATTCGGCAAAACTCACCAACCCAAAACCTATAGCTCAACACCAAAGAAGGTTCAATCATTGACGTAGCTCAAATGCCAATTCTTCTTCTAAGCGCTTCTCCATTTTGGTATTCAAACTTGCTTTCCCCCATCATGCATTATTTGCACTAAAAAATGATGACTTCCACACAATTGGCCACATTTGGTTACTCCCCATCAAACACCACCTTGTTCCTATGAGTCCAAGTATGGTACACCAAACCAAGGAATGCTATATTTTTGCCATAAAGAGGGTGCTTCCACGTCTCGTGCATTTCACAAACCACCCCACCCACTCTCTCACATTCTTTTTTCAGGTGTAAATGCTAACCCACCTCTGCACTCTCTCCATCACTTGGCCAACAAAAATGGGCAAGAGCCTCATAAGTGGTCAATCACATCTGGGTGAGAAACAAAAAGGGGGGAACATTATGGCTCACACAACCCCACTCTATGACGAAGTCACTCGTCGTAGCTGACCCTTATATGCTAGCCAAATCCTAAACCTACAAGCTCTAGATCTTACCATATTTCAAATGACCACACACCACTCTTACTCCCTTTTTTCCGTTACCAACTCGTAGAGTGCCCTCGTTTCTAACCCCCACTCGGCCTTGTAAAGGTCAAGGGGTCGACCCCTCCAAGGACACCCCCCATTGAGTCCCTCAATCTAAGTAAATTTCTCCACACCCATGAGTCGGATTTTTTTTATACCCAAACTACAAAAGTCAACCCTTCTCAAGTGGTTTCTCTCCACCAACTCTGTCCACAACTTTCCATTCCCTAAAAGGATATCATGCCCGAGCCAAAAGAAAACCTTTTTGTACCAAGCCCCTAACTCCATGAATTTTAGGCCCCCTTCCTCAAACGATTTACACACATCCTCCCAAACAACGAGGGCCCTCCTTCCCTCTATCCTCCCTAACTAAAGTTAGTACCTACACAAGGCCTCCACCTTCTTGATGACCCTTTCTGGAAAAACCATGATTTGTGTCCAAAACAAAATCACCCTACCCACCATGCAGTAAATGACCTCAGCTCTCAAGAATCCTCACCGAAAACACTCACGGCTCGTACCCGGGCCCTCTAGGTGTCTCCCGTTTTTCACCCTCTTTCACTCCCCCAAAGAAAATGCGAATTTTGGAATTGCTAGTTACAAGACTCAAGTCCTCCCCAAACTTCCTCAAACACTCGGTCACAATTCTCAAGCAGTCTCACTTTGGCTTACATAAAACTAAGAGGTCATCCACATAGGCCACACTCACAAGCCAAAGTTGTTTACACTTTGAGAGAAAAAAGAGACCTCCACCATCACTACCATTCTCCAACCTCCTTCTCAACATCTCCATCACAAGCACAAAGAGGAAGGGGGGAAGAGGATTCCCTTGTCTAAGACCCCTCTTCCCCTTAAAAAAACCCTTAGCTTCCTCATTAACTAGAATAGAAAATCGAGGGGTTGAGACACATACCATTATGAGATGAACCAAGTGTGGTGGAAACATTAAGTGCTCAAGTGTCTTCCATTGGAACTCCCAACTTAAACAATCACGGGCTTTTTGTAGGTTGACTATTATCACCAACCTTGGAGAAATACCCCGTTCTTCATAGTTAGCCATAATTTCTTGTGCCACCGCGACATTATGCACCAAAAGTCTCTCGAGGACAAAGGCCCCTTGGTTGGAGGCCACCACTTTCAAAAGTCTTGGCTAACTATAAAGACCCCTGATCTTAAAAAAAAGACACCCCGGATTTCCTCCTCTGTTGGCTCGTGGATAAGGTATGCCAGCCACCTCTTCCTCCTCAAAAGTCGGCCATTCAATCTCATTAAAGTTTCAATTGAGGGTAGCTTTGGGTGTCCCAAACAACATATCATAAAAGACCACTACCTCCTTGGACATGTCCTCCTCTCCCTCCACTTTCCGGCCCTCATCATCCTTCAGCAAGTGGATGGTCTTGCCCACTTTCCTCTCCTTGATCCTATTGAAGAAGGTCAGGGAGGTCTCTTCTACAAACGAGAGCCAAGATGGTGAGGTCATTATTAAGCTCCTTATGGGCCTTTTTAAGGTGCTTGACATTTGCCTCTACCACCCCCTCCAAATTCATATGCTTTCATCGTTAACCATCCCCTTAAATCACTCTTCACTTTTTGCAACTTTGTGATGAGCACGAATTAGGTAGTGCCCACCACCCGAGTACTCCATTCTCTTGCCACTAACTCTTGGAATTCCTCATCCTCCATTTAAAAGTTGAAAAACTTAATGGGATTTTTCTTCCAACATGTGTTGGGTTGGCGAACACCATTATTGGGGATTGGTCAGAAAACCATGGTTCCCCAAATAAGGCATAAGCCCTCCAAAACACCCACTTCCACTCCTCATTCACAACACCCATATCAATCTTTGTTGCCACCCTTTCCGTGCCTTGTTGCTCATTAGACAATGTGAACATAGACCCCAAATAGGTAAGGTCCTATAGCCTACAAACATCCATCACCCCCGCAAGCTCTGTTAGTTCCCCCTCATTCCTTCTTCTTAGAGAAAACATCTCAAATCAGTGAAGAATGCAATTCAAATATCCTAGCACCACCCAAGGCTCTGTAATCCCCAACGAGATCTTCTCCAACATCCTCCACAAGGAATTTCTCTCTAAGCTTGTGTTGAAAGCGTACACAAATGTAGCAAAAAAGACCTCATGGGAACTTCTCGAACTAACCTTGCAATGATTAGCTTGTCGGAGTTTGATAGAATCTCCACCTTCAAAATAAGAGGGTCCCAATCCCTAGGGATGTAATTGAACAAAGCCGTTCATGAGAAATTCGGTGTTTGGCTCGATTAAATCTTGTTTGTATTCGGCTCGGTTTGTAAATGAACCGGGCTTGAGCATAATTTGAAGGCTCGAAAGATAAATGATTTGAGCTTGAGAACAAGATAACTCGGCTCATTTGCTCATGAGCAAACTCAATTATATTCTCATGAGCAAGCTCGATTATACACTCATAAAAAAATAGATTATACGTTCATGTATAAGTTATGCTATATATATTATATACAATATATGGTTTAGGGAAATTTCTTCTAGTACGACTCAACTTATAACTTTTCCGAATGGTGCCAAAAATAACTTAATCTGTATGGTACCCCGAGTTTTTTTAGTTCGTCTCGTGCCGTTTTAGTCCATTTCCTTCCATTTATGCACAAATCCATTAGAATTTTGTTTTAAACCTAGGAATTGCATTGAAGGTGTAACTGAGAAAGGTTACGAACAACTAAACCTAGGAATGTGAAAGGATTATGGAAATATCATGATAAGGAAACACAATACTCAATATGTACCCCTTATTTGGAATCAATTAACAAAAAAAAAGCGTGAGTGGGTGCGCATTCAAATTAAATTGGTATACTATGAAGATTGGTTTATTGAATTGTAGGGGGATACGATGAAAATCCCTTTGGCCAGAGATAGATTCGTTCTGCAAAATTGAACGTATACAAATCATGGGAATTGTGGAAACAAAAACTGATAAATTTCCAAGTGATCGAGTCTGGAGGCTAGCGAGGTTCGATAACCTAATTTGGTCCTCTGCAAATGGGAGAGCTGGAGGGATTGCGGTTCTCTGGAAAGAATACCAACTTGTTAACGAACAAGTGACCATAGTAATCTAACATCCGAGGTATGTCATTCTAAAATACTATAATGCTATTACTAAACACAATATAGCAATTTGCTTGGCCTATGCACCCCCCAATGCTAGGGAAAAAGAGACCTTTTGGAAACACCTCACTAAGACTTTGCAAATAATACATCTACCCGTCCTGATTATTGGTGACCAAACGAAATTCAGGATCCAAGTGAGAAAAAGGGGAGTCGTGCCGGAAACAAAGCAATTTGAACAACTAACTAAATTCAGAAATGACTGCCTTCTTGAGGATATCTCGTACACATGTAATATATTCACATGGAGGAAAAACAAAATGGAAATTGACAATATTTACGAAAGATTAGATAGAGTATTGGTGAGTAATAGTATTATCCAATGGTTTCCTAACATCTCTACAACAAATTATGCTTTCACTAGCTCTGACCATTGTAAAATCTCGATGGATGTTAACAATGAAGCGATGATCAAAGCTTCGACTTTTAAAATAGAGAAAATGTGGGTGTATAGGAAAGACTTTAGAAATGTGGTCAAACAATCTTGGTGAGTCCATTATACGGGCTCTAACATGTTTCAACTTATGAAAAAAAAACACAACTACTTAAGAAACAAGCTAAAATTTGGACAAGCACACCCTAGGAAACATCTTTGAACAATTAAAAAAAATTGAAGAACAACTTGTGGAAATCAAAAACTACATTTTGGCCTCACCACAACCCGATGTCATACAAAAACAAATTCGGCTACTCCAAAAGAAAGAATGTATCTTAAACTACCACAAAATATATTAGAAACAACGAGCCAATACAAAACATATTAAATTGACGAACACAAACTCATGGGATTTTCATAAGATTGCAAATGGAAGGCGAAACCGTAAAACCATCAAAGAAATAGTAACAAATGAGGGGACCCATATTATTGGGACATATAACATCCGAGAAGAAATATGTATGCACTTCAAAAGGATATATTAAAAAGAGGCAACAAGCCTTAACAGAGCCCAAGAATACCTCGACTTGGTCACGAAAGAAATAACGATAACGATTGAAGATAATGTGATGCTAGTAAGTCTGGTTAACAACTAATAAATTAAATTGATAGTGATGGGATTAAGATCAGACAAATCTGCGGGACAGGGTAGGATGACGTTGGAATTGTATAAGAGATATTGGGATATTTGGATATTGTAGGTCCATCGTTTATTAAAGCGGTTAAAAGCTTCTTTTACTCTAGGAATTTGTTAAAGCAATTTAACCATACTTTTATAACACTAATTTCGAAAATTGAAAATCCAAACTCAATTAAACCATTATAGACCGATTAGTTTATGCTCAACCATTTACAAACTCATCTCTAAAATTATAATGGAACGACTAAAAAATGTAATAAGTGAAATAGTACACCCTTTACAAGGAGCCTTCGTTTCAAACATAGCGATTCAAGATAACATTCTCATAGCCCATGAAATAATCCATTCCGTTAGGAGTACTGAAAATAAAGACGGATGTATTTCTATCCAATTGGATATGGAAAAAGCCTATGACCGCGTTGATTGGGCATATCTATTTGATGTATTACAAAGATTTTAATTTGATAAAAAATTCATCGATTGGGTCAAGTAGTGTGTTTGTTCAACATTTTTCTCGACTTAGTAAACAACGGCCCCACAAATCTATTTCTCCATGAAAGAGGACTAAGACAAGGTGAACCACTGTCACCTTTCTTGTTTGTTATTGCCATGTGAATTCTTTCAAGAAAGCTGCAAATCACTAGTCAATTGGATAAAAAAAACGGCCGAATTCCCGATTTCTAGTGGGGGATCAAGATTCCTTTTCTTGCATTTGTTGATGATATTGTCATCTATGCCAAAGGCTCTTAGGGGTCGTGCCTGAAGGTAAAATTATTATTGATACCTTTTGTAGAATCTCAGGAAAATAAGTTAATTACAATAAATTTGCGTTTCAAGCCTCTAAAAACATTACGAACATTCAAAAAAACCAAGTGCAACAAGTTCTAGGAATCACAACAATGACGGATATTGAAAAATACTTGGTTTGCCCAATCATAAATGGCAAAGTTAATAAAGATACTTTCAAAGAATCAATTAGAAATGCTCATCAACAACTAACTAAATCGAAAGCAAACTCTCTATCTCAGAAAGGTCGTACAACTCTGATTCGATCTAACCTAGCTACAAAACTTAAATATGTTATGCAAAGTTTACATTACCATGCAGCGTTCACGCTGAAATGGACAAAATTAACAAAGGATTATTTTGGAACAAAGACTTGAATCATAAACCACTAGTGGGATGGGATAAAATATGTAAACCGAAGACATGTGGGGGACTAGGAATTCGAAAAACAGAACACATGAACAAGGCGCTACAAATGAAACTACTCTGGAAAATCCTAGCTGAGCCAAACAATATATGTGTACGTATATTTAACCAAAAATATGTTAAGAATGATAACCCATTTTCATACAAACTAAAGTCAAACACATTTCAACAATGGAAAAACTCATGAACCTCAAAGAGGAGTTCTATAAAGGTCTTATATGGAAGGTAGGTGATGGAAAAACGGTAAATTTCTAGAAAGACAACTGGAACATAGGAGGTCTTTATACCACCATGCAACAAATCCAAACAACATTAACGAATCATCTAAGGTTGTTTATTGGATCTCGGTTGACCATAAATGGAAAATTGCGGAATTAAATAGGTCCTGCCTAATAACATAATTGCACAAATCCAAGCAACATTATTACCGGACAATAATATCTAAAATACGCTCTACTGGGCGCCTAGTAAAAACAGATGGTTCTCCACTTCCTCAACTGTAGAATTGATTACGAAAATAGAAACACATGCCTTGTATGTGAACCATTGGATTTGGAAACTTGATATACATCCAAAAGTGAAAATTTTTCTTTGGAAAATTTATAATAACGGGCTCCCTACGAAATCTAGACTAAAAGATAAACAAGTTGTAACACCGTGTGGGTGTGTCTTATGCGACTATAGCATAGAAGATACAACACACTTATTAGCTAAATGCCCTTATATGGTGTACATAACTAACAAAATAAAAACACAAATAGCGAATGCAATTAAGAGTTATAATGCCAATGACAAGACACCAAGGCAGATATTAAATGAAATGTACCAAATCCTTGGAAAGAAGGATTTCTCCAAAGCAGCAGTAGTTTGGTGGTGTACCTAGCACCAATGAAACAAATTAATCTTCCAGCAAGATCAGTTTTGTGGCGTTCCTGACTTAGCAAATTATATTCGTACACAACTGACCAATTTGGAGAGAAACAATGGATATAAGATGAGTAGAGGATGGGGTCTCCACAATATCAGGTGAGGAAACAGAAAATACAATCACCTAAAAGATGGAAAAGACCAAGGACTTTTGATGCTTCCAAACTTTTAAACGAGCAGGCATCAAGTGGAATCGTAAGGAGTACATCCTAAAGCTTACCTAATAAAAAAACTGCATTTGTCACATAATTCGAGGGAATTCTCTATATAAATAGAGATGTGTTTTTTCACAGAGAGTATGCAGAAAATCAAATTATTGTCTAATCTTTGAAAGGACTTGTGTCCTTAAAGGTGATTTGTCTGCAACCCTAAACAACAAACCAAAGGGGATAAATATCACTTTAAAAAAAAAGATCTTTCATGCCTCGAAGCACATAATTACACCTATAGTACCAACAAGAACTACGAAACTAAAAAGCTAAACCTCCTAACGAAAAAAAGCAATATAGATAACCGGAACAAGTTATAGGAAGTGGTGTCCAGCAAGGCACCATAGTAACCCTAACACCACTAAGCATACAAATTAGATACCTCCAAAAGTATAGATAAGGTCTGAGGCTCAATCTGCCTTGTAAATACAAGAAAATAGACAAAAGCACATAAAACGAGCGTTGACTATATAGAGAACCCTGTTCAACTTACACTTACCACTCCTTGCAAAGTAGAGGCGGAGCCAAGGGGGGCGAAGGGGCGCGGTCGCCCCCTCCTTCTCCTGTTTGAGTATCAATTCCGTCCTGGTTTGTTTGTCCAAAAGGACGATTTTTGTGGTTATCAAGGAGGGTGTAAAGTAGTATTGGTAATTGGGAAAGTGGATAAAATGTGAGATTGATTGGGGCCTTGGGGGTATGTTTGTAATTCCATAGGGAAAAAAGGTGTAAAAGTAGTATTGGTAATTGGGAAAGTTGGTAAAATATGATATTAGGTAGGGGTAATAATGTAAGAAAAGTATAGATATAAAAGAAAAGTGGACAAACAAATGGGGACACCCGAAAAAGAAATTGGACATACAAATGGGGACAGAGGGAGTAATATAGTATATTTCTCTTAAGGGAGTAGTATAATAGCTTCTAGTGTAATTGGTATTTTGCCCACGCTACTTTCAAAGTGACCAGTGTTCAAATACTAGTAGTACAGCTTTTTCCCTAGTCTTTAATTTTTTTTAATTTTGCAACCTGCCACTACTACAATATCGATGTAAGCCAGCGGTTAAAAACCGCTTCTATATGTACTAAAATAGTCGCGAATGAGTTATGGTGGCGGTTTTCAACCGCCATAGATATTGGCGCTGCAACAGGTCTCTTGTGGCGGTTTTTAGACCTATTGTGGCGGTTTTCACACCTATGGCATAATCGCTGCAATAGGTTAAGCAATCGCCACCATTTTTAAATATTACAGCGGTTTTTGACAACCAAAGATTGTCCTATTCAAACATAACGTGGCGGTTTCAACTGCTTTTGGTGACATTTTTTATACCCTATTGTGGCGGATTTTGTAAGTGTTTCTAGTCCATTTAATTTATTTTAGCGATTTTTATTTCTTTTATATAAAATTTAGCACATTCAATATTTAATTTAAAACTGGTACAATAATATTAACTTACTCTTAATGCATAAAATATTTGATACACCATATGCTAAATATATAATATATAACCAAAAGTGATGCAACAATATCAAACGTTAGTTAACCATACATCAAAATGGCTGTAACTAATTAAACTAGCTAGCTTGCTAATTGATCATAAGTCTAGATTTAACTTTAACTACCTAAACATAAAATAGTTCATAATCAGTAGCCTATCCAAAATGAAATAATCTAACAAAGTCCCAAAATGATTTTTCTAGAAATATAATTAAGAAACCTAACCTAGCTAGCTAGCTAATACCAAAATATACACACCAAATGCTCCATGCCCAAAAATCACACCAAATGCACCTGCATATAAAAAATAGAATAGCAAGCAAATTAAAATTAGCTATAAACGCTATAAAGAAGAGAGACCAACATTAACTACCAAGTATAAAACAAAATGCACCAACAAGCACTCCAAATATATGCCAAGTATAGACTGAAAAGCTTCAAGAGGAGATGTAATCTTGTAATGTAATATTTCCTAGAAAAGGCTTGCTCAACATGCAGCATCAAGATTAGTATAAGAGGCAGCCCGGTGAAATTCAAGTGTTCAATCCTTATATTTTGTTCGATCTTATAGCAATATCAAAAAATAAATTGCACAATCATAAATAGAGAAAATAATTGGCAATAAAAGAAGATATTTCAAAAAGTTCAGTTGGATCCTTACATTTTGTCCTTTATGGTATTAACAAAATGAGGAGTCTAGAGGAACCTAAATCCATATTTACACATCGATGTTCCAATTTTTTTTTAAAGTCCAGCTTTCAAGTCTAAAATTACTAGCACTCATACCTTCCAACCAACATATCATTTCTGTCCAATTTGAAAGTTTTCCTCTTTCTTATAAAGTTACAAAGGTAAAAAAAGGTCATTTGCTTTACCCTTCTCTTTCTCTTTCTATTCAATTCCAACACAATCAAATCTTGCCCTCTAGCATTCAAACGTCCAATTTACACTACACTACTCTTTCCATTTGATCTCAATTCACCAACGGATCTTATTCCTTCACTAAATTCCACTTCAAACCTAAAACTACTATGATTAGAATCAGAAGATAAGCAATCCTGCCACAAAGCATAAAAACAAGGGAGCCTAAAACATACCAACAAGAAGAGAAATTAAATAAGCACACAATAGTTACCTAAGAAAACTAAATCAGACATTTTTAGTCTAGGTGATCAGCCCAGCATATATTCAATGCATAAATTTTAATCCAACAGCTACTTGAAAGGGTGTCGACAAAGGTGCTGCTTCAACCTAAGTAGTTAGATATATATATCCTCCTATATCATCAGTCTTATAATCAAAATCCCAAAAAGCAATAACAGAGAACATCTAAGAAGTCAAAACAAACTAGAAATTATATCCTAGCTAATGTTTAGAAGTAGAGTCTCAATCAAATCCATTATTTCCTTCCTTCCCTGATCACCCCTCATTTCAGCCTCAGAATCATCACAAATGTATATCCACGAGTACTAGTAGCAACATATATTTTCATTTTAATCCAGCAACAAGATTCAATGAGTAAATTTCAACTTTCGGGCGGTACCTTTTTAGTTGATAAGATCAATCCGTTGATTCACCTTCAATGTCATCTAGACATGCATCTCCTTCCTCTGTTTGGATGTCTGGGAAAACTATATTTATTCCTGGATTGGCATCTCGTATCTTAGAAAAAAAATAGGGAAAATTGCATTTAACCACCCTTTATCTTACCTTTGTTACATTTAACCACCCTTTATATTTATTTGTACATAAAACCACCCCTTATTTATAAATTTTTGGCATTTAACCACCCTTTAACGGAAAATGTTAATTTCTCAGTTAATTCTAGTAAATTACATGTCTACCCTTCATTTTTATTTTTATTTTAAAAAAATAAAAGAAGAAATTTGCAATTCTTTTATAGTTGCAGTAGATCTGTAGATGTGAACGGAAAGTCAAAACAACATCTTGCACGTCTCTAACCGCCAGCGTTTGCATCGGCGCCTTCGCCGCCTCGGCAGCTCTATGGAGTAGTCCCGCTTCTGGAAGAAAACCTCAATAACCTTTGCCTAACAGATTTGGTGTGGTGCTGAATTTTTTTGGAATGGATGCAGAGAACAACTATGCCGCGAAAGGTAATCGGGAATTGGTAACAAATTTGGTGTTATACTGGAATTTCAAACGATATGAGTTAAAATTTGACCCATATTTGGACAAGATATGGGGTTAATTAGAGAGGTTTGATCTGGGAGTGATGATGTGAAGGGTAATGGCGAGGGATATGGGGTTAATTACGGAGGTTAGAAATTTCACCCATAGTTGGGATTGAAGTCGAGGATTACATAATCTGAACGATTTTTAGAGGGTAATGGCGGGGGGAGCTCCGTCAATGATGGGGAACTTGCTCACTGCTCTCTTGGAGCTTCAAACCAGTTAGGCAATAATGGAGCTTCTGCAATTTGAAGGTGTAATGGAGAGAAGAAGGGGTAAGTTTTTATTTATCTTTTTTTGTAAACAAAAAAAATGAGGGGTTAAAAAACTTAACCAACAAATTAACACTTTTCTGTCAAAGGGTGGTAAAATGTCACACACTTATAAATAAGAGGTGGTTTTATGTTGATAAAAATATAAAGGGTGGTTAAATGTAACAAAGGTAAAATAAAGGGTGGTTAAATGCAATTTACCCAAAAAAAAAAGACAATTTGCTCTCAAACTAATCCTCTAGTTCTTTTCTCCAATTTTTGTGTGATGCTTTCTGTGAACACGTACGGAAGTACAAATGGGGTATTGACATCCTTCTTTAAACTTGACTTGGTGACACCTCTCCCATGCAAACGCAAACGTCCACTATGTTCCTTCTTGGTGATAACAGCGAAATATGGATCACTTGTACCACTTCCATCATCTTGAGCTTTAAGTGCCTTCATTTTCTCCTAATTTAGCAAAAAAAAGAACAGCAATGTGCCCCCAAAATTGATATGCACCCATAAAATAACGTAATGAAATTCAGCCATGTGTAGAGTAATAGTTGCATGTATAGACTAAAAACAAGTGTAAGTGAATTGAAGCTCACAATGTTTTGCAAGGTCTCATCATTTGGTGTTAAGTATGTGCGCCCAACTTTTCGCTTTCTAGATTCAATGTAAATGTCAGCTAGAGACTGTTCTCTCTTGTTTGGGTCATTTTGTTGCTATCATTACACATAAAACAAATAGATAAAATAAAAAAAAATATTGAGTTTAGGGTATTATAAATATTCAACTGATTTATATCCATGATTGCAATCAAAAAAATTACCAATTAATGGCGCAACATAGAAAATGGAATTGACCCCATAGTATGCATGTCAACTTGCTTCTTGCGATTGTCTTTGTTTTTCTCGCTAATTTTCTGTTTAGGAAGGATGTAAATATAAGAATTGAAAGCAATGAAATTATACAAAATGTTAAAAACATATCAACTTGTAATATTAGTAAGAATGCTTACTTGTGCTTCTGGTGTGTCCCAATACATTGTAAGCTCTTTCCATTGTTGTTCAGGTACATCATTGGGTTGATGGGTCAATCTCTCTTCCATGGGTTGGAAGGCGATGTAGTAATCCGCCTTTAGTTGACATTTATGATTGCGCCATGAGGTAGAAATACTATTCAATACATGTTCCTTTCCCTCTTCTGGAACAATAAATCTCCTCTAAAATTACAATATACACACTTCAATTAGTTTGCACATCTATATGATAGTAATTATTAAAAAAATACAGCTATATTACCTGTACATACTCCCAGACTTTTTCCTTTGTCTTGTCCGGAACATATTTCCAACTTACGAAATTTAAAGGTATAAGACTTGCATTTTTGGCCACAGTTCCAAGAAAATTCTTAAAGGTCCTAACAACATCTTTGTTTGGCCCCACTGTTTGGTGCCTATCATTCAAAATGATAGGACCCCGCTCTTCCATATCACGATTATGAACTTCTGCCAGAATGGTTTTCCCTCTACCTTTCTTCTTTTGAATAACTAATTAAAAATGGATCAAATGTTAATTTTATAAAAAATAAGAAAAATAATAAATAAAAATATTCAAAACCATGATTAAAAAACACTTGGATTTTCATTTTCTACTAGCACATCAGGTTCACTGGCAACTTCATTTTGGTTATTTGAAGC
This sequence comes from Fallopia convolvulus, assembly GCA_964016875.1. NCBI lineage: Eukaryota > Viridiplantae > Streptophyta > Magnoliopsida > Caryophyllales > Polygonaceae > Fallopia > Fallopia convolvulus. The sequence goes on from OZ024720.1 coordinate 42,712,886, forward strand.
ATCTTCCCTATCATAATTAGGTTCTTCCAGATTGGTCCTTCCTCTACCCCGTTTCTTTTGAGTAACTAATTAGGATTTGGAACAAATGTTAACTCAATCAAAAATTAGAAAATGATAAGTGCAATCAATCAAACATGTTATTAAAAGTACTTGGATTTTCACTTTCAACTACCACATCAGGCTCTCTTGCATCTTCATGATTATGTGATGCATTTTCCGGGAAATCATTCTCATAGTCATATCTATCAATTCCTGGTTGTCTCAAACCTTCAGAACTTCCTACCAATTCAGCTTCAAGACTTTATAATTCTGCATCAACGCTTTGATGTCCTTTTGAAACTTTCTTTTTTTTAAGTTGCAAATATCTTAAATAAGACCCAGGGGGACAATAGTTCTTCTCATTTTTCTCTTGACTTAAATTCTTACGAACTTCCTCTGGTTTCCTTTGCTGGTTTTCTTGTTGACGGGACAAATTTTGTAGCTGAACAAGTTTTGGACCTTTTTCATGAATCAAATTCAGTGGCTAAGATGGCTGAATTTGCCTTTTTCTGAGTTGTCGCTCTTGAGCTTTTAATTTCGTAAATTCAGCCATGGGTAATGTTTGGATCAGTTGTTGTTTTCGTTTTCCACCTCTTGCATTAGTAGCATCCACTTGAACCTGCATAACATGTCAAATTACTAATAATATAAGTTTTCATGTCAAAGATAATTAAAGTAAAACATAAAAGAAAGATAATACGTACCGGATCAGCTTCACCCAAAGTTGGTGCATGATCATTCATATCTTTCGCTGATTGAGAATTTTCATTCACAATAGAATTAGCAATCTGTCCATACTTCTTTTGCAAATCTTTATTAACTAAGCTTCCAAAACCCTTAGCCTTCATCCTTGAATCTGTTGCTGCCATTATTTTCATCCTTTCTATTTCATATGCTGTAAGTTTTCGTGCTTCAACAGGTGGTGTGCCTTTCCCCATTTGTGTTTCAAAACAGAAGCACTACTTTCACTGATCAAGCAAGGAAGGAATAGGTTTGACTACAATTATAAGGAGATCATGTTGTAAAAGGTTCTCACAAGTATGTATTATATGGAAGGAGATTACAAAATAAAATTATCATATCCTACTGTAAAGAAGAACCCATTACAAAGAGATAGATCATTGAAAGTTGAAACTGAAACTGAAACTACCTCAAAAATTGAAAGTTGAAACAACCTCAAGACCAAACAGCTTATCAAGATCAATTAACTAATCCATTGTGTGAAATTGCTAGCAAATCAATGCAAATATAAACCATGTATTCATTTAACTACTAGTATGTTTAGCAATAATAAACCCATTGCCTGTGATTGTTGATTAATTAATTAATGCTTCGATTAATTTTTTTCTTACTCAATGATGTGTTGTCTTCATTTTATTTAGTTTGCATATAAGCTTATTCATCAATTATAGGAAACCAAATTTCAGCTCCATATCTGTAATAAACATCATTCAAGGTATTTTTTCCCATACTAATTTCTCAACTAGTTAGATGCCATTAAAATAAGACACACCATTAAAATAAGAGAACTTAATATCACCATCTCAAGTATAGAACTAAGAATCAATAGAAAGAAGATTAGTTACAAAGGATCATACCTAGCACGTGCAGGAAGTTCAACAAAGAAGTTTTAAGGCTCCACAGACAAACAACACGCAAATTTCAAAAGCTTGTTCTCCAGACGTATCATAATAATCCAGATGTGTTCAACTTTATCCCCATTATGACATTAATCTTACAGAGAATAATATGTATCAAAAATAATAAGAAAATTTAATAGGCATTGTAGCTCCAAAGGACTTACATAAGTATCAGGCTTGACATGAAGACTGACTAAGGGAATCTGTCAAACGACCACATCACTAAGAGAATCTGTTCAATAGGAGTTCCTTCCCTAGAAGATGACCTGCGCACTACTGGGCTCCTCCTAAGACTTGGGCTATCTCTCAGAGGAGAGGCACTGTAATGGATCATTTGAAATTGCTCATTTTAAGAAGTAGTCTAGAAAATTCAATCTAATATCAAATGAAAAAACAATTTCTCAACTAACCTGGTACAGATAATAGAGCTTCAACCAATTTCTCAACCAAATATGGGGCTTGAACCAATTGAATCCACGAATGTCTGCATCCACCTCAATGATATTGAAAAGAGGAGTCGAGGTCGACTAAGAGTTCGCAACAATTGGAGTTCGCAACTGAACATATAAGCCCTAGTTGTCGAGGCCACCAACGATTGGAGTCTCCAAGAACCGAACGCACAAAACCCTATTTCGAGGAAAGAGATGATCGATGAGTGTGGTTCGATCGATGAGGTAGGAGCTTTGATTGCCGCAAGAACTCGCTCAAAAACCCTAGGAGTGTTTACGCTGGAGCTCGACTATCAGGCACACAAATGTTTTGATTTTCAGTGTTTTATTTTTTTACAAACCCTTTTTGTTTTATTTTTGGGCGCTCTCGCAAAAATTAATTACCCCGCGCGCGCCAATTGCTTAAAATTCTAAAAACCGCCCCGAAAGTTTCAAAAACTGCCCTTATATAATTGTACACCAGCTTGGTATATATGCATGTTAAAAATTGCTGCACAAACCGCCACAAATGCCTAAACCGCTCCTAAAACCTCCGCAATATATCGACCGCCACAAAAAACCGCTTCAATAAGGTCAACCGCCGCAATTAACCGCTCCAATAGGACGTTATTGTAGTAGTGTGCAAATGTGTTTTTTCTTACAACCTGCAAAAGTTTGTTTTTGGAAACTACGTATATGGTACCTACAAGTTCTCCAACATGTACAAATGAACTTTCACTTACACATAAGGCTTTAATTAATTTTTTTTGGAGTTAAATAACATAAAATATTTTTTTTACTTATGTTAATGAGTATTTCAAAATATTAGTAAGAGAATTTTAATATGTGTCTAATAATAATACTAATTTTGGTAATTTGTTAATTTTTTTTAGGGGATCATCAATTTCCATTTATGGAAAAGTTTTGAAATAATATTTCAAAACGAGCATTATTATTTCGAACAATATTAGTAATTCAATTTTTCTAATCTATGTCCTTAAGGCATAAGTTAGAAAAACCGTTAGTAATTTTAATTTATCCTATATAGATGCATATTTACATGTATTTAATTGTTTACTAAATATAGTAATATTGGTTATGTTACCCACCCATCCGCTATCGACCATAGCTCACTTTGCCCCCCTTACAATTTCTTTTGGCTCTGCCATTGGCAATGCCCTTGCTACCTTTCAAAAATGCATGATGGCTATCTTTTCTAACATGATTGAGGATATTGTAGAGGTGTTTATGGATGACTTTTCTGTATATGGTTCTTCTTTTGATGCATGTCTTGTTAATCTTGCTAGAGTTCTAAAAAGATGTGAGGAGACAAATCTTGTGTTGAATTGGGAAAAATGACACTTTATGGTACAAGAGGGTATTGTGTTGGGACATCTCGTCTCTAAGAGAGGGATAAAGGTAGAGAAAGCAAAAATTGAGCTTATTGAAAAACTACCTCCCCCCTTCTTCTGTAAAAGACATTAGGATTTTATTAGGACATGTTGGCTTGTACAGGAGATTTATTCAAGATTTTTTCTAAGATAGCCAAACCTTTGACTAACCTACTAATGAAAGATGTAGTGTTTGAGTTGTCTCAAGAATGTCTTGAAACTTTTCACATGTTAAGAGAAGCGCTTCTCTTAGCTCCTACCATGCAATACTTGTATTAGAGACACCCTTTTGAGATCATGTGTGATGCCAACGACTATGTCGTTGGTGTAGTGCTTGGACAACATAAGGGCAAAGAGCTCTATGCCATCTACTATGCAAGTAAGACGCTTGATGAGGCGCAAAGTAAGTACACCACAACAGAGAAGGAATTCCTTCCCATGGTGTTCGCTTTTGAAAAATTCCGTTCATATTTGGTAGGTTCCAAGGTGATTGTTTATACTGACCAAAAGGCTGTTAGATTCTTAATGACTAAGAAGGATGCCAAACATAGGCTACTTTGTCGGTAACGACCCACCCAAGTACGTTCTCTCACTCTGATTCCATTATTTCCGATACATGCTATGACAGGGTCAAAGACTCCTTGGTTTGCGGATTTTTCTAACTATATTATAGGAGGTGAGATTCCCAAGGGCTTGTCACCACAAGCAAAGAAGATGTTTCTCCACGATGTCAAGCAATACTATTGGGATGATCCTTACTTGAATAAGCAAGTGATCATATATTTAGACGTTGTGTACCGGAGGAGATAGAGAGTGTGATCCGTCATTGTCTCACTCTCCCAACAGGCGGCCATGCAAACCGATTCAAGACCACCGCGAAGATTCTTCAAAGTGGTCTCTATTGGCCAACTCGTTTTAGGGACGTACATGAGTTCGTGGTCGCTTGTGATGAGTGCCAACGCTTAGGGAACATTACTTGGAGAAATGAGAACCCTCTTACTGTGATCATAGAGGTTGAGCTTTTCTACGTTTGGGGAATTGACTTTAAGGGACCCTTTCCATCGGGTCCCTATAACTACGTCCTAGTGGCGGTTGATTATGTTTCTAAATGGGTGCAAGCCATTGCTACATGGAATAATGATGCAAAAACTATGGTGAAGTTTTTAAAAACTAACATTTTTCCCAGGTTTGGAGTGCCACGAGTTATAATTCGTGATGGTGGATTGCACTTTATAGAGAGGATCTTTGAAGCTCTTTTGGCTAAGTATGGGGTTTTTCATAGGGTTACAACACCCTACCATCCCCAAACTAGTGGCCAAGTGGAGTTGTCAAACAGGCATATTAAGAGCGTTTTGGAGAAGATGGTCTCCCGCTCAAGGAATGATTTGTCATCCAAGCTTGATGACGCTCTATGGGCCTATAGAACGGCCTACAAGACTCCTCTATGCACCACTCCTTACAATCAAGTTTATGGCAAGTCTTGCCATTTGCTAGTCGAGTTAGAGCACAAGGTGTTATGGGCTCTGAAGGAGCTAAACATGGATCTCGTCAAGGCTGGAGCAAAAATATTTATGGACATACAAGAGCTAGAGGAGTTGAGGCTAAGGGCGTATGAGAACGCCGAAATTTGCAAGGAGCACAATAAGAAGTGGCATGACAAGAAATTGGTGCCAAAGACCTATGAGTGATACGCTGGTTTTAGTACAACATAATTTTGTATTTTTATTAGGATTTCTAAGTGTTTTAGGCTAGATTCGGATGTTTATCTGTAATATCAGAAAACAAGACCCGCTCCCTCGGGTTTGGACTCGTGCCCATGGTGAAGGAAGATTCGAGAGAAGTTGAAGTTCAATGGACCCACGCTCGCGAGTCAGAACCGCGCTCGCAATTGAAGAGCATTCTACGGACGTCGAGGATTAGATGAGCCACGCTCACGGTAGTAGGCCGCGCTCGCGGGTCGTGGTGTTTCAGTGCCGACTTGATTTATTTTATATTATTAATCTATTTTTATATCTATAGGTTTTAGTTGTTTTTCTACTACTTAAGCTTAGTTTCGTGTTTCAGTTGAACTTATCAGAGAATACTTTACTTTATAAGATTTATTTCAGTTTTATAATGGAGAACTAATTTCCTTTGGAGTTTGTTTGATCAAGGAAGCCTTTTTATGTAATTCGTGAGATTCTGGTAACTTTTCTATCCCTCGGTTAATATCAAAAATCTTTTGCTAAATTTTATGATTATCAATTGATTTCTCTTGGTGCGCAACTTGTTGAATTTGATTGATATTCTATAGTTTGGATTAGGTTTGATTGTTGTCTGTGCAATCTTATTTATCCTTGAAACAACTCTTTACTAGGACCGTGGACTAAAATTGAGAAAGAGTGTTTGATTTTTATTTTATGCATGAGACTCGTAGATTGATTTCATGATTTGATATCCTTCTATCCTTAATACTTTGCATGATTTGAATTAAGCGTTCTTGTTCATATCATCCTTTCACTTGGACCGTGGACAAGCGGAAGTCTTTTATAAGGATTTGAATTAACCTGGTTTTACAGATGGTGTAAAACCAGGCTGAAGTTGAACCTTCTTACAACCCATCCGAATGGAGTCTTCTTTAAAGTCTCCCATTATGCCCAAGTTCTCTTCATGATTTTCATGTGTTTTGACATCTCTAGTGGAGAGTTTGGTGATATAAGTAACAATGACTATGTAGTTTTTGCATATATGATTGAGTTGAGAGTTATTATTCTAAGCCTAAACACTTGAGAGTTGAGTGAAACACATATACCCTCATGAGTTTGGATTATAATTTCTTTTGCTTGAGTTTGATCATATATGTGTAATGACGTTAGAGTCACTTGTCTATTTCTTCTACTTGTGCTTAATGATGTTGCTTTTTGACAAGGGATATAGCTTGAAGAATGTTTTATAAGGTATTGATTCATGTCTTGTTATTGCTTGAGGACAAGCAAGTATAAGTATGGGGTATTTTGATGTCCCCCCTTTTCAGTTGTGTTCTTAGGGTGTATTTTTGTGTGTTTGAGTCTTTTTCTTTTGTTTTGTGTTTTGCTTAGAATCGTTTGTGTAGGTTTTAGTATTTACTTAAGATATGGAGTCTACATAAGCTTTGGTGGTGTTTTTGTAGGTTTCGGAAGCTGTTTAGAACGTTTTTTAGGAGAGGAGCGAGGAAAAGAACTGAAGGAATGCAGTGAAATAAAGTAAAGAGAAAGATGAAAAACCAAGATCGAGCCAAGAGAAAGGGGTAACGACCCCCTACCGAGGTAATGCTCTCAGTTACGAGCCTAGTATAGCGGAAGGTGGGTCGCTAACGAGGTGTCTAGGGTCGGTACCGAGGCATCCCGTGTCGGTAGGGGATGATCCGAGTAGGCACAATTAATGACTTTTATCCCATATATTTATGTTTTTAGATAGTTTCCTTTTGGGATTTATCTTGATAGATTTATTTCCTTAGAGGTAGCTTTAGTTTTAGTATAAAAACCCTTATCTTAGAGTAGTTTTCTTATCATGCAAGTTTAGGGAGAAAAACGTTAGAGACAAGAGACAAGTTGGAGATTTTTGAAGATAATTGCTTGGGATTTAATTGTAAGTTTTCTTTTAATTCAATTAGTTGTTTTTTCAATCATGAATATGTGTGTAGTTTCTCTTCTTTCTAAGGTTAGGGTTAACCCAACAATGGTTGTGTATGCTTTCTTTTAATCATGTTTGATTGTTTTTATCTATGAATCTATTCTCTTGTTCTCAAATCATGGAAACATAAGTAGAAAAGGAATTTCTCGTTCATAGTTGAAGTGGAAGCGAAAACTATGAATCAAAATAGTCAATTAGGGTTTTGAGGCGAAAGTTGATCAATCCTAGTTGAAGCAAAGAGATAGATAGACAAAGTTTATTAATTTAATGAATATTGATTCATTTACTTGCTTAGTTGACGAAAGTTGATGAGTTTATGTGATAAAAACATGATCTTTATGTTTCATTGGCGTTAACATGCATAATTGTTGTTGTGGTGATACCTAAACCTTAGAATTTTCTCTCTTATTGAAAAAATCCAAACTATTTGCTATTACTTGTGCCCTAAGTAAATAAAACTTGATACTGACTCTCTCCCGTGAACAAACATGACTCTACTATACTTAGCGGGGTCTTGATTTATAAATTTATTTGTTTGTCAAGAAACCCTTACTACAGAAACTGAAGTGCAAAAAGTGGAAACTCACTTCCAAATTCCTTGTCACGAGGAAGATGATGATGACGACGATTAGCCAAGGAAAGGAACACGTTATTATCCTCAAGGGAACAACGACTCTCAAATCGGAGATATTCAAGAGTTTGCTGAGCTCCCTTCACTTGATAAATCGCTAGACATGACCTCTCAAACAGGTTCCCTAGTTCATAAACAAAAGACATTCCTGAGTTAAACACCCAAGGGGAACATAGAGGTAACCCATCCAATGTTGAAAATGAAGAACCAGAGATCAATGAAACTGTTGAAGAGCATCCTGAAGATGAGGATCTGCAAGAAGAATGCAATGATAGTGGTGATAGGAATGAAGAGGAGGACTTAGATCTCTCCAACATCAATCCTAAAAACATCATATCTCCTCTTGACCAAGGCATAAAAACATGGTCATCACTTCAAAATTTTTGTGCATTCAATGCTTTTGTTTCAATGGTGGAACCTAAGAATATCGAAGAAGCTCTCAAATATCCAGATTGTATAGTGGCAATGCAAGAGGAACTCAACCAATTGGAAAGAAATCAAGTGTGGAAACTGGTTATTTGTCCAAAAGGAAAGAATGTGATAGGAACAGGGTAGGTTTTCCGTAACAAGCTAGATGACACAGGAGCTATTTCAAGGAACAACGCAAGGTTGGTAGCTCAAAGTGATAACCAAGAAGAAGGCATCGACTATGGTGAGACCTTCGCTCCTTTAGCAAGCATCAAGACGATCAAACTCCTAATAGCCTTGTAGGTCACAAGGGATTCAAGCTTTATCAGATGGACGTGAAGACCACCTTTTTTAAGGGACAACTGAAAGAATAATATGTGGCTCAACCACCCGGGTTTGAAGATGGGAACTTTCCAGACCACATCTACTTTCTTCGGCGTGCCCTATACGGACTCAAACAGGCCCCAAGAGGCTGGTGAGATTCGAGAGTTGACAATTCCAATTCAAATTAAAGTCACATGTCAACCATAAGGATCATACTTGGAGAGCAAGGCAAAAAGGGTATTTAGGATAAATACCACAAACGGATAAGGGTTTCTCATTACACCTATTTAAGCCCTTCAATAGTGTCCTTGTTGCTCACTTTGACAAATAAAAAACTCCAAACACAAATAGAGAAGAACAAAAAGCTGTTCAAGTGAAAACCATCCAATTAGTGAAAAGTCCCTAACGGTGAGCTAATCTTGACGACGGTGAAGGAAAAAGAACGAGTTCCTAGGTCTAGGGGAACTCAGGTCAAGAGAAAAAAGAAGAGAGAGAAGTTTGAGTTTCACTTTGTCTTTGACTGTGAGTGTTTACCGGATTAGGGTTGAATGAATACATTAGTGTTGCCTAGGGAGAGAGTCCTCGTAGGAACAGAGAAGTTTTTATTCTGCCTTGCAGCCTGAAGGGAACTAAGCTATAAAGAAATGGAAACTTTTGATGGATGGTGCTACCTCTTTGGGCGCCTTGTCCTATGATTCGAGTGGGGATTCCAGCCCTAAAACAAGCCCAATGTGCATGATAAAGGGGAGCCTACACTTGAAAAAGCAACCAAGGCCGGTGTTCGAGGCGCTAAGAAGCCGAGTCAAGGCGATATGCCCTATCTTGGGAACATCACGCGAGCCCTATCTAAGGCAATACTAGTCAAAATCAAGGAGGAACTCATGGTTCCTAAGTTTCCGATGGCTAATGACGGTGCAGGTTGGAGTGTTTAGTGACTTTTGGTGAACTAGTGCAAAAACTTGTCTTATGTTTTGTTAAGGGTTTTAAGTTGCTTTTCTTATAACTTTAGGGTGTTTTATGTAATAATGAGAGGAGTGTGGCTGAATTGTGAGAGGCGAGGGTTTAGGGTTATAAGGCTTGTTTTTGGCCTTCTTTCTTCCAAACACTTGAACGATGAAAATGTTTTCTCTTTACTTGTTTTCAATCTAAAGCTCCATTGTTTGTTTTTCGTTCAATCTTTTTGTTTGGTCGTTGGTGAGTCATGTCCCATGCTCTTTCAACCTAGTTACACCTCATCTAGATCTGTAATTTTGGGGGGTTAAACTAGACTCAATGATCTAACTCTAGGATTTGGCATAACCCAATTCTGATTCCGGACGAGGGAGATCTATCCTTTTAATCCCAAAGGAAATTCAACCACCGAGCTCCACCATTTTCGAACCAAGTGAAGATTTTCGTCCACTCTTCGGCGATCTCTTTGCACCATCATCTACACCATCGATCCTCCCATCAGGGCTATTGGTCGAATATGACTTTAAACATTCGTTCTAGACCCTAGTAGCCCATCCGAGCCACAAAAACGGAAAATAATTGCAAGTGTTCGGATGGAAAAATGTTTGTTCCTTTTGCACAAAACCGAGAATATCCATTAAAACACCATAAACTAGCCAAGGCCGTATGGGATTTCGCATGTGTCAATTTTAGGCCACTACTAGCCGATCAGAGCTTGGAAAAATGAAAAAAAAACTCAAAAAGGTTCGCGTGACAAAATGTTAGGGGTTTCAATACGTCGCCTTTGATCGCCACTTAGCTGACTATACTAGTTGTTTTTGGGTTCTTTTGGATGGTGATGTCCATTTTGTCATCCCCTGACATTCTTATCGAGGGAGTTTTTAGGTATCATCTTGTGTAGGTTGGTTGCATAGGGCATCAGGGTTATGGTGAGGTGGTTGGGTGTTTGTTGGATCGTGTCGATCCGTTTTCGCCCAACCCTTAGTTTGGTTGAGGCTATTTATACATGGATGTTATTATATGAGAAAGAGTCATGTGAGAATTGTTGCTCAAGTGAGAATAGAGAATAAATCTCGCTCTTCCATTCCAAAAAATCAACGCCCCTGATTAAACATTCATTAAAAAGGATAAAATACGACACATGCGAATTTTTCCCGTATCACTACACCATTTTGCAGATTTAGCGACCATATTTTAGCGACCACAAAATATTGCCGCTAATTAGCGACCATATGGACGCCAATGGTCCCAAATTTGGACGTCAAAATGGGGAAAAAAAAAAACAAATTAGCAACCACGTGGTCGCTACATAGGGCCTCCACGTGGTCGCTGGGCCTTTTAGTCGCAATAAGTGCGCGGGGAAATTTTCCGCCTGCATGTAGCGACCATATAGTCGCCGAATGTAGCGACCATATGGTCGCTGCTAGGTTAGGAACCCATATCCGCCACCATATGGTCGCTACGTTCAGCGACCATACGGTCTACTAAGCACTAGCGACCACGTGGTCGCAAGATATAGCGACGAGTTGGTCGCTGATTGGATAAGATGTTTTGGCGCGCCACATCAATTTTGGGGGGTAATGTCCCGCGTTTTTTGCGACCACTTGGTCGCTAAAAACAGTAATTGGTAAAATTGCCTCCATTTCAGCATATATACCTTGGTTGTAAAAACTGCACTCTCATTTTACTTCAACACAACTTCAATCTCATTCCGCTCTCTTCCAAAATATTCAAAAAAGAAAGTAGCAATCAACCACAACTCTGAATTGATTCTAGGAAGAAACTTCGTCAATTTACCGGCAACCTCACAAAAGGTATGTATTTAAATCTTATTCCTAATATTTCATTCCACATATAGCATATAGCAATTGGTTAAGTTATAAATGTGTGTTCTGATATACGGAATATGGCGACCATATGGTCGCGAATTACATATCAGCGACCATATGGTCGCGAATTACATATCAGCGACCATATGGTCGCAGATTTCAGGATAATATGCACTTGAATTAATTTAATTGTACTATTATATTGAAATGCAGGAAGGAAAAAATGAGTGAGTGGATGTATGTGCGTAATATAGATGATTTTTTGAACAACGAGTTTTTAGCTGGCGTAGAGCAATTTCTCGAATTCTGCAAATCTATGCCGTCCTATAACCCATCCGAATTAAGGTGTCCGTGTCGGAGGTGCAAGAATAAGAAACTGAAATCTATAGATGATGTGCATTATCACCTTGTTAAGGAAGGTTTTCTTCCTAACTATTACCATTGGGTTTCGCACGGGAAGACAGATGAAAGGTTCGTTGCATTGTTGGCCGAGTCTAGACAGCATGAAGGTTGTAAAGAAAACTTACAATTAAATCCCAAGCAATTATCTTCCAAAATCTCCAACTTGTCTCTTGTCTCTAACGTTTTTCTTCCTAAACTTGCATGATAAGAAAACTACTCTAAGATAAGGGTTTTTATACTAAAACTAAAGCTACCCCTAAGGAAATAAATCTATGAAGATAAATCCCAATAGGAAAATATCTAAAAACATAAATATATTGGATAAAAGTCATTAATTGTACCTACTCGGATCATCCCCTACCGACACGGGATGCCTCGGTACCGACCCTAGACACCTCGGTAGCGACCCACCTTCCGCTATACTAGGCTCGTAATTGAGAGATTACCTCGGTAGGGGGTCGTTAGCCCTTTCTCTTGGCTCGATCTTGGTTTTTCATCTTTCTCTTTACTTTATTTCGCTGCATTCCTTCAGTTCTTTTCCTCGCTCCTCTCCTAAAAAACGTTCTAAACAACTTCCGAAACCTACAAAAAAACCACCAAACTTATGTAGACTCCATATCTTAAGTAAATACTAAAACCTACACAAACGATTCTAAGCAAAACACAAAACAAAAGAAAAAGACCCAAACACACAAAAATACACCGTAAGAACACAACTAAAAAGGGGGGACATCAAAATACCCCGTACTTATACTTGCTTGTCCTCCAGCAATGACAAGATATGAATCAATACCTTATAAAAATTCTTCAAGCTTTATCCCTTGTCAAAAAGCAACATTATTAAGCACAAGTAGAAGAAATAGATAAGTGACTCTAACGTCATCACACATATATGATCAAACCCAAGAAAAAGAACTTATAATCCAACCTCATGAGGGTATATGTGTTTCACTCAACTCTCAAGTGTTTAGGCTTAGAATAATAACTCTCAACTCAATCCTATATGCAAAAACTACATAGTCATTGTTACTTATATCACCAAACTCTCCACTAGAGATGTCAAAACACATGAAAATCATCAAGAGAACTTTGGCTCAATGGAAGACTTTAAAGAAGACTCCATTCGATTATCATTCCCACCATCTGTGTCATATCCTTCTGTAACTAATTTGATACTTAAATTTGCTTGTTTGCTTAAACTCCCAAAACCCTTGTTATGTTCTTTGCTGATTGTTCAGAATACCGATTCTCTTGGGTTCGATCCCTTACTTGCATGTTATACTAGTTTGCAATTTAGGGTAATTTATTTTTGATCTTGGCATGACGAATTCAGTCGAGTCAAATTTTGGCGCTGTTTCCGGGGACTCGGTTTTTAATTTTCTAAATAATCGGCGTTTCTGACGACCCGCACTCGCGGGTCAAAGCCCGCACCCGCGGCTGACCTGCGCCCTCGGTTATAAACCGCACTCGCGGTTCTGTTCGTCCAGAATCCCTGAATCGGTAACAACCTATCTTATGGTTCTTAGCCATTCTACATATAATTCGCCTATTATTCCGTTTGATCCAGAAATTAACAAGAACAGTTAGCAACAATGGCAGATCGTACTATTAGGCAACTGACTGCGCCTAATCTAGAGCAACAACAACTTGGTCTTCAATCTCCCGCCCTGGGGGAAGGAGTGAAATCTGAATTAAAATCCGGTCTTCTCCGTTAGTTGCCTAAGTTCCATGGATTGAGTGGGGAGGATCCGAATAAACACCTTGTAGAGTTCCATTCTGTCTGTTTGGAAATAAAGCCAGTTGATGTGATTGAAGATCAACTTATGTTGAGGGCTTTCCAATTTTCTTTGGCTGATGCAGCTAAGTAATGGTATCTGTACTGAGCACCTGAGACGATTACTACTTGGGCTCAGATGAAGTGTGCTTTTCTAGAGAAATATTTCCATGCTGCCAAGCAAACGTCTATTAAAAAGCAGCCGAGCAGCCTGGAGCAGGGTGATGATGAGAATCTGTATGAGTATTATGAGCGTTACAAGAGGCTCATAGCCAGTTGTCCCTACCATGGCTATTCTGATAAGATCTGATTTGTTATATTATTGAGGGGCTTTGTGATGCTGATAGGCGCTTGCTGAATGCGTCTTGTGGAGGTTCTTATGAGAATCTCACTCCTAGGCAAGCGTTTAAGAAGTTGGAGACTCTAGCTGAGCAATGAAGAAACCAAAGCAAGAGGTCCAACAGTAGGTTTGTTAATTTTGTGAATGATCCCCCGAATGCTGAAGTTGGAGACTCTAGTTTTTTTTTCTTTTATTTTTGTCTTTTTAGTTTAGTTTTAGTTCTAGTTTTGTTTTTGTTCTGTCGGACTAAATTGCAGGTACAATTTTTCCATCTCGAAGAAAGTAAGCGGGTCGTGGTGTTTTAGTGCCGACTCGATTTATTTTAACTTATTTATCTATTTTTATATCTTTAGGTTTCAGTTGTTTTTCTACTACTTAAGCTTAGTTTCGTGTTTCAGTTGAACTTATCAGAGAATACTTTACTTTATAGAATTTATTTCAGTTTTACTATGGAGAACTAATTTCCTTTGGAGTTTGTTTGATCAAGGAAGCATTTTTATGTAATTCGTGAGATTCTGGTAACTTTTATATCCCTTGGTTAATATCAAAACTCTTGTGCTAAATTTTATGATTATTAATTGATTTTTATTGGTGCGCAACTTGTTGAATTTGATTGATATTCTATTGATTGGATTATGTTTGATTGTTGTCTGTGCAATCTTATTTATCCTTGAAACAACTCTTTACTAGGACCGTGGACTAGAATTGAGAAAGAGTGTTTGATTTTTATTTTATGCATGAGACTCGTAGATTGATTTCATGATTTGATATCCTTCTGTCCTTAATACTTTGCATGATTTGAATTAAGCGTTCTTGTTCATATCATCCATTCGCTTGGACCGTGGACAAGCAAAAGTCTTTTATAAGGATTGAAATTAACGTGGGAATTAACAGAAAAGTGGATGAGTTAATGATCGAATGATTAAAAAGGTGGAATTGATTGAATAAACTCTGCTTTTCCTTAATTGATTTGATACTTAAATTTACTTTTTTGCTTGAACTCCCAAAACCCTTGTTTTATTATTTGCTGATTGTTCAGAATACCGATTCTCTTGGGTTCGATCCCTTACTTGCATGCTATACTAGTTTGTAATTTAGGGTAATTTATTTTTGATCTTGTCACGACGACTTTAGCCGAGTCAATGAGGTAGGCGATAAGGTACTTCTCTTCAACTATAGACTCCGTTTATTTCAGGGGAAGTTGAGATCGAGATGGAGTGGGCCATTCGTAGTCAACCACATATATCTCCATGGAGCAGTGGACCTAGTGGATCATACTGGAGCCACTTTTAAGGTCAATGGCCACCGTTTGAAGAAATATTTTTAGAGAGCTGACCAGAACGAGGAAACTAGAGCCACCTGGGCCTTGACTTCTTCGGATTGAGCTAGGGTATGTCATGTGTAGCTAGAGACGTTAAATTTAGCGCTTACCGGAGGCAACCCGCTTTTAGTTTTTGTTTCTTGGATCTTTTTGCTAGCTTTCTTTTTACTTGTTTCTAGGTTACATTAGTATAGTCGAAATAGATGTTTTTATGAAGTGACTAAGGAAAAAAAGTTGAGGAAAAAGTGTTAAAAAGGAGAAGGAAACAATTAGGGGAAGCCAACAACGAAGAAAATTATGCGCACAAGCAGGTCGATCGGTAACGACCCCCATAGGGTCGGTACTAACCCATACAGAATTCCGAATTTCAAACACACGCAAGTAAGTACCCCTTTTTATTTTCTTTTCCTTCTAAACCCTCCCCTTCTACTCCTGTTTTACATTCGGTGTCGAGCCTCTCTCTCTCTCTCCATTCCCCCAACCTCTCTCGCGCCCTCACCACGCCATCACCGTCCCATTGTCGAACCACTGTCGCAGCACCACCGTGCCAGTCCCACACTAGCACTGAACAACTTGCTGAAGTCGAACGCGCCACGCAATCCTGATTTCGAGCCTATTGCCCATCGTTCGTTACCGATCCTCAAACCTTGTTTTTTTCCCAATTTCACTCATTTTTTCTATTTTCACGGATTTGTGGTATGATTTCTCTACTTTAATCTCTTTATTCGAATTCATTCAACATTATTTGATGATTTTGGTTGATTTGCATATCTAGATCTAAATCTAGAATGAAAATTTGTGAAATAATTTTTGCTTTGTGCTTGTGATTTGGTGATGTTTGATGATGAGAACTTGATTGAATATGTCTAGGATTGCTTAGTTTCGATTTCTTTCAGGCATGACTTTTCTTTTTCTTAGATGGATCGATTCTCTTGTGCCTACCAAATCACCATGCCTCCTGGGGTCGATACCGACCTTTACAGGAGAAGTTTTGTTCTTTTCGTGTTTTGATTGCATGGTGATTTGGTAGTTTCGCATGATAGTATATTATTTGGTGAGGTTATTTGATAATTGGCATGTTAATTTAGTAATTGTTGCGTTGATTATGATTACGATTTGGTGATTTATGTGAGCTCTTACAAAGTAACGTGTTGATTTTTGTGGCTAGAGTAGAGAGTTTTTGTTTGATGACATGTTGATATGATGATTTATGAGATATTTTTGAAGATCATGATATGATGATGGAGTTTGATGTGTTGATTTATGATGAGCTGATTTATGGTGAAATTTGTTCCTTTGTTGGTTGTTTGGATTCTATTTGGTTTAGTTTTCAGTGTGTAGGACAATGTTTGACAGGCCAAACAAGAGATATAGGGGAGGGGCTTCATCAAGCCAACAAAAAAGATAGAGTGATGTTTAGAGAATATTCAGTAAAAGAGGAGTACAAGGTTCACTTGTAGAGCCCACACAAGGCAAGGTGGTATTCCAATGCTCATGGACAGAGTCTGGGCATTCTAATCTTGTTGAGTAGGCATTTTCTTATATTAGGGCTGAGTGTCTGTTAGAGCTAGTGAAGTATTACTACCCGGCCTTGAGTTGTGAGTTCATGGCCACACTAAACTTAAATGGTGTCCATTCGCCTGCTTCTGAGGGACAATTAAGTTTCAGTTGGGGAACCGACGTCATGGGATGACCTTGGAGGAGCTCAATGCATTTTTTAGGATTCCCCCACTATTCTGAGGACTACAACTTGATCCACTACAAGCTTCCAGAGACTTGGGGCTATTTCACGGGTCGGAGTAACCATGCTTATGTTGGTTTGCTTGGCAAGGACATTGCTAGTCCTTTGTTCAAGATCGTTTTGAAGATTTTGGGTTGCTCTATTTGGGCCAAGAAGGAACTCTCAACTTGGGCTAAGGAACAAGCTCTTTGACATTGATCTCCCCATGAACTTGAGCTATGAGTGGCTTCTACACATCCAAGACTATAGGCGGCTGACTAAGGATATTTGGGATGGAGGCATGGTGGCTAGACTAGCCATCACCATTGGAGTTTATGTGTCCAAATACTCATGCCAAGCACCCCAAAAGTTAATTCTGCTTATTGGGTCTTGACAAAGATATTACTGAAAAGGGGCCTTACGTATTTTTCTTCTTATAGTGAGCGGGAGGTGGCCTTGACTCTAGAGAGGGTGGATCCCCTCTATTTTCCCAACTGGTTCACGACTTGGTCTCCCGTGCCCAATCAGTTGGCTATCAACCTGGAGACCGAGCCTACTTTGCGCCAGCGAGGCCCTTGCTTTGAGCATGCGGAGTCTCCTACAGGGGTCGATAATGACCCTCCTCCCCACGGTGATGACCCTTCCCCCTTCCCAGATTACATCGGTACTAACCCCTATGGTTTGGTATCGGCCCCCTCAGTTTCTCACCCTCACTCCTTTGGACCCCTTGGTATCGACTCTACCTGGTTCCATACCGACCACATTAGATACCCACCTCATTTCTCTGCACCCTATGGTACTGATCCCCGCAAGTTCGGTAACGACCCCCCTACTGACCCCTGGAATACACCCGACCCTCATGCATATTGTGTCAGTCATCCCGACGAAAGCTTGAGTTCCGTAGCGCCGCCATCATGGTATGATGACCTTGTCCAGAGGATGGACATGTTATAGTACGACCAACTACGGGTTTATAACAAGGTTAGCCAGTTTCATGACCGATACAAGGAACACCAGCGGATGGACGACGCGCGTTGGAGGGCGAACGACACTCATAAGGAGACAAGCAATGAGCTTTGGCAGTCGATCGCCGAGTTTATGCCATGGATGGAGTTGTAGTTTCCACCTCCATCGGACCGTTAATGATCCATTCTCTCCAAAAAAGCTTCCAGTAGTGTTTTGTGAGTTTCTTTTCCTCTCCTTCTTTCTCTTTAATGTCTTTTCTCTTATAGTGAGGACACTGTTTTTTTGAAGAATTTGGTGGTGGAAAAGAAAACTCATTTATTATGTCTTTATGTTTTGATGTCTTTTTTTGTGCCTTTTTATGTCTTTCTTGGTGTTTGTTTGTTGTTTTTGGATGGAATGTGCTCCACTTAGATGTGCTATTATTATGCTTTGACTTGCTTGATCATGTAATTCCTATGGCATATTTGGATAGCTTAGCCTAAAGTCTACTTTAAATTTCTTTTTGATGTAGAATTTAGCTTGTGATGAAATTGAGCACATATGATCATAGGTAGAAGTGACTTAAATCTAACAAAAATTGCTACCCTAGTGAGTTGTTTTTTACCTTATAGGGAGAACATAAAAAATCTCTCTTCTTTACTTATGTGATTTACTCTCCTTATGCATATTAGCTCTTGACATTGATATGGTTATCTATTTTTTGAAACTTTTTTGAGATATTAGTTCATTATATGTGATATCATTTGATTGATAACTTATTTCTTTTAACCCACTTTTTATCTCTCTTTTTACCTACCTTATCATTATCCTCTTTTTTAAGCCAAGTTGAGCCTTTATGCCTTTTATTTGTAGCTCCACAAAAATTATTCCCTAGCCGATATTAGCTTGACCCGATCCGGGGATTATGACTTAGTGTTGGTTGTTATAATTTTTGTTGAGTAAAATGATGTTTGGTTCAAGTGTGGGGTAATATGGGTTGGTTATTTATTTATTTATCTTGTAGTTTATCATTTAAAGGGATTTTTGGCTCTCAATAAAAGCACCAAGTATAGTAAATGAAAAAAAAAAGAAAAAAAGAAAAAAAAAAAGAGAAAAAAACTGTAAAATTAGAATAAAGAGTAGTAGTGAATAATGTGTGCATGAGCCAAATTTTCCTTGTTGTTTTTAAGAGAGATTAGTTGGGATATTTTAGGGGCTGAAAGATATGAAGAAGTTTGATCTTAAGAGTTTAAGTTGTTTTGGTTGTTTTTGAAAGACTTATGGGCGAACTTGTGTTGTAAGTTTAGGAGTCTCTATTCCCGGATATTTGGCTCGAAGGATTAAATGGTGGAAATGATAATCGAATGGAACAGATGGTGTATGATTGTTTTAATTATGCCCGAAGTGATTACACTACTAAGGATCCCGTGCAGAATGCGGATATAAGGAATGAGCAAGGAGAGCAATATTATAATGAAGCGCCCAATCCTATGCACAACGTATGTACGACATGTAGTTGGCCGCAAATAGGCCTTTGTGGCCTGGATGTGATATGACGCAGTTGGAGGCTGCGACTGAGCTACTGAGCCTAAAGTCTAAGCTAAGGATGACGGATCACGAATTTGACATGATCTTGGATTTTTGCGGACGCGTTTCTCACCCGGAGACGACATTACCAGCCACGATTTACGACACGAAAAAACTGGTAGAGGGTCTCGGTCTTCCTTACGAGATGATTGATTGTTGTCCAAACTCTTGAATGATATATTGGGGTGCAGATGCAAAATACACATCATGCAAGATATGTGACTATCCTAGATGGAAGCAAGACAAGACAAAGCTCATTCCCTATTCTCGTATGTTTTACTTGCCAATAACTCGGTTGTAGAGGCTATACAGATATTTGGTGACTGTCGAACACATGAGATGGCATGCAGAGGACGTACAAGATGGGGTGATGAGACATCCTTCAGATGTAGAGGCATGGAGGCACTTCAATTGTGTGGCCAGATTTTGCCTTAGAAATATGAAATGTAAGACTAGGCTTGTGCACAGAAGGTTTCAATCCGCTCGGGACGTCCGGGCACCAATATTCATGTTGGCTTGTGATTCTGACACCCTACAACCTTCCGCCGTCGATGTGTATGCAAGAAGAGCTTATGTTTTTTACGGTTATTGTACCTTGACTGAAGAGCCCGAAGCAGATGTTGGATGTCTACTTGCAACCGTTGATAGCTGAGCCGAAGAATTTGTGGCTTAATGGGGTGTGCACATATGATTCTTGGAAGAAGCAGAATTTTGTGTTGCGTGCAGTTGTAATATGGACTATTAGTGACTTTCCCGCATATTCGATGTTGTCAAGTATGTTGTTAATTTTACATATGCTAATCAATTTGAAACTATTATATATAATAATAATAATGCATATATATGATTTGTGAATTAATTTAATTAATGTGTGATACAAAATATATGTTTGTGTAGGATGGAACACTTCAGGGAAATACGCGTGTCCTTAGTGCATGGAGGACACCGAGGCATTTTATCTAACACATGGACACAAAATATGCTGGTTCGATTGTCACGGGAGGTTTACAGAACCTGATCATCGCTTCCGAAACAATAAGACTTATTTCAAGAAAGGTCGACGGAGCGTCGTGGTCCCCCGGTACTTCGTGATGGATACGAGATATTAGACCAGATAAAAAATATGGGGTTGATGAAGATAACTGAAGTGGGAGCTGAGGAGCACAATGTCGCGGTCAAAAGAGGTTCGTGTTGGAAGAAGAAAAGCATTTTCTGGGATCTACCTTACTGGCCTACTCTGGTGGTAAGACATAATTTAGATGTCATGCACATTGAAAAAAATGTCTTCGATAATATTTTCTTCACCATTATCGATGTTCCGGGGAAGTCGAGAGACAAGTGGTCGGCCAGAAAGGATATAAAGGAATTGTGCAAGCGTCCGGAGTTGGAACCTGATGAGAAGGACAATAGGTACCCAAAGGCTTGCTATGCCCTAGATTGTCATGATAAATAAGTGCTTCTAGATTGGTTGCGATCCGTAAAATTCCCGGATGGCTACGTGTGCAACTTGAGCCGTTGCATTGACTTGTAGAAGCTTATACTCTTTGGGGTGAAGAGCCATGATTGTCATGTGTTCATGAAAAGGTTGATGCCTGTTGCTTTTCTTTCATTTCTTGATGACAAAGTCTAGGAGCCCATTGCTCAGCTAAGTGCGTTCTTCGGGGACCTGACGTGTTACGAGCTGAAGCCTGAGGTGGTTATGCAATTGCACAAGAAAATACCAATAATTTTATGCACGCTTGAGCGCATCTTTCCCCCTGCGTTATTTGATTCAATGGAGCACTTGCCTATTCATCTGCCACGGGAAGCTTCCTTTGTGGCCCTGTCAATTATAGATGGATGTATCAAGAAGAAATGTACGTACAGTATATGCAGTTGTTCAATTTTGGATTTATAAAATTAACTTGTATAAGAAATATTAATGGTTTTCAATGTATATCATGTAGGCTCTTAAAAAGGTTGAAGGCCTCAGTCGGCAACAAAGCCCATGTTGAGGGGTCAATTTGTAGTGCATATCTCATTAACGAGACGTCCACATTCTGCTCGTATTATTTTAGCTCACATGTCGCGAGTACTCATATGGATATCTCCTGCAACGTCAGTTGGACACTTCCAGTTGGGGTTGATCCGGGCGATTTGTCAATTTTCACAACAATTGGTCGAACCTCGGGTAGCAGATCAACTGGTCATGTCCTCACAGATGATGAATTCCATGTGATCAAACTTACATTCTCATGAACTGCGTCGAAGTGGAACCCTATATTGAGTACGTTTCTATAATCTCAAAAATATTATATATATAAAGTATGTATTTCATTCAATTACTCTGTCGTAGGTACTATTTGACATACTTCGTGCGGTTGTGAAATCCAACAATAACCGATGCGGAAGAGCATAACACTTTGGAAAGACACTTTCACCTCTAGTTCTACTCCCATGTAAGGATTTCTTATATTTACATAGACATTTAATTTCAAATTGTATATATGTTGATTCCAAAATTGTTTATATATGTTGATTTAAAATTGCAGGCCGACAGTCTCGGAGTTACAGATCCTAACATTGCAACGCTTGCTCGTGGACCCTCTAAAAAAGTGAGGACATATCCTAGTTATTTTGTGAATGGTTACCGATTCCACACGAGGGTACACACATCAACCAGGGCCACTGACAGTAGTGGAGTATGTGTTCTAGGACAAAGCTTGGGCACCGACGAGGAAGACTTCTATGATGTGCTAGAGGAAATCATTGAGCTGAATTACATATCTCCAACCGTAAAGCGCCCTATTGTCTTTAATTGTTCGTGGTTTGACACTAGAATTCTTGGAGGAACACGCATTCACCCTCACCTAAAGCTTGTTGATGTTCATCGACATAAAATGTTCAGAACAAAAGATCGTTACATATTAGCACATCAAGCCACTTAAGTTTATTTCCTCGATTACCCAAAGATGAGGCGTGCAGATGCTGAATGGAGAGCGGTCTTTAATGTGAAGTCAAGTGTGTGGCCCGATGAAGGTACGTGCATAGACCCTCATGAGAGTGGTTCTAGGGGCGTTGCCGTTGAGGAGGCATTTCAACATGATTCTTCCCTTCCACGACTGATCGACGACACACAAGATAATTATCCACTTGGTCCGCTAAATGAACAAAATGGAGAGGATCATGTCGTTGTGGATCAAGAAGAGACGTCTACTGAAACGTCTGAGGGTGAGTTTGAGAGTGAGACGGATACAGATGAGGAAGACATGTAATCAGAATACTACTATTGTATTGACATTCACTTTTATGATAATGCTATTGTATTGCCATTCACTTTTTCTGATAACAATATTGTATTGCCATTCACTTTTATAATAACACTATTGTATTGCCATTTACTTTTCCGATAACACTACTATTTTGCCATTTACTTTTCTGATAACATTATTGTATTGTCATTTAATTTTATGATAACACTATTACCATGACAAGAGTCATGCATGCACATTTACTAGCCTGATTCATCTTTTCCAACCATAAAAGGAGATATCCATCTCCAATTCCAACATACCTTCCCAGGGGAACGGTTGTGCAGCTTCGCGTGCTCGAAGGTGCAGAGATCCGGGAAGTTGCTACTCCACGTACAACATGAGAGTCCATTAATTGTAGTTGTTTGTTTATGTTTCCACTTAAAAGCTTCACGTTGTGTTGTTTGATTTACTTGTTTGTCACTTCGTTTAATGTACTTAGGAAGCAAGTGTTTGTAACTTGGTTTCGATTGGAAGCAATGAAGGTGTTTGTGACTTGGTTTCGTATGCAATCAAAGAAGTTGTTTGTAACTGGGTTTAGTTTCGAAACCATTGTGCATTGTTTGTTTTGGTATAATTGTGGTTTATCTCCAACCGTAAAGTTAATTTTTCTGATAACATTATTATCATTTACTATTCCGATTTACTAACACAGATTGTTGTTGTTGTCCCATTTTAACTCGTTCGTTTTGTCCCATTTGAGTTCTCAAACCAAATATTGTTGGTAGAAAGTGTTCGTTTAAATATAATATTTCCACTATAGCAATATAGCGACAATATGGTAGCGACCTTTAAAACTTTGAGCGACCATATGGTCGTTATCTTTAAAATTATAGCTCGAAATTGGAATTTTTAGCGCGTAGTTTGATTTTATTTTCGGCGCCATTGCGAAATATTCGGGGGAAAATCTGAAATTTCGGATCCAGAGCAAAATATTTGGGTTTGCGACCATATGGTCGCTAAATACAATTAGCGACCATATGGTCGCTAATTAGGGGGCATGGCCCACTTCGTATTCATTTAGGGTTTAACGACCACATGGTCGCGAATTCTGAATAAGAAGGAGAACGCGTTCTACTTCTTCATTTCCGCCGTCTCAAATATTTCGGCTCTCTCCCTAAACACCGCCATCACAAATCCGTCGCGCCGCCCTCCACCGCCCGCCTCGCCCTTGCCGTTTCCGTCCGCCTCCCTCCCTCCCTCACTCGGTTTCGTCCGCTGATGCCTCCCTCCCTCGTTTCTGTCACCCGTTGCCGGCACCTATTTTGCCTCGCCTCCGCCTCTCCCATCGCCGGCACCGTCTCCCAGCGCCCCCAACGCCATCTCCCAGCGCCCCAGCGTGTACCAGTGCCCCCGGCGCCCCCGGCGCCATCTCCCTATCTCCGCCTCCTCCCTCCTATGCGTCCGACAAGCGCCTCCTCCTCGCCGCCGCTGCTCGCTGCCCTCCCCTTGATTTGTAGTAAGTGCCCTCCCCGCCATTTGAAAAAATATTTGTTGTTGTTTTTGTTGTTGTTGTTGTTGTTGATTTTTGTAGTAAGTGGTATAGATTTTTGTTGTTGTTGATTTACGTATAGATTTACTTGAGAATATTTGAGAAATTGGTTTGAGGAATTTGGAAAATTTTGAGGAATTGGTTTGAGGAATTTGAGAAAATTGGTATTGTTTAGTTGTTGTTATTTGATAAAATTTTATTGAGAAAGTTTGATAAATTGAATGAGAATAATTGAGAAATTGATTAGTTGTTGTTGTTTAGGGGTTAGGGTTTTGTTGTTGAATTTCAGAAAATTTGAGAAATTGATTAGTTGTTGTTGTTTAGGGGTTAGGGTTTAGTTGTTATTGGTTAGTTGTTGGTGTTGTTTTTGTGTGTTTGTTGTTGTTGATTTGTTGTTGTTGTTGTTGTTGTTGATTTGTTGTTGTTGCTGTTGCTGTTGTTGTTGTTGTTGCTGTTGTTGTTGCTGTTGCTGTTGTGAAATTTAGTTGTGTTATTATGGCCGGCTCCAAATCACTTCGACATGCACGAGCTCCTCATCGGGATGAGCCGAGCTCGTCCTGGATACCGAAAGAGGGGAACTCGTGCGAGGCGACCCACACGGACACACCAAGCATGTCCAAGGACGACGGGGCCCGTCATCCTAGTACAGAGGACCCGGGCATCCAAACAGAGGAGTCCCGGGCAACTACGCTCGCGTCCTTATCGGGATCGAGTCGAGGGCTCGATCCCAATCGCGTATGGGATCTTTACATTGTCGGCGGCTGGTACATACAATTTCTTCTAAGACAAAATTTTTATTTAATTTCTTTTTTCACTTTTAAATATGTTATATCTTGTTTTTTGAATCCTCGCAGGTTGCAGCTGTCGAACATGGTGTCGTGGTGGTCGACACAGATTATACAAGGCCAACCCGACGATAAGGCGTCGGAGTTCGACTTTGCGTCCGCCGCATCGAAGACTCGTTGGTTTGAGTCTTAGAGGGTAATTGTTTTGTCGGATTTAATTAGACGCACTACCGACGGGATGCCTCCCAGCCGGGTATGGACGTCGAGTCCGTCCAATTGCTGTGGGAGAAGAGAGCCAAGAAGAGATATGACGACTTGATCGGGAAGCACCATCGGGTCGGGACGAAGCCGGATTTCATGGAATCTGCCACTTGGGAGAACTGGCAGATGACGCATTGGTCCACGGAAGCGTTCAAAGCCATGTGTGCACGCTAGAAGGCAATCCGGAATGCCAATTCGGCGAAGCACAATAGTGGTTCGAGGTCCCACCTCGACACCATGCGTCGCTTGGTAAGTATTTTATCTTAGTTTGATTAAGTTTAAATTAAGTTAATTATTCTTAATAGTTCGTAATACCCTTAATGAATTTCGTAGGAGAAATACCTGCAATGCCGCATCACGCCTCTCGAGCTTCTCATCGAGACGCACACGCAAGGCGCCGATCGGCATTTTATAGATGAGCGGTCGTCCTTAATCGTTGTAAGTTTTAATTATTTTACCTCAACTTTAATCTCATATATTATTATTTTTATTTATTTTAGTTACGTTATTTGTTAGGATCGGACCCAGGAGATCCTCACCCAGAGGTCCTCGGAATCAGGCAATCCGCCGTCTTGTTAGGACGAGTGCGATGCCTTTCTGACGGCCGCTGGGGGGGGGGGGGGAGGTGCCATCTTCAGCCTTGGCAACACCGCGCACAAGTTTTATGCTGATCGATTGATGGCGCCGTGTCGTCCAGCTTCTCGGGTGGCTGAATTGACGCAGGAAAACGTCGGGCTTAAGCAAGATATGCAGGACCTACAGATTAGGGTGGTCGAGGCATGGATATCAATGCACCGGATGCGACGAATGGACCCGCATGAGGGTGGGTCCCGCCCGTCCAGTTCTGACGGCAACGACTCCAGCAAAGCCGACTAATCTAGCGTAGTCTTATTATATTTTTGAATATCGTAAATTATTTAAATTTTTGTAAATTATTGAATTTATGTTGATTAATGAATTATTAAATATTAAATATTAATTATCTATATTAATTCGTAATTATTTTTATTTAAAAACAAATATATTTGCGACCACGTGGTCACTAATTTACAACATAATCGTGTACTGAAAATTGCACGATCGTGCGCTTTAAACCGAGAAAGGCTAGGGTCGTGCGCTTTTTTGTGCTTTTAGCGACCATATGGTCGCGAATGGTCGCCATCTTTTGGCCACTATTTGCGACCATATGGTCGCTAACTACAGCGACCACTTGGTCGCTGTGGTCGCAAGATGGTCGCCAACAATGTGGCGACCATTGGCGACCATAGTCGCTAAATAGCGACCATATGGTCGCAAAATTCAACGACCATATGGTCGCTTCGCCAAGTGGTTAGCGACCGGCCTTTTAGCGACCACGATATGGTTGCTTCGCCAAGTGGTTAGTGACCGGCCTTTTAGTGACCACGATATGGTCACTAAATGCATTTAGCGACCATATTTTGCATTTAGCGACCAGAAATATGGTCGCTAAATTCGCTTTTTTTTGTAGTGTATTATTCGCGTGTTTTTCAATAAAATAGGGCACGGCCGAATTTTTCCCGTATTATTCTCGTATTTTTCGAAAAATACGTTTTTATGAGACGCGCCCAGTTTCTTAATCAAAACTAGCAATTTGTTCATCAATATTCCCCAATTGTTCATCAATACTAACTAATTGTGCATCGAATTTTTTGATAACATTGTTGATCAATTTCGACCTTTTTTAATTTTTAATTTTATTTTTTAACCTTATCTATGTGTATCAATACAATATTATCTAGTTTTTGATGCACTTATAATTATTTTCAAACCAGAAATGGTGTTCTGATAGTTAAAGATAAGGTCATTACAATACTTCAACATATAAGCAAAAGTTGAACCCCAAAGGTCTTCTTTTTTCAATTTCAATAATTGATGTCAAATATCCGTCTATGACTTCTAACGACGTCAAGGAAAATCTAAAGGTGTCATTTGACTGACCAATCACAAGAACTCGATCCAAGAAGATACAAGATGCAACCCATGCTCATCTAGATTATTTAGGAGTCATGACAGATCAAGCTTCACAACCTTCATGGATTATCATGCTTAAACATCAAGTTTAGACAAACCCGACCCTGAATCAAGAGGTCTCAATGCCCATATTTTTTCATTGATATACTTCTATTTGCTCATCGATATAACCTTGTTTGTTGATTACTATACCATTATTTGTTCATTGGTTTACTCATATTTGTTCATTGATATACCCTATTTGTTCATGGTTATACCCCTATTTGTTCATGGTGATATAAATTCTTTTTTTTTTCATTGATATAACCTTGTTTTACCATTGTTTGTTCATTGATACACCCTATTTGTTCATTGATAGAACTTTTTTTGTTCATTGATATAACATTGTTTGTCCATTTTTTCTTCATTGATATATCATATTTGTTCATGAATATATCGCTATTTGTTCATTGATATAACCTTGTTTGTTCATTATTATATCCTTATTTGTGAATTGAAATAAACTTATGTTTATGTGTCAATACCATCAATTTGTACATTTAGGACTATCTATTTATGCAATTTTGCATTTATTTTTTGCTTTAAGGACATCTTTTTTTTCCTTACTCATATAATTAGTTCACTCACATTCTCATATAATTAGTTTCAATGCACACATATATTTATCTAGTTTATGTAGTTGTTATACAACACATGATAAGTGAACGAGCAAGGCTACAAACCGAAGAGGAGTGCTTGTGCCTTATTTAGCTATGTTCGGAGCCCAAGAAGTAGCCACACGTTTCACATTAGCAACAATAATAAATTGAAAGGAGTCAAACAAGTCAATATCGAGACCGACCAAAAAAATTAGTTTTTTCTCACATACGACTAATTATGATGCACACACATATATTAATGCATACAATTTCGATACACATTCATCCATTTTTATATGCAAACAATAGAAATTTGATGCACAAACAATAGTTCATTTATGCACAAAATGACAATTTTGATGAACAAAATCACAGTGTTGATGAACAAAATCACATTGTTGAAATCACAACGTTGATGAACAAAATCACAGTGTCCTATTTTCGTTTTTTATGAAAAAAATCACGACGTCGATGAACATGTTGCATAAAATTTTGATACATATTTGTTCATTTTTTTTGTATAAATAATAGATTTTTGATGCACTAGCAATAGTTTATTTATGCACAAAATCACACTTTTGATTAACAGAATCACAATGTGGATGAACAAATTCACATTATTGATGAACAAATCCACAATATTGATGAACAATCTGGATGCGAGTTCTATTTTTGTTTTATTTTTCAAAAATACGCGAATAATTAGCCAACAATTCGCCCGTGCCGTTTTTTCTCCTTTTTAATTCTTGTTCTTTATTATTTCGCACCTAGGCGCCCATTCGCACCTGAACCAGGCTCATTATTATATTTACCATATTTTAATTCGAGTGATAAATTTTTCGTTCTTCTGAACCCCAAAATGAGATCATCTCGAAAATGGCCTAAACGGGTGAATGGACAAATGGGACTTCACACACCTCCGTTTTAGGCGACTACTAGACCATCCAAGCCAATAAAGTGGAAAAAACTTGTAAAATCCTTGGTGGCAATATGTTCGTTCCTCTCTGTCTAAAACTAGAAGCATCCTCGACAATGCCCTTAAAGGGAGAATGTCACATTGCACACAACCGTGTTAGGCCCCTACTAACCCACCAAGTAACTAAAACGGAAAATACTCACACAAATTTAGGTGGAAAATGTCCGTTCATTTAAAAAAAACTAGAGTACTCTCAAAATGCCTTACACTGGCGAATGGTGGAATGGAAATTCGGACACATCAATTTTTGGCCGCTACTAGCCGATCAAAGCCACGAAAATGGAAAAAACTAACAAAATTTTGAGAGGCCAAATGTTCATTCCTTTCTTCCTAAAACCTGAAGCATCCTCGTAAACGCCTTCAACAATCGAGCACGCGCCGGAACACTCGGAGCCACGGCCTGCCCTTGGCGCGCCCTTGCGTGGGGCTTGTGTTCCCTTGCAAGGGCCTGGAGGCGCGCCCTTGCAAGGGGCTGGTGTGCCTTGCCCTATGTCGTATCCCGACCTTGATGTTGCCAAATTTTCGGGCACTTTGGATGGCGCCTTGTTCTGTGACTCAAGTGAGGATTATAGTTCTAAAGACAAGCCCTTGGTGCATGAGCAAGGGAAGTCGACATCAGGACAAGCAACTAAGGCCGGAATCCGAGGCGCGAGGAAACCAAGTCAAGAAGCCTTGCCCTATCTTTGGCATATCACATGATCCCGAGCTAAAGCGATGCTTTGTCAAGTTCAAGAGGATCTCATGGGTCCTGGGTTTTCGAAGGGATATCAAGAGGAAGGGTGAAGTCTTATGATACATCATGGTTCGTTAAGTGACAATTTAACGTTTAAGGACGATTAATGTGTTCTCGATTTTTAAGGGTTGTTTTTGTAATTTTCTTTAGTGATGGGGCTGATTTTGTGAGGCTTGTTCTCTAGATTATATGGGGCGCCACCCCCTCCTCCCTTGCTTAGACTTGAACGAAATTGCCTTGTTTCCTTTACTTGTTTTCAATCAAAATTTCTTGCTTGTTTTCTTCGTTCAATCTCTTGTTAGAGCATTGGTGCGTAATATCCAACGTTCTTGCAATCTAGTTTGCTTGTTTATTGGTGAGTCATATCCAAGAATTGAGCATCCATATCCATCGTCATCTCCATCAACCCACGCTCCAAGGCAAGGAGATTTCGAGTTCTCTTGGCGATTTCTTTGCACCATCTTCATCTCCAACGATCCGGCCATCAAGTGGTATCAAAGCCACGCAAAGGTATCGCAATATAATCCTTGTTTCGACCTTCAAAGTCCACTTGTTGCAAGTCTCTTGGCCGAAATTTCATTTGTGTGTTGCGAGAGATTTGTGTGTTTTTTGTTGACTTGCGTTGTGTGGGAATTGATGTTCTTGTTTGTTGTTGTTCTTGGATGAATTTGATGAGCATCCATGGCTGAAATTCTAATAGAAAATTCCATGGGTAAGAAAACCAAAGGTTCTCAAAATTTTAGTAGTTGAAGGGTTGTTTCTCTATCTTGATTAATGCCTTCAATTAGTACGTAGTCGATTTGAATAAGTCTTGGCTGAAATAATGCCTTCATGATGGAGAACACCACCACACCCAGTCAACGAGAATTTATCTTTGACACTCGATGCAAAATCATGGATAAGGTATGTAGTGTGATTATTGATAACGGATCTTGTTGTAATATCATTAGTCAAGAGGTGGTGGATCGTTTTTCTTTGCAAAGTACTTGTCATCCTTTACTTTATCCCTTGTGTTGGTTGAATTCTAACGCCCCTATCCAAGTCAAGGAGAGGAATCGTATTTGTTTTTCTATAGGGCCATACAAGGACGAGGCGGAGTGCGATGTGGTTCCTATGACCGCTTGTCATCTTCTTTTGGGATGTCCTTGGCAATTTGACAAGGGAGCAATTGATGATGGCGTATCCAACAAGTACCACTTTCAAATGGAGGGAAAGAAGGTGACGTTGCACCCGGGATGACTCCCCATGAGATTATGTTGGATCACGTAGCTAAGGATCAAAGAAAGAAGCATGCGCTTCGAGAGGGAAAGAAGGACAAGAAGCTAGCTCTAGGCGGCCCTTCTACGCCCTTGCTATTGGCCAAACCGAAGGAGATTATGCATACATTCAAGGGGAGTGGCATTTGTATTTTACTTGTTTTTCAAGAATCTAATTTATCTTCCTAAGAATTAGTTGATCTTCCTCCACCCATTTCTAAACATTTGCAGGACTTTGAGGAGCTTTTCCAAGAAGAGGTGCCAACGGGACTCCCACCGCTAAGGGGAATAGAGCATCAAATCGATTTTATTCCAGGTGCCACTCTACCGAACCGTCCAGCCTATCAATCCGATCCTGAGGAGACAAAGGAGCTTCAAAGACAAGTCCAAGAGCTCCTAGATAAGGGCTATGTGCGTGAGAGCCTCAGCCCGTGTGCCGTTCCCGTCATTTTAGTGCCAAATAAGGATGGCACATGGAGGATGTCCTTCGATTGTCGGGCGATCAACAACATCACCATCAAGTATCGCCATCCAATTCCGAGGCTTGAGGACATGCTTTATGAGCTTCATGGGGCGAGTCTATTCTCCAAAATTGACCTTAAAAGCGAATATCATCAAATAAGAATGAAGGAGGGAGATGAATGGAAGACGACATTCAAAACCATGCAGGGCCACAACGAGTGGTTACTTATGCCCTTCGGGTTCACCAACGCTCCTAGAACGTTCATGCGCTTGATGAACCACGTCCTCCGCCCTTTTATTGCTATGTTTGTGGTTTTGTACTTTGATGATATTTTGATTTACAGCCATGATTTATCATCCCATGTCGAGCGCCTTAGGCAAGTGCTCTATTCTTTGAAAAGGAAGCGCCTATTTGCTAACTTCAAGAAGTGTCACTTTTGCTCGGATCACGTGGTATTTTTGGGTTTTGTTGTGAGTAGGAATTGACTACAATTGTACAAAGAGAAGGTGGAGGTAATTCAAGAATGGCCAACACCGACAACCATGACACAAATCCGAAGCTTCCTTGGGTTAGCCGGATTCTACCGCTGGTTTGTCCGAAATTTTAGTACCTTGGCTATGCATTAACCTTCCTTACTAACAAGAATGTTCCATTTACTTGGCGAGAGGCGCAAGAATTGGCCTTTGCAACCCTTAAGGCTAAGTTGACACATGCGTCGTTGTTGGCCCTTCCCGACTTTGGCAAGATGTTTGAGATAGAGTGTGATGCATCGGGAATCGGGCTTGACGGGGTACTTATGCAAGAAGGGGGGCTTATTGCATATTATAGTGATAAGTTAGGGGGATCCAGGATCAATTACCCCTCATACGACAAAGAGCTACTTGCTCTTGTTCGATTTCTATGGGCGTGGGAGCATTACCTTTTTCCTCGGGAGTTTGTCATCCATTTCGATCACGAGGTGTTGAAGTACTTGATAGGGCAGCATAACTGAACTGAAAGAATGCCAAATGGGTGGAGTTCATCGAATCCTTTCCCTATGTCATCAAGCACAAGAAAGGTAAGGACAACGTTGTCTCCGATGCGTTGTCGCGGAGGAACGCTATCTTATCTTTATTTGATGCTCGTTTGCTTCGTTTTGCTTTTATGAAGGAGTTGTATGCTTATGATGCTTAATTTGGAGAAATATTTCATGCTTGTTTGAAGGGGGGGGGGTCGAGATCTATTCTATTTGCATGAGGGTTTTCTTTTTAAGGAAACTCGTTTGTGTGTGCCTAGTGGTTCGGTTAGGCGTTTGCTCGTCCAAGAGGCCCATGGTGGCGGCCTCATGGGACACTTTGGTGTTATGAAATAGTTGCATATACTTAGGTAGCATTTTCACTGGCTTCACATGATTAGGTCGGTAGAGAAATTTTGTGCTTCCTATGTTGTATGTTTACGTGCAAAGTCTAAGGTGCACCCTCATGGCTTGTATACCCCTTTTCGTCTCTGACGCGTTGTCGCGGAGGTACGCTATCTTATCTTTATTTGATGCTCGTTTGCTTGGTTTTGCTTTTATGAAGGATTTGTATGCTCATGATGCTTAATTTGGAGAAATATTTCATGCTTGTTTGAAGGGGGGGGGGGGAGTCGGGATCTATTCTATTTGCATGAGGGTTTTCTTTTTAAGGAAACTCGTTTGTGTGTGCCTAGTGGTTCGGTTAGGCGTTTGCTCGTCCAAGAGGCCCATGGTGGCGGCCTCATGGGACACTTTGGTGTTATGAAATATTTGCATATACTTACGTATCATTTTCACTGGCTTCACATGCTTAGGTCGGTAGAGAAATTTTGTGTTTCCTATGTTGTATGTTTACATGCAAAGTCTAAGGTGCACCCTCATGGATTGTATACCCCTTTTCCTATTCCTTGTGCACCGTGGTAGGATATTTCTATGGATTTTGTTTTGGGGTTGCCTAGAAAAAAAAGGGGTAGGGACTCTATCTTTGTAGTGGTTGATCGATTTTCTAAGATGACACATTTTGTTGATTGCCACAAAACGACGATGCTACTAATGTCAAATTTTTGCGTTTCTTTTGGAAGACGCTTTGGTCCAAGCTAGGAACTAAGCTCTTATTTTCTACTACTCGCCACCCGCAAACGGATGGGCAAACCGAGGTTGTTAATCGTACTCTTGGTGCCTTGTTGCGTTCTATTTTGAAAACTAACTTGCGCAGGTGGGAAGAGTGTCCTCCTTTCATTTAATTTTCTTACAATAGGTCCGTGCATTCCTCTACAAATAAAACGCCTTTTGAGGTGGTGTATGGGCCCAATCCCGTCACCCCACTTGATCTAGCGACTTATGCCATTTCCGAGCGAGAGAGTCGTGAAGGGCGTGACCAAGCTGAGTTTATTAAGCAGATTCATTATGATACTCGCCTTCAATTGGAGAGGTTTCACACTCTTCGAAATTCTAAGCTTAAGATGCATGGAGATGGACCATTTCAGGTTTTGGAGCGCATCAACGACAATGCTTACAAGCTTGACCTTCCTCCGAATTATGGTGTCCATGAGGTATTCAATGTATCCAATCCTGTTGAGTTTGAGCAGGATCCAGGTTCGAGGACGAACCCTTTTGAAGGGGAGGATGATGATGTGAGTCCGATGACAACCGAACCAACAATCGAGCATGCGTCGGAACACTCGGAGCCACGGCCTGCCCTTGGCGCGGCCGCACACTCGGAGCCACGACCTACCCTTGGCGTGCCCTTGCATGGGACTGGTGTTCCCTTGCAAGTGGCTGGAAGGGACTGGTGTTCCCTTGGAGGCCTGCTCTTGCAAGGGGCTGGCGCGCCTTGCAATACGTCGGATCCCGACATTGATGTTGCCAAATCGTCGGGCACTTTGGATGGCGCCTTAATCTATAACTCAAGTGAGGATTATACGTCTAAAGACAAGCCCTTGGTGCATGAGCAAGGGAAGTCTACATCAGGACAAGAAACTAAGGCCGGAATCCGAGGCATTGGGAAACCGAGTCAAGAACTGGGCGTATC
Organism: Fallopia convolvulus; assembly: GCA_964016875.1. Lineage (NCBI taxonomy): Eukaryota > Viridiplantae > Streptophyta > Magnoliopsida > Caryophyllales > Polygonaceae > Fallopia > Fallopia convolvulus. The sequence goes on from OZ024720.1 coordinate 42,747,179, forward strand.
ACGCGATCCCGAGCTAAAGCAATGCTTTGTCAAATTCAAGAGGAGCTCATGGGTCGTGGGTTTCCGAAGGGATATCAAGAGGAAGGGTGGAGTCTTATGATACATCATGGTTCGTTAAGTGACAATTTAACCGTTAAGGACGATTAATGTGTTCTCGGTTTTTACGGGTTATTTTTGTAATTTTCTTTAAGTGAGGGGGCTGATTTTGTGAGGCTTGTTCTCTAGGTTATATGGCCGGCCACCCCCTCCTCTCTTGCTTAGACTTGAACGAAATTGCCTTGTTTCCTTTACTTGTTTTCAATCAAACTTTCTTGCTTGTTTTCTTCGTTTAATCTCTTGTTAGAGCATTGGTGCGTAATATCCGACGTTCTTGCAATCTAGTTTGCTTGTTTCTTGGTGAGTCATATCCAAGGATTGAGCATCCATATCCTTCTTCATCTTCGTGAACCCACGCTCCAAGGCAAGGAGTTTCCGAGTTCTCTTGGCGATTTGTTTGCACCATCTTTGATGTTGTGAAGCATGCCATGTCTCCAACCGACGTCAATGAGTTGATTCGAGTGCCTTCTGACGGACCAATCACAAGAAGTCGAGCTATGCAGATTGCTCAATGCACAACAACAATCTTGGTTCGATTGGCTGCAGTTCTTGAAGAGCCAACCAAGCCGAAGTGGATCTCGTGCATTCGACATCAATTGAGCCTAGATTCCATGGATTAATTCAAGAGGGCCGAAATTCACCATTATTTCTTTATTTAGAAACACTTATTAGCTTGTCTCACTTTAGGGTTGAATTTAGTAGGTGACCGGGTGAGATAAGTTGGTATGTGGGTCAAAGTCAACTTTTTGACTTGACCATTCTAAATGAAGAAAATATCTAGCTATTTTATTAATTATAGGTGTGTTTTCTATTTTTAATAATGTAGAAAAATCAGCCAATAGGCTTATGTTAGTTGGTTGATATTCTCTCTCCTAGTTGTTAGAAGATATTTTTAGTTTGTTAGAGATATTTTTAGTTTGTTAGGATGTTTCCTTAAATAAATAAATCAGTCATGATTTATTTTATTTAAGGGGATCTAGATAGATATTATTTTAGATATTTTATTATATCTTGGGAAGCAAGAAAAGGGCAATTCTACCCCTTTAGGGCCGGCTGCACTTCTCTCCTTGCTCCCCAAGTAATAGCTTTGTATTCTACTATTTAAACTCTTGTCTTTCATTAATAAAAATCATCTTGAGATTAGATAAACCCCAGAAAAGGTTTATCTAGTCCTTGGGCTCACAAAATCACGTGTGTTTGAGTTTGCAATTGAAGATCGATCATCACAGCCATTCGAATTCTCTCTCTTTGTTCTTTGAGTTTAATTCAGTTTGTGCATTCAAATTGATCAATTGATTAGTTCTAGTCTTGATTGTTAAGGATCAAACTAGTTCATCAATTGGATTTAGCGTTAGAGCCAATCCAATTGAACTATCCCTTTTGATTCAATCTTAAGTGTTCGAACCAGATTTGACTCCATTCAATTTCGAATTTCTCTTACTTGCGCAACAAGGAATCTGAAGTTGAAAGCTTTTGTAGGTTGGAATCTTAATTGCTGGCAAGATCGGGACTTTGTGGGATTACTACGAGATTTCTAAGGAGGATTCCGAGGCAATCACGTATCAAGTGGTATCATAATCCAGCGTCTCACCAAGTAATTGTTTCTTTCCTTACTTTGCTTTCTAATTGATTTAATTCAGTTTTTGATCCCAAAAATCCCACCTTTCCACAAAGTTTGAGTTTTTGAGACCAAAGATTGAATTTTTCACCATCAACCACCACATCTCCGCCACCCCACCTCCACGCACCACCACTAGACCACCTACTGGGGTCGCTCTCTAGGACCGCACCACCCTCCACCATCGGCCGAATCCAACCCCACCAACCCTACCACCAACAGCTGATCCTAAACCCTAATCGCCCCACCCAACTCTCTCGAAACCCTAACCCTAGCTTTCGAGAAACCCGAACCCTAATCTGAAACCCCAACCCTAAAACCAAAACCCTACGCCCTCCAAACCCTAGAACCGAACCGCAAACCCTAACCCTAGACCTCAGCCAAGCCATCACCAAACCCTAAATCTCTTGTTGTTCCTTGCCCTCCAAGCAATTAACCAAATAGGAGATTTTTAAGGGATTTTTGCATGTTTTTGGTTGAATTGGTTGAGTTTTATTGCAATAATAGATTAGCAATTGTTTTCCTACAGTTTTATGAGTTTTTCATTCATGTTGCATGATTGATTGCGATTCATATTGCTTGATTGATATTTGCTAATTTCTGTTATTGCATCCTATAAATTCGACCAGCCCTTGTTCTTCTTTGTTAATTTGGCTTCTAGTTGGTTTCATTGGTAGTTTAAAGTCACTTAGTTAAAAAAAATCAGATTAGTTCGTTTTTGCCCTTGCATTCAGTTGTTGCATTGCTTTGCTTGTTTTTCAATTATAGCACAACAGTAGATTGTGCATAAAGTCAAAAAAAAAAATCAGAAAAGAAAAGTGATCTACCCCAGCTAGTTTTAAGCAACTTTCAACCCTAGTGACTACTTGCTTAAAAAATAGCTAAGTAGAAATCACTTTGAAGAAAAAGAGTGACAAAATAAAAGTCACTTAGCCCACCATATTTTCTGTCCTTGCATGTTGAATTTGGCTTTATTAACTTGCATAGAGTCAATTGAGAGATTGCATGTGTTTAGAAGCTCATAAAGGGATTATTTGCATTGCTTGTCTTATTGCATACTTGCCATTTGCTTGAACTGCATATTTTCTTTATTTATCATTAGTATTCCATACCTACTATATCTACCCATTTTACTCCCTCAAATCAGCCCAAAAACTGAATTAAGTTGATTGGATTGCTTTGAGGCAAGTTTTGGCTTGATCAAGGTGTGGTATTGCTTGTTGTGATTTACTTTAGAACACACTACTCTCTCTACTTTCTTCCTTGTTTCAGGAACAATGGTGATCCCATTAGAGCCTAACCCGACTTAATTGAATCTCACTAAGGAGGCAATCAATTTCATTAGGTTGTCCATTAGTGATGGTGTGCGAGATGGCTAGGCTCGAGCTGTAGAGTTGGCCACGGCTGCATTGGCTCCACAAATGAAGCGTTTAGAGGAGCAACTTGCAACGTTGATTGAGTCATCTCAAGCAAGTCGTAAGAGCCCCCCTGCAGTCGAGCTTAATAGTGACCCAAATCAGGCCTCGGGTAGTGACAAAGGCAAGAAACAACTAGTTGATGAAGAGCATGATGTGCTTGCTAACTACAACAAAGATAACGGTCCCCCGGCTCACTACTCCCCCACAGCAGGCCGAGGCAGAGGAAGAGGCATAGGGTCGAGGACTCCACCGGTTACTGATCAACAATTCTATAATCAGCCACAAAACCGGTATCCTCAAGCCACTCATCAAAAATATCAACAATACAACAATCCTTTTGATGATGTGACTTATGGCTATCCCGGGGAAGAAAGGCGCCCATGGCATCCTCCCCTAGATGATTTCTATAAACAAGCTGAGATTGTAGAAGATATCCCACCAGCTTATGGAGTACAAAGGTCGAACAACAACAACACCGTTAACCAAACCATAAATCAGATTGGTAAACGTGATATAAAGATCAAGATAGAGCCATTCAATGGAGAGCTTAATCCGGAGAAGTATCTAGAGTGGGAACAAGCTACAAATTTCATTCTAGATCACATGGGTTATGAAGAATGGGAAAAACTTGTTGTTGTTGTTATCCACTTTATTGGGACCGCTAGAAATTGGTGGTTCAGAATGAAGGAGGATCGAATTAGAAAGGCCTTAGCACCAATTGAAACTTGGGGCCAACTGAAGTTTGTAATGAGGAAGAAATATGTGCCTGAAGAGCATACCGAGCACATGAGATTGAAAGTTGTAACATGCAAACAAGGCACCAAGTGTCCAATTGAGTACTTCAATGAGTTAGAGGATCTGAGCTTCAAAGCGGGAATTCATCATTCCCAAAGGTCTCTAAGGACCCAATTCATGGCTGGACTGAATCAAAGCATCAAAGACACATTGGAGATTCAACAAATCAAGGATCTCAATGCCTTAGTACATTCAACCCAACTACTATATGAGCAACAACAAAGGAAGAAGAAGGAAGCTTGGAATGCTCCAAAAAGGTATGTCCCTAATTCTAGTGCTAATTCCAATTATTATTATTCTAACCCTTCTTTGCAGCAAAAGGGAGCTTCTACCTCACCTAAACCCACAGGTTTTCAAGGCCAAAGGCGTCCCACTAATGCACCTCCAAATCAGCCAAGAGCACGAGATCTAGTGTGCTATAAATGTCAAGGAAGAGGTCATTATGCCAAGGATTGTCCAAATCAGAAACAAGTGCTTCTCACCACCAATGGAGGATATGTGAGTGATGAAGATATACCTCCAAATCAAGTGGAGAAGGAGAGCAATGGACAAGAGGAGGAGGACGTGGAGGCCATTGAACCAGATTGCACCGAACAGCCTCTAACTTTGGTAACAATTCGTACTCTTACTTTACAAGAAACACCTAGGCTAGATCAAAGGGAAAATATTTTTCATACTAGGTGTACAGTAAAGAATCAAGTGTTATGCATGATAATTGATAGTGGTAGCTGCTGTAACATCATTAATGCTAAGGTAGTTGATCACTTGCAATTAAAAACCCAACCTAGGGCTACTAGTTATGGTCTAAATGGCATAAATGATTCGGATGGTCCTAATCTTGTTACTCATCAGTGTTTAGTCCGTGTTTCCATAGGTAATTATGTTGATGATATCATGTGTGATGTGGTAAACATGGAATGCACTCATATCTTGTTAGGTAGACCATGGTTATTCGATAGGAGAGTTATATATGATGGCATGCTTAATACCTATTCATTTAACTATGACGGGAGGAGAGTTTCTCTTCTACCATTGTCGCCCTAACATGTTTTACAGGATCAGGTACGCAGAGACCAAGCTAGGGCACTTAGGCGTGCCAAGGAAGAGAAAGAAGAGGATGAATTAGTGGCCAAAGCTGCGGCCCGGCGTTCGGCGCCCGACGCACCGAAAAAGACAAGCGGCGTTTCGCAGTCTCCACCCGAGCGTTCTGGATCAAATTTTAGGACAACATCAAGAACAGGTGGAGCTACTGTTTGGGACAAAACACGCCGAGAGAATGTCCCTAATTCGTCCAAAGTGTCGAGCAACAATTCCAGCAGTGCATCTGGGACGAAAACAGGGCTATCTCCCAAACCACTCGAGTGTTTTGGCTCACATTTTGGGAGCAATTCAGAGACTCAGAGATCTACAGATCTGGAAAAAGAACGCCTACAGAAAGAGCCAAAAAGCGGCTTAAAAGGAAGTGTAGAAAAGCGCTCTCTAGTTGCACAATCTAGTGTTTCTTTCCCTAACTCTTATTGTTTACTTCTTATGAGGAAAGAGATACTTATTATTAGTCAAGATATTTCACATCTTCGAAATTGTATACAGGATCTATTACAAGAGTTTGAAGATGTGATGCCTGAAGAGTTGCCACAAGGCCTTCCACCAATTAGAGGCATTGAGCATCAAATCGATTTGGTGCCCGACGCTTCTTTACCAAACCGTGCAGCCTATAGAGCAAGTCCATAGGAGACCGCTGAGCTTCAAAGACAAGTGCAAGATCTCATGGACAAAGAGGAGACCGCTGAGCTTCAAAGACAAGTGCAAGATCTCATGGACAAAGAAGGAGACCGCGGTTCCGGTGATTTTGGTGCCAAAGAAGGATGGCACTTGGAGAATGTGTGTTGATTGCAGGGCGATCAACCAAATAACAGTTAAGTACCGTCATCCCATCCCTAGATTAGATGATATGCTTGATGAATTGCATGGTGCTAATTTCTTTTCTAAGATTGATTTAAGAAGTGGGTACCATCAAATTAGGATGAGGGAAGGGGATGAATGGAAAACTGCTTTTAAAACTAAGTATGGCTTATATGAATGGTTAGTAATGCCTTTTGGATTAACTAATGCACCTAGTACTTTCATGAGGCTTATGAACCATGTTCCAAGAAGATACTTAGGTAAATTTGTTGTAGTCTACTTTGATGATATCTTAGTTTATAGCAAAACCTTGCATGAACATGTAGACCATCTTAGGGCTGTTTTGGACACTTTGAGGTTAGAAAAGCTTTATGTTAATTTGAAAAAGTGTTCTTTTTGCTCGGAGTCTACCATTTTTCTTGGTTTTATTGTGTTTATAGGTGGATTGAAGGTAGATGAAGACAAGATCAAAGCAATCAAGGAATGGCCTCAGCCGACTACACCAACCATGGTGCGCTCTTTTCTCGGCTTGGCTGGCTTCTATAGGAGATTTGTGCGTGATTTTAGCACAATTGCAGCCCCTCTCCACGAGCTTACAAAGAAGGATACAACCTTTAAATGGAGAGAGCAACAAGAGAACGCCTTCAACACTTTGAAGGACAGGTTATGCCACGCCCCGGTGCTCCAACTCCCTGACTTCTCCAAAGCTTTTGAGATAGAGGTGGACGCTTCTGGCCATGGAATAGGAGGCATACTCTTGCAAGACAAGAAACCCATTGCTTACTTCAGTGAAAAGCTTAGTGGGGCTGAGTTGAATTACCCTACTTATGATAAAGAGTTGTATGCTTTAATTAGGGTTTTGAAGACTTGGTCTCATTATTTGTGGCCTAAAGAGTTTGTAATCCATTCTGATCATGAGGCTTTGAAGTATTTGAAAGGCTAATCCAGACTCAATAGGCGACATGCAAGATGGGTTGAATTTATGGAGACCTTTCCTTATGTTGTAAAACATAAGAAAGGCAAAGAGAATCTGGTAGCTTACGCCCTTTCTCGGAGGTACGTTCTCTTCAACCAATGTGATGGTAAGATCCTTGGATTTGCAATGATTAGGGAATTATATGCTAGTGATCGTTACTTTGCTGAAATCTATAAGAATTGCATGTCTAGGGGAGAAATAGATTCCTACTTTATTGATGATGGATACTTGTTTAAAGATGGTAAATTGTGCATTCCTTCATCTAGTATACGTAGGCTTCTAACTAAAGAGGTTCATGAATCAAGAGGACATAGGGGTTTAGAAAAGACTTTAGAAGGCTTAAAAGAACACTACTATTGGCCTAAGATGAGTAATTATTTGCTGAGATTTGTCAAAAGTTGTGTTGTTTGTGCTAAAGCTAAGTCTAGACTTCACCCCCATGGTTTGTACCAGCCTTTGCCTATTCCTAGTTCACCTTTGGAAGACATTTCTATGGATTTCTTGGTAGGATTGCCTAGAACTAGGAAAGGTAGAGATTCTATCTTTGTAATGGTAGATAGATTTTCCAAAATGGCTCACTTTATTCCATGTCACACGACTGATGATGTTGTGCATATTGCTGATTTGTTCTTTAGGGAAATTGTTAAATAGCATGGCATTCTTTGTTGTATTGTTTCAGATCGTGATGCTAAATTTTTGAATTATTTTTGGAAGAGACTATGGTCTAAATTGGGAACTAAATTGTTGTTTTCTACGTCATGTCATCCACAAAATGATGGGCAAACTGAAGTTACTAATTGAACATTAGGGTTTTTACTTAGAACTATGCTTAAAGCTAACCTCAAACGTTGGGAAGATGTTTTCCCTTTTGTGGAGTTTGCTTATAACAAGTCAATCCATTCAGCTACAAAAATGACCCATTTTGAGGTTTTTTATGGGCTGAATCCGAGGACTCCGGTGGACTTGACGCCTCAACCATACAAGGGAAAAGAGAGTTTTGAAGCTGACAAGAGGGCTGAGTTTGTGAAGAAGCTACATGAGAGAACCAAGATGCACTTGGAGCGGAAATCCATGAAGTATAAGGCCCATGCTGATAAGGGTCGGAAACAGGTTATCTTTGAAGAAGGAGATCTCGTATGGGTCCATTTTAGGATGGAAAGGTTCCCAAATCAAAGGAAGAACAAGTTAGATCAGTGAGGAGATGGACCATTCAGAATTCTCAAGAGGATCATCCCTAATGCTTACAATGTCCACTTGCCTGGTGAGTATAATGTCCATCTGACGTTTAATGTGGCTGATCTATCTCTTTATGTGCCAGATTTTGATTTCGACGTCGAATTAGAGACGATTCGAGCTCAAGTGGAGGAGAATGATGCAGTGAAGCCTGCCATGTCTCCAACCGACATCGATGAGTTGATTCGAGTGCCTTTTGAAGACCAATCACAAGAAGTCGAGCTAAGAAGATTGCTCAAGGCACAACAACAATCTTGGTTCGATTGGCTACAGTTCTTGAAGAGCCAACCAAGCCGAAGTGGGTCTCGTGCATTCGACATCAATTGAGCCCAAATTCCATGGATTAATTCAAGAGGGCTGAAATTCACCATTATTTCTTTATTTAGAAACACTTATTAGCTTGTCACACTTTAGGGCTGAATTTTGTAGGTGATCGGGTGAGATAAGTTGGTATGTGGGTCAAAGTCAACCTTTTGACTTGACCATTCTAAATGAAGAAAATATCTAGCTATTCTATTAATTATAGGCGTGTTTTCTATTTTTAATAATGTAGAGAAATCAGCCAATAGGCTTATGTTAGTTGGTTGATCTTCTCTCTCCTGGTTGTTAGAAGATATTTTTAGTTTGTTAGAGATATTTTTAGTTTGTTAGGATGTTTCCTTAAATAAATAAATCAGCCATGATTTATTTTATTTAAGGGGATCTAGATAGATATTATTTTATATATTTTATTATATCTTGGGAAGCAAGAAAAGGGCAATTCTACCCCTTTAGGTTCGGCTACACTTCTCTCATTGCTCCCCAAGTAATAGCTTTGTATTATACTATTTAAACTCTTGTCTTTCATTAATAAAAATCAGCTTGAGATAAGATAAACCCCAGAAAAGGTTTATCTAGTCCTTGGGCTCAAAAATCACGTGTGTTTGAGTTTGCAATTGAAGATCGATCATCACAGCCATTCGAATTCTCTCTCTTTGTTCTTTGAGTTTAATTCAGTTTGTGCATTCGAATTGATCAATTGATTAGTTCTAGTCTTGATTGTTAAGGATCAAACTAGTTCATCAATTGGATTTAGCGTTAGAGCCAATCCAATTGAACTATCCCTTTTGATTCAATCTTAAGTGTTCGAACCAGATTTGACTCCATTCAATTTCGAATTTCTCTTACTTGCGCAATAAGGAATCTGAAGTTGAAAGCTTTTGTATGTAGGAATCTTAATTGCTGGCAAGATCGGGACTTTGTGGGATTACTACGAGATTTCTAAGGAGGATTCCGAGGCAATCACGTATCAATCCTCATCTCCAACGATCCGACCATCATTAACGGTCCAATGAGACTTTGCATACATCAATTCTCGTCCCCTACTAGCCCATCCAAGACACTAAAATGGAAAATACACTCAAAAGTTCGGTTGGCAACACATTTGTTCCTATTACACAAGACCGGGATCATCCCTGAAAATGCCCAAAATTGGGAAACGATCGAGTATTACTTTGCACGTCCATTTCAGTCAGCTACTAGAGGATTAGAGCCATACAAATGGAAAAACTCGCAAAATTTCGAGTGCCAAAATGTTCATTTCTTTCATTACCAAAACGAAAACATCCCAAAAATGTGCTACATGGGTGAACGGTCAAATGGCACTTCGCACACGTTTGTTTTAGGCCTATCAAAGACAATAAAACGAAAAAAACTTGCAAATTTCGGATGGAAAAATGTTTGTTTCTTTCTGCACAAAACAGAGAGTATCTTCGAAAATGCCCTAAACGGGCAAACAGACTAATAGGACTTCACACACATCCATTTAGGCCCATAGTATCTCGAAACATGGTAAATATATAGAATGAGAGAGAAGAATATACAAAGCACACTTGACCAAAAAAGAGTCAAGGTGAAAAATACAACCTAAGCCACGAATAAGCATATCCGGCAAACTCGCCTTGCAAGCCTAACGAATCGGGTCTAGCACTCTACCAACATCCTAAAAAACCTATAGACAAGCAACTTGTATGCACAAAAACCCAAGAAAAACTCAGCACCCAAAGGGTCTAACAAAACGACATCTAAGACCGAATATCTACCAAACAAGGTATGCACACGCGCATCCTCTCCCCAAGCATGCATTATAATCAACCACATAACAAGTGGGAAAAACAAACATCACGGCCCACGACCAACAAGAACAATAAGATAACAAGAGCAAGGCACTTGGTTCCATCAAAACCAAATACCAAGGAAGGTTCAAGCCACCATTAACCTCAAATGTGGAGTCTTCTCCTAAGGGATTCTCCACTCTTACTTTCAAACCTTCAATTCACCATCAAGCATTGTATGCACTCAAAAATAATCATTTCCACACACTTGGCCACATTGGGTTCCTCCCCTTCAAAAACAACCTTGTTTCTATGCATCCATATGTGGTACACCAACCCAAGAAAAGCGATAAGCTTGATCTTGAAGAGGGTGCTACCATGTCTCGGGGAGTTGGCAAACCACTCCACTCACTCCCTCACATTCTTCTTGTGGGTGTTTATGCAAACTCATTTTAGACTTTCTCCATCACTTGAATAAAAAATGGGCAAGAACCCCATATATGATCTATCATCTTCGGGTGTGAGATGCAAAGGGGGCAAACATTATTACCCCCATCCCCACTCGAAAAGGTGGTCACTCAGAGGGAGTCAGCACAAACACGCTCTAAAAGTCCACACTCTAGCTCTCACCACACTCCAAACCACGACTCTTTCTCCTCCCTCTTATCCCTCACCATCTCATAGAAGGCCCTCGTATCTAAACCACCAATCAACTCTGTAAAGGCCAAGATGTCGGTCCCCTCATTGACTCCCCTTCACAAGTTCCTGATAACCGTGAATTTGGTCGTGCAAATCAAGGGTATGCAATAGAGTCCAAATAAACCAAAAGATTGTAGTCTTAAGGAAGTAAGAGTCGAATTCATAGGGAGACAAGTTGATTGCTTTGCAAGATTTTTATGTGAGTTAAAGTAACAAGGGGGTTTGTGAATTATGACTATCAAGCATGCAAAACTAAAAAAGTATTAAAGTTCGGTTTTATCAAATTTGAGAGAACACTTAGCCAAGCAAGTATCCACATTCGATTGATAAGTTGATCAAAGATTTCACTCAAAATCACATGCATATAGAACTTTCAATTCCTTTTCAAACATAGTCAATAACACAACTAGATACTATCAATCCTAGCTAGTTGAATAACCCTGAAACAATCAAGATTCAATTCAAGAGCAGGAATAAGGAAAGGAATATAATTGATGTCTCTCTATTTGGTGGTGTTTTCATATGTGATTTCCTTTGTAAATATGTTTCTTTTTCCCCTTTTCTTGTGCGTTTTGTTCCTTTTTAGCCTAGTTCCCGTATTTCTATGAGATTCGGAGACTACGCACCTTTTATGTGTTTTGTAGGTAATTTGGCATGAATCAAGGATCGATTTGAAGGAGGGTCGAGACATGGAGCAAAGGCCGAGCTAAAGTGGGAAAGAGAGAAGCAAGCCATGAAGAAGAACAAGAGAAGCCAACTAAGAAGAAGGTGGAACGAGGTCAGGACCGAGTTGCAACCACATCGGGCCCGACTTTGAAGTCTCCAACCTCGGACCGAGATGCACAGTAACTCGGGCCCGAGGTCCTCCGTGTCGGTCCGAGTCGGTCACCGAACTACTTGGGCTCCAAGGCACGAATTTGTGGACTTCCACTTTTGCCCTTCATCTAATCTATAAAAGGCCCTCTTGTCTTCTAAGAAAGGGTTCCCACACACACACAAAAAGGGGGTTCCAAGGGAGCCAAGAGGATTCTTGGAGAGCAAGGAGGAAGGAGAGGAGAAGGAAGAGAGAGAGAATCGGCCAAGGGAGGAAGTCTTGATAGGTTTTGTTGGTAGATTTACTTTGATTTGCTTTGTTCTTGTGGATTTGAAAACCTTTGATTTGAATTTGTGGATTGCTTTGGATTTGAATGAAACATTGCTTTGTTTTGAGATTGATTATGATGATTGCTTTCCCTTTTGATTTGATTGCTTTCTTTGCTTATCTCATGGAGTAGATCTCCTTGATCTTTGGTTATGGGGGAAAACCCTAGCTAGGTTTAGGCTAGAATCCCCAATTCCATAGCCTTGAGTGTTTGATCTAAGGAACCCACTCTACATAGAGCTACAATTCCTTGCGAAAGTTGGGAATCAAGGCTTGACATTGGCAAAGTAGCGAAAGTGAACACGTGTCAATCTCAAGACCTTGCTTCGAAGGGGATTTCCCCATGGATCGAGGTGTAGATGTGGTTGGAACGAGGGCGACAACACTCGATCCTAGTCCGATCATCACTCATTGCCTGAATTGGGGTGGAAAAGCCTTAATCTACTAGGGAAGGAACCCAAAAGCCCAAGATCTACTTTTAAAATCTTTGAGTTCGACATCCCCAGCTACCTCGGGCCCGACTTACCTAGTGTCGGTCCCGACTTCCTCTTGTCGCCAGCCTCGGGCCCGACGTGACCTCAATGTCGGTCCCGACTGTTTTCTTTGTTTTCCTTTGTTTTATGCTCTCCTTTCTAGCTCCCTAGTATCTAGGCACATCGATCGAGTAGACTTCCCGAGTGTTCGACACCCACCACGTACTACAACGGGGTCGGGTTATAAATTGTATCTCTTGACCCTCGCATCCGAGAGCGATCAATAATCAAGATACAATTCTAGCATAAAACAACCAGCTTTTATCCTAGATTTCAATCCAACTCTCTTCTGCAAAAGACTAGTACAACCAAATACTAATTCAATGCACTCGCTACTATTAAATAGAGAAACTCAACTAGAAGTTCTCTAGATCTAGAAATAGAGATTTAATAACAACAACCCTATAATTTATTGAAATCAATTAATTAAGCAATTGAAGTAAGAGAAGAATAGTTTCAAGCAATAGATTTAGAAATAGAAATCTCACAACTAGAATCAAACGATGTTTCAATTGTCTAACAAAACAAAGGTGGCTTAGTTTTCCATGAAAGCAGTAAAATCTCCCAAAAGTATGAAAAGTAGAATTTGATGAGAGATGCAACTCTCTAAAACCTAATATATCAAGCCACGTCTCCAAAATTATATCCAAAAATACAATAAGTCGGAATAAGAAATACATAAATAAGGCCAATTAGAACAAAACACATGGCCAACTTCCGGATCAGCAACAACTAAAGGCTAGCGGTCACTGCCAGCACCAAAACAATGTTCTTCTTCTTTTCCTCAATGCGGCTCTGACTACAACAAAATGCATCTTCAGCTCTTCTTCCTCCTAGCTGTAAAAAGTCTCCAAAGCACCTAAAAGACCACTAATCATATGCTAAAACCCATATATATACACCATATAATTGCGCATATCAAACTCCCCCACACTTGAATCTCACTCATCCTTGAGTGAATTAGAAAACTATCATTCATCAAAACTATAATCCCTAGATCATCACTATGCACGTAAGCTTACAAAGAGAGGTAAAAGCATTCACATGCAAGCTCAACACCCAAACTACGCAACAACCAGATCTAGCAAAGCAACTTCAACAATGTACCATACTCATCAACATAAAGGAGAAAATCAAAACCAAAACCATACCAACAATATCAAACAACATGTTAAACTCAACTCAAAACTACCACCAATCAGACCAATCAACAAATTTAAACATCAAGCATCAAGTCACTAGTAACTAACCATCAACAAGTCCATCATCTTATCAAATAGAATGAAAGTCTCCAAAAATTTACACCTTATTCCTCCAAGTGAAAACCTACCCAAAACACTCCTATACTCCACTGCTTATGTCTCCTACGCTAGTAAAAAGATCACCACCTCACATCATTGAATCAGTTTTTGCCAAGGCCTAGTGACCGCCAAATGACCTGCTTATTTGCTAGACCGCCCTTTTGGGTTTTCAGTCTATCCTATGATTTTATTTGCCTTTCTCAATTTTTATGGCTCTTTTTTATCATTTTTTTAGCATAACAATAGTAATATATAATCAACTCCCCCAGACTTAGAACACCAATTGTCCTCAATGTAGAAAGACAAAATAAAAATAGGGAAAGTAGAGAAATATACCACTATTGCTCAAAAGATGGTGGTGGAAATGGTGGATAGTCTGGATATGATGGATACCCGGGCCACATTCCGTGGAAAAGTTGTGCCTACTACTAAAAGAAATGAGTCTGTTGTTGGTAAAAGTGTGTTTGGTGCTGATGATACTGATGTATCCTATCCATAGAGGCAACCGTAGCACTCTATTGAGTAGCCATCTCGTCTTGACGAACTGAAAGTCGACTCTTCTCTCTCATCATCTCTTACTGCCAACTCAAACTAGTGCCCCTACCTGAAGTACCAACACTCGAATCATGCACCGGAGGTTGTCCCTCCTCCCCATGCATATTAGTATCTCCTTAAGGAATATCCTTTGTAACAATCTTTGGAGCTGGTTGTGAAGCAGGTTGTGGAGCAGTAGAAGATGAACTAGGAGCTATAGAACTAACTAAAAAACCCCGCAAATCAAATATGTGATACTCTGGTCCAAAGGGCATAACACTAGGAATAGGTAGTGATGTAGTGAAACAAGCCATGTCTCCTACCGACGTCGATAAGTCGATTTGAGTGCCTTTTGATGGACCAATTACAAGAAGTCCAGCTAAGAATATTGCTCAAGGGACGGTAGCGATCTTAGTTCAATTGGCAGCTATGGTTGAAGAGTCCAACAAGAAGAGTTGGGTCACTTTGATTCAACACAAGTTGAGCTCGAATTCTATGGATTAACATTATGGGTTGAGTTTCACAAGAATGGTGTGCCATCCATGTTGGTTTGGGCCTTGTTCATAATCATTTCCTAATTTAGATACATGGAATAACTTGTCTCATTTTAGGGTTGAATTTAGTAAGTGACCGGGTGAGATAAATTGTTGCAGGGGTCAAAGTCAACTCTTTGACTTGACCAATCTAAATTGTGGAAAATATCTTTATTGTTATTTATTTTGGAACAATTTTAATTCAGTTTTTAATAGGAGAATTTCGACAATCTAGGGTTGTTAGTTGGTTGATAATCTCTCTCCTATCTTTCTTGTTATCTTTTAGTTGTTAGAGTTTGTAAGGAGTTTCCTTAATTAAATATGTTAGGTAAATCCTTATTTGATTTATTTAATTTAAGGGGATTTAGTAAGTTATACTTAGAATATTTTATATTATCTTGGGAAGCAAGTAAAATCCCAGAATATCCCTCTAGGCCCAACTGGGAGCTTGCCTTGCTCTCCAAGGAGTTGATTTCTAATTCATATAAATACTCTTGCATTTCATTAATAAAAATTCTTCTTGAAATAAGATAAACCCTAAATTGGTTTTATCTAGTCTTTGGGCCGAAAAATATTCACGTGTTTTTCAGCAATCAAGATCGATCATCTTCATTCTACTCTCTCTCTCTTACTCGTGTTCTTGGGATTAAGTTTCAGATTTGTTTCATTCAATTAATCAATTGGATTAGTTATAGTTTGATTATTAAAGATCAACTAGTTCATCAATTGGATTTAGCGTTAGAGCCAATCCAATTGAACTATCTCTTTTGATTCAATCGAGTGATTCACATTCAGTTTTATTCATCTTCAATTTTGAAATTTAGGTTACTTGTCACGCAATGCATTAACTTTGTTAGTTAATTCACGTTGGAAAGTTGATTACTAGCAAGATTAGGTCCTGTGAGGTTGCAAAGTTGATCAACTAGGAGTAATCTGAGGCGATGACGTATCAGATAGACACAACGTATAAGCACCCCTACGACCAAACACATAATAAATGTGAGTTCCATCCTTAGAAATAAGTCTTGCATTCTTCAGATCCTTCTTATCATAAGTGTAACTAGAAGAGAGACGTGCAGATAATGGAGGACAAGGAATGCTCAGGAGCTTAGCCAGAATAGAAATCATGCCGCCTATAGTGATCCTACACTTCTGGTCAATCCGGCACTTCTTGCAGGAGGCATGAAATTGAGCCCTCCAATCTCGCACCAGAGTACACTATGGTGTCATACTCCATACCGCCTTTAAGTCAAGGTGAGGTATCTTGTTCTGCTCAGATTGGCCAAACCAAGCCATACGAATAACCTTGTGGACCAAACGCAAGCAAGGGTGATAAGCTGAAGTTGAGTGTTTTATCGTAGGTAAGTCGCAATCAGTTATGGGAACTATATCGAACAGTTCCCACATGCAGCAAAATAAGTAAAATAGTAGAGGCAAGGGTTATATGCAGGTAAGTAAAATAGTAGAGACAGTTCCCTTATAGAGGGATCCCACAAAGATCAACTAATCACGTGAGTTTCCTTTTATTTATTGCTTGGTTCCCTTCAGGTTACAAGGTAGAATACAAACTTCTCAGTTCCTACATGGACTTTCTCCCTAGGTAGCATTAATGTATTTTCTCGACCCTAACCCGATGAGTGCTCACAATCAAAGACAAAGCGAAACTTAAACCTCTCTCTCTTCTTCTGTCTCTTCATTGAGTTCTTGTAACACCCCTATTTTATCCTAAAGGATATTACCGCCAATGATCCCAGATTTAACCTACCCAAGACCACCCAGTTGATGACGAGTTCCTTGGTTTAAGATAGGAGAGCTGGTATACCGACTTTCGAATGCTTTGCTCTTGGAGATAATTCTTCCTTCCTTCAAATTGTCTTGCCTTGATCATCAAGTCTTGAAGTTTCTCCTTTGAATGCATATCACCTCTTGAATACTTCATCTTAGAGATTTGATCCTTCCTTGATATGTCCCTCTTTGCGTCTATCTTCGAATCCTCAACCCTCAAGAAACGCACATTTGCATCCTGATGTCCGAACATGCAGGGAAAAAGCAAGAGAAGGTGGAAGGGTTAGTCTATAATGAAAGACTAGCAAGTGAATGGTG
The DNA here is from genome assembly GCA_964016875.1 of Fallopia convolvulus. Lineage (NCBI taxonomy): Eukaryota > Viridiplantae > Streptophyta > Magnoliopsida > Caryophyllales > Polygonaceae > Fallopia > Fallopia convolvulus. The sequence goes on from OZ024720.1 coordinate 42,764,154, forward strand.
GCTAAAGTATTAATGAAACATGTTTGTATCGATCTCCAATGATGCTGACTAGTCGATAATCCAACAGTTAATACTTCCATCGAAAAGAGAATTTCAAGGTAGCTATGATCTTACGAAAATGTGATTTCACTAAGAACAGATTAACACTCTTTCCAAAGACGAAAAGAATCAAACTTTCTTTGGAAATAGGACTCCGAAAGGATGGGGTTCTATCGAAGCGTAGGTTGGCAATATTATCGAGCAAAATGAAATACGAGATTTCTTTTGGACGTAGAATACCACATGAGTGTAGATCACTACAAATAGATTGAGAACTTTATTATTTCGAAAAGTATACATTAGTATACTTTGACTAGTGCATTGAATAGGCATAGCAAGAACATTAGCCTAATTCATTATTTCGGAAATGCGGCATAGCATGAGGTCGACTTTAGCCTAATTTGTGAAGTTGAAAAGCGGCATCGCAAAAGACTTTAGCCCACTTTTCTATTTCATGTCGTATTACTTAAGACTTTACACGAAATCCCTATTTCGACATTTGTGTAAGACTTTAACGAACATTTCTTTTCCGTGTGACATTGCTTTAGACTTTAGACGAAACCTTTCTATTTCGCCATTTCTTAAGACTTTAGTCAACGGGGGTAAGAGTAGAATCATGATATACATATAATATAATGTGATAAAAGGGTGTTCCTAGACTTATGTCTAACACCTTTTTCTATACTAATCCAAGGAAACTCTCTAAACGAGACACTTTAAACAAACAAGGCTGCAAACATCGATCCTAAAGTCAAGTACTAGCGTAACGAATAATAATAAGATCAACGAGGTATTTATCTCTAAGCAATAAGTAACCTAAGTTCAGATATTGCAAACAAGTTGTTCTGAAACAAGCATGAATATTAAACGGAGCATAGATTCACGTTTAATAAAAGAGAAGGGCAAATGGTACATCAACTTGCCTTACGATTCGGGTAGAACCTCTGTGAGGCCGTAAGATCTTTAACGAACAGCTTCTCGAGAGTTAGAACTATTCTGAGGTTCACATTACGAAAACAAAATATTAAACTTTGTTATTTCTCTTTTATATTAATCTATTAGATCCACCCTTTTTGGTCTAAAGGGAGTTATCTTAAACTATTATTTTTGCAATATATAGACTAAAATTGCATAATAATATTATTTCAATTAATGTTATTATTTTAGGAGATTAATCCTAAGTGGGCATGCTTGAATAATTTTTCATAAATCTCTTTTATAAAAATCTAAGAATAACTTTTATTTAAATTCCCAAATTAATTATGATTTATAATAGAATAATTTATAATAAAATAATAAATATATAATTAAGAATCTAGATTATACCAACGGGACGAAACGGGACTTGGGCTCCGGAATCAATGGGTTGGGTGAACCGATTTGGGTCGAAATCGCCTTTTCCAAAGAGTGTTGTTGGGCCCTAAAATATCGGACTAATTTATGAGGTGGGACCACGAAGATTTGAAGAGATCGGAATGATTTAAAGACAATATTCACCATTAATGGAGCATTAAAATGCATGGAGGAAATCAAGGAGCATTAAAGGAGTTGTTGGAACGCATTAACTACATGGGTGAAAATCACGGACGCCTTAAATGCCTAACACGTTGACAATTCAGCAGAAATAGTAACTGGTCAAAACTAGCCGTTGGAAAGAACTAATAAAAAGGCGAGATTCTCGGGATTGACTCATAAATGAGCAGAATGTAAGCCTATAAAAGGAAGGGAGAACATCAACAAAGGGAATCTCTCATCCTCTAAAATTCACTCTCACAAGCTCTCTCTACAACAAAACAATCTACATACTGTTTTGGGCAGGATAATCACACTAACGCATTACCTTCTATAATAGGGGAAATCCTAACCAAAAAGCAATTGCAACACGTTATGAACTACGGACAAGATGTAAGATTAAGTAAAGGACAGAAAATAAGAGCGAGTAAGTTGAAATGTGTATATTATAATCGTAGCGGTAGATGAATCTTCTGTAAATACAAATGAACGCTTGAATAGAAGAGAACGAATAAGCTGAAATGGATTAAGCTTGGAAATTGACTTCAGGTGTGATTGTCGATGATCCCCTTCACTTGTGCTTCGTCCTGGTTTTATAGCTCTCCTCCTCTTCGAACCGTTGGTGGAGCGTTTTTGTGTATCCCAGGAATCTCGCCACTAACATCAATGACATAGACGTTGAGGAGGTTGTGCGATATCCCCGAATCGAGATTTTCGCCATATCTTCTTTGCTTTCATTACTCAGTCGATCCTTTGGTTCCTTCTAGCTAATGGCCCGTGTTAATTTCTTTGGGCTCGTCATACCTTTTTGGGCTAAGTTTTAGTGGGCCCAACAATAACCCCTCAAAACCCCGGGAAAACTCCCTCTACCGCTTTTCTAGGGTTTTTGATTTTTTGCTTCTTGGAAGTTGTAGTGCGTAAAGGCGTGTCCCATCAATCTGTATATATAGTAGTTATGGTGGCCTCCAAGACTCCAATCGTGCTTCTTGGTGTTTAGGTACGCTTCCTTTTACTTTGCTTCTTCATCTTCAACCTTTGCTCTTCCTTTCACTATGGCAACTTCTAGTTCCTCTTCCCTTTATTGTCTCGAAGCCAGCATTCCTCCCTCTCTGACCTCTTCCGGTTTCCTCACCTCCTATCACCGGAGGGATAGTACTTCAGAGGACCCCCATGTCTTCGCCTTCTCTGCAGGTTTCCTTTCGTATGCAGAGGTGTTCTTTCCTCCCCCTGGTGTCCATGCGGATTTCTATGCCGACGATTGGGTGCGCTTGTATGAGTACCCTTTTCATATTGGCCACCATTTTCTGTTTTCCCATTTAGTCGTCGATTTTTTGTCTACCCTCAATGTTTCTCCAGGGCAACTACTCCCTCAAGTTTGGAGACTTCTGCTTTTCGTTGACCAATTGTGTTCTTCCCAAGGTCTTCCCTTCAAAGCTGCCGACTTTTTCTTGAATTATAGCCTGTCTAAAGGTGGCCTTGGCCGTTTAACTTTGAAAACCTTCACCAATAAATCCGACTTAGTCTTTAACATATCGAAATCTGACCGGGGTTGGGCTGATAAGTTCTACTTCGTGAGACTGTCTTCTTTGAGAATCGATACATCTTTCCTGAATAGTCATTGGTGGTCAACAGGTAGTGTTTCCCTCTTGTACTTCGTTGATCCTATTCGAATCTAACCTCTGGTTGTTGTTGGTTGTTTTTGTTTTTGTGGAGAGAATCTTACTACTCCTAAACCCCGCAAGGTGTCTTACCAAGCCATTTCTCACATCGAGGCTCTTCCGTTGGAAGACAGATCGTACCCTCAGTTAGTGAAAGCATGTTTCGCTGAACCTGAAGACATCGAGATGTCGATTAAGTTCTTTCTTCTTCATCTTCCTTGATTCAACGTCTTTATCTTCTCCTAACCTTGTTACTTCATGTTGTCAGGTTCTAGAACCACCAGATCTACTGTTGCGCTATCTACCTTGGAGAGGGTCGAAGCTAGAAAGAAAAGGAAAGCGGAGACAGCTTCTACTACAGATACGTCTTTGGCAGTAGCTTTGCCTCCTAAGATCACAAACGACTCCCCCAAGGCCTCTTTGTCAAAGAAGGATGTCTCCTCTAGAATGAAGGACCTCCCCAGCACTCTCATGTCCTTGGACATGGATGCGGGAAAGTGCTTGAAATCTCTGATGCCGCTTCAAGTAAATTGTCTTCGGGATTCAGGACACCGGTCCACTTTTCCTGATTTCTTTGGAGAGATACTGGCGGCTCAGTGGAAGGTATTCACTAACTTTGCTCATCTTTTTTGTTAATACTCCCGGTTTCTAACGGTTCGATACTTGTTGTCCAGGGTCTCCAACTTGCTCTTGCAGCTTTCGACGCCTTCAAGGACTACCCTGAGTAGTTGGCTCAGAGTAAGATCAGCATGAAGCTTGAGAAAGATAAGTCGGTCATCATGGGGTAGGAGAAGAAGTCTTTGTAGAAGAAGGTCGTTGATCTGCAGAATGGCCTCGAGAGAGCTCTCGCGGAATCCAAGGCATGGGAGGACAGGTTCAAGGAAGCATCGAAGAAGAATGCTGCTCTGGCTCAAGAGGTTGAGGATATGGCTGACTACTGGTCACTCAGGGCTCGTGTCGAGACGATAGAGGAGTTCGCTGATGGGAAACACTATTCCTGGGACGCTATGAAGGAGAGGGAGCAGTTCGAGAACTTATTCCCTGATGAAGCTAGTGCATCGAAGAAGCCTTCTCTTATCGACGAGATCTCACAAGTAGCCAAAGAAGTGGCTCAGGTCGAGATGGACAACCAAAAGCCAACCGAAAAAATCTCCAAGGAATGATTCCTTTTTACTTCTTTGTACTTCTCGAACTCTTATCCTACCCCCAGTATGTTGGGGTTTTAAAACATTGTGTCTTGTTTGGCCGCTTGTTGTAGGGCCTGATTGTGGACAACTTTGTACCCCATAATGGTTTTTTGGGGTTTATGCTTATTTTGATAATGTTCTTGTAGTTGTTATGGCCTTGGATCTGTGTTTGAATTTTTTGCAGGTATAACAGGTTCAACTCTAGAGAATGAAGATCAACGCGTTTGTAGAAAAATTGACTTGTACAAAATGTGTACTTGTAATTTAGTAATAAACTCTTCGTTGTATAGCGCTTTTTATGTAAGATGCAGAGGGAGAGAGAAAATAGTGTATTTGTCTGAAAGAAAATATTGGTAATGAAATTGTGAATCGTATTACAAATATTTGGTGAAACTCCTCTTGCTCTAGAGTCTTTGTTACACATTCTCGTCTCTTGCATCTTTTTGACTAGTCGTTGTGTGCACAGCGTTGCCTGATCATAAGGCGAGGGCCTATGTTTTGGCATGTAACGTCAAAAGGCATCCCTTGTTAGTTTTCTCGAATTCGTTGTTGTCTTATGTGTGTACGAAGATGTAATGATATAATGTGAAAAGAAAAAGTTTATGAAGTATACCTTATCGTGACTTGTGCGTTTTAAAAGTGATACAACTTCAAGTTCATCGCATTCCAACTTCTGGGGACCATCTTCCTATCTTGTGACATCAATTCGTAGGCTCCTTGTCCTAGATCATTGTGATCTGATATAGCCCTTCCCAATTTGCTCCCAACTTGCCAGCATTCAATTCATGCGTATTTTGAAAGACTCTCCTCAATACCCAATCTCCCACTTGGAATGCCTTCGCATTAACGCGTTTGTTGTAACTCCGGGTACCCCCTGTCTATATGCCACCATACGAACCGATGCCTCATCTCGTAACTCGTCTACCGTGTCTAAATGGTGTAACAGGTTAGGTAGGCTTGATTCCTCGCATCCATAGACTAAGGAGAAAGGTGTATGGCCTGTGCCAGTCTTAGGAGTTGTTCTATCTGACCATAGGATAAGGGGTAACTCGTCTGCCCATTTCCCCTTTGCCTCTTTGAGTCGCTTCTTCAAGTTGTTGATGATCACTTTGTTGCTTGCTTCTGCTTTGAACATTGGATTGAGGATAACGTGGTGTTGACATCACCAACTGAATGTTGTATTGCTGGCAAAATGATCTCGTCTTGTCACTGATAAACTGAGACCCATTGTCGCGTACTATGGTGGACGGTATTTCGATTCTACTTAGGATGTTTCTTTTTATGAAAGTGATGACCTGGGTGTCTTTGACTTCTTTGAAGGCTTCGGCTTCGATCCACTTGGAGAAGTAGTCAGTCGTTGCTAAGGTATAGACACGTTGTCCTAAAGCTGGAGGAAGCTTTCCCACGATATCCATTCCCCATTTCATGAATGTCCAAGGGGAAGTTATAGGATGTAACAACTCTGAAGGTTGATGTGGTATAGGTCCATGACGCTGGCACGCGTCACACTTGCAGGCGAACTCTACTGCGTTTTTGTTCATGGTAGGCCAATAATAACTCATTCTGCTCGCCTTCCTTGCCAATTTGCGACCCCCTGTACGATTTCCGCATTCTCCATCGTGTATGTCTTGTAACACCTTATGTACCTCTTCTTCCTTTACGCACCGGGTGTATATTCCTGACGACATCCACTTAAACAAGATGTTATTATTAATGGTGAAAGTGGAAGCTTTTACCTTAAGTCGTCGGGCTTCTTCCTTGTTGTCTGGAAAAACTCCATCTCGTAACCACTTTAAATAAGGGGTTACCCATGAATCGTCTTCATCAAAACCTCGAATCTCAAACATATCTGCCTCCTTGGTTATGGATGGCGCATCAAGGTACACGAAGGGTATCTTGTTGTGTTCTCTTGGGTCGATTGCGGATCCGAGGTTGGCTAAGGCGTCAGCTTGCGTGTTAGCATCCTGGGGAACTTGCTTTATCTCAAAATGTTAGAAATGCTTTACGATCTCTTGAACTTTTTCTAAGTACGCCTTCATCTTTGAATCCCTGGCAATATATGAGTTCATAACTTGATTTACAATAAGTAACGAATCAAAAATTACCTCAATTTCTTGTACATTCAAGTCCTTAGCAACAAGTAACCCTGCTATAAGCGCCTCATACTCTGCTACATTGTTGGTAGCTTTGAATGTACATTGAATAGCTTGGGCTATCCTATCCCCCTGTGGTGACTTCAAGACTATCCCTAGTCCTATGTCAATATGGTTCGACGCCCCGTCTGTATGCATCAACCATTTACTATTTCCTGTTACGTGCAGCACATCTTGGTCTTCTTGTTCTGAAGTGGTAGGAATGAAGTCAACCACAAAATCTGCCAACGCTTGAGACTTCATTGCTGTTCTTGGCTCGTACGTGATGTTGTAGCCATTTAAGTGGATCAACCATCTTGTTAGCCGACTTGAGAATTCTGGCTTTGACATGATACTCTTCATTGGATAATTAGTTCTCACGATGATGGAATGACTTTCAAAATAAGGACGTAACTTTATTGAAGCTAGCCATTACCAAAGATAATACTAGTTTCTCCATGGGGGAATACCTGGTTTCTGCATCGAGCAATGTTTTACTTACATAACAATTGGGAAATTGGTCTCTATTCTCTTCTCGGATCAAGACGGCACTCACTGCCACTTCGGTCACGGCCAAGTATACGTAAAACTTCTCGTCTGGCTTGGGTTTGGATAGTACCTTTGGGTTAGATAAATAATTTTTCAACTTTCCAAAAGCTTTTTCATGTGCCTCCGTCCACTCGAACGACTTGTTTTTCTTCAAGATGTCGTAGAACTATTTGTTTCTATCTGAGGATCGTGATATTAATCAGTTCAACGCAGCTACTCGTCTTGTTAACCTTTGGACGTCCTTGACGCACTTTGGTGATTGCAGCTCCATTATTGCTTTGATTTGTTCTGGACTCACCTCGATTCCTCTCTGCGTCACTATGTATCCGAGGAAAATTTCCTAACGTTACTACGAAAGAGCACTTGGTTGGATTCAATTTCATCTTGTAACTTCGCAGGATCTCGAACGCGTCTTTCAGGTGAGCAATATGGTCCTCTGCCTTCAATGACTTGACTAGCATGTCATCTATGTACACCTCCATTGTATCCCCCAGTTTTTCCTAAAACATCTTATTAACCAATCTTTGATAAGTAGCACCTGCGTTTTTTAACCCGAAGGGCATAACTTTGTAACAGTAAGTTCCCTGATTGGTTACGAATGCAGTTTTTTCTTGATCGTCAAGGTGCATCATTATTTCATGATATGCACTAAATGCATCCATGAAAGTCAAAAGTTCATTCCCTGCCGTCGCATCCACCATTGCATCAATATGAGGCAAGGGGAACGAGTCCTTGGGGCAGGCTTTGTTTAAATTGATAGAGTCTACGCAAACATGCCATTTACCATTTTTCTTTTTAACGACAACCACGTTCGCAAGTCAATCAGGATAATTTACTTCTCTAATTTTTCCAGATGCAAGTAAAGATTTTACCTCATCGTTGATTACCTGATTTCATTCGGGGGCGAACTTACGCCTTTTCTGTTTCACTGGTGGCACCTTCTTGTTGGCATTTAAGGCGTGAGTAATTATGTCAGGATCAATGCCCACCATATCCTCGTTTGACCAAGCAAAACAGTCATTGTAGGACCGTAGAAATTCCACCATTTGCTCACGTAAAGTTGGTTCCAGGTCTGCTCCTATTTTGATTTTCTTGTATGGTTCTAGTGGATCAAGAGCCACTTCTTCGAGCTCTGGCGTCTCCGACTTTACATAGTAGGTGGTTGTTCTACAGTCCTTTAATTGCTAATCTAATGTCTTCCTCCCTTCTTCAAGCTGTAGATTCTTGGAAGTCGTTGCTTTCATTGTTATGGAATAGCACTCCCTTGCTAATTTTTGTTCTCCCTTAATTTCTTGAACTCCCCATGGTGTCGGGAACTTCACACATTGATGATAGGTAGAAGGGATAGCCCTCATCCCTTGTATCCACGGCCTGCCCAAAATGACATTAAAAGGTGAAGGGCAATCGAGCACTTGGAATTTTACCTGATAGTTAATTCCTCCTGCGATGGTAGGTACGGATATCTCCCCTAATGTGTTGTGTGCTTCCCCACTGAAGCCTACTAAAGTCGTCGACTTCTTGACAATATCGTCCATCCCGAAACCTAAGCTGTACAAGGCATCCAACATGAGTAAATTGATAGAACTTCCATTATCAACCAAAATCTTTTGACAAGGAAATTAGCTATCGTTAAGGAAATTATTAAGCAATCATGGTGAACTTCCTCTTCTTCGACATCGTCGAAGGTGATTGGCATCATGGCAAGACTTGTTCGTGAAGGAGCTTTAGGGCATTCTCTTCTTGTATCCCTCGCGATCCTTTTGGCTGCAGAGTACATTATACTGAAAATTTATGATCCCCCTGTGATGACGTTGATTACTCTGATGTGCTTTGGTGGGGGCGGCGGACTAGCTTTCTCTCGGTTGCGCTCTAGGTGCTCCTTCGCCTTTTCCTATATTAATTCTTTGAGGTGCCCCCTTCGTAATAACTCGCTTACTTCCTTTCGCAACGCGATGCACTCGTCGGTTCGGTGCCCATGATCAAAGTGAAAATCATACCATCTAGACTTGTCTTTCTGATGTGAGGGCATGTTACTCTTTCAAGGCCATTTAACAGTATCCCCCATGGTGTTGAGGGTTCAGACTACCTCGGTTGCATCCACGCAGAAATTGTAGTGAGAGAGTTTCAGAGGTAGTCTGGGATTCTCATATCTATCACTTTGTCTGGCTATCATTGCATTGATAGTTTTCTTGGTATGAGGTGCGGTAGGGTACGGAGCGTATCTTGTTTCTCGCCTTCCTTGTCTCCGATCGGGTCAGTGAGGGTTGATTGCTTTTTCGACGATGAGGTCATGTTCCTCTAATCGAACATGGGCTAACGCTTTTACCTGCACTTCATCAAAATTCGAACAAGGGTATTTAGTTAATTTACGATATAACTCGGGATTACACACCGATATGCCTCTTCGGAATGCCTCCCCAGCCGTAGCGGCATCACATCCTTCAATGGTAACCAGTTCCTTGTTATAGCGGTTGAGGAAAGCTTTACGAGATTCACCCGGTTTCTGGATCAAGCGGTATAAGTCACTTGATTGTTTCTTAGCATGTCGACTGCTTGCGAACCTGATCCTGAACTTGTCAATTAACTCGGCAAAAGATGAGATACTCCTAAGAGGTAAGTGCGAATGCCAATTGAGTGTGGGTCCGGATAAAGTGTTCACGAACCAACGACACATAACAATCTCCTTCATGTCAAAAGGGACTGTGCTAATATTCATAGCCTGTTTGAATGCGGCTATATGTTGATCGGGATCTGTTACCCCTTCGTACTTAGGTACGTCGGGGACATGATACTTCTGGGAGATATCAACTCTCGCGATAGCGAGCACGAAGGGGCAATCAGTGTAACCGTCTCTCCTCTCCATCGATATCGGTTGAGGTGCCCCTAGGACCTGAGTAATTCGGTCCTCCAAGGCTCGAAGGCGTTCCCATAATTGAGAGACCTTAGTACCTTCCCGTATCTCCCTTAAGGAATTACCATTTACCTGATACCCGGTTACTGGTCTAACAACATCGGGTGTTACGAGACTTGGATCATCCATATCTAATCGTCTAGTGATTCATTCCACCACATCGATTCCTCGGGGATGAGTTGGAGCTGATTGTACCTGGGATCGAAGCAAATTGCGTTCATTAGTTAAAGTTTCAATTTGCTTCTCATATACCTCGGTGAATTTGGCATTGGCCTCTTTTTGGCTTTCTAGGTCTTTCTGGAGAGCAATCATTGTTGATCGGAGTTCCATGATAACATCGGCATCGCCTCCTCCGACTCCTTGTTGCTCGGAAGTACTATGATTGCCATTTGTGTTTCCGGAGCATTGCTCGACTCCATCAACATTCCCAACTCCATCTATGTTCCCAATACCGTCTACGTTCCCAGCGCCTTGATTGTTTGTTTCCTCGTTGAACTCATGGTTATCGAAATCTCCTAGGTGACTGTAAGTAGTTTGAATTCCCTCCATTTGACGGATTTTGCAGTTGTTTTAACGTGACTTCTTTTTGGTTAGGGCCCCATGTTGCGCGCCAATTGTTTTGGGCAGGATAATCACACTAACGCGTTACCTGCTATAATACGGGGAATCCTAACCAAAAAGCAATTGCAACACGTTATGAACTACGGACAAGATGTAAGATTAAGTAAGGGACAGAAAATAAATGCGAGTAAGTTGAAATGTGTATATTATAATCGTAGCGGTAGATGAATCTTCTGTAAATACAAATGAACGCTTAAATAGAAGAGAACGAATAAGCAGAAATGGATTAAGCTTGGAAATTGACTTCGGGTGTGATTGTCGATGATCCCCTTCACTTCTGCTTCATCCTGATTTTATAGCTCTCCTCCTACTCGAACCGTTGGTGGAGCATTTTTGTGTATCCCAAGAATCTCGCCACTAACATCAATGACATTGCCGTTGAGGAGGTTGTGCGATATCCCCGAACCGAGATTTCCGCCATATCTTCTTTGCCTTCATTACTCGGACGATCCTTTGGGTCCTTCTAGCTAATGGCTCGTGTCGATTTCTTTGGGATCTTTATACCTTTTTGGGATAAGTTTTAGTGGGCCCAACACATACAATTGCATTTTTATTCTTCGATTATTCATCCACGATCTCAAAATCTATTTTTCTCCTCATCTTCTCTCTGGCGTGTCCTCAATTGTTCTTCTACATCTTAATGGAATCATAGTGAAGTTTACTCTCGTTATTCTACATTTTTGCTTATTTATTTCAATATCTATTATTTTACCAATTAACGTGTCTACGACTTATCATTTAGTATCATGAATCATACGGAGTAACTCGTAGCAGTGTAATTGTAATCTTATTTCATTATTCTGGACTCAAATCTCTTTCTCTACATGTTTATTAGTTCATTTGTTCTTTCTCTTCGTGAATCTCTTATTATTTGCAAATTGACGTGTTTAAACTGATTTTTTACTAGAGTTCCCTCATCATAGCAGATAACGTGTTTACGTGTTAAATTTACCCAAAACAATTGGTGCCCACCGTGGGGCCTTTAGCCAAAAATCCCATCAAACATGTTACCTTGCTAAACACGTTACCATCAACCCGCTACCAAAATGGCCAGTGACCAAACTTCCAACACTAGTCCCATTAGTGAACTTGGAAACCGAAAAGCTAACCTCGTCACTCTCTATCAGCCACAAATCATACCTCCTACTACTCCCACCGATATTTAAACCAACACATCCACCGACCAAACTCTCAAGCCAAATGACCCTAACGCATTACTGGAACTGGGGGTCACATCCGACTTGGTTGTCATAGCCGAACTCAGGGCCTATATGCTTTCCTTGCAAAAGGATCTGGAAAAGCAAAATGAGGCACATAACCGATTTATAGAAGTTTGTGAAGGACAAATTGAATCTCTAACTTGTGAAAGAATTTTGCTTGAATCTCAGGTTCAATCACAGGAACAATCAGGTCCAAGACCAAGTGTTTCGGGAGCAATGGATCATGGAGTTGCTCGATAATCGGATCTTGATGAAACTAATCACATCACACCGATTAATGAAAGACAAGTAACACAATATCAGGTAAGTCGTAACATGCTTCGCGCTGTCCAAGAGGATGCTAAAGTCGTAGCTCTAAAAGAGTGGCTTAAAGCCCTTGAGGACCGATTCAGTTAGATCCCAAGGGCACCTCAACCAATAGTCATGGAAAGGCAAGATGGTTATACCGACTCCCCCTTTATCCTAGCTATTGCGAGAGTTAATATTTCGAAAACGTATCACGTTCCCGATGTACCAAAGTACGAAGGAATGACTGATCGAGACCAACATGTTACGGCTTTTAAACAAGCGAAGAATATTAGAACTGTTCCATTCGAAATGAAGGAAGTGGTAATGTGTCGCTGGTTCGGTAACACGTTATCTGGTCCATCTTTAAATTGGCATTCACATTTACCACTTGGAAGTATTTCATCATTTCATGAACTGGTTGACAAGTTTAGACTCAGGTTTGTAAGTAGTCGACGCACCAAGAAACGTCCAAGCGACTTATATCATTTGGTACAAAAATCAAGAGAATATTTGAAGACATTTCTAAATAGGTTCAATGAGGAACTCGTTGCCATTAAAGAATGTGATACCGCAACTTCGGTAGAAGTATTTCGAAGAGGGATATCCACAAATAACCCCGAACTTTATGATGAATTAACTAAGTATCCTTGCTTCAACTTTGATGAAGTACATGCAAAGGCGTTGGCACACATTCGACTCGAAGAGGATGAACTCTTTTTCGCTGACACGAGGGAAGTACTATGATCTGATCGGAGGCACGGGAAGTGCGAGTCAAGGTACCGTCTGTACCCTTAAGAAAGGACAAGACGTTCGAATAAATAGAGGAGCTCGGTAATGCGTTACAAAGGTGTTTTTCATCATTGAACTCGTAAGGAAATAAAATACAAACAAGTTATCAATCTACCATGTAAGCAAAATTTTACTTGATGCTGGAGCTAGGTATTCTTGTATCAAAAATTTGGTATGTGTACTAGTTATAAATTCTACCACATTACATCTTTACTTTGAAAATCATTTCATAAAGTACGCACTAACCTTCCTATGAAGAGTACAATGTCAATACCATAATTATCAGGACGTGTTACAAAAAAATTTTATGGTCGACTTCATTCCTATCCAAACTGATGACACCTTACAAGAAACAATACAAGTAGACAGCACGTTACTAATAGGAAAATGGTTACTACATACAAATGGCGCATCAAATCAAGGAGGCATAGGACTGGGGGTGGCATTGAGCTCACCACTAGGAGTAGCCCAAGTCGTGCGACGTTCGTTCAAAACGAAACAACGAAAGTGGAACACGAGTCACTTATCTTCAACAAAGTCACGATTTAACACACAAAGATTCATCATTATGAACGCGATAAGAGCTAGCAACATAAACGTTAGGTCAAAGGTACTTTACTATTCATTTTTACATATGTCAATACATTCTTTACATACTACACAACGACCTCTATAGTCAACACGTACAACATCGGCCTTAGTCGCCAGCACGCAAAACATTGACCTTAGTCGACAGTATACATAAAAAAAACTAGCAAGGGACGCCTTGTGACATTACATGCCAAAACATGGGCCCTTGCCTTATGATCAGGAAAACGATGTGCACACATGACCGGTCAAAGATGCTAAGATGGAGTACACTTAAGGTGCTCTAGAGTAAGGGGAGCCCTTAAGCGCAAATGACATGTAACAATGTACGTGCATATTATATTTGTCATTTGTGTCATCACACTACATATACAAAAAACTCCCTTCGTACATTCTTACACACACGCGCTACAACAATTACAACGTCGGCCTCTGTAGCCAAACACTTACAACATCGGCCTCTGTAGCCAAACACTTACAACATCGACCTCTGTAGCCAAACACTCACAAATCGGCCTCCGTAGCCAACACTTACAACATCGGCCTTTGTCGCCAGTGCTTACAACATCGGCCTCTGTCGCAAGTATTTACAACACCGGGCTTTGTCGCAAACATTAAACCCCGGGTACACGTTATGACAAACGCGTCATCTTGATTAGCAGCTTGTCTTGCGAAAGCCTTTGTTCAAACGAAGCATACAAAACATGACATCGTGATTAACATCAAGTTTCACAAACCGACAAAGACAACATGAAGAGATCATTAGTTTGACGAATTCAGGCAATGATTCCCAAATCAAGTTCAAACCCGCACCAAAATATACGAGAGAAACTTTGAGCGGGTTTGGGGGGTATTGTTGGGCCCTAAAATATCGGACTAATTTATGAGGTGCGACCACAAAGATTTGAAGAGATTAGAATGAATTAAAGACAATATTCACCATTAATGGAGCATTAAACTGCATGGAGGAAATCAAGGAGCATTAAAGGAGCTGTTGGAACGCATTAACTACATGGACAAAAATCACGGACGCCTTAAATGCTTAACGCATTGACAATTCAACAGAAGCAGTAACTGGTCAAAACTAGTTGTTGGAAAGCACTAATAACAAGGCGAGATTCTCGGGATTGACTCATAAATGAGCAAAATTTAAGCCTATAAAAAGGGAGGGAGAACATCAACAAAGGGACTCTCTCATCCTCTCGGATTCACTCTCACACACTCTCTCTACAAGAAAACAATCTACATACAATTGTATTTTTATTCTTCGATTATTCATCCACGATCTCAAAAGCTATTTTGCTCTTCATATTCTCTCTGGCGTAACCTCAATTGTTCTTCTACATCTTAATGGAATCATAATGAAGTTTACTCTCGTTATTCTACATTTTTGCTTATTTATTTCGATATCTATTATTTTACCAATTAACGTGTCTCTGACTTATCATTTGGTATCCTGAATCATAAGGAGTAACTCGCAGCAGTGTAATTGCAATCTTATTTCACTATTCTGGACTCAAATCTCGTTCTCTACTTGTTTATTAGCTCATTTGTTCTTTCTCTTCGTGAATCTCTTATTATTTGCGAATTAACGTGTTTCAACTAATTTTTACTAGAGTTCCCTCATTATAGCAGATAACGCGTTTACGTGTTAAATCTGCCCTAAACAAGTTTGTTGAAGGACCAAAAAACAAAAGGTTGGGCCTACTCCTTGTCTCCACTTTCGGCCCAAACAGAGTCAACCCAAAAGCAAGATCAGAAAAAGGGAAGAATCAGGCCCATAAGGAGAGACGTCCAACTCATAGTTCTTCTTTTGTTCAAGTTAATGAATAACTACAGTTGTTTAACGCATCGACAAGTGTTTCACACCAGTATCAATGAGCAACAACAACAATTCATCAATAATGGTGGCTCGCGCGACAGGCGTCTTCTCCGGTGATGCTTCCGGTGGCGGTATGGCAGTGTGCTGGTGACTGTAGGGAAGTGGAAAGGGCGAGAGTTTAGAGGGGATTTGTGTACCTTTCCCTGTCATATCTCCTCCCTTTAAATAACCCCAGGAGGCTCTTCCCATGGTAGGTTATGATGGGTTCCATAGCTAGGCTGTTGGCCTATTGACCTTGAAAAGGGAAATGGTAAGGGGAAGAGAATAAAGGAGGTGTAATGGAGGGAGGGTGAAAAGACAACTCGGTGGTTCAGCCATCTGCAGGCAGAAAACCGATGGACAAAGGAATTGGAGCTCTGTTAATGAGGGCGACCGACGGTTCGAACGAGAAATCCAAAGGGGAAGTGTTTAAAACTAAAGTGTTTCCATTATAACGTAGAGAAGTTTCTTTGCTTGGTGGTTTAGGGCTGGTGAGAAGGCAATGGGACAAGAGGTCTCGGTTTCAAACCTGACTTTTTGCACTTCCACATGTCTAAATTTTTAGTTCCTATTCTCCAAAATCCACCAGTTTAAAACAAGGAAGTTTTAGGAAATTTTATTTCATTTTATTAACTATAATTTATCTATAAAAAAATTCTTCTTTATTTTTTGTTGAGAGGGTTTCATGACAACAAATAAATTTATAATCAAGACCCCGCTAAGTATAGGGGAGTCAGGATCGTTCCACGGGAAGCACGGTTGTTTATCTATCAAAACTACTAAGAAAAACAAAGCAAAGCAAAACAACACAACTCAACTACGACCAACCTCGTTAACGACTTTTTCAACGTCGTTAACGAACCTGGATAAACTTACTAACACACACTAACGACCTAAGAACAGATTCGGTACCGAGGCAACGAACTTAGTAACGAATATAATTGAAGAAATTCAAATAAGGAGAAAAACCTAGGTTAAGGGTCACCACAACATAGTCATGCATATAAACTCGTAAGAAGATAAAGGTCATGCCTTTAAATAGGTAAATTCACCAACTTTCGTTGATTAGCAAGCAAATCAATTTACTCTCATAAATCAATCTACTCAATCACTTGTTTTGGATCCAAATTTCGAAACATTCGCAATCGAACAATATCAACCTTCAAGTCTATAACTTTCTCTTTCAATCAAGTTAAAAACTCAAATTACCTCGATTTTCATCTATGAATAAACACAACAAGCAATCTTAAAAATAGATAAAAGGCATTCAACACAATCTACTTACTCATCAAATCATGCATAACTATGCCGGGTTTAAACCCCGACCCTAGATAGGAAAACTACTCACTACTCATAACTATAAAGCAAATAACTTCAAATAGAGAAAACATTTAAAACAAAACTACTTCAAATTACTAAGAAAATTATCTTCTTACACACTTCAGAAGAAACCGAAAACAACAAGAACACCGAGTCGAAAACACGATTAACGACCTTAGCTTCACTCTCGTTAGCCTCAGTTCGATTACTATTTCTCTTGGCTCCTCCTTCTCGGCTCCTCCTTGAACACGTCCGAACCCCCCTATAGGCTAGAAAAGAAGGGTATTTATATTAATAAAGCTATCTAATAAAAAGGGCTAGAAGATAAAAACTTTCCTAAAAGATAGAAACTAACTCTAAAAAGATAGAAATAAAACCTAGACAGATAACAAGACCTAAAATATAAAATATAATAACCCTAAAACTCATTAAAAACCCTACCGACACGGAATAAATTTCCGCACAGGGTCGGTAAACATCTCAACAAACTCTCGAAAAACTCTATCTTTAAGCCTCGTTAACGACCTTCACAACCTCATTAACGAGCTTGGATTTGGCTTTCTTCAACACTTCGACTCTAAAAATCTTGACTTCGACTCCTTTATCCTCGTATTCTTCCATGTTCCACCATAGCACTCCAATCAGCTCCAAAAAACACCATTTCCTTGCTAAAACCTACAAAATGACACAAAATGGTGTAGCTTCCATACTTTCCATAAAATATGTAAACTTAACCAAAAACACACAAAACTAACCCTAAAACTACTAAAACTAAACCTAATAAACTAAGAAAACACCCTAAAAACTATACCAAATACATGAACATCAATTTTTAGAGTATATTTTTAAATTATAGTATGAAAAGTGAATCTATTATTTTTAACGAATAATATATTAATTTTCATAAATTATTTGAATATATCATAAAATTATTCGTTATTACAATCCCTCTAGACCTAGGAACTCATTCTTTCTCCTTCACCGTCGTCGAGATTAGCTCACTGCCGGGGACTTTTCACGAACTTGATAGTTTTCACATGAACAACTTTTTGCTCTTCTCTCTCTGTGTTTTGAGTTTTCGATTTGTGAAAAATGAACAGCAAGGACACTGTTGAAGGGCTTAAATAGGCATGATGAGAAACCCTTATCCGCTTGAGGTATTTTCCTAAATACCCTTTTTGCCTTGCTCTCCAAGTACGATCCTTAAGGTTGACATGTAACTTTGAATTGAATTTGAATTGTCAACTCTCGGATCTCATCAAA
Source organism: Fallopia convolvulus (assembly GCA_964016875.1). Taxonomy (NCBI): domain Eukaryota; kingdom Viridiplantae; phylum Streptophyta; class Magnoliopsida; order Caryophyllales; family Polygonaceae; genus Fallopia; species Fallopia convolvulus. The sequence continues at coordinate 42,782,092 of OZ024720.1, forward strand.
TTGTTGGATGGCCATCTTCGTTCTGTTGTAGCTCTGAAAGTCTTAGACGTCCTTTTGTTTGATTCAAACAAGATCCCTAGAAACGTGTTGAGATGTGGCTTTCGCGCACGCGCTAGTTCCTATTGAAAAGGAACTCTCGTCTTCTTGGTTCCCTTGTCTTAGGAACTCTTCTTGACTTTGAGGGATTCATGTTCTTCTCATCCATTTCCCGTCATATGGGAACTTTGGTTCACTGAGATCACTACTACATAAATAGCATTTCATCCCTGGATATAATATTAGCGATGTTTTTTTGTCATGGATAAAATACTAAAAAAAATATTTTCCTTTGTTTAAGTAGGTAAAGATCAAATATCTCAGATGATTTTTAAAATACCGGAGATATTTAATAATGTAGTACTAAATGTGCAAATTTAAATTTCCTTGATGGAGATAAATGGTAACACGTCGTGGATAAAAGGTTATGGCGAATATCTTGGATCTATAATATCAGGGATATATTAAGGCTGAAGTTAAAGAAAAATAAAAAAATGAACAGAAAGCTGATGGGTCACAAGGGGATGCCACACGATCAGTCCAAGCTACGCCTACAAAAATTGAACAAGGCATGCTCCACACCATCATGCATGAAGGCCTTGTTCAAGTATCCTTTTTGGCACCACATCGCAGCTGCATTTAAGCCACCTAATGACATCATCCAAGATGTCATTCTTGACATTAAAACATCATAAAGGAGTAAGCACATGAAGGGGTGACCGACCATGGAAGTGAAAGGTCTTAATCTTCAATGGCTGCACTTAAAAGACTTGTATTTTTAAGATAATAAATGGGCAAATTTGAAAGGTTTTCGGCCCGTTTTTGGAGTCTTTTGGTTGGGTTTTCAGCCTATAAATAAGCTAGGAATAAGATAAAAAGGGGATTAAGTTTTGAGATATTTTGTTAACAAAATTTTTGGCCTTTCGCTGGTTGTAATCGGTGTGTTCATCCGAGTTTTATGCTTTGTTTGGGTGTGTTCATCCCTTACAATCATAATCTATTTGTGTTGCCTTAGTGAGTTCATCTAAGTGTCTTCCCAAATACCTATCTTTCTTCATAAAAATAAAAATTAAATAAAAAACACGATCCACAAAATCCAATTCTTGTTCTTGACGTCTCATGACAAGAATTTGAGAGTAAAGTCGATCCTAATTATATCAAGTGGTATCAGAGCCATTCTGAGGCATCATTTTGATTCATCAACAACATCCAACTCGACCAATATGGACAAGTATCCAACTGCGGCTGACGTGAACAACTTCTTTTTCACGAAGAAGAAGGATGTAGTAACCTCTACAATCACCCTTGGAGATTTGAAGAAGTTGTGGGCTGAGGTGTTTACTAAAGATTTCGCCCTTGCTCCAACCAAACCGGCTGAGATGGAGGAAGTTTATGCTTCATGGAGAAGAGAATTGAGGTTGTGAAGATCTCGAACGAAGGTGAAGAGGAGGCGATCAATGAAGAGGAGCCCAATAAGGAGGATTCTACAAATGAGGTATACATGGATTATTTCTAAATGGAAGACTATTTGGCGGATGAATCACAATTTCTTCATGAGGCACCAATGGATTCACAATATCCATTGGAGGCGCCAATGGAGGAAGAACCAAGAAAGGAGGCGTCCAAGGAGGGAGATTCAAGACAGGAGGTGCCAATGGAGGAGGAGCCGAGTGAGGAGGCTTCCGATGAAGAGAATCCAAGCCAAGAGAAGCCAAAAGAAGATGACGTGCCCTTTGGCAAGCTTGCCAAGAAACGATGCAATTTGTTCTATGCCCGATGCATGGTTCTTGGCAACGAGTGTAAGGTTAACATTGATGGAGGAAGTGGAGCGAACATGGCGTCTTGCGATGTTGTGGACCAAGTTGGCCTCCAGCCCTTGCGTCTGGAACAATCTTAAAAGTTTGGTTCGCTCTCGGAGACGAGCTACTTTGCCTAGGGTGATTGGTGACTATCATGACATGTTAGATTGTGACATTGTTCCCATGAACGCGATGCACATTTAACTTGGGCAACCGGGCAATGGGATAACAACATTCTCTATAATGGACATTGGAACACCTATCACTTCCACCAAGGCCACCGCCTAATCTAGCTCACGCCCATGGACCCCAAAGAAGTTAAGCCCATCTTACGGTGTGGTCCAGCTCGTCTTAGCGATCATGATCGTCCATTCATTGAGATCGATGCTAAGGATTCGAGGATGAATCCTCCTAAAGGTGGGGAGGATGATATGTCACAAGGGGGGTGCCACACAATCAGTCCAAGCTACGCCCGTAACAACTGAACAAGGAATGCTCCACACCATCATGGACGAAGGCCTTGTTCAAGTATTGTTTTTGGCACCACTTTGCAGCTGCATTTAATTCACCTATTGAAATCATCCAGATGTCATTCTTGACATTAAAACATCATAAAGGAGTAAGCACATGAAGGGGTGGCCAGCCATGAAAGTGAAAGGCCTTAATCTTCAATGGTTGCACTTAAAAGACTTTTGCAGTCTAAGATAATAAACGACAAGATTTTGAAAGGTTTTTGGCCGGTTTTTGGAGAGTCTTTTGGATGGGTTTTCAGCCTATACATAAGCTAGGAATTAATCTTCAATGGTTGCACTTAAAAGACCTTTGGCTTGTTGTAATCGGTGTGTTCATCCGAGTTTTGCGCTTTGGTTGTGTGTGTTCATCCCATACAATCATAATCTATTTGTGTTGTCATAGTGAGTTTATCAAAATGTCTTACCAAATACCTATCTTTCCTCATAAAAATCCAAATTAAATAAAAAAATACGATCCACAAAATTCAATTCAATTCTTCTTGACGTCTCGTGACCAGAATTTGAGAGTGAAGTCGTCTGGCGATTTGTTATCTTAGAATGCAATATTTTTTTAAGTGCAACCATTGAAGATTAAGGCCTTTCACTTCCATGGTCGGCCACCCCTTCATGTGCTTACTACTTTATGATGTTTTAATGTCAAGAATGACATCTTGGATGATGTCATTAGGTAGCTTAAATGCAGTTCGAAAGTGGCGCCAAAAAGCATACATGAACAAGGCCTTCATCCATTATGGTGTGGAGCATGCCTTGTTGAGTTGTTGTGGGCGTAGCTTGGACAAATCGTGTGGCACCCCCCCTTGTGACACATCACTCTTCAATCATGGCCATTAAATTTCTGATTTTTGTCCTTTGCTAAGTCTTTGAGACATCTGTAAGCTCCTACAATTTAGTCAAGAGAACAAATTAGGTTGTTCCCTCAATTATTCCATGGCATATATGCAAGTAAAGTCATCATGAAGGGCCATATGTGCAAGTTTAAATCTCTCCTCACTCTCTTCCATCACGACATCTAAATTTCTGAGTTTTGTCCTTTGCTAATTCTTCCATCGGAACAAACCATCAAAATCAGCATCATCCACTCAAAGATTGAAGAACCAAAAGGGGACACGTTGGGTAGTGGAGGTTGGGTTAAATAGGCAAGGCCGAGTGGTCCGAGAGGTTTGAATCCTCAAAGTTAGCAAAAGAGTGTTCAAAAGAGGCCCCCACGCAGAATTAAAAGGGCTTTGTCTAATTTTGTGGCTACCCATAGAGTCCCCATTTGATGATTATACCAAGTGTACTTAGCCCCTGAATAAGCAGGATCATGGAGCAAACATTTCATCAGCACATTAGCAAGTTCGTCTGACTCCTCTTCATATCTCTTCTCCCAAGGAGAATCTTTCAATAGAGTCAAGCAAGCAATTGAAGTCTCCCATAACAATCAAAGGCTCATTAATCCCCCGATAAGGGTTCTCAACAAATTACACAAGAGCTTGCATTCCCTAGGAAAATTGAAAGCATACACAAAAGTGAGTAAAAAAATCAAACAAGAATGCTTATCACAAACCTTGGAATGGATCATTTGGCTAGTTTTCATCAAGATATCCACTCTAAATGTAAGTGGGTTCTGCGCTACTCTCTTGTGACTCTTCTCTTGTGTTGTATCTTCGGTGCAAAAGTCACATCCTCTTAGAAAACTATAGGCAATCAAGACTTCTTTATTGTTTGAAGTCTTAATTGGTTTCCAAGATACCATAAGACTAATGCGATTTTTATAAGCATAGTTATTTACCTTGTTGACTTTAGAGGGGTCACCACCCCCTCTAATATTCCAACATCCCAATCCAAGCTCCAACATTGTCAACAGTCTTAGAGTTTCTAAAACCCTCCATGAGAAGAAAATATCGATTGTCTTTGGTTCCATTTTTTGCATATAGATAAACTAGCAAGTCTTCGGGGCATTTGAGAGTTCTCGATAAGTGGCTTTGATGTTTTGGCTTGGGAAAACAGTATTCCAAAGCTAAGTCCTCCATGGAGAGTGCTATTGAATTCTTGCATTTTCTTGATGATGGGTCTTTGACGTCTAGACCAAGAACAAAATCTCTAAAACTCATTGATGAAGGATCTTGTTGATGACGTTGTCCATGGTAAGACGAGGTTGACTAGAGAAAAAATATCAAGAGATGGTTGAGAAAAAGGATTTTCTTGGTGGCATCTTGGATGGTGATGATGGATAGATTTTTGTGGTGAAATGGATGATGGAATTTTGATGGTTAGGGCTGGATATGATCGAGCCTCGAAAGGATATGACTCACCTCTCAAAAACACGAAGTAGAGGGTCACTAGGATATCACTCACCTAGATCGAACCTCCGGTCTTGGATTGATGTAACTCACAATCCAATGGATCTAAAACTAAAATTTGAACGAAAAAAACAAAGAGGAAATCGATTTCTAGAGCAAGATACAAGGGTTGTCGTGGTTTGGCTTCAATCTTGTCTAGGAGGAAAATGTGGCGTCTAACAAGGTATTATCCTAGCCACATGGGATGCCTCTCACAGAGAACACAACCTTTGAAAAAGTAATAAAAATATCCAAGGAAAATTACATAAAAAGGCCAAACTTAAATTAAGCACCAAATAACGATCATAGTACCGGTGGAGAGGCCACAAAGAGACTTCAAGCTTTGTCTTCATATTTGGTCTGCGCATTTTGGGTCATTAGGCTTGTTTTGAGGTCATCTTGAAATGCTCTAGCTTTGGCGCGAGTAATTCGACCCAAAAATGGCAAAGCATTGAGCTTGGAACTTTGCACCATGCCGGAAGCATCAATGAGGGACTCTCGGCTCTTGGACAAGTCTCGACACCTTTCATGGGCATTCTTGGTGTCTTATGTCTTCACTTGATGAGTAGGAGGCCCTCCTAAAAGATAGCCTGATAGAACCTGCACGCCCTCGGCGTCGGTATTGGCTCTAAGCTGGTTTTATTGCCCAAGTCAAAGAGTTGATTAAGACCACATGTAATATCTTATCTTACCCAGTCACTTACTAAATTCGGCTCGAAAGTAAGACAAGCTATTCAATGTTTCTAAAATAGGAATTAGTGGAAGAAAAGGACCAAAATAGAGAATTTGGCGCCCCATCTAAGTGAAACGCGACCCATATATGTCGAGTGATGGAATCTGGGCTTGTTTGATGTTGAATCATAGTGACCCATCTCTTCTTGTTGGACTCTTCAACCATGACTTCTAAACGAACTAGAATGGATCTTGTTCCTCGAGCATTCTTCTTATCTTTACTCCTAGTTATGGGTCCATCAATGGGCACTCAAATCAACTCCTCGACGTCAGTAGGAGAAACGGCTGGTTTCACTACATCATTCTCCTTCACTTGAGCTTGAATTGTCTCTGATTCGACATCAAAATCTAGATTTGGCATAAAGAGTGAAAGATCAACCACGTTAAATGTTGGATGGACATTATACTCACCAAGAAAGTCAACATGATAAGCATTAGGGCCGATCCTCTTGAGGATTCTGAACGGTCTATCTACACAGTGATCTAGCTTCTTCTTTCTCTTATTAGGAAACCATTCCTTGCTATGATGCACCCAAACAAGATCACCTTCTTTAAAAATAACTTGTTTTCGCCCCTTATCAGCTTGGGATTTATACATCAATGATTTCCTCTCTAAATGCATCTTAGTCCTCTCATGTAACTTCTTAAGAAACTCAACCCTTTTGTAAGCTTCGAAGCTCTCCTTTCCCTTGTATGGATGAGGCGTCAAATCCACTTGCATCCTTAGATTTATCACATAAACAAACTCAAAAGGGGTCATTCTAGTGCTGAATAGATAGACCTGTTAGAAGGCAATTCCACAAAAGGCAAAACATCTTCCCAAAGTTTGAGGTTAACTTTAAGCATTGTTCTTATCAAAATCCCTAACGTCCTATTAGTTACTTCAGTTTGCCCATCAGTTTGTGGATGACATGAGGTAGAAAACAACAACTTAGTTCCCAATTTAGGCCACAAACTCTTCCAAAAATAACTCAAACAGTTAGCATCACGATCTGAAATAATAGTAGAAGTGTTGGATCGTAAACCGTTAGCAAAGAGCTTGAGAACTGGCTGTTAAGCTGTTCCCACGGCAGCGGAAGTAAATTAAGCGCAAGTATTAAAAGCAGTAAAGAACGCAGTTCCCTTATAGAACCCCACTACAACCAACTAGTTGTGTGGGTAAACCTCTACCTCCGCTTGGAGGATTTTGAATGACTTACTTATATTGATTGCGTTGTTCCTTAGTTACAACAGCCGGATCCACACTTCTCTGTTCCTACGAGTTCTACCTAACTCTAGCAACACTAGTGAATCCTCTCAGCTGAGTTCCTAAGCTCACAACAAAAAAATACAAGTAACTCAAACCTTAGACCGACTTCTCAGTTCCCTTTCCCCTGGGAACATTGGCTTCACCGTCGCCGAGATCAAACACTCGCCGACGGGGACTTCTCTTCTTCTTCTTTCTCTTTTCTCTGGTATGGGTATTTGTGAGTTCTGGGAGAAGTACTCAATCCGAGTACTATTCATTTGGCTTTATAGACCAGGTGTGCTTGGGCAATCGTGTCTTTCATTTGTGTCCAAAATGCCCCTTGCTTGATGCCCAAGTTGTACTTTATTCACATGTGACTTTGGTTTGAACTAGGTCAACTTCTTGAATCAATCGGACCGTTGGATCATTCGTGACAGTTTGATCCTCAGACTGTTCCTTCGGGCTGTCCAAGACAGAATCCCGCGATCTGCGTTGAATGGTCGTTGTCCTCACATGTGAGTTCCCATGTTATGGGATCTGTCTTCTTCAGAGTTCCCTTGATGGAAACTCTGCATCGTGTAAACTGTGTTCTGTTGAGAGGGTTTCTCGGCCAACAAATAAATTTGTAAGTCAAGACCTCGCTGAGTACAGTGGAGTCAGGATCGTTCCATAGGAAGCAAGGTTGTTGGTTTATCAATCTAATAAAAATCAAATAAAATCAAACACAATCACTCACGAGATGCCTCGTTAACGACCTTGTCAGGATCGTTACCGAATCACCGAACACAAAAATACCAATTAACGACCTAATAAAATTCTAATTAATACTCGGTACCGAAGCAAGCATTCAGCAACGAAGATTTATGAGAAATAATTCAATAAAAACAAATATCTAGGATAAGGTACACCACAACATAGCCAAGCATAAGAATTCGTAAGAAGATAAGATCATGCCTTTAAATAGATAGAGTCATCAACTTTCATTGACTTGACAAGTAAATTAATCTATTTTCATAAACTAACTCACTCAATTGCTTGTTTTGGATCTAAAGCTTGAAACTTTTATTTTCAAACAATATCAACCTTCAAGTTACTAACTTTCTCTTTCAATCAAGTTAAAACTCAAATTACCTCAACTCTCGTTTCGGTATTAAGCACAACAAACAATCTCAATAAAAATAAAAGGCATTCAACACACAATCTTACCCATCAAACATGCTCAACTATGCCGGGCTTAACCCCGACCCTAGAAAAATAGACTACTCACTACTCATGATTAAGAAACTAAAAACTTCAATAAAAACAAACATTGAAACAAAACTCAAACTTAAATTAATAACAAAAATATCGTCTTACAGAGAATCAGAAGAAAACCAAAACCAAAACAATCAACGAACACACTCGATCAACGAACCTCGGAAACCGTCGTTACCGACCCTCGTCACCGACTTCCGATCCTTCGGCCTTCCTTCTCCTCCAAAACTAGCTCTAAAATTCTACTCCAAAATTCAGCCCCCCCTTTCTATGCTAGATAGAAGGGTATTTATACTAGAAAATCCTAAAAAACTAAAAAGGCTAAAAGATAAAAACTTTCCTAAAAAGATAGAAACAATCTCTAAAAGATAGAAATAAAATCTAGAAAGATATTAAACCCTAAAATACACATTCTAATAACCCATAAAGATTCTAAAAAGAAACTCAACCGATACGGAAATAAATTCCCGCTCAGGATCGGTGAATAATAAAATACTACTCCGAAATCTTCTTCTTCGTGGCCTCGTTAACGACCCTTTACAGCCTCGTTAACGAGCCTGGGGTTTTGTTTTCTTCAACACCTCCTCTCGTACTCTCGAGCTTTGACTTCTTAAATCTTGCACTTTCCCGTCCTTCACTGTGATGCTCCAAATTTAGCTCCATTTAGCTCTTTTCCTCGCTAAAACCTGCAAAATACACAAAATAGCGTAGATTCCACCCTTTTCGTAGATTTATGCAAAACTAACTAAAAACACTTAAAACTAAACCTAAACTAGACAAAATTAATCCTAATAAACAAAGAAAACCTATCAAAAACTATACTAAAAATGCGAACATCAAAATACCCCATACTTAGACTTGCTTGTCCTCAAGCAATAATCAAGATACTAACCAAAACCAAAACAAATCATGCTTATCAAGACATAGCCATCTTCAAAAAGCAATATCTACACATAAGAAAATTATAGCAAAAGACTATTAACATCCTCACACATATGTGCACTTAAATAGACATAAAATAATACAATCCAACCTCTCAAGGGATATAATGTGTTTCGCTCAACTCTCATGTGTTTGGGTTTATAATTTCAATCTCTCAACTCATCCTATATACGAAAACTCATAGAAATTGGAACTTATATCACCAATACTCTCCACCCAAGATTTGTCAAAACAAGCAAAGAATCATCAAGAGAACTTAGGCTCAATGAAAAACTTCATAGAAGCTTCCATTCGGCCGGGTTGTAATGGGGCTTGGTAATGACAATAGGGCGTGGAAAATATTTTGTCATGTGGTGCTAATAATATCCGGAAATCAAAGACTCCTAAAAACTCACACATAACATCAAAACTCTCATATAAGATAACCAAACTCACTCTCATATTATGCACACTTTATTTTCACTCACCCATTTATCATCCTAGAAATTCTCATAACCAAAAATAAAAGAATATCTTGATATTATTTTTAAACACAAACGCACTTTAATTATTCCTCTTTCTTTCTCTCTTTTTTATATTTTTATTTCTTCTTCTTTCTTTTTTTTTTCTTCGCTGCCTCGTTAACGAACTCACATCCGGCTCGTTAACGATCCACCGTATACATTTCTTCCCTTCAAGCTTAATTGTGCATCTTTTTATCAAGAGACCTTTCTTACATATAATAACAAGAGACTTCCAATCTACCCTTCCCAAATACCCTTTAATTCAAGCAAATAGAAACTCTTTTTTTTTTTTTTCAACAAAACACAAAACTTTACCTCTCCAATCTAAGTCCTAATTCCTGGATAGGGTCAAGCTTATCTCGGCTAGGGAACAATTTTTGTGGAGCTAAAAATAAAAGGTTTCAGGCCAAAATTGGTTATCAAAAGAAGGAATAATGTAAAGGTAGATAGGGGATAATAGGGCTCATAAAAATAAGTTCTCTATCATATGATTCTTAGCCAAGAGACTAACCAAATTGCCACACCATACCTCCTTGGACTTGTGGGACTTCTCGACGTAGTAGAGCCATTCGTACCCCAAATTCAAGGGGCCAGGCTCCTCGAAGAGGATGGTGCGGAAGCAAGCGACCTCCGTCTTTGTAGACCGGTTCAACTCCTTCTTCGGCCAGAATAGTGCGGCGAGGACTCTCAAGATGATCCGGAAGATGGGGTTGACTATGGTTGCCCCGGATAGTGCCGCGGTGGAGGATTGAACCTCTCCGGTGATGAAGCTCCAAGTGCGGGTCACTCGGTAGTCCTTAAAGCTATAGTCTCTAGATGGGTTTGGGAGCTCCAAGATTGCATTGAACTCCGCCATGGTGAAGTCACGGTCCTTGTTACCGAGCCGGAACCGAATGCGTCCTGGTGAGATCTTTGACAAGAAGTTGGTCTCCAAGGTGGCCAAGAACTCGGATGTGAGGGCCGGATAATGTGGCAAGCTCTCTTGCTTCAATAAGTGTGCGGCCCCAAGGATGGCAAAAGCGTCCTTGACATCCGTGTAGATGCCCGTAGAGACGGCGCTAGACTTCGAGAACCATCGGGTGTAATGGTCCTTCTCCAAGAAATCCCGGTAGCGCCGTACTTGGCTCTGACTGCTCAAAATCACATCGTCCACCCGGGGTGGAGATGGAGACCTGTGGTTCCTCCTCTTCTTCTGGGCTCGGGTAGCGGGTCTGCTTGAACTAGCCATGGATCCTACAAAATAATCGAAAATTTTCCAAGATAAGATCCACTCAAAAATAAAAGGTACGAGACCCCATACTTGGTCTCAAAATTAACATCAGAATTATTCATAAACTACCCAATTGGGTTGTTCACGGGTCTGGGCTCGGATCGATCATCTATGAAGTGCAGGGTCGTTAACGAGCCTGGGTGGGTCGTTAACGACCCGCCGAGAGCAAAACCAGAAATTTCCGAAATTAAATCTACCTCTAATTCAGCACAAATCAAGCATGCAATCTTCTATTATTCTCCACAATTCCCTCATTGGGTAAAAACACTCCATACTTACTCAATTACCCATCCCTAACATGCTAAAAATTTCCCGGAATTTTGACATGCAAAGTTCGAACTTTTAGATCTAGAACAAGAAAAATTCATGCTTTCTTAACTAAAGGGTTACAATAGCTAATCTAACATGAATAAACTTACCTAAAACATGAACAACTAAGCACAATCAAGATTTTTTAGAACGGAATTTAAGCATGCTCATCGATCTCCCTAAAAATCATGATTCAAGATATGAAATTTAACCCTATAGATAATCAATCATGCAAATTCAAGCAAGGGTTTAGAAATCATACCGGAGAACCGAGAATTAAAAGGACAAGGGTCAGAATCGGGGTGGTTAACGAGCTCGTCGTCGACGGTGAATGGCTTTCGAACTCCGTTAACAATGGCGTCTCCGGTGGTCGTTAGCGTGGGATTTCTGACTCGGTGGGAGAGAAGGGAAAGGGATTGAGAGAGTTTTGGGTTTGAGAGTGAATGTGGGAGAGATTGTGGTAGAATTTTGGGAGGGGTAGAAGGGTTTTTATAGGAGGGGTAAGGATAGAGGGGGGTGGCGGTTAGGGTTAGAAAAATTGACTAGGTTAGAATTACTTACCTGCCCCGTATTGTGACGAATCGGGTCGTCCAAACTGGGTCGTTAACGACCCTGGGTGGGTCGTTAACGAGCCACCGTAGCCTCCTTGAGTGAATTTCGACCCCTCTTTCCTGAAATCTTTGTTAGCTCAAAAATCTTATTTCTATCCTATGTAAAACTAAAAAAAAGAAAAATAAAAGAAAGCTTAAGAAATAATCTAAAAAAAAAAAGAAAAGAAAATAAACTAAACCTATTCTAAAAAGCGGGTTGCCTCCCGTAAGCGCTATGTTTAACGTCGTTAGCCCGACGAGCTCTCTTGATAGTCTTGTGGTGTGAGAGCCATGGTGACTCTTATTTCTTCATCAGGATCAGGCTGCTCATGGAATTTCTTCAATCGGTGTCCATTAACTTTGAAAATGACGCCTCGGTTATCAGTCAACTCTACTGCTCCGTGAGGATAAATGTGATGAACCACAAATGGTCCACTCCATCGTGTCCTTAGCTTCCCTGGAAATAATCGGAGTTTAGAGTTGAAGAGGAGTACCTTATCACCGATGTGGTAAGTTTTGGGCACCAATTTCCGATCATGCCACCTTTTGGTGCGCTCCTTGTAGATTTCAACATTTTCGTACGCCTTCAGCCTCAATTCTTCTAATTCTTGCAAGTCCATGAATCTTTTTGCTCCAGCCGTGTCGAGGTTCACGTTGAGCTCCTTGAGAGCCCATAACGCTTTATGCTCCATTTCGACTGGTAAATGACATGCCTTGCCATACACTAGATTATAGGGGGTGGTGCGTAGAGGCGTTTTGTATGTTGTCCTATATGCCCATAGAGCGTCATCCAATTTGGAGGACCAATCTTTTCTAGAACGGGAAACTGTCTTCTCTAATATGCTCTTTATTTGCCTGTTTGAAACTTCAACTTGGCCACTTGTTTGGGGATGATAGGGTGTTGCCACCCGATGAGATACCCCATACTTAGCCAAAAGGGCTTCAAAACTCCGCTCGATGAAATGGGAGCCACCATCACTGATGAGGACTCTTGGAACGCCGAATCTGGGGAAAATATTGGTCTTGATGAATTTAGCAATAGTCTTGGCGTCGTTAGTCCTTGTAGCAACAACTTCCACCCATTTGGAAACATAATCAACTGCAACTAAGATGTACTTGTAGGGTCCTGAGGCGGGAAACGGTCCCATGAAATCAATGCCCCATACATCAAATAGCTCAACTTCTAATATCCCAGTTAGTGGATTTTCATGTCTCCAAGTTATGTTGCCTGAGCGTTGGCATCCATCACATGTTGTCACATAAGCCTGCACATATTTAAACATGGTGGGCCAATAGAGACCACTTTGAAGAATCTTCGCAGTAGTCTTGAATCCTTTTGCATGACCTCCAGTTGGCAGTGTGTGGCATTGACGGATCACGTTTTCAATCTCCTCTTCTGGGATACAACGCCTAAAGAGGTGATCACTTCCTTGTTTAAACAAATAAGGATCGTCCCAGTAGTATTGTTTCACATCATGGAGAAATTTCTTCTTCTTTTGTGGGGTAACGCCCTCGGGAATTACGCCTCCTACAAGATAGTTAGCGAAATCCGCAAACCAAGGAGCTTTTGGCCCTCTAATAGCATGGATTGATATTGAGGAAGAAGAAATTGAAGAAGGAGAGGGGGTGGATTTTAATTGAGAAGACCTAGGTTCAGAAATCTTACCTGGGTGGGTCGTTAACGAGCTAGGTTTCCATTTATTGACCTCGGTACCTGTTGAAAGGGTTTCTCGGCCAACAAATAAATTTGTAAGTCAAGACCCCGCTGAGTACAGTGGAGTCAGGATCGTTCCACAGGAAGCAAGGTTGTTTGTCTATCAATCGAATAAAAATCAAACAAAATCAAACACAATCACTCACGAGATGCCTCGTTAACGACCTTGTCAGGATCGTTACCGAACCACCGAACATAAAAACATCAATTAACGAACTAATAAAATTCTAATTAATACTCGGTACCAAAGCAAGCATTCAACAACGAAGATTTATCAGAAATAATTCAATATAAACAAATATCTAGGATAAGGGACACCACAACATAGCCAAGCATAAGAATTCGTAAGAAGATAAGATCATGCCTTTAAATAGATAGAGTCATCAACTTTCATTGACTTGACAGGTAAATTAATCTATTTTCATAAACCAACTCACTCAATTGCTTGTTTTGGATCTAAAGCTTGAAACTTTCGTTTTCAAACAATATCAACCTTCAAGTTACTAACTTTCTCTTTCAATCAAGTTAAAACTCAAATTACCTCAACTCCCGTTTCGGTATTAAGCACAACAAACAATCTCAATAAAAATAAAAGGCATTCAAAACACTAACTTACTTCATCAAACATGCTCAACTATGTCAGGCTTAACCCCAACCCTAGAAAAATAACTACTCACTACTCATGATTAAGAAACCAAAAACATCAATAAAAACAAACATGAAAACAAAACTCAAACTTAAATTAATAACAAAAATATCGTCTTACAGTGAATCAGAAGAAAAACTAAAACAAAACAATCACCGAACCACAAACTCGATCAACGAACCTTGGAAATCGTCGTCACCGACCCCTCGTCACCGACTTCCGATCCGACAGCCTTTCCTTCGGCCTTCCTTCCTTCTCCAAACCTAACTCTAAAACTTTACTCCAAAATTCCCCCCCCCCCCTTTCTATGCTAGATAGAAGGGTATTTATACTAGAAAATCCTAAAAAACTAAAAAGGCTAAAAGATAAAAACTTTCCTAAAAAGATAGAAACAATCTCTAAAAGATAGAAATAAAATCTAAAAAGATATTAAACCCTAAAATACATATTCTATTAACCCATAAAGATTCTAAAAAGATACTCAACCGATACGGAAATAAATTCCCGCTCAGGATCGGTGAATAATAAAATAATACTCCGAAATCTTCTTCGTCGTGGCCTCGTTAACGACCCTTCACAGCCTCGTTAACGAGCCTGGGGTTTTGTTTTCTTCAACACCTCCTCTCGTTTTCTTGAGCTTCGACTTCTTAAATCTTGCACTTTCCCGTCCTTCACTGTGATGCTCCAAATTTATCTCCATTTAGCTCCTTTCCTAGCTAAAACCTGCAAAATACACAAAATAGCGTAGATTCCACTCTTTTCGCAGATTTATACAAAACTAACTAAAAACACTTAAAACTAAACCTAAACTAGACAAAATTAATCCTAATAAACAAAGAAAACCTATCAAAAACTATACAAAAAATGCGAACATCAAAATACCCCATACTTAGACTTGCTTGTCCTCAAGCAATAATCAAGATACTAACCAAAACCAAAACAAATCATGCTTATCAAGACATAGCCATCTTTAAAAAGCAACATCTACACATAAGAAAATTATAGCAAAAGACTATTAACATCCTCACACATATATGCACTTAAATAGACATAAAATAATACAATCCAACCTCTCAAGGGATATAATGTGTTTCACTCAACTCTCATGTGTTTGGGCTTATAATTTCAATATCTCAACTCATCCTATATACAAAAACTCATAGAAATTGGAACTTATATCACCAATACTCTCCACCCAAGATTTGTCAATACAAGCAAAGAATCATCAAGAGAACTTAGGCTCAATGAAAAACTTCATAGAAGCTTCCATTCGGTCGGGTTGTAATGGGGCTTGGTAATAACAATAAGGCATGGAAATATTTTGGTCATGTGGTGCTAATAATATCCGGGAATCAAAGACTCCTAAAAACAACTCACACATAACATCAAAACTCTCATATAAAATAACCAAACTCACTCTCATATTATGCACACTTATTTTCACTCACCCATTTATCATCCTAGAAAGTCTCATAAAAAATAAAAGAATCTCTTGATATTATTTTTAAACACAAATGCACTTCAACTTTTCTTCTTTCTTTCTCCCTTTTTTTTATATTTCGCTGCCTCGTTAACGAACCCACATCCGGGTCGTTAACGATCCACCGTATACATTTTCTTCCCTTCAAGCTTTATTTTTGTGCATCTTTTTTCAAGAGACCTTTCTTACATGTAATAACAAGAGACTTCCAAATCTACCCTTCCAAATCCCCTTTAATTCAAGCAAATAGAAACTCTTTTCTTTTCAACAAAACACAAAACTTTACCTCTCCAATCTAAGTCCTAATTCCCGGATAGGGTCAAGCCTATCTCGGCTAGGGAACAATTTTTGTGGAGCTAAAAATAAAAGGTTTCAGGCCAAAATTGATTATCAAAAGAAGGAATAATATAAAGGTAGATAGGGGATAATAGGGCTCATAAAAATAAGTTCTCTATCATATGATCTTTACAAGTAATGAACTAAAAATCCTATAAGGGTCTCAAGAAATAGATAACCATCACAATTCCAAGAGATAATATGCATAAGGAGAGTAAATCACAAAAAAAGGAAGAGGGATTTATAAATGTTCTCCCTATAAGGCCAAAAATTATTTCTCACAAGGTAGATTTTGTTGGATAGCATCATCTATGCTATAAAGTATATGTGCTCAATTTCATCTAATGCTATTCTCTTCTACTAAAACAATAATTTCAATTTTTAAGAATCCGGCTATACTTTCAAAGCATATTTGCAAGGAATTAAATGGTCAAGCTAGTAGTTGCTATCATAGAACTTTTAAGAAGGGATATCTATCAATTCTAAACTCTTTTTGGATTTTTCAAATTTTTCATTTTTTTTGGTTTTTTCGATTTAACAAAAGTAACAACTACATAAAACATAAAAACACCTAGGACATAATTTTTCTACTTTCTTCCCACCCCATACTTAAAATTACACTGTCCCCACTGTAAGAAAAATAAGAAGAAGAGGGAAAAGAAATAGAAAACAAAACAAAAAATTAAAAAGAAAAAGAAAGACATAAAACTTACAAAAGTGGAAAGAAGGAAAGGAAACTTCATCTTGAGCTTGATCAACGGTTCGGTGGAGGAAAATAGTGCTCAAAGTGCCCCATGAAGTCATACATCGTCCTCCAACGCTCAACATCCTCTGCCTCTCTTTGATGTTGCCGCTCGTCCTCCCTCGACATGCGTGCGGAGTAGACGGTTTCCCATCTATCCATCCTCTGATGAATGTGATCGGTCTGGAGGTGAAGTTGCTGCATCCGTGCAGAAAGATCCTCGGCCCATGGTGGTGGTATGCTCGATCCTGCGTACTCGGGCTGAGGAGGTGGTGGGTAGTGAGGCTGGATATGATCTTGGTACATCACCGGGGTGTAAGGCATTAAGCCATATGCATGGGGGTCGACAGGAGCTGGTGGAGGGTCGACAGGAGCTTGCGGCACCTCGTTAACGAAGCTGGTTGCCTCGTTAACAGTGTTGGGCGGTGGCTGGAAATGGTCATTAACGACCCTGGTTGGTTCGTTGACGAAGAAATTGCCTCCTAATTCCTCCGTCTCCATGTCTTCTTCTGTAAAGTTGAGCTCCTCAGTGCCGCCCTCGGTGTCGGCTTCCTCGGTGTCATTGCCTACGACCTCGGTATCCTCTTGCTCATCTTCTTCTTCATATTCGTCCACATCGTCCCGCTCAAACCGGGTGTGACATGGCCTAAGTGAGAGCTCATATTCTGGTTTTGGCTCCAATGGGTAAGGCTGGCCCGTCCACACCTCGTACCAATTTGGTACGTAGAGTAGCTCGTACATGTCGAGGAAAGGTATGACGACTTGATCTCGAACCTTCACTTTGTATCCTCCCTCGGCTTGCACGAAAATCCCGGCGCTATACAAATAGTTCTTGTTGAGGAGTTGAGCGTGGGCCGGTGTGTAGAGGGTGAGATCCACTCCAAGATTCTTAGCCAAGAGACTAACCAAATTGCCACACCATACCTCCTTGGACTTGTGGGACTTCTCGACGTAGTAGAGCCATTCGTACCCCAAATTCAAGGGGCCAGGCTCCTCGAAGAGGATGGTGCGGAAGCAAGCGACCTCCGTCCTTGTAGACCGGTTCAACTCCTTCTTCGGCCAGAATAGTGCGGCGAGGACTCTCAAGATGATCCGGAAGATGGAGTTGACTATGGTTGCCCCGGATAGTGCCGCGGTGGAGGATTGAACCTCTCCGGTGATGTAGCTCCAAGTGCGGGTCACTCGGTAGTCCTTCAAGCTATAGTCTCTAGTCGGGTTTGGGAGCTCCAAGATTGCATTGAACTCCGCCATGGTGAAGTCACGGTCCTCGTTACCGAGTCGGAACCGAATGCGTCCCGCCGAGATTTTCGACGAGAAGTTGGTCTCCAAGGTGGCCAAGAACTCGGATGTGAGGGCCGGATAATGTGGCAAGCTCTCTTGCTTCAATAAGTGTGCGGCCCCAAGGATGGCAAAAGCGTCCTTGACATCCGTGTAGATGCCCGTAGAGACGGCGTTAGACTTCGAGAACCATCGGGTGTAATGGTCCTTCTCCAAGAAATCCCGGTAGCGCCGTACTTGGCTCTGACTGCTCAAAATCACATCGTCCACCCGGGGTGGAGATGGAGACCTGTGGTTCCTCCTCTTCTTCTGGGCTCGGGTAGCGGGTCTGCTTGAACTAGCCATGGATCCTACAAAATAATCGAAAATTTTCCAAGATAAGATCCACTCAAAAATAATAGGTACGAGACCCCATACTTGGTCTCAAAATTAACCTCGGAATTATTCATAAACTACCCAATTGGGTTGTTCACGAAGCTGGCCTCGGATTAAGCATTGATGAAGTGCAGGGTCGTTAACGAGCCTGGGTGGGTCGTTAACGAGCCACCGAGAGCGAAACCAGTAATGTCCGAAATTGAATCTACCTCTAATTCAGCACAAATCAAGCATGCAATCTTATATTATTCTCCACAATTCCCTCATTGGGTAAAAGCACCCCATACTTACTCAATTACCCATCCCGAACATGCTAAAAATTTCCCGAAATTTTGACATGCAAAGTTCGAACTTTTAGATCCAGAACAAGAAAAATTCATGCTTTCTTAACTAAAGGGTTACAATAGCTAATCTAACATGAATAATCTTGCCTAAACATGAACAACTAAGCACAATCAAGAATTTTAGAACGGAATTTAGGCATGCTCATCGATCTCCCTAAAAATCATGATTCAAGATATGAAATTTAACCCTATAGATACTCAATCATGCAAATTCAATCAAGGTTTTAGAAATCATACCGGAGAACCGAGAATTAAAAGGACAAGGGTCGGGATCGGGGTAGGTTAACGAGCTCGTCGTCGACGGTGAAAGGGCCTTCGAACTCCGGTAACGATGGCATCTCCGGTGGTCGTTAACGTGGGATTTCCGACTCGGTAGGAGAAAAGGGAAAGGGATTGGGAGAGTTTTGGGTTTGAGAGTGAAAGTTGGGAGAGATTGTGGTAGAATTTTGGGAGGGGTAGAAGGGTTTTTATAGGCGGGGTAAAGATAGAGGGGGTGGCGGCTAGGGTTAGAAAATGTTAACTAGGTTAGAATTACATACCTGCCCCGAATTGTGATGAATCGGGTCGTCCGAACTAGGTCGTTAAGGACCCTGAGTGGGTCGTTAACGAGCCACCGTAGCCTCCTTGAGTGCATTTCGACCCCTTTTTTCCTGAAATCTTGTTAGCTCAAAAAATCTTATTTCTATCCTATTTAAACTAAAAAATAAAAAAATAAAAGAAAGCTAGGAAATAATATAAAAGAAAAATAAAATAAAATAAACTAAACTAAACCTATTCTAAAAAGCGGGTTGCCTCCCGTAAGCGCTATGTTTAACGTCGTTAGCCCGACGAGCTCTCTTGCTAGTCTCATGGTGGTTCATGTCTGGCCATGTTAGGGTCTTCTAATACCGTGCCTGTAGCTTTACTGCCTCTGTGCACTTGAATTGCTAAATTGGGACCTTCTTCTTCTATTAGTAAGCTCGATATCCCTGGGTTAATGTTATAGTCCGAAAGCCAAGGTGGTTTGGGCTTTTCCGTAACCTCTGTAGTAGGGCCTTTGTGCATGGGAGCGTCATTGATCGGCAGATGTGGCTCGGTAGGAGCTGTGGTGTCTAGTTCGGGTTGAGTCAACTCTAGTTGTGCCACTCCAATTGGGTCGTTAGCTTTCTGATCTAAATTGAATTCCACCCGTTCCTCTCCTATATCAAAAGTGAGGAGTCCCTTACGCACATCAACTCTTGCTCCTACTGTGGCTAAGAATGGTCGCCCGAGAATTATGGGGACATGAGGGTCTTCATGCATATCAAGGACAATAAAATCATTGGGTATGAAGAATTTCCCGACTTGAATAGGGTAATCGTCCACTACTCCTGTTGCTTTGACACTTGACCCATCTGCCATGTACAGATTCATATCTACTGGTTCCAGTGGTCCCATATTGGCTTTAGACCAGATTGAGAGTGGAACAAGACTAGCACTGGCACCAAGATCGCATAAAGCTTTGAACTTGTGGTTGCCTATGCCGATTGTGATTGCAAACCTCCCAGGATCTCTAAGCTTTTCTGGAAGAGATATGGATCTGACCTCGTCCTGCAGCTCTGTAATAGATCTTTTCCTGCTAAGAATATCTTTCAATAATTTTGTGTAAGCCGGCATTTCGCTTAGGGCCTCAGCGAATGGGATGGAAATATTAATGCCCTGAAGAATCTTAACGAAACGCTTGAACTTACTCTCAGTAGAGTCCATAGATTTCTTAACTGGAAATGGAAGAGTTTTCACCATTCTCGGAACCAAGTTAGGCTCGAGAGGTGAGAGTACCGGGTCGACACTTGGGTCGTTTGGTGTCCTCGGCGGGTCGTTACCGACCCTGGTGGGGTCGTTAACGAGCCTGGGATTGAGAGGAGGACTCGGTTTAGAAAACTTACCTGGGCTGGGCTCGTCAGGAATCCTCGGAGCCTCGTCATCCTGGGTTGTAGGCTCGGTACTAGCTCTCGCTGGCTCGTTAACGAGCTGGCTGGCGAGATCTTGTTCCTCTTTCTTTTCAGCTTGAATTCTCTCCGGTAGTGTCTTCCCGCTTCTAAGGTGT
This sequence comes from Fallopia convolvulus, assembly GCA_964016875.1. NCBI lineage: Eukaryota > Viridiplantae > Streptophyta > Magnoliopsida > Caryophyllales > Polygonaceae > Fallopia > Fallopia convolvulus. The sequence goes on from OZ024720.1 coordinate 42,802,589, forward strand.
ACTGTTGCTATTTGGCCTCTAGGGTTCTCTTCGGTACGACCCGGGAGTTGCCCTTGTGGTCTTGGAATCCGTGCAGCAAGGTCTCCTAGTTGGGAATCAACACTCTTCTTCCAAATATCGAACTCTCCCCATCTTTTATCCAATCCATTGATGCCCTCTTTAATCTCTTGAGCCCATGATGGTGTCTCCTGATGGCCTGGAGGTCGATATGGTGCAGGTCGTCTATCTTGCGGGGGCCCTGTGTAATTATGATTTGCATTCTGATTGCCCCATGATTGATAGTGGTTCGACCTGTCATTGTAATTAGGCTGGTTCCTGTAGGGTCCTCTCATGTAATTCATCTCAGCTATCATCTCAGCGGTTCTAACCTGCTCAATGTTAGTGCAAGCAGAAGTACTATGCGCAGAAGAACCACATTCTTGACATGATTGAGAGGATTTCAGAAAACTTACCTGTTTTCTCAAACGGTTGACCTCATCTTGTAATAATTGATTTTTAACATCGGGGTCAACTTCATCTCGATTGGGCACATAGAGACGTTTTTGAGTTTGTGGAGCCTGCTGGGTTCCGTGCATAGCATCGTAATTCGCCAGCTTGTCCAACAGTTCCCACGCCTCTGTCGGGTTCATCTCTATAAAACCGCATGCAGTATGCGTGTTGATGCGGTTCTTGGTCTCTGCGTTGATACCCTGGAAAAAGATTTCTTGCAATACATATAATGGTTGCCCATGAGTAGGGCATTGTCTAAGCATCTCTTTAAAACTTTCCCATGTTTCAACAAATGTCTCATTAGGCAACTGGTGATAAGAGGTGATGCGTTTCCTTAACTCCGTTGTCTTAGCAGGAGGGAAAAACTTTGTAAGAAATTGATCATACAAAGCTTTCCAAGTCCTGATAGACTTAGAAGGTAGGCTCTCTAACCAGTTCAGGGCCTTTCCAGTAAGTGACCATCTAAAAGCTTTCAACAGAACATATTCTAGTGAGACACCTTCAACAGCTATGGTGTCACATAAATCAAGAAAATTTCTAATATGTTCCCTTCAAACTGAGCCCGTTTAATCAAGGATATAAATTGAGACTTGATCTCAAAAGGTTTCTCTATCGCAGGAAGCACAATAGGAGATTCTGGCACCCTCAGTTCCGGATGCATGTATTGCTTGGCATTCCTTGGATAGGCGTTTAGCTCTTCTTGTAGTCGAGCCTTGTCTGCATTAGCGCCGTCCTTCTCGGCTCTCAGTGCCTCCATCTGGGTCCGAAGGATCTCTAGCTCTCGAGCCATCTCTTCAGCTGTGGCCATGGCTCGGTTATTTCGGAGTCGTCGGTACAGGGAACGTTCGGGTTCTGAGTAATAACTGGAGCTATCAAACTGAAGCCTTCTTCGTCCTACCGGCATATACTGAGAAAACAAACAAAGAAAACAAAAATTAAAAACAAAAACGGGGCCGGGCTAGTCCCGATCCCAAAGATAAACTAACAACTCCTTGCTTCCCCGGCAACGGCGCCAATTTGTTGAAAGGGTTTCTCGGCCAACAAATAAATTTGTAAGTCAAGACCCCGCTGAGTACAGTGGAGTCAGGATCGTTCCACAGGAAGCAAGGTTGTTTGTCTATCAATCTAATAAAAATCAAACAAAATCAAACACAATCACTCAAGAGATGCCTCGTTAACGACCTTGTCAGGATCGTTACCGAACCACCAAACATAAAAACATCAATTAACGAACTAATAAAATTCTAATTAATACTCGGTACCAAAGCAAGCATTCAACAACGAAGATTTATCAGAAATAATTCAATATAAACAAATATCTAGGATAAGGGACACCACAACATAGCCAAGCATAAGAATTCGTAAGAAGATAAGATCATGCCTTTAAATAGATAGAGTCATCAACTTTCATTGACTTGACAGGTAAATTAATCTATTTTCATAAACCAACTCACTCAATTGCTTGTTTTGGATCTAAAGCTTGAAACTTTCGTTTTCAAACAATATCAACCATCAAGTTACTAACTTTCTCTTTCAATCAAGTTAAAACTCAAATTACCTCAACTCCCGTTTCGGTATTAAGCACAACAAACAATCTCAATAAAAATAAAAGGCATTCAAAACACTAACTTACTTCATCAAACATGCTCAACTATGTCGGGCTTAACCCCAACCCTAGAAAAATAACTACTCACTACTCATGATTAAGAAACCAAAAACTTCAATAAAAACAAACATGAAAACAAAACTCAAACTTAAATTAATAACAAAAATATCGTCTTACAGAGAATCAGAAGAAAAACTAAAACAAAACACTCACCGAACCACAAACTCGATCAACGAACCTTGGAAACCGTCGTCACCGACCCCTCGTCACCGACTTCCGATCCGGCAGCCTTTCCTTCGGCCTTCCTTCCTTCTCCAAACCTAACTCTAAAACTTTACTCCAAAATTCCGCCCCCCCCCCCCTTTCTATGCTAGATAGAAGGGTATTTATACTAGAAAATCCTAAAAAACTAAAAAGGCTAAAAGATAAAAACTTTCCTAAAAAGATAGAAACAATCTCTAAAAGATAGAAATAAAATCTAAAAAGATATTAAACCCTAAAATACATATTCTATTAACCCATAAAGATTCTAAAAAGATACTCAACCGATACGGAAATAAATTCCCGCTCAGGATCGGTGAATAATAAAATAATACTCCGAAATCTTCGTCGTCGTGGCCTCGTTAACGACCCTTCACAGCCTCGTTAACGAGCCTGGAGTTTTGTTTTCTTCAACACCTCCTCTCGTTTTCTTGAGCTTCGACTTCTTAAATCTTGCACTTTCCCGTCCTTCACTGTGATGCTCCAAATTTATCTCCATTTAGCTCCTTTCCTAGCTAAAACCTGCAAAATACACAAAATAGCGTAGATTCCACTCTTTTCGCAGATTTATACAAAACTAACTAAAAACACTTAAAACTAAACCTAAAATAGACAAAATTAATCCTAATAAACAAAGAAAACCTATCAAAAACTATACAAAAAATGCGAACATCAGTACCGACCTCCAGTAGCTCAATAACGACCCCATTGGCTTGATTGTCGACCAAACTTGAACATTTTCCCTTTTTATTTGTGTCTTCCAGCCTCGGCACCTCGTTAACGATCCTGAAGGGGTCGGTAACGAGGGTCTTGTAGAGCTCAACCTCGTTCAGCAGTAGGTGTTCGTCGGGTCTGGAATCATTTATCGGAACTTCATTATTGGACTCGGTGATATGCTCAACTGGCAACCTGGACAAGTGATCCGCCACTAGATTTTCTGCTCCCTTCTTGTCTCTTATTTCATGATCGAATTCTTGCAGTAAGAGCATCCAACGAAGCAATCTAGGTTTTGCATCTTTTTTAGCCATTAGGTATCTAACGGCCTCATGGTCAGTATAAACAATCACTTTGGATCCAACAAGATAGGACAGAAATTTTTCAAAGGCAAATACCACAGCAAGGAATTCCTTCTCCGTTGTGGTATACTTACTCTGCGCCTCATCCAGCGTCTTACTGGCGTAGTAAATGGCGTGGAGTTTCTTGTCCTTCCGTTGCCCTAAAACTGCGCCAACTGCATAGTCAACTGCATGATGGGGGCGGACACAAGGGCAACTCTTAACCTGTAAAATCCTTCAAGACATTCTGGAGACAGCTGAAACACTACATCTTTCATTAGTAGGTTAGTCAAAGGTTTAGCTATCTTAGAAAAATACTGAATAAATCGCCTGTAAAAGCCAGCATGCCCTAGAAAACTCCTAATGTCTTTTACAGAAGAGGGGGGAGGTAGTTTTTCAATAAGCTCAATTTTCGCCTTATCTACTTCTATCCCTCTTTTAGAGACAAGGTGTCCTAGTACTATCCCCTCTTGAACCATAAAGTGACACTTTTCCCAATTCAGTACAAGATTGGTTTCTTCACATCGTTTAAGCACTCGTGCAAGGTTAGCAAGACAACAATCAAATGAAGAACCATAAACAGAAAAATCATCCATAAAAACCTCTACAATATCCTCTATCATATCAGAAAAAATAGCCATCATACATCTTTGAAAAGTAGCGGGGGCATTGCAAAGCCCAAATGGCATTCTTTTATAAGCAAAGGTTCCATAGGGACATGTAAAGGTTGTTTTCTCTTGGTCATCAGGATGAATGGGAATCTGCCAAAAGCCGCTATAACCATCTAAATAACAGAAGTAATCATGCTGGGCTAAGCGTTCTAAAACTTGATCTATGAAAGGAAGCGGAAAATGATCTTTTCTAGTAGCGCTATTGAGCTTCCTATAATCAATGCACATCCTCCAACTAGTGGTGGTTCTAGTCGGAATAAGCTCTCCCTTTTCATTTTCTATCACAGTCATCCCCCCTTTCTTAGGGACTACATGGACCGGACTCACCCATTGGCTGTCCGAAATAGGAAATATGATCCCTGCATCAAGTAATTTAATAATTTCCTTTTTAACTACATCTTTCATGTTAGGATTTAATCTACGTTGATGCTCTATGGTGGGTTTATGATTGTCCTCCATGTAAATCCTATGCATGCAAAGAGAAGGGGATATGCCAGTTATATCATCTAGGGAGTAGCCTATGGCTTTTCTATGCATCTTAAGCACACTTAGGAGTTTTTCTACTTCTTCATCTTTTAATACAGCATTAATGATGACAGGAAGAGTAGAATTTGGGCCGAGGAATTCATACCTGAGGGAATCTGGCAAGGGTTTAAGTGTTGGGGACGGTTCGGCAGGAATTAGAATGGGCTCTTCTGGTTCCGTCTTCAATACTTCATGAAAGCATTCGAAAGCTGAGATCTCGCCATATTCGGCAAGGGTCGTTAACGAACCTGAGTGGGTCGTTAACGAGCCTGCATCTTCTGCCAGGAGAATCGGTAACGATGCTGGAGGACTCGTTACTGAGACTGCAGTGGTTATTTCTGCCCTGAAATTTCATCATTGCATGCTGATCTTCCTATGGGGTCTCCACATTCATTGATCTCCTCGTGGGTGTAGAGCATCTTGACTTCAGCTTTGTCGGACTCCCTGGATTGTTTGAATCGGAATTCCGTCACCTCATCCCCAATTTTGAAAGTTAGGAGTCCTCTCCTAACATCGATTATAGCTCCTGCTGTGGCGAGGAATGGTCTTCCCAAAATAATAGGCACAACTGGATCTTCGGGCATTGCCATCACGATGAAGTCATTCGGAACAAAGAAATTACCCACTTGAACTGGGAAATCTTCTAGCAGCCAGTTGGTTTGATGCAAGATCCGTCTGCCATATAAAGCCGCATGTTGATAGGCGCTAATGGTCCCATATTTGCTCTAGACCAGATTCAGAGTGGAACAAGACTAGCACTGGCACCAAGATCGCATAAAGCTTTGAACTTGTGGTTGCCTATGCCGATTGTGATTGCAAACCTCCCAGGATCTCCAAGCTTTTCTGGAAGAGCTATGGATCTGACCTCATCCTGCAGCTCTGTAATAGATCTTTTCCTGCTAAGAATATCTTTCAAGAATTTTGTGTAAGTCGGCATTTCGCTTAGGGCCTCAGCGAATGGGATGGAAATATTAATGCCCTGAAGAATCTTAACGAAACGCTTGAACTTACTCTCAGTAGAGTCCATAGATTTCTTAGTTGGATAAATCAAGAAAATTTCTAATATGCTCCATAGGGCACTCAGCAGGTTTCCCTTCAAACTGAGCCCGTTTAATCAAGGATATAAATTGAGACTTGATCTCAAAAGGTTTCTCTATCGCAGGAAGCACAATAGGAGATTCTGGCACCCTCAGTTCCGGATGCATGTATTGCTTGGCATTCCTTGGATAGGCGTTTAGCTCTTCTTGCAGTCGAGCCTTGTCTGCATCAGCGCCGTCCTTCTCGGCTTTCAGTGCCTCCATCTGGGTTCGGAGGATCTCTAACTCTCGAGCCATCTATTCAGTTGTGGCCATGGCTCGGTTTTCTCGGAGTTGTCGATGCAGGGAACCTTCGGGTTCTGAGTAATAACTGGAGCTATCAAACTGAAGCCTTCTTCATCCTACCGGCATACACTGAGAAAACAAACAAAGAAAACAAAAATTAAAAACAAAAACGGGGTCGGGCTAGTCCCGATCCCAAAGATAAACTAACAACTCGTTGCTTCCCCCGCAACGGCGCCAATTTGTTGAGAGGGTTTCTCGGCCAACAAATAAATTTGTAAGTCAAGACCCCGCTGAGTACAGTGGAGTCAGGATCGTTCCACAGGAAGCAAGGTTGTTGGTTTATCAATCTAATAAAAATCAAATAAAATCAAACACAATCACTCACGAGATGCCTCGTTAACGACCTTGTCAGGATTGTTACCGAATCACCGAACACAAAAATACCAATTAACGACCTAATAAAATTCTAATTAATACTCGGTACCGAAGCAAGCATTCAGCAACAAAGATTTATCAGAAATAATTCAATAAAAACAAATATCTAGGATAAGGGACACCACAACATAGCCAAGCATAAGAATTCGTAAGAAGATAAGATCATGCCTTTAAATAGATAGAGTCATCAACTTTCATTGACTTGACAAGTAAATTAATCTATTTTCATAAACTAACTCACTCAATTGCTTGTTTTGGATCTAAAGCTTGAAACTTTTATTTTCAAACAATATCAACCTTCAAGTTACTAACTTTCTCTTTCAATCAAGTTAAAACTCAAATTACCTCAACTCCCGTTTCGGTATTAAGCACAACAAACAATCTCAATAAAAATAAAAGGCATTCAACACTCAATCTTACCCATCAAACATGCTCAACTATGTCGGGCTTAACCCCGACCCTAGAAAAATAGACTACTCACTACTCATGATTAAGAAACTAAAAACTTCAATAAAAACAAACATTGAAACAAAACTCAAACTTAAATTAATAACAAAAATATCGTCTTACAGAGAATCAGAAGAAAACCAAAACAAAAACAATCACCGAACACACTCGATCAACGAACCTCGGAAACCGTCGTTACCGACCCTCGTCACCGACTTCCGATCCTTCGGCCTTCCTTCTCCTCCAAAACTAGCTCTAAAATTCTACTCCAAAATTCAGCCCCCCCTTTCTATGCTAGATAGAAGGGTATTTATACTAGAAAATCCTAAAAAACTAAAAAGGCTAAAAGATAAAAACTTTCCTAAAAAGATAGAAACAATCTCTAAAAGATAGAAATAAAATCTAGAAAGATATTAAACCCTAAAATACACATTCTAATAACCCATAAAGATTCTAAAAAGATACTCAACCGATACGGAATAAATTCCCGCTCAGGATCGGTGAATAATAAAATACTACTCCGAAATCTTCTTCTTCGTGGCCTCGTTAACGACCCTTTACAGCCTCGTTAACGAGCCTGGGGTTTTGTTTTCTTCAACACCTCCTCTCGTACTCTCGCGCTTTGACTTCTTAAATCTTGCACTTTCCCGTCCTTCACTGTGATGCTCCAAATTTAGCTCCATTTAGCTCTTTTCCTCGCTAAAACCTACAAAATACACAAAATAGCGTAGATTCCACCTTTTCGTAGATTTATGCAAAACTAACTAAAAACACTTAAAACTAAACCTAAACTAGACAAAATTAATCCTAATAAACAAAGAAAACCTATCAAAAACTATACTAAAAATGCGAACATCAAAATACCCCATACTTAGACTTGCTTGTCCTCAAGCAATAATCAAGATACTAACCAAAACCAAAACAAATCATGCTTATCAAGACATAGCCATCTTCAAAAAGCAATATCTACACATAAGAAAATTATAGCAAAAGACTATTAACATCCTCACACATATGTGCACTTAAATAGACATAAAATAATACAATGCAACCTCTCAAGGGATATAATGTGTTTCGCTCAACTCTCATGTGTTTGGGTTTATAATTTCAATCTCTCAACTCATCCTATATACGAAAACTCATAGAAATTGGAACTTATATCACCAATACTCTCCACCCAAGATTTGTCAAAACAAGCAAAGAATCATCAAGAGAACTTAGGCTCAATGAAAAACTTCATAGAAGCTTCCATTCGGCCGGGTTGTAATGGGGCTTGGTAATGACAATAGGGCGTGGAAAATATTTTGTCATGTGGTGCTAATAATATCCGAAAATCAAAGACTCCTAAAAACTCACACATAACATCAAAACTCTCATATACGATAACCAAACTCACTCTCATATTATGCACACTTTATTTTCACTCACCCATTTATCATCCTAGAAATTCTCATAACCAAAAATAAAAGAATATCTTCATATTATTTTTAAACACAAACGCACTTTAATTATTCCTCTTTCTTTCTCTCTTTTTTATATTTTTATTTCTTCTTCTTTCTTTTTTTTTTCTTCGCTGCCTCGTTAACGAACTCACATCCGGCTCGTTAACGATCCACCGTATACATTTCTTCCCTTCAAGCTTAATAGTGCATCTTTTTATCAAGAGACCTTTCTTACATATAATAACAAGAGACTTCCAATCAACCCTTACCAAATACCCTTTAATTCAAGCAAATAGAAACTCTTTTTTTTTTTTTTCAACAAAACACAAAACTTTACCTCTCCAATCTAAGTCCTAATTCCCGGATAGGGTCAAGCTTATCTGGGCTAGGGAACAATTTTTGTGGAGCTAAAAATAAAAGGTTTCAGGACAAAATTGGTTATCAAAAGAAGGAATAATGTAAAGGTAGATAGGGGATAATAGGGCTCATAAAAATAAGTTCTCTATCATATGATCTTCACAAGTAATGAACTAAAAATCTTATAAGGGTCTCAAGAAATAGATAACCATCACAATTCCAAGAGATAATATGCATAAGGAGAGTAAATCACACAAAAAAGAAGAGGGATTTATAAATGTTCTCCCTATAAGGCCAAAAATTTCTCACAAGGTAGATTTTGTTGGATTGCATCATCTATGCTATAAAGTATATGTGCTCAATTCATCTAATGCTATTCTCTTCTAAAGAACAATAATTTCAATTTTTAAGAATCCGGCTATACTTTCAAAGACATATTTGCAAGGAATTATATGATTAAACTAGTGATTGCTATCATAGAACTTTAAGAAGGGATATCTATCAATTCTAAACTCTTTTTGGATTTTTAAATTTTTCAATTTTTTTTTTCGATTTAACAAAAGTGACAACTACATAGAACATAAAAACACCTAGGACATAATTTTTCTACTTTCTTCCCACCCCATACTTAAAATTACAGTGTCCCCACTGTAAGAAAAATAACAAGAAGAGGGAAAAGAAATAGAAAAGAAAACAAAAAAATTAAAAAGCAAACGAAAGACATAAAACTTACAAAAGTGGAAACAAGGAAAGGAAACTTCATCTTGAGCTTGATCAACGCTTCGGTGGAGGAAAATAGTGCTCAAAGTGCCCCATGAAGTCATACATCGTCCTCCAACGCTCAGCATCCTCCGCCTCTCTCTGACGTTGCCGCTCGTCCTCCATCGACATACGAGCGGAGTAGACGGTTTCCCCTCTATCCATCCTCCGATGAATGTGATCGGTCTGAAGGTGAAGCTGTTGCATCCGTGCAGAAAGATCCTCGGCCCATGGTGGTGGTATGTTCGATCCCGCGTACTCGGGCTGAGGAGGTGGTGGGTAGTGAGGCTGGAAATGGTCTTGATACATCACCGGGTTGTAAGGCATTAAGCCATATGCATGAGGGTCGACAGGAGCTGGTGGAGGGTCGACAGGAGCTTGCGGCACCTCGTTAACGAAGTTGGTTGCCTCGTTAACAGTGTTGGGTGGTGGCTGGAAATGGTCGTTAACGACCCTGGTTGGCTCGTTGACGAAGATGTTGCCTCCTAGTTCCTCCGTCTCCATGTCTTCTTCTGTAAAGTTGAGCTCCTCAGTGCCGCCCTCGGTGCCGGCTTCCTCGGTGTCATTGCCTACGACCTCGGTATCCTCTTGCTCATCTTCTTCTTCATATTCGTCCACATCGTCCCGCTCAAACCGGGTGTGACATGTTCGAAGCGAGAGCTCATCCTCCGGTTTTGGCTCCAATGGGTAAGGCTGGCCCGTCCACACTTCGTACCAATTCGGTACGTAGAGTAGCTCGTACATGTCGAGGGAAGGTATGACGACTTGATCTCGAACCTTCACTTTGTAGCCTCCCTCGGCTTGCACGAAAATCCCGACACTATACCAATAGTTCTTGTTGAGGAGTTGAGCGTGGGCCGGTGTGTAGCGGGTGAGATCCACTCCAAGATTTTTAGCCAAGAGGCTAACCAAATTGCCACACCACACCTCCTTGGACTTGTGGGACTTCTCGACATAGTAGAGCCATTCGTACCCCAAATTCAAGGGGTCGGGCTCCTCGAAGAGGATGGTGCGGAAGCAAGCGAGCTCCGTCCTTGTAGGCCGGTTCAACTCCTTCTTCGGCCAAAATGTTGCGGCGAGGACTCTCAAGATAATCCGGAAGATGGGGTTGACTATGGTTGCCCCGGATAGCGCCGCGGTGGAGGATTGAACCTCTCCGGTGATGTAGCTCCAAGTGCGGGTCACTCGGTAGTCCTTCAAGCTATAGTCTCTAGATGGGTTTGGGAGCTCCAAGATTGCATTGAACTCCGCCATGGTGAAGTCACGGTCCTCGTTACCGAGCCGGAACCGAATGCGTCCTGGTGAGATCTTTGACAAGAAGTTGGTCTCCAAGGTGGCCAAGAACTCGGATGTGAGGGCCGGATAATGTGGCAAGCTCTCTTGCTTCAATAAGTGTGCGGCCCCAAGGATGATTAAGGCGTCCTTGACATCCGTGTAGATGCCCGTAGAGACGGCGCTAGACTTCGAAAACCATCGGGTGTAATGGTCCTTCTCCAAGAAATCCCGGTAGCGTCGTACTTGGCTCTGACTGCTCAAAATCACATCGTCCACCCGGGGTGGAGATGGAGACCTGTGGTTCCTCCTCTTCTTCTGGGCTCGGGTAGCGGGTCTGCTTGAACTAGCCATGGATCCTACAAAATAATCGAAAATTTTCCAAGATAAGATCCACTCAAAAATAATAGGTACGAGACCCCATACTTGGTCTCAAAATTAACATCGGAATTATTCATAAACTACCCAATTGGGTTGTTCACGGGTCTGGGCTCGGATCGATCATCTATGAAGTGCAGGGTCGTTAACGAGCCTGGGTGGGTCGTTAACGACCCGCCAAGAGCAAAACCAGAAATTTCCGAAATTAAATCTACCTCTAATTCAGCACAAATCAAGCATGCAATCTTCTATTATTCTCCACAATTCCCTCATTGGGTAAAAGCACTCCATACTTACTCAATTACGCATCCCTAACATGCTAAAAATTTCCCGGAATTTTGACATGCAAAGTTCGAACTTTTAGATCTAGAACAAGAAAAATTCATGCTTTCTTAACTAAAGGGTTACAATAGCTAATCTAACATGAATAAACTTACCTAAAACATGAACAACTAAGCACAATCAAGAATTTTTAGAACGGAATTTAAGCATGCTCATCGATCTCCCTAAAAATCATGATTCAAGATATGAAATTTAACCCTATAGATAATCAATCATGCAAATTCAAGCAAGGGTTTAGAAATCATACCGGAGAACCGAGAATTAAAAGGACAAGGGTCGGAATCGGGGTGGTTAACGAGCTCGTCGTCGACGGTGAATGGCTTTCGAACTCCGTTAACAATGGCGTCTCCGGTGGTCGTTAGCGTGGGATTTCCGACTCGGTGGGAGAGAAGGGAAAGGGATTGAGAGAGTTTTGGGTTTGAGAGTGAATGTGGGAGAGATTGTGGTAGAATTTTGGGAGGGGTAGAAGGGTTTTTATAGGAGGGGTAAGGATAGAGGGGGTGGTGGTTAGGGTTAGAAAAATTGACTAGGTTAGAATTACTTACCTGCCCCGTATTGTGACGAATCGGGTCGTCCGAACTGGGTCGTTAACGACCCTGGGTGGGTCGTTAACGAGCCACCGTAGCCTCCTTGAGTGAATTTCGACCCCTCTTTCCTGAAATCTTTGTTAGCTCAAAAATCTTATTTCTATCCTATGTAAAACTAAAAAAAAGAAAAATAAAAGAAAGCTTAAGAAATAATCTAAAAAAAAAAAGAAAAGAAAATAAACTAAACCTATTCTAAAAAGCGGGTTGCCTCCCGTAAGCGCTATGTTTAACGTCGTTAGCCCGACGAGCTCTCTTGCTAGTCTTGTGGTGTGAGAGCCATGGTGACTCTTATTTCTTCATCAGGATCAGGCTGCTCATGGAATTTCTTCAATCGGTGTCCATTAACTTTGAAAATGACGCCTCGGTTATCAGTCAACTCTACTGCTCCGTGAGGATAAATGTGATGAACCACAAATGGTCCACTACATCGTGTCCTTAGCTTCCCTGGAAATAATCGGAGTCTAGAGTTGAAGAGGAGTACCTTATCACTGATGTGGTAAGTTTTGGGCACCAATTTCCGATCATGCCACCTTTTGGTGCGCTCATTGTAGATTTCAGCATTTTCGTACGCCTTCAGCCTCAATTCTTCTAATTCTTGCAAGTCCATGAATCTTTTTGCTCCAGCCGTGTCGAGGTTCATGTTGAGCTCCTTGAGAGCCCATAACGCTTTATGCTCCATTTCGACTGGTAAATGACATGCCTTGCCATACACTAGATTATAGGGGGTGGTGCGTAGAGGCGTTTTGTATGCTGTCCTATATGCCCATAGAGCGTCATCCAATTTGGAGGACCAATCTTTTCTAGAACGGGAAACTGTCTTCTCTAATATGCTCTTTATTTGCCTGTTTGAAACTTCAACTTGGCCACTTGTTTGGGGATGATAGGGTGTTGCCACCCGATGAGATACCCAATACTTAGCCAAAAGGGCTTGAAAACTCCGCTCGATGAAATGGGAGCCACCATCACTGATTAGAACTCTTGGAACGCCAAATCTGGGGAAACTATTGGTCTTGATGAATTTAGCAACAGTCTTGGCGTCGTTAGTCCTTGTAGCAACAACTTCCACCTATTTGGAAACATAATCAACCGCAACTAAGATGTACTTGTAGGGTCCTGAGGCGGGAAACGGTCCCATGAAATCAATGCCCCATACATCAAATAGCTCAACTTCTAATATCCCAGTTAGTGGATTTTCATGTCTCCAAGTTATGTTGCCTGAGCGTTGGCATCCATCGCTGTCACATAAGCCTGCACATCTTTAAACATGGTGGGCCAATAGAGACCACTTTGAAGAATCTTCGCAGTAGTCCTGAATCCTTTTGCATGACCTCCAGTTGGCAGTGTGTGGCATTGACGGATCACGTTTTCAATCTCCTCTTCTGGGATACAACGCCTAAAGAGGTGATCACTTCCTTGTTTAAACAAATAAGGATCGTCCCAGTAGTATTGTTTCACATCATGGAGAAATTTCTTCTTCTTTTGTGGGGTAACGCCCTCGGGAATTACACCTCCTACAAGATAGTTAGCGAAATCCGCAAACCACGGAGCTTTTGGCCCTCTAATAGCATGGATTGATATTGAGGAAGAAGAAATTGAAGAAGGAGAGGGGGTGGATTTTAATTGAGAAGACTTAGGTTCAGAAATCTTACCTGGGTGGGTCGTTAACGAGCTAGGTTTCCATTTATTGACCTCGGTACCAACCTCCCGTAGCTCAATAACGACCCCATTGGCTTGATTGTCGACCAAACTTGAACATTTTCCCTTTTTATTTGTGTCTTCCAGCCTCGGCACCTCGTTAACGATCCTGAAGGGGTCGGTAACGAGGGTCTTGTAGAGCTCAACCTCGTTCAGCAGGAGGTGTTCGTCGGGTCTGGAATCATTTATCGGAACTTCATTATTGGACTCGGTGATATGCTCAACTGGCAACCTGGACAAGTGATCCGCCACTAGATTTTCTGCTCCCTTCTTGTCTCTTATTTCATGATCGAATTCCTGCAGTAAGAGCATCCAACGAAGCAATCTAGGTTTTGCATCTTTTTTAGCCATTAGGTATCTAACGACCTCATGGTCACTATAAACAATCACTTTGGATCCAACAAGATAGGACAAAAATTTTTCAAAGGCAAATACCACAGCAAGGAATTCCTTCTCCGTTGTGGTATACTTACTCTGCGCCTCATCCAGCGTCTTACTGGCGTAGTAAATGGCGTGGAGTTTCTTGTCCTTCCGTTGCCCTAAAACTGCGCCAACTGCATAGTCAACTGCATGATGGGGGCGGACACAAGGGCAACTCTTAACCTGTAAAATCCTTCAAGACATTCTGGAGACAGCTGAAACACTACATCTTTCATTAGTAGGTTAGTCAAAGGTTTAGCTATCTTAGAAAAATACTGAATAAATCGCCTGTAAAAGCCAGCATGCCCTAGAAAACTCCTAATGTCTTTTACAGAAGAGGGGGGAGGTAGTTTTTCAATAAGCTCAATTTTCGCCTTATCTACTTCTATCCCTCTTTTAGAGACAAGGTGTCCTAGTACTATCCCCTCTTGAACCATAAAGTGACACTTTTCCCAATTCAGTACAAGATTGGTTTCTTCACATCGTTTAAGCACTCGTGCAAGGTTAGCAAGACAACAATCAAATGAAGAACCATAAACAGAAAAATCATCCATAAAAACCTCTACAATATCCTCTATCATATCAGAAAAAATAGCCATCATACATCTTTGAAAAGTAGCGGGGGCATTGCAAAGCCCAAATGGCATTCTTTTATAAGCAAAGGTTCCATAGGGACATGTAAAGGTTGTTTTCTCTTGGTCATCAGGATGAATGGGAATCTGCCAAAAGCCGCTATAACCATCTAAATAACAGAAGTAATCATGCTGGGCTAAGCGTTCTAAAACTTGATCTATGAAAGGAAGCGGAAAATGATCTTTTCTAGTAGCGCTATTGAGCTTCCTATAATCAATGCACATCCTCCAACTAGTGGTGTTTCTAGTCGGAATAAGCTCTCCCTTTTCATTTTCTATCACAGTCATCCCCCCTTTCTTAGGGACTACATGGACCGGACTCACCCATTGGCTGTCCGAAATAGGAAATATGATCCCTGCATCAAGTAATTTAATAATTTCCTTTTTAACTACATCTTTCATGTTAGGATTTAATCTACGTTGATGCTCTATGGTGGGTTTATGATTGTCCTCCATGTAAATCCTATGCATGCAAAGAGAAGGGGATATGCCAGTTATATCATCTAGGGAGTAGCCTATGGCTTTTCTATGCATCTTAAGCACACTTAGGAGTTTTTCTACTTCTTCATCTTTTAATACAGCATTAATGATGACAGGAAGAGTAGAATTTGGGCCGAGGAATTCATACCTGAGGGAATCTGGCAAGGGTTTAAGTGTTGGGGACGGTTCGGCAGGAATTAGAATGGGCTCTTTTGGTTCCGTCTTCAACACTTCATGAAAGCATTCGAAAGCTGAGATCTCGCCATCTTCGGCAAGGGTCGTTAACGAACTTGAGTGGGTCGTTAACGAGCCTGCATCTTCTGCCAGGAGAATCGGTAACGATGCTGGAGGACTCGTTACTGAGACTGCAGTGGTTATTTCTGCCCTGAAATTTCATCATTGCATGCTGATCTTCCTATGGGGTCTCCACATTCAATGATCTCCTCGTGGGTGTAGAGCATCTTGACTTCAGCTTTGTCGGACTCCCTGGATTGTTTGAATCGGAATTCCGTCACCTCATCCCCAATTTTGAAAGTTAGGAGTCCTCTCCTAACATCGATTATAGCTCCTGCTGTGGCGAGGAATGGTCTTCCCAAAATAATAGGCACAACTGGATCTTCGGGCATTGCCATCACGATGAAGTCATTCGGAACAAAGAATTTACCCACTTGAACTGGGAAATCTTCTAGCAGCCCTGTTGGTTTGATGCAAGATCCGTCTGCCATATAAAGCCGCATGTTGACAGGCTCTAATGGTCCCATATTTGCTCTAGACCAGATTGAGAGTGGAACAAGACTAGCACTGGCACCAAGATCGCATAAAGCTTTGAACTTGTGGTTGCCTATGCCGATTGTGATTGCAAACCTCCCAGGATCTCCAAGCTTTTCTAGAACAGCTATGGATCTGACCTCATCCTGCAGCTCTGTAATAGATCTTATCCTGCTAAGAATATCTTTCAAGAATTTCGTGTAAGCCGGCATTTCGCTTAGGGCCTCAGCGAATGGGATGGAAATATTAATGCCCTGAAGAATCTTAACGAAACGCTTGAACTTACTCTCAGTAGAGTCCATAGATTTCTTAGTTGGAAATGGAAGAGTTTTCACCATTCTCGGAACCAAGTTAGGCTCGAGAGGTGAGAGTACTGGGTCGACACTGGGGTCATTCGGTGTCCTCGGCGGGTCGTTACCGACCCTGGTGGGGTCGTTAACTACCCTGGGATCGAGAGGAGGGCTCGGTTTAGAAAACTTGCCTGGGATGGGCTCGTCAGGAATCCTCGGAGCCTCGTCATCTTGTCTCGTAAGCTCGGTACTAGCTCTCGCTGGCTCATTAACGAGCTGGCTGGCGAGATCTTGTTCCTCCTTCTCTTCAGCTTGAACTCTCTCCGGTAGTGTCTTCCCGCTTTTAAGGTGTACCGCTGCTATTTGGCCTCTAGGGTTCTCTTCGGAATGACCCGGGAGTTGCCCTTGTGTTCTTGGAATCCGTGCAGCAAGGTCTCCTAGTTGGGAATCAACACTCCTCTTCCAAATATCAAACTCTCCCCATCTTTTATCCAATCCGTTGATGCTTTCTTTAATCTCCTGAACCCATGATGGTGTCTCCTGATGGCCTGGAGGTCGATATGGTGCAGGTCGTCTATCTTGTGGGGGCCTTGTGTAATTATGATTTGTATTCTGATTTCCCCATGATTGATAGTTGTTCGACCTGTCATTATAATTAGGTTGGTTCCTGTAGGGTCCTCTCATGTAATTCATCTCCGCTATCGTCTCAGCGGTTCTAACCTGCTCAATGTTAGTGCAAGCAGAAGTGCTATGCGCAGAAGAACCACATTCTTGACATGATTGAGAGGATTTCAGAAAACTTACCTGTTTCCTCAAACGGTTGACCTCATCTTGTAAGAATTGATTTTTAACATCGGGGTCAACTTCATCTCGATGGGGCACATAGAGACGTTTTTGAGTTTGTGGAGCCTGCTGGGTTCCGTACATAGCATCGTAATTCGCCAGCTTGTCCTATAGTTCCCACGCCTCTGTCGGGTTCATCTCTATAAAACCACACGCAGTATGCGTGTTGATGCGGTTCTTGGTCTCCGCGTTGATACCTTGGAAAAAGATTTCTTGCAATACATATAAAGGTTTTCCCATGTTTCAACAAATGTCTCATTAGGCAACTGGTGATAAGAGGTGATACGTTTCCTTAACTCTGTTGTCTTAGCAGGAGGGAAAAACTTTGTAAGAAATTGATCATACAAAGCTTTCCAAGTCCTGATAGACTTAGAAGGTAGGCTCTCTAACCAGTTCAGGGCCTTTCCAGTAAGTGACCATCTAAAAACTTTTAACAGAACATATTCTAGTGAGACACCTTCAACAGCTATGGTGTCACATAAATCAAGAAAATTTCTAATATGCTCCATAGGGCACTCAGCAGGTTTCCCTTCAAACTGAGCCCGTTTAATCAAGGATATAAATTGAGACTTGATCTCAAAAGGTTTCTCTATCGCAGGAAGCACAATAGGAGATTCTGGCACCCTCAGTTCCGGATGCATGTATTGCTTGGCATTCCTTGGATAGGCGTTTAGCTCTTCTTGCAGTCGAACCTTGTCTGCATCAGCGTCGTCCTTCTCGGCTTTCAGTGCCTCCATCTGGGTCCGGAGGATCTCTAACTCTCGAGCCATCTCTTCAGTTGTGGCCATGTCTCGGTTTTCTCGGAGTCGTCGGTGCAGGGAACGTTCGGGTTCTGAGTAATGACTGGAGCTATCAAACTGAAGCCTTCTTCGTCCTACCGGCATATACTGAGAAAACAAACAAAGAAAACAAAAATTAAAAACAAAAACGGGGTCGGGCTAGTCCCGATCCCAAAGATAAACTAACAACTCGTTGCTTCCCCGGCAACGGCGCCAATTTGTTGAGAGGGTTTCTCGGCCAACAAATAAATTTGTAAGTCAAGACCCCGCTGAGTACAGTGGAGTCAGGATCGTTCCACAGGAAGCAAGGTTGTTGGTTTATCAATCTAATAAAAATCAAATAAAATCAAACACAATCACTCACGAGATGCCTCGTTAACGACCTTGTCAGGATCGTTACCGAATCACCGAACACAAAAATACCAATTAACGACCTAATAAAATTATAATTAATACTCGGTACCGAAGCAAGCATTCAACAACGAAGATTTATCAGAAATAATTCAAGAAAAACAAATATCTAGGATAAGGGACACCACAACATAGCCAAGCATAAGAATTCGTAAGAAGATAAGATCATGCCTTTAAATAGATAGAGTCATCAACTTTCATTGACTTGACAAGTAAATTAATCTATTTTCATAAACTAACTCACTCAATTGCTTCTTTTGGATCTAAAGCTTGAAACTTTCATTTTCAAACAATATCGACTGTTGGATCGTAATCGGTTAGCAGTGAGCTTGGGAACTGGCAATTAAGCTGTTCCCAAGGCAGCAGAAGTAAATAATCGCAAGTAATAAAAACAGTTAAAGGGACAGTTCCTTTATAGAGGAACCCCACTACAACCAACTAGTTGTATGGGTAAACCTCTACCTCCGCTTGGAGGATTTTGAATGACTTACTTATATTGATTGCTTTGTTCCTTAGTTACACAGCCGGATTTACACTTCTCTGTTCCTACAAGTTCTTCCTAACTCTAGCAACACTAGTAAATCCTCTCAACTGAGTTCCTAAGCTCACAACAGCAAAACACAAGTAACTCAAACCTTACGCTGACTTCTCCGTTCCCTTGCTCCAGGGAACTTCAGCTTCACCGTCGTCGAGATCACACACTCGCCGGCGGGGACTTCTCTTCCTTTTCTTTCTTTTCTCTGATGTGGGTGTTTGTAAGTTCTGAGAGAAGTACTCAGACCGAGTACTATTCATTTGGCTTTATAGTCCATTTGTCTTGGGCAGTCGCATCTTTCGTTTGTGTCCAAAATGCCCTTTGCTTGATGCCCAAGTTGTACTTTCTTCACATGTGACTTTGGTTTGAACTAGGTCAACTTCTTGAATCAATCGGACCGTTGGATGAAGCGTGATAGTCTGATCCTCAGACTGTTCCCTCTGGCTGTCTGAGACAGAATCCCGCGATCTGCGCTGAACGGTCGTTGTCTTCACATGTGAGTTCCCATTTCATGGGAACTGACTTCTTCAGAGTTCCCTTGATGGAAACTCTTCATCGTTGTAAGCTTGTGTTTTCTTGTTTGTTTCTGGGAGTTCCCACTTCATGGGAACTTTCCTCTTCAGAGTTCCCTTGATGGAAACTCTTCATTGTGGCTAGCAGTGGCTTTGTCATTCATAGGAGTTCTTGGTTGTACGTGTGTTCCTTAGAAATACTTGAACAAACCACATTAGTTCCCTATGGTGTTTGTCATTATCAAAACTTAAAGAGAAGTGAATCGTTGATCCGTTGCTTAGAACCAGAGGTCCCAACAACGTCCCAACAATTTCCCCCTTTTTGATGATGACAAACCCATCACAAAAAATGCAAGTATTTCAATGAATGATATGCTGATGAGTTCCTAAGTATGATTTTGGGAAGTCACTCTTAGTGAGACATTTAGATTTAGGGAGCCACTTCTGGTGAGACACATAGTTCCTATTAGGCTTTTTATGCAATTGTTCCCCCTTAGCTTATGCGTGGTCTGTGATAACTTAAACTTTTAACTCATCTCACATTTTTAATCTTTCCCCCTTTTGACATCATCGAAAATTAAGCAAAGCAATATTAGGAAAGAATGGAACACACAATCAAAATAAAGACCATTTCATTACTTAAGAGAATATGTACAATGGGAACCCAAGTACAATTTGTGGTCATTTTTGGATTAAGGGAACAAGAAGGGAGAGATCATGGGCTCTGAGGGAACAAGGCGTCACAAAGGCGCGTAAGGACTTGTGTAAGCTTTTCTTGTCCTCTGGCCAACACTGCCTGGTCCCTAGCGATCTGATCGAGGGTGTTGGCGATGCGGAGCAACACTGGAGAGTTCCCCTCTTGTGTACCAGACTCTAGGGGAGCCGCCTCCTCTATAGGCTCCGAGTGCCTCATCTTCTGGGCAACTGTAATGTCCAGTTCCCTTCCAAGCTCGATTTCGTCTTTAGAGGCATCGTAGAGACCCTCTTTTTGTAGGAGCTTCTTGATCAGCCCGGAGTAGGGAAGGGAGTGGGACTTGGATGCCATGCACTTTTCCATGTGCCCAAGGATAATTCGGGGAAGATTTATGGGCTTCTTGAGGAGGAAGTGGTAGAGGATGATGGCATCGGGGATGTTGACGACCAGGCGCTTTTCTTGGCGTGGGATCACCACGTTGATGATGAATTGGTGAGCGAGCTTGGCAACCAAGGACAGATGATGCGTCGAGTGGACCTTAGAGGGAACCCGACCCTCAAAAATTGTGTTGTACACCTAGGCGCTGTTGAAGTCGCCCCAGAGCTTGCTGGGTACCTTGCTAAGCCCTTGACCAGGGACCTGGAGTTGAAGACGGATCGTAGATGTTGTAAAAATGAATTCGTCGCCTTCGTGGGAGAGAGTTCCCTGAGTGCCGTCGTTGGTGATAGTGAAGTTGTTGTAGAATTGACGCACTTGTGAGGGATCTACTCGCACAGTTTCTTGGCAGAGTCTCTCCCAGCCCTAGGCCTGGATCAGTTCCCACAGTTCCTCCAGACCATTTTCAGTTAGCACCTCTTTGGAAACAATGAGGTGAGGGAGAAGCTTTCGGCGCTCAGTGACATGATGCTTGGTGGTCCCCTTCCCCTTTCTTGACTTGCTTTTGGATTTGTTCCCCCTAGAGACCGTGCGAGGTCCTTTCTGCTGAGGGGGTGCAGCCGCTTCGAGCATAAGCACGCGGTCCCTTGGTGGTGGGGAACTCGCGGACACCACCATTTGGTGTCCAGGTGTAGGGATACGTGCTGGCTCCTTTGTAGCTGGAGCTTCTTCTTCTTCTTCGACCTCATCATGGGAGGTCCCTTCTTCCTCGGAGGAGCTCGAACCGGAGCCCTCCGCGTCATCTCCAGGATGACTTGTTGTTGCCTCAGCACCTCCAGCTGGTGCGAGGTCCCTCGTCTCTGTGGGCTCTTGAGGAGCAACCTTTTCTGGGGACTTTGTCCCTTGGGAGACTGTGTGCTCAGAGGGACCCCTGGTGAGTTCTTCCTCGATGGCCTTGAGCTGGGCTTCCTCCTCCAAAGTGCCCATGATGATCGGAGGAGGGTCCTTGGTCATTTTGCCGATGACCACAGAAAGAGGAAGATCGTCGTCGTCTGAGGAGAGGGCGACGGTACTTTTGGATGGTGAGGGAGAGGGGAGTTTGGTGGTGGTGGGAGACGTGATGGAAGAGGGGAGAGGAGAAGAAGGAATAGGGGTTATGAGTTGAGTAGAAGGAGGAGGAAGGGATCTGTGGTCCTGTGGAGGAGAGATCCCCGAAGCAGAGATGGGAGTGGTGGAAATGTGTTTTGGTGAGGAAGAAGAAGGTGGTTGGGATGTTGGAGTTCCCATCGTGGTGGGAACTGGAGGAGGTGGCGGAGGAGGTCCCTCGATTTGAAGAGGAGGGATGGAGGAGGAAGAGGGAAGTAGACTCTGGGATTCGGAGTTCCCATCGTCGGAAGGAAAAGGGTAGGGAGGTTTGGGAGCACAAGAACTCTCCTTGGAGCAGTTCAGGTAGTCCTCAAAGCGAAAGAAAGCCTTCTTTCTGGGCTCCGAAAATTCAGAGGCCTCAGAGTGTTTACGTTTTTTGGATTTGGAGGGGTCGTGGGAGTGTTTGGATTTTTTGGATTTTGAGGGATCTTTGATGAGTGTTGATGTTTGGATGAGTGGCGATGTTTGGATTTACGGGGTTTTTCATTGATGGAGGGGCGAGCATCTCCGAAGTTGTCAACGATGACAACTCCGGAGGAGGTGTTGGTGGTTGGAGGTGGAAGAGGAAGAGATTCGGAGGAGGAAGAGGTCCAGGAGACGGTTTCGTCGACCTGAGGAGGAGGAGGAGGCAAGAAGGGGCTTACTTGATTGTATAGCCCTTGAATGAGGACATCCTTCATGGTTGGGTCTTGTTCTTGCTCGATCTCGTTCAGTTGAGTGATGAAGAGAGTGCGAGGATTGGCAAGTACCCACTCTTTGATTTGTGCGAATGTGTGTTGAGGGGCCATTTTTGTAAGAATTTGGGAGGCTTTGGAGGTTTCTTGAAAAGAGAGTGAAAGGGATTTGGGGAAGACGAATGACAGGGATGAAAGATGGAGTAAAGGGCCTAAAAATGGCAAAGAGGGGTTTTAAAAGGTGAGAGGAGGTGAAGGGTAGAAAGGGAAGTGGAATAACCTCGATAACCGTTGCCCAATGAACGTGGGGCGCCGTTTCAGCTTCTCAAGCACGCTTCTGGACACGCGTCACAATCTCTTGGGAAGTCCTTTTCAAATTTTGAATACTTGGCCTGTAACGCTTCAGAGCTTCTGACACGAAAGTCCGCTTCCCAAGTGACGGTTTTTCTTTGAAGATTAGTCAGTGTTCCCTTTGTAGATACAGCAGTTCCCATGATCTTTGCAAGGTCAGGGAGAGTGAAGTGGTTGAGGGAACTTCACACTCATCTTTTTGTGAGGCTAGGGAACTCAAAGGGAACCAGACAATTTGCAACTCGATAAAGGAAATGTTTTGGCTCATGAGAAGCATTTGTCTGGTCCCTAGCTTAAGGTGGGTCATATGATCAACCGTCATGGTGGCTTGTAATGAGGGATAAAGGGAACTTTGGTTGATCATTTTGGGCCAAAAGAAATAGAGTTCCTTTGTACACATTTTTCTCTAGACTAGTAATCATGGCATAGTGAAAGCAATGAATCCAAGTTCCTTATTATGCAATTTTAGATAAACTAGTCAGGCATTGAGAGAGAGATAAACAGGGACTTGTTTAGTTTAGAGTTATCATCCCTAGAAGCATTCGAAAACGCTGGTAGGGACGTCTGTCTAAAGCTTTGGTAAGAATATCCGCAATTTGCTCTTCAGTTCTACAGTGTTCCATCGAAATGTTCCCATTCTCAACATTGTCACGTAGAAAGTGATGCCTTATATCGATATGCTTAGTTCTAGAATGATGCACAAGATTTTTGGAAATGTTTATGGCACTAGTGTTATCACAGAGTATGGGAACTGGGCCAAAAGACATACCGTAATCCTGGAGTTGTGACTTAAGCCATAGAACCTGGGAACAACATGATGCGGCAGCCACATATTCAGCTTCAGCTGTGGAGAGTGCAACTGAGTTTTGCTTTTTAGATCCCCACGAAACCAAGCAAGACCCTAGGAACTGGGCCATTCCTGAAGTGCTCTTTCTGTCAACTAAGTGCCCTGCAAAGTCAGCATTTGTGTATGCAATGAGCTCAAGGGAACTGTTCCTTGGATACCAAAGGCACAAGTTATTGTTCCCTTTGAGATACCTGAAAATTCTCTTCACCTCTTTAAGGTGTGATTCCTTAGGGTTAGCTTGAAAACGAGCACAAAGACATACGGAGAACATGATATCAGGTCTACTAGCTGTTAAGTAGAGAAGGGACCCGATCATACCTCGATAGTTCCTTTGATCCACACTGATACCTGTTTCATCTGCATTTAGCCTTGAATTTGGTGAGATGGGAGTGTCAATGGGCTTTGAATGTTCCATCCCATACTTCACGAGCATTTCCTTGATGTATTTCTGTTGATGGATCTTTGTTCCCTCCTTTTTTTGGGATATTTGAAGTCCCAAGAAGAACGTGAGTTCCCCAATGAGACTCATCTCAAACTCATTGCTCATGAGGTCCTTGAACTTTTCTACAAGAGTTTCGTTAGTTGCTCCAAACACAATGTCATCAACATATACTTGCACAATCAAAATGTCTTTAGATTCTTTCTTTAAAAACAAAGTCTTGTCTATGGAACCACGAATGTATCCATGGGACAAGAGGAATTGAGCAAACCTGTCATACCAAGCTCGGGGAGCTTGTTTGAGTCCGTAAAGGGCCCTTTCCAGGAAATAGACATGGTTGGGCTTTTTCTCATCTTCAAATCCTGGAGGTTGGGACACATACACTTCTTCCTTGAGATGTCCATTTAGGAAGGCTGTTTTCACATCCATTTGATAAAGTTTGAATTCCTTGTGAGCAGCATAGGCGATGAGGAGTCTGATTGCCTCGATCCTGGCAACTGGTGTGAAGGTCTCATCGTAGTCAATCCCTTCCTCTTGCTTGTATCCTTGTGCTACTAACCTAGCCTTGTTCCTTGCTACAGCTCCAGTATCATCGAGCTTGTTCCTAAAAACCCATCGGGTTCCTATGATGTTCTTGTTTTTGGGCCTAGGAACTAGCTTCCAAACTTTGTTTCTCTCGAATTGGTGGAGTTCCTCTTGCATGGCTTGAATCCAATCTGGGTCCTTTAATACTTCTTTGATATTTTTGGGTTCCACCATTGAAACAAACGCGTTAAAAGCACAAAAATTATTGAGAGAGGAACGAGTCTGCACACCTTTAACAAGAGGAGAGATGATGTTCTCAAGAGGGTGGTCCTTCCTTTGTTGAAAGGTTCTTGTATGAGTGAGTTCCTTTGCATGTGTATCATCCTCAGTCGGTGTTTCTTTGTCATGGGAACTCTCATCTCCAGCTTCTTCATTTGATGTGTCTTCAGAGATTTCTGGCAGGTTCCCTCTTTGTTCCCCTTGAATACTTGATTCTGGCAGGGTATTGTCTTGGGGGGCAGAAGAGTTGGTCCCTGAAGAGGGGACCTCGAGAGAGTTGGAGGTTTCTTGTAGTTCTTCTGAGGAGGGAGCCTCAAGGGAGGTTTGATCAGTGAGGGTTGGACCTTCGTCGTTGTTCCCTGGTTGTGGGATATGGCTTGCACTTGGATAGTCTTCATCCCTTTTCCTTGGCTCATCCTCGTCATCATCATCGTCTTCATGTCTGACTAGCTTGAACAGAGTTCCCTTCCCTTGGGTCTCGGTTCCCATCTTTACACACTTTTCCTTGAAGACGACATGAATGCTTTCCTCTATCTTCTTGGTTCTTTTATTGTAGACCCTGTAAGCCTTGCTTTGTGATGAGTATCCCAGGAAGATCCCTTCGTCGCTTCTGGGGTCGAATTTGCCAAGATTGTCTTTGCCGTTGTTGTGAACAAAACATGTGCAACCAAATGTTCTCAAGTGTGAGATGTTTGGTTTTCTCCCTTTGATGAGCTCATAGGAAGTCTTGTTGATCAAGGGCCTTGTCATGGCTCGATTTAGGATGTATGTAGCTGTGGAGATTGCTTCAGTCCAGAAGTACTCAGGAACTCCACTTTCGATCAGCATGGTTCTAGCCATGTCCTCCAGGGTTCTGTTCTTTCTCTCGACCACTCCATTTTTCTGAGGAGTGCGAGGAGCTGAAAGGTTGTGAGAGATCCCATTTTGCTCACAGAAGTTTAGGAACTCCGAGTTTCGAAACTCAGTTCCGTGATCAGATCTGATTGCTTTCAGTTTCAGCCCCAAGCTTACTTCTGTTCTTTTGATGAAGGGCTCAAATTCTTCAAACGCTTGTGATTTGGCCTTCAAGAAAATAACCCAGGTGAATCTTGAAAAATCATCAATTAAAACATACATGTACCTTTTTCCACCGTAGCTAGCTGTTCTCATGGGACCACAGAGATCCATGTGAATTAACTCCAGGGACCTGGTTGTGCTTACCACCTTCTTCGGTTTGAAGGAGGTCCTGGTCTGTTTCCCTCGAACACATGCTTCACATATTTTGACTCCTTCGAGATTGATCCGTGGAAGACCAATGACCAGGTCCTGTAGATAAAGCTTCAGGATTTGATTTACACCAGCATGTCCCAGTCTTCGATGCCAGAGTTCCGTGTCATCTTGGGAACTCGCAAGGCACAGCTTCATTGGTGGTTCAAAGTTGGTGTCCATCACATACACATTGTTGTATCTTCTTCCTCTTAGAATTACTTTGTTGGTCTTCTTGTTGATGACGAGACATTCATCTGAGTCGAAAGTGACGATGTTGTTCCCTTGATCACACATCTGGGAGACACTCATCAGATTGTATCCCAGATCCTTTACCAAATTTACGTTGCTAACTTTAATAGATCTATTGAGCAGCACTTCTCCTTTTCCAATAACTTCTCCCTTGTTCTTGTTGCCAAATGAGACGTGGCCTCCTTCGGCATGAGTGTGGAGTGAGATGAGGATATCCTTGTTCCCTGTCATATGGTTCGAGCATCCACTATCTATGAACCATGTACTGTTCCCTCTCACAGCCACCTACAAGGAAAAGTTAGTGTTTTGAGACCCAGGCAAGATGACTCTTGCCAGGTCCCTTGCAAGGGAAAACATTTTCATTTAAGATATAGTCAGAAATGTTTTTGCCAGGTTCCTTTGGTGATGAGCATGACGTTTTTGTCTGTTTGGGAACTCGTGGCTTCTAGGGATTTGGGCTCTCTTCTTGGGACATGCATCCTTGTAGTGCCCATGAGCACCACAGTGCCAACATGTCTTGTAGTATTCTCCCAGGTAGTATTTTGGGTGTGGTCTCTGGATACGGTTCCTATCCATGGTTTCTTTGTTGTACACTCGAGACCCATTTCCCTTAGCAATTTTGACATAGATTCTATGTCCAGAGTTCCTAGTATAGTAGTCTTTCTCACCATTGTTTCCACTCTCTAGGACCCTGATTTTCTCCTCGAGATGAGCATTTTTCTGTTTCTCGCACTGGAGTTCTAAGGCCCTACACTCATGGATCTCATGTTCGCTCAGGGGTGACTTTCTGTTCTTGGAGCACTCACCTGTGTATCCTATGCCATGTCTGGCTGGGACAAACTTAATTTGGGAACTAGAGGCTTCAGGATGTTCGGGAGTCTTACTCAGGTTTTGCAGGAGGGTGTTCTCATCTTTCTCTAAAGTTTTGATTTCTCTTTCTAGATCTACGATGTGAGACACATGAGACTTGAGTTTTTCTAGAAGGGATATGCAGTTGGGACAGGGCTCAAGACCAACTAATTGAGAATTTATGTGTTCCTGTTTTTCCAACTTGTTTTGCAGTTTTATGTTATCTTTAACAAGACTTGAAAGAATTTTCAACAATTCAGGTTTTTCATAATTACTCAAGGAATCAAGAACAGTTTCAGTGGTTACCTCACTGGGTTGTTCCCCAGTGGTTTCTCCTATGGCCATGCCACACATGTCTGGGAGTGCCCATGCTTCAGGATCTTCGTCTTCATCATCGCTCCAAGTAGCGATGTAGGCCTTCTTTCCTTGCTTTCTGCCTTCAGTTCCTTGTGGACATTCCTTCGCAAAATGTCCTTTCCTGTTGCATTTGTAGCAAGTCACTTCTGAGAGATCCTTCTCTGTGGGCTTTCTTTGGGAACTCTGTCTCTTTCCCCAGTTCCCACTGTTCCGTTGAGACTTTCCTTTGTAGAAATTTCGAAGAGCCTTTGTTACAAGAACTAGCTCTTCATCCTCTTCTTCTTCAGAGTCTTCATGTTGTTCTTGGGTTGATTTGAGCATCTTTTCGATCTTGAGTGCGATCCCTCAATGAGCTCGAGTTTGTTCCTTATCATCGATCTTCCTCTTCTCATGTCCCACTAGCTTTCCAAACACTTGATGAAGCATAAGTGTTCGATTTTCTGGGTTTTCCTTGAACATCGTTCTCTCGTTTGCCCATTCTCCAGTCAATCCATTGAAGAGCTGTTGGACCTTCATTTTGTGGGTGATTTCTTCTTTTGTGATCCCCAATCCTTCCATCTTAGTGCAAAGTCCTTCAAACCGGGATTGGTAGCTATCGACGGACTCTCCCATCTCCATTTGGAAGTTGTAGAACTCCCTCTTTGCGTTCATTTGAAGATCTTCTCTGAGATCTGAGTTCCCAACGTGCATTTGTTGGATAGCTTCCCACATTTCCTTGGCTGTGTCAAGGTTTGCAACCCTGTCACAATCTTGTACGCACATGGACCTCTTTAGGTACTGTTTGGCTTTGTAGTTTGCCTCCATGCACTTGTACTCGTTGGGACCCCACTTTGAGAGGTCGTTGACAATAGCTGGATCGATTTCGAAGTTCCCCCTTTCGATGACGCACCAGGCTTGGTAGTCTTGGCCACGCATCCAATCTTTCATGTCGCGTTGCCAGCTTTCAAATCTTCCTGTTATAAGCCTTGGTGGCTTGCTGGTATTGTTCCCCACCTGAGTAAGTTCCTGAGCCATTTTGGCACCTGCGATGCTAACACAAATCTAGAGCGCTTGCTCAGATACCAATTGTTGGATCGTAATCGGTTAGCAGTGAGCTTGGGAACTGGCAATTAAGCTGTTCCCAAGGCAGCGGAAGTAAATAATCACAAGTAATAAAAACAGTTAAAGGGACAGTTCCTTTATAGAGGAACCCCACTACAACCAACTAGTTGTATGGGTAAACCTCTACCTCCGCTTGGAGGATTTTGAATGACTTACTTATATTGATTGCTTTGTTCCTTAGTTACACAGCCGGATTTACACTTCTCTGTTCCTACAAGTTCTTCCTAACTCTAGCAACACTAGTAAATCCTCTCAACTGAGTTCCTAAGCTCACAACAGCAAAACACAAGTAACTCAAACCTTACGCTGACTTCTCAGTTCCCTTGCTCCAGGGAACTTCAGCTTCACCGTCGTCGAGATCACACACTCGCCGGCGGGGACTTCTCTTCCTTTTCTTTCTTTTCTCTGATGTGGGTGTTTGTAAGTTCTGAGAGAAGTACTCAGACCGAGTACTATTCATTTGGCTTTATAGTCCATTTGTCTTGGGCAGTCGCATCTTTCGTTTGTGTCCAAAATGCCCTTTGCTTGATGCCCAAGTTGTACTTTCTTCACATGTGACTTTGGTTTGAACTAGGTCAACTTCTTGAATCAATCGGACCGTTGGATGAAGCGTGACAGTCTGATCCTCAGACTGTTCCCTCTGGCTGTCTGAGACAGAATCCCGCAATCTGCGCTGAATGGTCGTTGTCTTCACATGTGAGTTCCCATTTCATGGGAACTGACTTCTTTACAGTTCCCTTGATGGAAACTCTTCATCGTTGTAAGCTTGTGTTTTCTTGTTTGTTTCTGGGAGTTCCCACTTCATGGGAACTTTCCTCTTCAGAGTTCCCTTGATGGAAACTCTTCATTGTGGCTAGCAGTGGCTTTGTCATTCATAGGAGTTCTTGGTTGTACCTGTGTTCCTTAGAAATACTTGAACAAACCACATTAGTTCCCTATGGTGTTTGTCATTATCAAAACTTAAAGAGAAGTGAATCGTTGATCCGTTGCTTAGAACCAGAGGTCCCAACAACGTCCCAACATCAACCTTCAAGTTACTAACTTTCTCTTTCAATCAAGTTAAAACTCAAATTACCTCAACTCCCGTTTCGGTATTAAGCACAACAAACAATCTCAATAAAAATAAAAGGCATTCAACACACAATCTTACTCATCAAACATGCTCAACTATGCCGGGCTTAACCCCGACCCTAGAAAAATAGACTACTCACTACTCATGATTAAGAAACTATAAACTTCAATAAAAACAAACATTGAAACAAAACTCAAACTTAAATTAATAACAAAAATATCGTCTTACAGAGAATCAGAAGAAAGCAAAAACAAAAACAATCACCGAACACACTCGATCAACGAACCTCGGAAATCGTCGTTACCGACCCTCGTCACCGACTTCCGATCCTTCGGCCTTCCTTCTCCTCCAAAACTAGCTCTAAAATTCTACTCCAAAATTCAGCCCCCCTTTCTATGCTAGATAGAAGGGTATTTATACTAGAAAATCCTAAAAAACTAAAAAGGCTAAAAGATAAAAACTTTCCTAAAAAGATAGAAACAATTTCTAAAAGATAGAAATAAAATCTAGAAAGATATTAAACCCTAAAATACACATTCTTATAACCCATAAAGATTCTAAAAAGATACTCAACCGATACGGAAATAAATTCCCGCTCAGGATCGGTGAATAATAAAATAATACTCCGAAATCTTCTTCTTCGTGGCCTCGTTAACGACCCTTTACAGCCACGTTAACGAGCCTGGGGTTTTGTTTTCTTCAACACCTCCTCTCGTACTCTCGAGCATTGACTTCTTAAATCTTGCACTTTCCCGTCCTTCACTGTGATGCTCCAAATTTAGCTCCATTTAGCTCTTTTCCTCGCTAAAACCTGCAAAATACACAAAATAGCGTAGATTCCACCCTTTTCGTAGATTTATGCAAAACTAACTAAAAACACTTAAAACTAAACCTAAACTAGACAAAATTAATCCTAATAAACAAAGAAAACCTATCAAAAACAATACTAAAAATGCGAACATCATGTTCTCTTGGTCATTCTTGGGAATTCCCATTGTATGGGAACTTTCCTCTTCAGAGTTCCATTATGGAAACTCTACATTGTGAGCTTCTGTGGCTTTTGGTCATTCATGGGAGTTCTTGGCTGTACCTGCGTTCCTTAGAAATACTTGAACAAACCACATTAGTTCCTCATGGTGTTTATCACTATCAAAACTCGGAGAATGGCATCGTTGATCCGTTGTTTAGAACCAGAGGTCCCAACAACGTCCCAAAAATTTCCCCCTTTTTGATGATGACAAACCCATCACAAAATATGCAAGTATTTCAATGAATGATATGCGAATGAGCAATGCAATTATAAGGGTTAGGGGTTAGGGGTTAGGGGTTAGGGGTTAGCTTTTTATGCAATTGTTCCCCCTTAGCTTATGCATGTTCTGTGATAACTTAAACTTTTAACTCATCTCGCATTTTTTGTCTTTCCCCCTTTTGACATCATCGAAAATAAGCAATGCAATTATAAGGAAGAAAAGGAACACGCATTCAAATTAAAGGCCATTTCATTACTTGAGAAAATAAGTACAAGGGGAACACAAGTGCTTTTTTGTGGATAAATTTGGATTCAGGGAAAAAGAGGAGAGATCATGGGCTTGGTGGGAACAGGGCATCACAAAGACGCGTCAGGACCTTTGTAAGTTTTTCTTGTCCCTTGGCCAACGTTGCTTGATCCCTGGCAATCTGGTCGAGGGTGTTGGCAATGCGAAGCAACACTTGAGAGTTCCCTTCTTCACCAGACTCCAGTTGAGCCGATTCCTCTACAGGCTCAGAGTGCCTCATCTTCTGGACCACTAAGATATCCAGTTCCCTTCCCATCGTAATTTCTTCCTTGGAGGCGTCGTAAAGACCCTCATTTTGTAGAAGTTTCTTGATAAGCCCGGAGTAGGGAAGAGAATGGGACTTGGACGCCATGCACTTCTCCATGTGCCCTAGTATGATTCTGGGAAGGTTGATGGGCTTCTTCAGGAGGAAGTGATATAGGATGATGGCATCGGGGAAGTTGACGACCAGACGCTTCTCCTGGCGAGGGATCACCATATTGATGATGAATTGATGGGCCAGCTTAGCGATCAAGGACAGATGATGAGTCCAAGGCACTTTAGTGGGAACTCGACCCTCAAATATGGTGTTGTACACCTCGGTGTTGTTGAACTCTCCCCAGAGTTTGTGAGGCAAATCATGAAATCCCTAAACCGGGACATGAAGCTGAAGGCGGATAGTGGACGTGGTGAAGATGAACTCGTCGCCTTCGTGGGAGAGAGTTCCCTGAGTGCCGTCTTTGCGGACTACAAAGTTGTTGTAGAACCGACGCATTTGTGAGGGATCTACACTCACGGGTTCCTTGCAGAGGTGCTCCTAGCCTTGGGCCTTGATCAGGTCCCACAGTTCCCCTAATCCGTTTTCCTGGAGCATTTCTTCAGAGATGATGAGGGGAGGGAGAAGCTTTCGGCGTTCGTCAAAAGGGAACCTTTTCAGCGCAGGTCCCTTCCCCCTTTTTGTAGTGCTCTTCGAAGTGTTCCCCCTTGAGACCGTTCTTGGTCCTTTCTGCTGAGAGGGCTCAGCTGCTTCGATCATCAACACTCGTTCCCTTGGCTGATGGGAACCCTCGGACACCACTATTTATTGTCCAGGTGTTGGGATCCTAGCGGGCTCCTTAGCAATTGGAGCATCTTCTTCTTCTTCGACCTCCTCATCGGAGGTCCCTTCATCCTCAGGGGAGCTCGAGTGTGAGCTTGAGTCCTCCTCGTCATCTTCAGGATGACTTGTACTTGCCCCAGCACCAACAGCCGGTGTTGGGTCCCTTTTCTCCGTGGCCTCTTCAGGAGCCACCTTCTCTTGGGACTTGGTCCCTTGGTTAGTTGTTGTTTCAGTGGGGACCCGATTGAGCTCTTCCTCTATAGCCTTGAGCTGGCCTCTTCATCTACAATGCCCAAGATGAAAGGAGGAGGGTCCTTGGTCATTTTCCCGATGACAACGGAGAGAGGAAGGTCATCGTCGTCCGAAGTGAGGACGACGACAGTTTTGGAGGGAGAGGGAGTGGGGAGTTTTATGGTGGCGGGGGATGTGTTGGAAGAAGGGATAGAAGAGGAGAGAGGAGTGGAGAGTTGTGTAGAAGGGGGAGGAGGAGTGGATTTGGGAACCTGGGGAGTAGAGGTCCCTGAGGCAGGAGTTGGAGGGACAGAAGTGTTTTTGGGTGAGGAAGGAGGAGAAGGAGTTTTATGGGGTGGAGGTGGAGTTCTCGTCGTTGTGGGAACTTGGGGAGGTGGTAGAGGTGGAGTTCCCGTTGTTGTGGGAACAAGGGAAGGTGGTGGAGGTGTCATTTGTTTTAGGGGAGGAGGTTTGGGAGGTCCCTCAATCGTAGGGTGAGAGAGGGAAGAAGAAGTGAGTTGGCTCTGGGATTGGGAGGTCCCAGAGTCCGAATGGAAGACGAAGGGGGGTTTGGCTATACAGGAACTGTCCTTGGAGCAGTTCAGGTAGTCGTCAATTGTGAAGAAAGATTTCTTTCTAGGCTCCGAGTATTCAGAGACCTCAGAGTGTTTGCACTTTTTGGATTGTGAGGGATCTTTGGAGTGTTTGGATTTTTTGGAAGGTTTGGATTTTGAGGGGTCTTTGGATGAACGGCGTTTTTTGGATGAATGGTGGTGCTTGGATTTTCTGGGCTTCTCGTTTAGAGAAGGACGAGCTTCTCCGAAACTATCAAGGATGACAGTACCGGAGGAGACGTTGGTGGAGGAAGGAGGAGGAAGAGATTCAGAGGAGGTGGCGGAAGAGGAGGTCCAGGCCAAGGTTTGGTCGGCCGGAGGAGGAGGTGGTAAGAAAGGGCTTACTTGGTTGTAGAGCCCTCCGATGAGGACGTCTTTCATGACTAGATCTGATTCTTTCTCAATCTCGTTTAATTGCGAGACAAAGAGGGTTCTAGGATTTGCAAGAACCCAAGCTTTAATCTAGGCGAAGGTGTGTTGTGCGGCCATTTTGAGGGAATTTTGGGAAGAGAGAAGGTTTTGGAGATTTCTTGAAAAAGAGAGTGAAAGGGATGTGGAGAAGAAGAATGGCAGAGGTGGAAGATGGAATAAGATCCCAAAAATAGCAACAAGGGTTTTAAGGAGAGAAGGGGCGAAGGGTAGAAAGGGAAGTGGGAAAACCTCGATAACCGTTGCCCAATGAACATGGGGCATCGTTTCAACTTCCGTAGCACGCCTCTTGACACACGTCACGATCTCTAGGGAAGCCCTTTCAAAATTTGAATACTTGGCCCTTAACGCTTCAGAGTTTCTGACACAAAATCCCGCTTCCTAAGTGACAGTTCATCTTCTCAGAGAAGTCAGCGTTCCCTTGCTTGTGTGTCCCAGGTCCCATGATCGTATTAAGGTCAGGGAGAGTGAAGTGGTTAGGGAAACTTCACACTCATCCTTTTGTGGGGCTAGGGAACTCAAACGGAACCAGACAATTTACGACTCGATAAAGGAGTAAACATTTTGGCTCATGAGAAGCGTTTGTCTGGTCCCTGGCTTAGGGTAAGTTATATGATCAACCGTCATAGTGGCTTGTAAGGAGGGATAAAGGGAACTTTGGTTGATCATGTAAGGCCAAAAGAAATAAAGTTCCCTTGTACACATTTAACTTTAGACTAGTAATCATGGCAAAGTGAAAGCAATAAATCCAAGTTCCCTATCATGCATTCTTAGAGAAACTAGTCAGGCATTGAGGGAGAGACAAACAGGGACTTGTTTAGTTTAGAGTAATCATCCCTAGAAGCATTCGAAAACGCTGGTAGGGACCTCTGTCTAAAGCTTTGGTGAGAATGTCCGCAATTTGCTCTTCAGTTCTACAGTGTTCCATCAAGATGTTCCCACTTTCAACATTGTCACGTAGAAAGTGATGCCTTATATCTATATGCTTAGTCCTAGAATGATGCACAAGATTTTTGGAAATATTTATGGCACTAGTATTGTCACAAAGTATGGGAACTGGGCCAAAAGACATACCGTAATCCTGGAGTTGTGACTTAAGCCAAAGAACTTGGGAACAACAAGATGCAGCAACCACATATTCTGCTTCAGCTGTGGAGAGTGCCACTGAGTTTTGCTTTTTAGATCCCCATGAAACTAAGCATGACCCTAGGAACTGGGCCATTCCTGATGTGCTCTTTCTATCAACAAGGTGCCCTGCAAAATCCGCATCTGTGTATGCAATGAGCTCAAGGGAACTGTTCCTTGGATACCAAAGGCACAAGTTATCGTTCCCTTTGAGATACTTGAAAATCCTCTTCACCTCTTTCAGGTGTGATTCCATAGGGTTAGCTTGAAAACGAGCACAAAGACATACGGAGAACATGATATCCGGTCTACTAGTTGTTAAGTAGAGAAGGGACCCAATCATACCTCGATAGTTCCTTTGGTCCACACTTATACCTGTTTCATCCGCATTGAGCCTTGAATTTGGTGAGATGGGAGTGTCAATAGGCTTGGAGTGTTCCATCCCATACTTTACGAGCATTTCCTTGATGTATTTCTGTTGATGAATCTTTGTTCCCTCCTTGGTTTGAGATATTTGAAGTCCCAAGAAGAACGTGACTTCCCCAATGAGACTCATCTCAAACTCAGTGATCATGAGGTCCTTAAATTTCTCTACAAGAGTTTCGTTAATTGCTCCAAAAACAATGTCATCAACATATACTTGCACAATCAAAATGTCTTTAGACTCTTTCTTTAAAAACAAAGTCTTGTCTATGGAACCTCGAAGGTATCCATGGGACAAGAGGAATTGAGCAAACTTGTCATACCAAGCTCGGGGAGCTTGTTTGAGTCCGTTAAGGGCCCTCTCCAGGAAGTAGACATGGTTGGGTAGCTTCTCATCTTCGAATCCTGGGGGTTGGGCCACATATACTTCTTCCTTGAGATGTCCGTTGAGGAAAGCTGTTTTCACATCCATTTGATAAAGCTTGAATCCCTTGTGAGCATCATAGGCAATTAAGAGTCTGATGGCCTCGATCCTGGCAACCGGTGCGAAGGTCTCATCGTAATCAATTCCTTCCTCTTGCTTGTATCCTTGTGCCACCAGTCTAGCCTTGTTCCTTGCTACATCCCCAGTATCATCGAGCTTGTTTCTAAAGACCCATCGAGTTCCTATGATGTTCTTGTTCTTGGGCCTAGGAACTAGCTTCCAAACTTTGTTTCTCTCGAATTGGTGGAGCTCCTCTTACATAGCTTGGATCCAATCTGGGTCCTTCAAGGCTTCTTTGATATTTTTGGGTTCCACCATTGAAACAAACGCGTTAAAAGCAAAAAAATTATTGAGAGAGGAACGAGTTTGTACACCTTTATCATAAGGGGAGATGATGTTCTCAATGGGGTGGTCCTTCCTTTGTTGAAAGTTTCTTGTATGAGTGGGTTCCCTTGCACTTGTGTCATCTTCAGTAGAGGCTTCCTTTTCATGGGAACACTCATCTTCAGCTTCTTCATTGAGTGTTTCTTCAGAAATATCTGGCAAGATCCCTCTTTGTTCCCCCTGAACACTTGATTCTGGCAGGGTATTGTCTTGGGGAACAAGAGAGTTAGAGGTGTCTTGTAGTTCTTTTGAGGAGGGAACCTCGACGGAGATTTGATCTGTGAGAGTTGGATCTCCTTCGTTGTTCCCTGGTTGTGGAATGTTACTTGCACTTGCTTAGTCTTCATCTTTCTTCCTTGGCTCATCATCGTCTTCTTGTTTGACAAGTTTGAATAGAGTTCCCTTTCCTTGGGTCTCTGTTCCCATCTTTACAGATTTCTCGTTGAAAACGACATGGATGCTTTCTTCTATCTTCTTGGTCCTCTTGTTATAGACCCTGTAAGCCTTGCTTTGTGATGAGTATCCCAGGAAGATCCCTTCATCGCTTCTGGGATCAAATTTTCCAAGGTTGTCTTTGCCATTGTTGTGGACAAAGTATGTGCATCCAAAGGTCCTTAGGTGGGAAATGTTTGGTTTTCTCCCTTTGATGAGCTCGTAGGATGTCTTCTTGATCATAGGCCTTGTCATGGCTCGGTTCAGGATATACGTAGTTGTGGCGATGGCTTCAGCCCAGAAATACTCAGGAACTCCACTTTCAAGCATCATGGTCCTGGCCATGTCCTCCAAGGTCCTGTTCTTTCTCTCGACCACTCCGTTTTGCTGAGGAGTGCGAGGGGCTGAGAAGTTGTGAGAGGTCCCATGTTTGTCATAGAAGTTGAGGAACTTTGAGTTTTGAAACTCAGTTCCATGGTCAGACCTGATGGCTTTCAGCTTTAGCCCCAAGCTTACTTCTGTTCTTTTGATGAAGGGCTCGAACTCTTCAAAAGCTTGTGATTTTGCCTTCAAGAAAATAACCCAGGTGAATCTAGAAAAATCATCAATTAAGACATACATGTACCTTTTTCCACCATAGCTGGCCGTTCGCATGGGACCACAGAGATCCATGTGAATTAGCTCTAAAGGCCTGGTTGTGCTCACCACCTTTTTGGGTTTGAACGAGTTCCTAGTCTGTTTCCCTCAAACTCATGATTCACACATTTGATTGACACCTTCATGTTCTAGTCTTCAGTGCCAGAGTTCCGTGTCATCGTGGGAACTCGCAAGACACAGCTTCATTGGTGGTTCAAATTCTGTATCTACTACATACACGTTGTTGTGCCTTCTTCCTCTCAGAATCACTTTGTTGGTCTTTTTGTTGATGACTAGGCATTCTTCTGATTCGAAGGTGACAATGTTGTTCCCTTGATCACACATCTGGGTAACACTTAAGAGATTGTATCCCAAATCTTTCACCAGATTTACATTGCGGACTTTGATTGATCTATTTAGCAACACTTCTCCTTTTCCAATTACTTCTCCCTTGTTTTTATTGCCAAATGAGACGTGGCCTCCTTCGGCATGAGTGTGGAGTGAGATGAGGATATCTTTGTTTCTGGTCATATGGTTCGAGCATCCACTATCTATGAACCATGCATTGTTCCCTCTCACTGCCACCTACAAGGTAAAGTTAGTGTTTTGAGACCCAGGCAAGATGACTCTTGCCAGGTCCCTTGCAAGGGAAAATATTCTCATTTAAAACATAGTCAGCGATGTTGATATCATGAGTGATTTGAGAGTTGGAGTTCCTTTGGTGATTAGCATGATGTTTTTGTTTGTTTAGGAACTCACGGTTTCTGAGGGTTTGGGCTCTCTTCTTGGGACATGCTTCCTTGTAGTGCCCATGAGCACCATAGTTCCAGCACGTCTTATAGTATTCTCCCAAGTAGTATTTTGGGTGTGGTCTCTGGATTCTGTTTCTATCCATGGTTTCCTTATTGTACACCCGTGACCCGTTTCCCTTAGCAATTTGGACATAAAGTCTATGTCTAGTGTTCCCAGTGTAATAATCTTTGTCACCACCTTTCCCGCTCTCTAGGACCCTGATTTTCTCCTCGAGATGAGCATTTTTCTGTTTCTCACATTGGAGTTCTAAGGCCCTTCACTCATGGATTTCATGTTCACTCAGGGGTGACTTTCCCGTTCTTTGGGCTCTAAGTTTTGTATCCTATGCCGTGTTTGGCTGGGACAAACTTGATTTGGGAACTAGAGGCTTCAAGATGTTCGGGAGTCTTACTCAGGTTTTGTAAGAGAGTGTTCTCATCTTTCTCTAGAGTTTTGATTTCATTTTCTAGATCTACGATGTGAGACACATGGGACTTGAGTTTTTCGAGAAGGGATATGCAGTTGGGACAGGGTTCAAGACTAACTAATTGAGCATTTATGGGTTCTTGTTTTTCCAACTTGTTTTGCAGTTTTATATTATCTTTGACAAGACATGAGAGAATTTTCAACAGCTCAGGTTTTTCATAATTATTCAAAGAAGCAAGAACAGTTTCAGTGGTTACCTCACTGGGTTGTTCCCCAGTGGTTTCTCCTATGGCCATTCCGCACATGTCTGGGAGTGCCCATGACTCGGGATCTTCGTCCTCATCATCGCTCCAGGTGGCGATGTAGGCCTTTTTCCCTTGCTTCCGGTCGTCCGTTCCCTGTGGGCATTCCTTAGCGAAGTGTCCTTTTTTGTTGCACTTGTAACATGTGACATCCGAGAGGTCCTTCTCTGCGGGTTTTCTTTGGGAACTCTGTCATTTTCCCCAGTTCTCACTGTTCTTTTTGAGCTTCCCTTTGTAGAAGTTCCGAAGAGCCTTTGTTACGAGAACTAGTTCCTCATCCTCTTCTTTTTCGGAGTCTTCGTGTTGTTCTTGAGTTGATTTGAGCATCTTCTCAATTTTGAGTGCGATCCCTTTATGTGCTCGCGTCTGTTCCTTATCATCGATCTTTCTCTTCTCGTGTCCCACTAGCTTTCCAAACACTTGATGGAGCATGAGAGTTATATTTTCCGGATTCTCCTTGAACATTGTTCTCTCGTTTGCCCATTCTCCAGTCAATCCGTTGAAGAGCTGTTGGACCTTCATCTTATGGGTGATTTCTTCTTTGGTGATCCCCAAGCCTTCCATTTTGGTGCAAAGTCCTTCAAATCGGGACTGATAGCTATCGACATACTCTCCCATCTCCATTTGGAAGTTGAAGAACTCCCTTCTTGCATTCATCGGAAGATCTTCTCGGAGATCTGAGTTCCCAACGTGCATTTGTTGGATGGCTTCCCACATTTCCTTGGTTGTGTCAAGATTTGCTACCCTGTCACAATCTTGCACGCACATGGACCTCTTCAGGTACTGTTTGGCCTTGTAGTTGGCCTCCATACACTTGTATTCATTGGGTCCCCATTCGGAGAGGTAGTTGACTATAACTGGATCAATTTCGAAGTTCCCTCTCTCGATAACATACCAGGCTTGGTAGTCCTGGCCACGCATCCAATTCTTCATGTCGTGTTGCCAGCTTTCGAATCTTCCTGTAATAAGCCTTGGCGTCTTACTAGTGTTGTTCCCCACCTGAGTAAGTTCCTGAGCCATTTGATACCTGCGATGCTAACAAAAATCTAGAGCAAACCTTCTCTGATACCAATTGTTGGATCGTAAACCGTTAGCAAAGAGCTTGGGAACTGGCTGTTAAGCTATTCCCAATGCAACGAAAGTAAATGAAGCGCAAGTATTAAAAGCAGTAAAGAACGCAATTCCCTTATAGAGGAACCCCACTACAACCAACTAGTTGTGTGGGTAAACCTCTACCTCCGCTTGGAGGATTTTGAATGACTTACTTATATTGATTGCTTTTTTCCTTAGTTACAACATCCGAATCCACACTTCTCTGTTCCTACGAGTTCTACCTAACTCTAGCAACACTAGTGAATCCTCTCAACTGAGTTCCTAAGCTCACAACAACAAAATACAAGTAACTCAAACCTTAGACCGACTTCTCAGTTCCCTTGCCCTTCGGAGAATGGCATCGTTGATCTGTTTTTTAGAACCAGAGGTCCCAACAACTTCCCAACAAGAAGGAATACCATGCAACCTAACAATTTCTCTAAAGAACAAGTCAGCAACATACACAACATCACCAGTCGTGTGACAGGGTATAAAATGAGCCATTTTATAAAAGCGGTCTACAACAACAAATATAAAATGAGCCATCTCTACCTTTCCTAGGTCTAGGCAATCCAACAATGAAGTGCATAGAAATGTCCCCCTAAGGAGAACTAGGAATAGGTAAGGGCAGGTACAACCCATGAGGGTTTAGTCTAAATTTGTCTTTAGCACAAACAACAGAACTTTTGACAAATCTCAGTGATGTCCATGTTTTTAGCATAATTTTAGTATGTTTTTCTAGGTCTTTAGTCTAGTTTAGCTGTGTTTTTGTGAGTGTTTTGTGTCTTTCTAGTATAGCTTACATATTTTGTTAAAAGTATGGAAACTACGCTATTTGTGTGTTTTTATGTAGGTTTTGAGGCGGATTTCGATGCATTCAAAGGACATTAGAAGAGAGGATCAAGCTAGGAAGAAGGAAGGAAGAAAGTTATGGAAGAAACCTCCGCAAAATGCAAATGAAGAAGGAAAAAACATGAGAAATTTAGTCAAGACCAACCTCGATATCGGCCCTCTATTTAGTCAAGACAAGTCGTGTGGCAGGGTATAAAATGAGCCATTTCAAAAAAGCGATCTACAACAACAAATATAAAATGAGCCATCTCTACCTTTCCTAGGTCTAGGCAATCCAACAATGAAGTGCATAGAAATGTCCCCCCAAGGAGAACTAGGAATAGGTAAGGGCAGGTACAACCCATGAGGGTTTAGTCTAAATTTGGCTTTAGCACAAACAACAGAACTTTTGACAAATCTCAGTGATGTCCATGTTCTTAGCATAATTTTAGTATGTTTTTCTAGGTCTTTTAGTCTAGTTTATTTGTGTTTTTGTGAATGTTTTGTGTCTTTCTTGTATAGTTTACATATTTTGTGAAAAGTATGGAAACTACGCTATTTGTGTTTTTATGTAGGTTTTGAGGCGGATTTCGATGCATTCAAAGGACATTAGAAGAGAGGATCAAGATAGGAAGAAGTAAGGAAGAATCTTATGGATGAAACCTCCGCAAAATCCAAATGAAGAAGGAAGAAACATGAGAAATTTAGTCAAGTCCAACCTCGATATC
Source organism: Fallopia convolvulus (assembly GCA_964016875.1). Taxonomy (NCBI): domain Eukaryota; kingdom Viridiplantae; phylum Streptophyta; class Magnoliopsida; order Caryophyllales; family Polygonaceae; genus Fallopia; species Fallopia convolvulus. The sequence continues at coordinate 42,843,671 of OZ024720.1, forward strand.
GACCCTCTGGGGGTCGATATCAATGCATTCAGCCGACCGCCCAAGTTAAAGGCCCATTAATTGCTTTTATTCCATAATCTTTTATCTTTAGTAGGTTTTGTTTTTATGGAAACTTTTAAAGAAGGATATTCTCGTATAAATACTCTTGTTTAGACACAATATCTCTCTCTGACGTTAGTTTTTTGAAGGGGACATTCCTAGGGTTTTAATTTACATGTTATTTTGGAAGACAAGGTTTGCTTGGAGCACAAGCAAGAAGAGAGTGGGAGATTTTCTTGTGTTCTAAGTGTGTTCTAAGACAAGTTTGAAGTTTTTATTCAAGTAAGCCTTTAGTTTTAATTCAATTATGTATTCTCTTAATCTCTTTCCTTGTTTTCTCCAAACATGATTGAGTAGTCCGCTTTTCTAGGGTTGGGGTTAGAAATCCAACATGATTGTGCATGAATGATCATGTGATGAATGAATTGAATTCCTTTTATCTATTCTTGTACTTGTTGGTGCAAAAGCTTTGACGAAAGTTGAAGTATTTCATGTTCTAAACTTGATTGAAAGAGAAAGTTGTGAATTTGAATAGAGATAAAGTTTGAGATTAAATTTGAAAACTTTAGATCAAAGCAAGTAGATTAAGTGAATTGATTAGTGAAAATTGATTGATTTGCTTGATTAAATCAACGAAAGTTGATAACTTTATGTTAAAGACATGATATTTATGATTTATGTTATTTGAAATTGCATGATTGTGTTGTGGTGAACCCCTATCCTAGAGTTTTCCCTATTTTGACTTAAGTTTTCTAACCCGGTTGCCTCAATATCGACCCTGTCCAAGTCTATACCGACTTGCAATTTCCCCCCTTTCCGCTTGTTGTTTACTTAGTTTTTCTGCTAAATTCATACCTCGATCCGACCATGAGAAGGTCGATATCGACCCCTTCCAGTGCATTTATTTAGTTGTTTTGCTTTATTCTTTGCTTTATTTTGCTTTCTCTTTTTTGCTTTTTAGTTTAGTAATCAAACATAACCTTGCTTCCCGTGGACGATCCTGACCTCCCTATACACAACTTGGTCTTGACTACAAATTTATTTGTTGTCGGGAAACCCTTTCAACAAATTCGCACCGTTGCCGGGGAAGCAACAATGTGTGTTTGATTACTCGTGGGTTTTGGAATAGCCCGACCCCGTTTTTGTTTATAATTTGTTTTTATTTTTTGGTTTTCTCAACATATGCCAGCAGGGCGACGTCGACTTGAATTTGATCAATTCGATTATTATTTTGGGCCTGAACGTGTCCTTCATCGTCGAAGAAGAGAAAATCGTACAATGGCTATAACACCTGAAGAGATGGCCCAACAAATGGTTTCTCTCCGCAGACAGATGGAGGCGATGCAAACCGAGAGAGATCAATAAAGGGAGTATCGTACTCAATTATAGGAGCAGTTGAATGCTACCCCCAAGAATGCCAAGCAATACATGCACCCAGAACTGAGGGTGCCGGAATCAACAATAGTGCTTCCTGAGATAGAAAGGGCGTTTGAAATTAAATCTCAATATATATCCTTAATTAAGAGGGCTCAGTTTGAGGGAAAACCAACTGAGTGCCCTATGGAGCATATTCGTAATTTTGTTGATTTATGTGACACCATTACTACTGATGGTGTTTCTTTAGTATATGTCCAACCAAAAGCTTTTAAATGGTCTCTTGCAGGTAAGGCCCTGAGCTGGCTAGAGAGCTTACCTCTTAGATTGGTAAGGACGTGAAGAATTTTGCATGACTTATTCATGACCAAGTTCTTCCCTCCTGCCAAAACTACGGAGTTAAGGAAGCGAATCACTTCTTACCACTAGCTGCCGTATGAGACATTCGTGGAGACGTGGGAGCGATTCAAAGAGATGTTGAGGCAATGCCCCACCCATGGTGAACCACAATATCTCCTGCAGGAGATATTCTCAAGGTATAAATGCTGAGACGAAGAACCGCATCAACTTGCATAATGCCTACGGTTTTATAGAGATGGAGCCTGATGCTGGATGGGAGTTGTTTGATAAATTGACATATTATCATGCTATGTATGGGACCCAACAACCACCCCAGCCTAAAAAACGGCTCTATAATCCAAATAAGGATGAAGTTGATCCCGAGGTTAAACTTCAGTTTTTACAAGATGAGATCAACCGCTTAAAGAAACAGGTAAGTTTTCTGAAAAACTCTCAACCTTGTCAGGAATGCGGCTCTACAGGCCTTAGTACTTCTGCTTGCACTAACATTGAGCAGGTTAGAGCCGCTGAGACATATGCTAAAATGTATTATATTAGAGGGCAATACAGAAAGCCGCCTAATAATTATGATAGGCCAAACAATTATCCTAGTTGGGGAGGTTACAATCAAAATCAAAACCAAGCACCTTCGCCACAAGAAAGGCAGACGCCTCCTTACCTACCCCCGGATATCAAGTGACACCGTCATGGGTGAATGGACTCCATGAAGGGATCAAAGGAGTCCGGGCTGACCTAAATAATCAAATGAAGAGGGTACAGGACCAATTGGGAGAGTTAGAAACCTGGAGAAAAAGCGTCAACTCCCAAAATGGCATCCTTGCGGCACAAGTTCCAAGACCGCAAGGGCAACTCCCGGGCCGTCCCAATGAAAACCCTAGAGGACAGATAGCAGCTATACACCTTCGAAGCGGAAAGACACTACCAGACCGTACTGAGGCCAAGGAGAAAGAGCCCAGTACCCATGAAGATAGTCCCACTAGGATTGATAACGGACCCAACAAGGTCAATACCGAACCTCATACCCTCGGTATTGACCCTCCAGGGGTCGTTAGCCCAATCCACGTAAGTCTTCGCCTCTAGACCACTCCCTTAGTCCCAAGATCAGTGCCGACCCTACCAGGGTCAATATCGACACTTCTCCATCACCGATTGACCCTCTGGTCGATTCGTTAGGGCCTCGATCAGGGTCTCTTTCTACTCCAAGTACGTCAAAAACTCTTCCTTTCCCAATTAAGAAGTCTAATGATGTCAATGAAAGAATGTTTAGACGGTTCGTTAAAATTCTTCAAGGGTTAAATATTTCAATTCCTTTTACTGAAGCCCTTAATGAAATGCCTACCTACACTCAATTTGTAAAATAGATTTTAAGCAAGAAGCAATCTATATTAGAGCTGACGAATGAGGTTCAATCCTTGGTGCTTCCTGAAAAGCTAGGTGACCCAAGTAAGTTCGCTAGCACAATAGGGATTGGAGCTTATAAATTTAAAGCTTTATGTAATTTAGGTGCTAGTTCCAATCTCCTACCACTCTCTATTTGGTCCAAATCCAATATGGGACCGCTGGAACCTGTCAATATGAATCTCTACATGGCAAATGGATCATGCATCAAGGCCACAAGAATCATAGAGGATGTCCTTGTACAAGTAGGCAAATTCTTTATTCCCAATAACTTCATAGTGATGGAGATGCCAGAAGACCCTATGGTGCCAATCATTCTTGGAAGACCATTCCTAGCCACCGCATGGGCAAGAATTGATGTTAGGAAGGGACTCCTCACTTTCGATATGGAAAAATAAAAGGTCGAGTTTCGCTTCAATCCAGTTGTGAATGAGGTTGCTAAGAGCAGTACTGAAGAGCCTACCAACACACCATGGGTCGGTACCGACCCTTCTCTGAGTATAGAAACAAGATAGTTCAAGGAGGTCACACCCACTAAGAAGCCTACCGACCCCCCATTTTGGGTCGGTACCGACCTTTCTCTAACGGATCACAATACAAGGGGCGAAATCCAGCCCGTTATCGAAGCTTTGACAAGCCCAATAGGGTCGATAATGACCCCATCTACCTCGATAACGATCCCCTATCTGATCGATCCCGGTGAGTTGTCTTACTCTAATACAATTAATTCCGGTCATGACCCTTTTTCCTATCCTTGATCTATATCCCATCGTAGTATGCATACTGCGAAAGAGTCGAAACCCCCTTGGTTTTCGGATTTTACTAACCCTTGTATAGGATTACCAAGCATATTGGTGGATGATAGAGGACCACATATTTTGGAGAGAAGCTTTGATGTTTTTTAGGCTATGTATGGGGTTTTCTTTGAACCTTTTGCTAGCTTTCTTTTTTTTTCTAATAGATTAAAGATTTTCGGAATATAATTGTTTTGCTAAGTTATACAGGTGAGATTGGACAAACTCAAAGCGGCTCAGTGGCTCGTTAACGACCCCCACATGGTCGGTAACGACCCCTACGATAAATCCGAAAAAATTTCTATCGACTACGATTCTTTATCAGTGATTGCCCCTCTATTTAAATTGTTCAAGGATGTTTGGAAGACCGCCTCAAATTTAATCTTGTGAGTTCGTTTTCATTTCCCTACTTCTCTATTTTTTACCTTGCTTTGTTATAACAGTAGGGACACTGTTAGGTTTAAGTATGGGGTAGGGAGGGAAAAGAAAACTCTTGTGTGTGTCTTTATGATTTGCATGTGTTTGTTTTATGTCTTGCTTTGTTTTGTGTTAGTCTAAGTTGTTTAGTTAGTTTCTTTTCTTTCCTTAAAAGAAAAATGAGAAAAAAAAATTGAAAAAATTTGAAAAAAACACAAAAAGATTTTCAGCATTGATAAGTACCCTTGTCTTATGGTTCTAGGATGGTAATTGCTTTCATAAACATGTAAATTTATTTAGCATGTCTGATACGACCGACCTTAGTTGATTCACAGTGCGAGCGAGTAACTCCAAGAAACTGACAACCTCAATTAGACGAGTTTGTTCAACAATCGGAAAATTCAGCGTAGGTAGGTACCGAAGGGAGTCGTAGAGACTTGGATGAAGAAGATGAACGATTTGTGTGGTATATTAATGGGGATATGGAATCTCAAAGACGGATATAACTCACCAGCGTTTTAGACAATTGGGTGCTTGGATGTTACACACCAAGTGCTCTTGAAAGATCGATGCTACACACAATCCGATCAAGAACAAGACCTTCAAAGGGACGTTTCTTTGTATTTAGCAAACGGGAGTTTTTCATCAATTCAAAGGTAAAAAGAAACAACACACAAAAGGCATTTTAAACTCATAAGTCGATCCCCTTCTAAGGCATTAAACAAGTATTAAAAACAAATCACAAAAATGTGCATTAATGATGTCTATTCACATCGCCAACAACTCTTAGCATTCAAACACAGATCAGTACCGAGGCATAATTCTCGGTACTGAGGAAGCTGAAGAGGAATTCCCGGCGCTGGTACCATAACGATATATGTCAGCTCGGTACCGAACCCTAAGGGTCGGTACCGAGGATCATTGGCTCGGTAGCGAGAGCTGCCTTCATTTGACGGTGCAATGTCTTCGCCATGGAACAAGTAATTCGCATCATCGGCTCCTCTTGCTCATGCTTCTCATCCTCGGTGTCCTCCTTGGCGTCTCGGCTTGACTCGGTGAGATCTTGATGGAAGGATTCACATCAATGTCTTTGATGGTTTAACCCGAGTCTACCATGAAATTGTTTTTGTGTGAATTATTAGCTTGTGATGAAACTGAGCATGTATGACTTTTAGCGTGAGTTTAATTGCAATCCAACAAAAAGATCTACCTTGTGAGATAATTTTGGCCTTATAGGGAGAACATTAAAAATCCCTCTTCTCTTTTGTATGTGATTTACTCTCTTATGTGCATATTATCTCTTGAACTTGTGATGGTTATTTATTTCTCGAAGCCTCTATAAGACTTTAGTTCATTACTTGTGAAATCATATGATGGAGAGCTTATTTCTCATGAGCCTTATTAATCTTTATCCACCCTTACGTTATCCCTTTTTTTGAAGCCAATTTCTTTGTGCCTCAAAGCCTATTTCTTGATGGGAAGGATTCACATCAATGTCTTTGATGGTTTAGCCCGAGTCTACCATGAAATTGTTTTTGTGTGAATTATTAGCTTGTGATGAAATTCAGCATGTATGACTTTTAGAGTGAGTTTAATTGCATTCCAAGAAAAAGATCTACCTTGTGAGATAATTTTGGCCTTATAGGGAGATCATTAAATATCCCTCTTCTCTTTTGTGTGTGATTTACTCTCTTATGTGCATATTATCTCTTGAACTTGTGATGGTTATTTATTTCTCGAAGCCTCTATAAGACTTTAGTTCATTACTTGTGAAATCATATGATAGAGAGCTTATTTTTCATGAACCTTATTAATCCTTATCCACCCTTACGTTATCCCTCTTTTTGAAGCCAATTTCTTTGTGCCTCAAAGCCTATTTCTTTCAAACCTCCATAAAATATTTTCCTAAGCCGATATAATCTTTGACCCTATTCGGGGGATTAGGACTTAGTTGGTTGATTTTGTTTTTTGAGTTTGAGTGTTGGTTCAATTAAAAGGGATGGGATGGGTATAATGGAAGTCTCATTGTTCAAAGCAAAGTGTAAAAAGGGAGAATTCTTAGTCACTCTAACAATGCTAAGAGTGGTGCTTTTGTTTTTCATAGATTGAGTTTTTGCATTCAGAAGGGTGTGGGTGCCCATCTTGTTTCTAGGCTCCCATCCAATTTTATGTAATTTCTATAATAATAATAATAATAAAATTAATTAAAAAAGAAAGGAATGCACAAGTAAGAAAAGAATGAAAACTGCAGCCTCGTTATCGCCCCCCTACTTCAAAAAAAAAATTAGAAATTCATTGAAAATTCAGAAAAAAAAGGAGGAGAAGGAAAAAGTGAATAAGTGCAAGCAAATAAAAGGGAATGCCAAGGATTCTTTTATATGTGTGTATGAGACTTTCTAGGATAAAAAAGGGTTATTAAAAGAGAGTTGAGCTTTAATGTTTAGAGAGTTTGGTATATTCATTGGAAAAAGTTTGGTGAGTTGTGTTGAGTGTTTAGGAGTCTTGATTCCCGGATTATTAGCACCACAAAGCCAAAATATTTCCATGCCTTATTGTTTTTACCAAGCCCATTACAACCCGGCTGAATGGAAACTTCTATGAAGTTTTTCATTGAGCCTAAGTTCTCTTAATGATTTTACTTGTTTTGACAATCTTTGGTAGAGAGATTGGTGATATAAGTTACAATTTCTATGATTCTTTGCATGTTTGATTTAGTTGAGAGTTGTACTTATAAGCCTAAACACATGAGAAGTTGAGTGAAACACATATCCCTTGTGAGGTTGGATTGTGATTGCTTATGTTCATTAGTTGCTCATACATGTGTGATGACGTTAAAGTCACTTGTCTAAATTTCACTTGTGCTAAAGTTGCTCTTTGATGAGGGCTATTACTTGATAAATATGTTGATGGTTTTGATCTATGTTTGGTGATTGCTTGAGGACAAGAAAGCTTAAGCATGAAAGACATGCTATTTGTGTGTTTTTATGTAGGTTTTGAGGCGGATTTGGATGCATTCAAAAGACATTAGAAGAGCGGATCAAGCTAGGAATAAGGAAGGAAGAAAATTATGGAACAAACCCCCGCAAAATCCAAATGAAGAAGCAAGAAACATGAGAAATCAAGTCAAGACCAAACTCGACATCGACCCTCCGGGGTTCGATATCAATGCATTCAGCCCAGCCACCCAAGTTAAAGGCCCATTAATTGCTTATATTCCACAATCTTTTATCTTTAGTAGGTTTTGTTTTTATGGAAACTTTTTAAGAAGGATATTCTAGTATAAATACTCTTGTTTAGACACAATATCTCTCTCTGACGTTAGTTTTGAGAAGGGGACGCTCCTAGGGTTTTAATTTACACGTTATGTTATAGGCATGAGAACTTTATATCAAAGCAAGTAGATTAAGTGAATTGATTTGTGAAAATTGATTCATTTGCTTGATTAAATCAACGAAAGTTGATAACATTATGTTAATAGGCATGATATTTATGATTTATGTTATTTGAAATTGTATTAATGTGTTGTGGTGAACCCCTATCCTAGAGTTTTTCCCTTATTCGAGTTAAGTTTTCAAACCCGGTTGCCTCGATATCGACCCTGCCTAGGTCGATACCGACCTGCAATTTTGCCCTTTTCTCTTGCTGTTTACTTAGTTTTTCTACTAAATTCATACCTCGATACCGACCCTGACAAGGTTGATATAGTCCCCTTCCAGTGCATTTATTTAGTTGTTTTGTTTTATTCTTTTCTTTGTTTTGCTTTCTCTTTTGCTTTTTAGTTTAGTAATCAAACTTAACCTTACTTCTCGTGGATGATCCTGACCTCCCTATACACAGTGGGGTCTTGACTACAAATTTATTTGTTGTTGGGAAACCCTTTCAACACTCAGCATATAATTACTCATCTTAGGCCAATAGTATATTTTCTAACCCTCTTTGTCCTCTTGATTCATGCACTTCTTTTGTTAACAACCTACATATACTAGATGAACGTATACATAATTTTCTAGTTTTGAACAAATAACCATCATCTGTAAAGTAAGAGTTAATTTCTCCCCTAGACATGCAAGTCTTATTAATTTTAGCAATGTGAGGATCACTAGCATAAAATTCCTTAATCATTCCAAATCCATGGATCTTAACATCACATTGGTTCAAGAGAACATACCCGCGAGAAAGGCATTAGCTACCACATTCTCTTTTCCTTTCTTAATACTTTACAACATAAGGAAAGGTCTCCATGAATTCAACCCATCTTGCATGCCTCCTACTGAGTCGTGATTGGCCCTTTAAGTACTTCAAAGCCTCATGATCAGAATATATCACAAACTCCTTAGGCCATAAATAGTGTGACCATGTTTTCAAAACTCTTATTAATGCATACAACTCTTTATCATAAGTAAGGTAATTCAACTCGGGCCCACTAAGCTTTTCACTAAAATATGGTATGGGTTTCTTGTCTTGTAAGAGGACGCCTCCTATGTCATGCCTGATGCATCAAACTCAATCTCAAATGCCTTTGAGAAATCAAGAAGTTGAAGCATGTGGCATTACAAAGTCGATCCTTTAGTGTGTTGAAGGCGTTCTCATGCTGCTCTCTCCGTTTGAATGATGTATCCTTCTTTTTTAGCTCATGGAGAGGCGCTACAATTGTGCTAAAATCACGCACAAACCTCTGCCTAGAAATGAATGCACAATGGTTGGTGTGGTTGGCTGAAGCCACACCTAGAGACAACAAAACCAAGCAAAATAGTAGATTCCTAACAGAAAGAACACTTCTGTAAGTTAACATAAAGCTTCTCTAACCTCAAAGTGTCCAAAACAGTCTTAAGATGATCTACATGTTCATGCAAAGTTATGCTATAAACTAAGATCTCATCAAAGTAGACTACAACAAACTTTCCTGAGTATTTTCTCAAAACATGGTTTATAAGCCTCATAAATGTACTAGGTGCATGAGTCAGTCCAAAAGGCATTACTAACCATTCATATGAGCATACTTAGTTTTAAAAGTAGTTTTCCACTCATCCCCTTCTTTCATTGAAATTTGATAGTACCCACTTCTTAAGGCAATCTTAGAAAAGAAATTAGCACCATGCCTTCATTAATCATATCATCAAGTCTAGGAATTGGATTGCAGTACTTCGCTATTATTAGGTTGAGCGCCCTACAATCAACACATATTCTCCAAGTGCCATCCTTCTTTGGCACCTTAATGACCGAAACCGCGTAGGGAATAAGTGATTCACGAACATAGCCTTTATCCATGAGGTCATGTACTTGTCTTTGTAGCTTATTGGTATCCTCTGGACTAGATCTATAGGTTGCACAGTTTGGTAAAGAAGCACCATGCAACAAATTTATTTGATGCCCAATGCCCCTTATTGGTGGAAGGTGTTTAGGAAACTCTTCTAGCATGATATCCTCAAATTCCTGTAAGAGATCTTGAATACACTTTAGAAGATTGTATCTTTATTAATGATTTGGGAAATAAGTACCCGATTGTGTTACTAGAGAGCGCTTTTCAACTTTGCCTTTAAAACTGTTTTTGGCCTTGGTTTTCAGGTGGTTTTCTTCTAGAATTTTAGCTCTCTGAATTTCTGAATTGCTCCTAAAATATGAGCCAACATGCCCACGAGAATTGGGAGATAGCCCCTTTCTTGCCTCATCATCGATGTCTAAAATGATGACACTACAACAAAAATGCTCTTTTAACTCATAAAATAATAATGTGGACATCATATATTCGGTATAATAAAGGCTAACTACTATACTTATTTTCATTTTCTTTTATTCTTCTTCAAACTAATTAGAATATAACACGAATTTACTACATAAGTCGGGTTATTTAAGTACATAGAAAAAATAGTACTGTGAGAAAATAAATTGGGCATGTTTTTTGCTTCTAATTCCCCGTTTATTAAGTGTGTTCAATTTAAACACCACAAGAAAATAATATGTATATTGATATTCTGATACACGCCCAATATATTTAAGTCACTATTTTTTTTTTGCTCCAATTCTTTCATGCTCACCTTCCTAATTTTCTTTCTTTTACGATGCCCTCCAACTTAGGAGGTTGTTGTACATCTCCAGCGTCCTCGATCTCCTCTATCTCCAACTTTCTCGATCTAACCATTGCTTCTACTTTAGTGAAACCCTAAAAAATTCTAATTGATCTTTCGTTGCCCCAAACTGGAGCGTTTCTCTACTTCTACGATCTGCTTGAACTCTTCTTCAGGTAGTTTCCAAATCTAATCTCTAACCGGAAGATTTGGAGTTTAGTCGAAATATACTCGTAGTTAAATGTTGTTTCTCTAACAAATAGACTATATGCCTACATCTATAAACTCTAACTATGCCCCGGTCGGTGGGTGGCCGGTTCTGGCCCCCCACCACCACCTTCCCCTGTTCCCCCGGTCGTTCCCCTGGCTACCCCGAACCCTCCACGCAAGTGGAAGGATATGGTGACTAATGAGTCTGGCCACCATCGCCCAACCCTGGCTCCTGAATTCTTAAAGGGTAAAATTGACGTCTGCTTCCCTCGCGGCGAAACTAGTGACCCTGTGGTTACGATTTCCCCGGAAGTGCTTTCGGTCCTTGCGGAGGTGTGGAGATCTTCCCTCATTGTTAAAGTTCTTGGAAGTTTTGTCCCTTTCCATATAATGGAGAAAAAATTGCGGGAACTTTGGAGGCCAACCGGCAAGATGTTCCTGGCAGATCTTCCCAACGGTTATTACGTGGTTTGTTTCGAGACGGAGAGTGACTATTTCAAGGCTCTTACGGGAGGCCCCTGGACCATTTTTGGGCATTACCTCATCATCAAGTCTTGGTCCCCTGACTTTGATCCGGAAACCGACGTTATCACAACTTCTCCGGCCTAGGTTAGGATTGCCAAGCTCCCCCTCGTGTTTTATGAAGAAGAGATTCTGTTGAGGGTGGCGGCAGGAATAGGTAGACCTATTAAAGTTGATGTGCGTACACTTTTTTCCAACAGATGTAGGTTTGCTAGAGTATGTGTGGAGCTCGATCTTACAAAGCCCCTTAAAGGAACAATGACGATCAATGGTGCTAGGTACTTTCTCGAGTACGAAGGACTACACCTCATATGTTTCAAATGCGGGAGGTACGGCCATCTGGCGTCTCAGTGTCCATTGGTTGTTCAAGGAGGAGCAACTAACCCTAATGCGGACATTGGAAAATCCCCAGCGAACCATAACGACGTGCATGTTGATACGCCTCCTGTGGTGCCTTCCCCGAGCCCCGCCTGTTCTCTTCATGGGCCTTGGATGGAGGTGCCGCGGCGTAAGAGCCAGCCTAAAGGGAAGGGCAAAGGGGTCACCGGCAATGGGGGCTCAGAGAAGACTGACAATCGCTTCCACGCCCTCGGGGATCGTGACGGTGGAGCGGTTGCCCAACAAGAGGAGAGTGTCGTTAGCATGGGGAAAGGAAAATCAATTATGTTAGTGAATGAGTCCCAAGTAGGTGGGAGTGCAGGCGTGTCCTCGGGATCCGAAAATACTGTGAACGTTATGACGGCGCCTCGTAACCATGGAAGTGAGACTTTTACGTCAGGCCAGAATGAGGAAGGGCAAAAGGCAAATAGAAAGAATGCAAATAAGAGAAACAAGCAAAAGAAAACTAGTGAATCCAAGAGAGAAATTCAGGATAACGGCAATAAGGCCCGGTTGACCAATGGCCCGTCTAAAAGGCCCAGGAGCGTTGAAGAGACCCTCAACTTTAACCCCTACAAAGCATCTACTAGTAGCGACATGATTGGGCCTAATTTGGGCCCAGTTGCTACTTCTCAGCCCAGTCTACATGGGAACAATTCTGATGTGATGACGTAGGGGGAGGTTGTGCCTTTGGAGGAATCCATCTTGGCTGTGACAAATAACACGATCGCAGACGTGAAAAACCAAATTGAGGCCGCCGAACGGGTAACTTCGAACCCAACACATAATCCCATTGGGGATTCGATGCAAGAGGATGTGATTGACGCTAATGCAACCCAACAGCATTAGGGGTGTGTTGTTTCATCGATTATTTAGTATCCCTATGAATTGCCTAATTTGGAATTGTCGCGGAGCCGGTAATGACGGGTTCCGTCGTACGATTAGGTATCTCCTTAGACAACATAAGGCTGAGATCCTGGCTATTATCGAACCTAAGATTTTGGGTGACCGCGCCGGACCTTGTTTGAGGGCGTCTCTCGTTCACGCGGAACGTCCGTGTTGAGGCCACCGACTTTGCTGGTGGTATCTGGTTCCTTTGGAATGAGAATGCAGTTGACATCCATGTTGTTAACCATTATGATCGTTTCATCCACGCCTCCGTTAATTATACCGGTAAAGTTTTCAATCTGATTATTGTCTATGCACCTCCTAATGATACGGACAGGGGTATTTTTTGGAATGATTTGCAGGCACTTATGCTCACACTTGATGGCCCGACGTTCGTTGGCGGCGACTTCAACTGCGTTCCTCACAGCTGGGAAAGTAAGGGAACTGTGGACTTGCTTTCTCCTGACTCTGACAAGTTCCAACAATGGGTGGATGCTTCTAGAGCTATTGATATGGGATTTACGGGGGCTCACTTCACCTGGTCGACTGGAAACTCTGCTCGAACGTTCAAAGCATGCAGACTTGATCGTGTGTTCATCAACCCTGCTGCCCGTTTTGACTGGCCTGATGCCTCAGTTCGTCACCTTCCGAGTTTTTGTTCGGACCATGCCCCGCTGTTGCTCTGTTTGGATAATCCTCGTGCGATCAATAAAGGTCGTCTCCCTTTCCGCTTTGAAGCGGCTTGGACTACCCATGAGGGGTTACCATGATCTTCTTCATAATAACTTGGATCGCCAGGCTGCTGCGCCAGTTGCTCTGTGCAAATTCAAGGAGGTGGTTCGTAAATGGAATGTCGATGTCTTCGGTAATATCCACACCCGCAAACAACTGCTTTTCCGCCGCCTGGCGGGGATCCAAAAAGCGTTTGCTCGTGGTGTGAATCTCTACTTGATTAATCTTGAGATTGAGCTTCAGAATGAACTAAACAAAACACTTGAACAAGAAGAAATCCTGTGGCATCAGAAATCACGGTAGAACTGGTTGTGCTCGGGGGACCGCAATACTAAGTATTTTCATATGTCCACTATTGTGAGAAGACGTCGGAATAGAGTGGACTACCTCTTGAATGATGAGAATGAACTTCTGGAGGATGGTAAAGAGATGGAATTATTTGCTGTCAATTACTTCAAGGAGCTGTTTGCCTTGCCAAGCAGTGTTCGTGATTTGCATTCCTTCCCTAGAGGTGGTTTTCCGCCCCTAAGTCAAGACAAGTGGAATGATATCGTGACTCCTATTTCTTCTAAGGAGGTGAATGATGCTATAGTTTAGATGGGAGCCAACAAGGCACCTGGTGTCGACGGGTTCCAACCTCTTTTCTTCCAAAAGGGTTGGAATCTCGTTGGGAGCTCGGTGTGTGATTTCGTCAAGGGTTTTTTCAGTTCTGGGCAGCTGCCACCTGGCGTCAATGAGACGCTCATTGTGCTCCTTGCTAAAGTTGCTAAACCGGAAAAAATCAACCACTTCCGTCCTATAAGCCTCTGCAACGTGCTCTACAATGTTATTACCAAATTCCTTGTGAATCGGATTAGACCGGTGCTTAATAATTTGATTGGGCCTATGCAGGGTAGCTTCCTTCCGGGCCGTCTTATTTCAGATAATATTGTTCTCATTCAGGAGGTTGTCAATTCGATGCGTAAGAAGCAGGGGCGGAAAGGCTGGATGATCTTGAAAATTGACTTAGAAAAAGCATACGACCGTTTGCGATGGGATTTCATTGTGGATACTTTACTTGATGCGGGGTTCCCGTCGCAGTGGGTGTCTTGGATCAGTGAGTGTATTAGCTCGTCTTCGATGAGGTTTCTTTGGAACGGCGAGATGACGGATGAGTTTGTTCCGTCCAGGGGAATCCGTCAGGGCGACCCCATTTCTCCTTACCTTTTTGTCTTAGCTATGGAATGGCTAAGCCACCTTATTCAAGCCGCTGTGTTGAGGGGCGATTGGAAGCCTATTCGTGTCACGAGGAACGACCCGGCTATCTCGCACTCTTTCTTCGCTGACGATGTTGTGCTTATGGCTGAAGCTTCGGTTGACCAGTTGAGAGTTATCAATGATATCATTAGCTCTTTCTGCGATGTGTCCGGACAAAGAGTTAATATTGGTAAATCCAAATTGTTTGTCTCACATAATGTTAGGGATGAGGTTATTGAAGAACTTCGACGTGAATGTGGTTTCGAAGTGACTAGTGATCTGGGGAGTTATCTCGGTATGCCGATCCTCCATAAAAAAGTGACTAAGGATACTTTTGCTTCCCTTGTGTATAAAGTTAATTCCCGTCTTTCTGCTTGGAAGGGTCGATTGTTTAGTTTTTCTGGGCGGGTTACCTTGGCTCGATCGGTTCTTTCGGCTATTCCTGCTTATTCTATGGCGACGGTGTTGTTGCCGAAGAATACGTGTGACAGAATTGATCAAGTCGTCCGGAATTTCATTTGGAACCACAGTTCTGGGCGCAAGCCTATCCACCTTGTTGCTTGGGCTGTTATTTGCAAGCCACGCTCGCTGGGGGGTTGGGTCTTCGATCTATGCGTGATCTTAACCTGGCCATTATCGGGAAACTCGGGTGGCGATTTCTGCATGATAATGAAGGGCTTTGGAGTACTATGATTAAGGCTAAGTACATTCGGAGTTCTGGCGCTAATGTGACCGCTACTTCATACATTTGGCAAGGGCTACAAACTGGGGTGAGAGAAGTCATTTCAAAGGGTTGTAAATGGTCCATTGGGAATGGGCGGACTACTCGTTTTTGGCTCGATGTGTGGCTGGGAGAGGATCGCCTTATTGATCTCGCTAAAGTTGTTGTGGACGGCGAACTGTTGTACTGTTCGGTAAGAGAGTTGTGGATTGATTCCTTGGGTTGGAGATGGGATTTATTGGAGCAGTTGCTACCCTCGGTTATTCTGCTCAAGCTCGCTGCTGTTAGGATTGACTCGGCGTCGGTTTCACCGGATACTTTAGCCTGGAATTGTACTGCTGATGGGGATTACTCAATCAAATCGGCCCTGAACCTGCTGACGTCCCCTGCTGCCGGAAATGACGGGAGTATTTACGCTGCTATATGGCGTCTGCAAGTTCATGAGCGAACTCGATACTTCGTTTGGTTGATTGTGCAAGGGAAGATTCTCACCAATTGTGAGCGTAGGCGGCGTCATCTCACGGATAATGACGCTTGCTGCTTGTGCAACTCCGCTCCCGAATCTCTTGACCACCTGTTCCGTGATTGTCGGAGGGTGGGGAATTTTTGTGACTTACTCGATCCGCCGTTGAATGCCACTGATTTTTATTCTTATTCTTTTGTAGGCTGGATACGGCCAACATTATGAACCGGAGCTGCAATGGGGACGGGATCGCGTGGGCGTCAATGTTTGCTACTGCGTTATGGTAGATTTGGAAGTGGAGAAATCAGGTGATCTTCGGGAATCAGATTCGGGTGGTTGATACTGTTGGATTTGTACGTGCGCGGGCTATGGAGTATAAACGTGCTTGGGAATCGAGGAGTTTGGGGCCGATTAAACAGCCTACTGTGGAGAAGTTCATCGCTTGGTTTAAACCGCCCACTGGCTGGATAAAGATCAATTCGGACGGTTCGGTCATTAGTGATGGGAGCGCTGCGGCAGGTGGTGTTCTACGGGACTCGGATGGCCGGTGGATTGGCGGATTCGTTCATATGATTGGTTGTTGCACAGTCCCGATGGCCGAGCTTTGGGGTATTTTGAGCGGTCTTAAGCTTGCTTGGGATCTGGACTTCAGAAACGTTATTTTGGAGGCCGACTCCAAGCTCGCTATCGACCTCATTGGGAAAACGTTGAGACCGACTCACCCCCTTTTCAGCCTGGTTTCGCAATGCCAACGCTTCCTTGCTCGGGATTGGAACGCCCGGGTCTCCCATGTCTTTAGGGAAGCGAACATGGTCGCTGACTCCCTCGCCTCGATGGCGTTTTCTTTTCCACTAAGTTTTCATTCTTTAGTTCACCCGCCTGTGGGTTTAACTTCTTTGTTGTTGGACGATTTGAGAGGTCGGGCCTTACCTCGCCTGGTTAGCCCTTAGCCTCTCTTGTTTTGTTGTTTGTTGTTTAGTTATCTAATCCCTCACCCGGGCTTTGCTCTGGTGTTTTCGACCAAAAAAAATTAAAAAAAAATAAACTCTAATTATGCCAAATTTGGGGGGTTTTGGTTAGTTACACTGAATTCCGTGGCTCTGTTGCCTCCCATAAGATTTGAATATTCTTGGGCATGCGTTCTTTCTAATTTCATGATGAACATTAGCACATAAATGAGCAGGCTTTCCGGCATTGGAATGTCTCACAACTTTGCTCTTTGACGAGAACGAGAGGCCTTGATTTGTTTCCAAGTTCTATCGTGATGTAAACGATTTGAAAGTTTTCTTTCTGAATATGTATGAGCATAGCTTTTTCTATAGATTTTTTTCCTCCCATATGTTTCCATATTAAGCTAGCTAGAGTGAAAAGTTCTATGTGCTAATTTCTCTTGGGAAAATTTGCAGGCCTTTCATCGTGCTTGTAGATATTGGGCCAATTCTAATTTAAAGTACCCTTGATTACAAGATTCACTTTGTTCTTGTCTGTCAAATTTCATTTCACAGTAAAAATTGTTCATATGATATTAAAGTTGATATATTGGATTCCTTAACATGTTTAACAGTAATACTCTTTCACATATTATATCTAGGCATAGAAAGGAATAAATATTGAACAATTTAGCGCACACAATGTGAAAAGTTCTGTAAGTCTTTCATTGAAAATAATTTCAGGTTGTTCTAGGCCTTTGTTTATGAAAGCAAGACTATTTATCAACCTCATCATCAAAGGATATGATTAACATGTAGAGGGTTTCTTGACAACAAATAAATTTATAATCAACACCCCGCTGTGTACATGGTAGTCAGGTTTGTCCACGGGAGAAAGTCAGTACCAAGTTCTGTTCTTTTTTAGGCCGCAAGCAACCAACAAAAGATAGGGTTTTTATCAAGAGAAAGAGAAATCTAAGCTTTTGGTATCCCCACAACAATAAATATGCATGCAAACATTAATGAAACATGTTGATCATGCTTTTATCACAAAAAGGCGTCAACTTTCATTAACTTAAGCAAGTACATCAACTAACTTTTGTTCAATCAATTAACTTAACTATCTATCTCTTCTACTTCAACTAAGATTGATTCACTTTCGCTTCAAACCCTAAATTGACTATTCTGATTCAAAGTTTCCACTTTCGCTTCAACTATGAACAAGAAATTCCTTATCAACTTTCGTTTCAATGATTAAGAACAAGATAATAGATTCATGCATTAAAAACAATCAAAACATGATCAAATGCAAGAATACATAACCATTGTTGGGTTAATCCCAACCTTAGAGAGAGAGAGACTACTCGCAATTCAAGATTGAAAACAAAGCAATTGAATTAATAAAGAAACTTACAAGTAAATCCAAGCAAAATGTATTCTCCAAGCAAACTCGTTCCTCTTCTCTCTCTCTCTCTCTCTCATGCCTCCTCTCTCTCTCCTTTACCCTAAAACTAACTTGAATGATAAGAAAACTAAAATTAGGACAAGAGTATTTATATAGAAACTTAAAGCTATATATAAGGAAATAAATCTTCTAAAAGATATTTCCCTTAATACTATATATCTAATAACATAAAGATATGGGATAAAAAGATCATTAATTAAGCCGACTCTGTTGTTCTCTAACGACATTGAGTGCCTCGGTACCAACCCTGATAGGGTTGGTAGAACTCTTATTTGTTGAACTTTTCCACCTTTGTTGAACACCTCGGTACCAACCCAAGGATTTTAGGAGTTACTAGGATAATTTCCTTATCTATTGTGTTAGATATTTATCTATTTGATTTAATTAAGATAAGGGGACTTAGATAGACTTTCTAGTATTATTATATGTTATCTTGGAAAACAAGATAAGAACCTTTCTACCCTTCTAGGGTTGATCTCCTTGACTTTGTTCTCCAAGAAAACTCTACCTTTTATTTTCTTTAAATAGCTTTGTTATTCATTCAATAAAAATCAGCTTGAAGTAAGATTAAACCCCTTTGGTTTAGCCTTGCTTTTGGGCCCCAAAAACAACTTGTGTTCGTGCCTTTACATTCCATTGATCATTCATTCAAGTTCTTCAAACACAATTCAGATTTTGGGAGTTTAGTATAATCAAATTGGTTTGTCTAGTTAGATTATTAAAGGTCTTAACTAGTTAATCAATTGAGATAGCATTAGAGCCTCTCAATTGACAATTTAGTTTGTGAAGTACTATCCATTCGAATTCAGTCGTTCTTCATTGAATTTAGTGAGAGTTGAATTACTTGTGCCACAAGTAATTGATTTCGAGCAATTCAGGTTGGAAAGAGAATTACTTGTCATGATCGGGCCAAAAAAAGACCAAATTGTCATAATCGAGCAATCGAGGAGATTATTCCGTATCAATTTCCTTTCGTAACATGATTAGCTTTCTTTGTCGGGAAATAAAGAGTCTTTGACAGACTTGGAGTAGAAAGAGGCCTAGATCGAGGGCCTACCGAATCGACAAGAGGTTCGACCGGTGCAGATAAAGGGTCGATAACGACCTTAGGGGTTCAGTAACGAGGTCATGACTGAGAGGGGGGTCGGTTTAGAAGACTTACCCGGGTAGGAGGCGTCCTTAACGACCTGGATGGGGTCGGTAACGAGGTCGACTAGGACTTCGTCTTCGTCAATGTGCTCAGTATTTTTAGGCTCGGATCGATCTGGCAACTCCTTCCCGCTCCTCAAGTGTATGGCTGTTATTTGTCCTCTAGGGTTTTCCTCAGGACGGCCCGGGAGTTGACCTTGAGGCCTTGGAATCTGTGCAGATAGGTTGCCAAGTTGGTAATTTACACTTTTTCTCCAGGTTTCAATTTCTTCTAAATTTACTTGTACACCATTTCGGTCAGAACGGACTCCATCATTCTTGTTTTGGACTCTGTTAAAACCCTCTTGTAGCCCTTGAATGCATGAAGGTGGCTCTTGATAGTTTGGAGGCTTGTAAGGAGGAACCCTTTGTTCATGCTGAGGAGGTTGGCTCCCTTGGCCATTTGCATAATTGCCCCAAATGGGTTGATTGTTATTCTTCCGTGCATAAAAAGTATTACCTTGGTTCCTATATGGACTCCTCATGTATTTAGCTTCTTCATATGCTTCATCAGCACGAACCCGTTGCAAGTTAGTGCAGGCAGAAGTAGCATGGGCTTGCGACCCGTATTCTTGACAAGTTGGAGATGATTTAAGATAATTTACCTGCATTTTCAAGTGGTTGATTTCGTCTTGAAAGAACTATTGCTTCACTTTTGGGTCTACCTCGTCCTTGTTTGGATTATAGAGCCTTCGTTGGGTCTGTCGGGCCTGTTGTGTGCCATACATTGCATCGCAGTTAGTCAGCTTATAGAGCAGCGCCCAAGCATCCTCGAGATCCATCTCTATGAAACCGCAAGCATTATGTAAATAGATTGATGCGGTTCTTTGTTTCAACATTGATCCCTTGGAAGAAAATCTCTTCGAGTAGATATTGTGGTTGCCCAAGAGTAGTGCACTGTCTAAGCATCTACTTGAATCTCTCCCATATGTCCACAAAGGTCTCATTAGGAAGCTGGTGATACGAAGTGCTACGTTTCCTTAGCTTTGTAGTTTTTGCAGGTGGGAAGAACTATGTCAAGAACAAGTCATACATGCAAATCCTTCCACGTCCTTATCGACCTAGGAGGTAGGCTCTCTAACTAGCTCGGGGCCTTTCCTGCGAGAGACCACTTGAAAGCTTTCAACATAACATATTCAAGAGAGACACCATCCGCAGCTATGGTGTCATATAAATCAGTAAATTTTTTAACATGTTTTATTGGGCATTCCATTAGTTTCCCTTCAAATTGAGATCTTTTAATTAAGGATTTGAATCGAGATTTGATCTCAATAGCTTTCTCTATCTCTGGGAGAACAATCACTGATTCAGGAACCCTCAGTTTTGAATGCATATACTGCTTGACATTCTTTGGAAAAGCATCCAACTGCTCTCTTAGACGGGCAATGTGCTCTCGCTCATGTTCAAGCTCAGCAGCTGCATTGTCTTTTTCAGCTTGCAACTCTTCCATCTGTCTATGGAGGGAAGCCATCTGTTGAGCCATCTCTTCAGTGGTAGCAGTTGTTTTACGTTCTCTTAATTCGTGGTGAAAGGATCGCTCGGGTTCAAGGTCAACTACTGGATTCAAGACAAATCGGTGTCCTTCTGCTGGCATGCAATGAAAGAAAAAAAACAAAATTAAAAGCAAAACGGGTTCTCAGAGAGGGTCAGTGTCGAGGCCCAAGGGGTCGGTAACTAGCCTGTAGTGATCCCATAAAACATGAACAAACAAGGAAAAATTGAGTTTTGTCAACAGGGTTGGTACCGACCCTAGTGGGTCATTACCGACTCGACAGTGGTCTCGAAAACGCTAAAAGAACAAAGCTTGGCACTATTGAAATCTCCCCGGCAACGGCGCCAATTTCTTGAGAGGGTTTCTTGATAATAAATAAATTTATAATCAAGACCCCATTATGTACAGGGGAGTCAGGTTCGTCCACGGGAGAAAGTCAGTATCAAGATTTGTTCTTACTTAGGGCGCTAGCAATCAACAAAAGATAGGGTTTTTATCAAGACAAAGAGAAATCTAAGGTTTTTGTATTCCCACAACAATATATATTCATGCAAACGCTAATGAAACATGTAGATCATGCTTTTATCACATAAAGGCGTCAACTTTTGTTAATTTAAGCAAGTAAATCAACTAACTTTCGTTCAATCAATTAACTTAATTATCTATCTCTTCTTCTTAAACTAGGATTGATCCACTTTCGCTTCAAAACCCTAAATTGACTATTCTGATTCAAAGTTTCCGCTTTCGCTTCAACTATGAACGAGAAATTCCTTATCAACTTTGGTTTCGAGGATTAAGAACAAGAGAATAGATTCATGCAATAAAAACAATCAAAACATGAGCAAAAGCAAGCACACATAACCATTGTTGGGTTAACCCCAACCTTAGAGAGCGAGACTACTCACAATTCATGATTGAAAACAAAGCAATTGAATTAATAAAGAAATTTACAAGTAAATCCAAGCAAAACTTGTTCTCCATGAAAACTAGTTCCTCTTCTCTCTCTCTCTCTCTCTCTCATGCCTCCTCTCTCTCTCCTATACCCTAAAACTAACTTGAATGATTGGAAAACTTAAACTAGGACTAGAGTATTTATAGAGAAACTTAAAGCTATCTATAAGGAAATAAATCTTCTAAAAGATATATCCCTTAAAACTATCTAATAACATGAAGATATGGGATAAAAATATCATTAATTGACTCTATTGTTCGCTAACGACCATGAGTGCCTCGGTACCAACCCCATCATGGTCGGTAGAAGTCTTATTTGCTGAACTTTTCGACCTTTTTTGAACACCTCGTTACCGACCCTGCACACCTTGGTAACGAACCCTTGCAGTGTGTAAGTTGGCTCGTTATTGCTTGAATAGAGGGTTCGTTAGCCTTCCTTTTGCTTTGATTCTTCTTCCTTAAGCTTGGTAATGGTATCTTCACTTCTTTCATGGAATGAACTCGATCTTCACTTCATTCCATAAGTGCTCTCATTCGGTTTCTCATCTTCTCCTAAGATATGGTCCAAACAGCTCCAAAACCTACAAAAACACCACAAAAGCTTATGTAGACTCTATATCTTAAGCAAATACGAAGAACTACACGAACAACCCAAAACAAAATACAAAACTAAAGAAAAAGACTCAAAGATACAAAAACACACCCTAAAAACATGACTAAAAAGGCAGATCCCAACATGGCCTACACAAATCATGTTGTCATTACGTTTAGATTATAGCCTGCAAAGCTTCTTGTTGCCATTTGATGTTCGCATTTCTAGTATAGTTTTTAGTAGGTTTTCTTTGTTTATTAGGTTTAGTTTTGTTAAGCTTAGGTTTAGTTTTGAGTGTTTTTAGATAGTTTTGCATATTTCTATGAAAAGAGTGGAAGCTATGCTATTTTGTGTATTTTGTATGTTTTAGCGAAGAAAAGTGATATATGGAGCTGAATTTGGAGCGTTACAGTGAAAGACAGAGGAATACAAGATTGAAGAAGTCAGAGTTCAAGATTTACGAGAGGAAGTGTGGAAGAAAACCAAGCCCAGGCTCGTTAACGAGGTTGTGAGGGCTCGTTAACGAGGCCACGAGATAAAGATGTTCGAAGGTTGACTTTATGACTCACCGATCCTGAGCGGGAATTTATTTCCGTGTCGGTTGAGTATCTTTTTAGAATCTTTTAGGGTTATCAGAATATGTATTTTAGGTCTTATTATCTTCTTAGATTTTGTTTCTATCTTTTAGAGTTTTATTTCTATCTTTTAAGGTAAGTGTATATCTTTTTGCCTTTTTAATATTTAGCTTTTTAGTATAAATACCCTTCTATCTAACATAGAGGGGGGGAGAGTCGAATTAGAGAGAAGAAGAAGAGGAAGAACCGAGGAGGCGCGTCCATCGAAGTCGAGTTTGAAGGTCGGTGGATGAAAGTTACCGAGTTCGTTGATCGAGGTTTTGGTTCGGTGTTTTGTTCTCTTTCGGTTTTCTTGTTAACTTCTGTAAGACAGATTTTTCTATTTAATTTAGTAGTGATTGATTTTCAATGTTTTCTTATATTGAGTTTATTTGTTTAGTAGTTATGATTTGTGAGTAGTCTTCTTTTCTAGGATCGGGGTTAAGCCCGACATAGTTGAGATGTGTGATAAGTAAGATTGTGTGTTGAATGCCTTTTATCTTTTATTGATATTCTTTGTTGTGCTTATACCGAAACGAAAGTTGAGGTAATTTGAGTTTTTAACTTAATTGAAAGAGAATGTTAGTAACTTGAAGGCATGATCTTATCTTCTTACGAGTTTATATTACTTGATAGTCAACGAAAGTTGAGGTAATTTGAGTATTTAACTTAATTGAAAGAGAAAGTTGAGGTAATTTGAGGTAATTTGGTTAATTTACTTGATAGTCAACGAAAGTTAATGACTTTATCTGTTTAAAGGCATGATCTTATCTTCTTACGAGTTTATATGCTTCGCTATGTTGTGCTGTCCCTTGTCCTAGATCTTTGTTTTATCTGAATTATTTTTAAGTAAATTTTCGTTGTTGAGTTACTTGCCTCGTTACCGAATTTAATTAGGTCGTTATTTGAGTATTTTTGTTTACGGTGGTTCGTTAACGACCCTGACAACGTCGTTAACGAGGCTGCTTGTGAGTGTATTTGTTTGTTTTTGTTTGTTTTTTTTAATAGATTGATAAACGAACAACCTTGCTTCCTGTTGAACGATCCTTATTTGAATGGTTAGTAATGCCTTTTGGACTGACTAATTCACCTAGTAATTTTATGAGGCGTATGAACCATGTTTTAAGAAGGTACTTAGGAAAGTTTGTAGTAGTCTACTTTGATGAAATCTTAGTTTATAGCAAAACTTTGCATGAACATGTAGATCATCTTAGGGTTGTTTTGGACACTTTGAGATTAGAGCATTATGTTAATTTCAAGAAGTGTTCTTTTTGCTTGGAATCTATTGTTTTCTTAGTTTTGTTGTGTCTAATGGTGGATTGAAAGTAGATAAAAAGAAGATCAAGGCTATCAAAGAGTGGCCACACTACACCAACCATGGTTCGTTCCTTCCATGACTTGGGTGGCTTCTATAGACGTTTTGTGCGTGATTTCAGCAACATAGCAGCCCCCCTACATGAGCTTACAATGAAGGATACAACATTCAAATGGAGAGAGCAAGAAGAGAACGCCTTCAACACTTTAAAGGATAGGTTGTGCAACGCCTCGAAGCTCCAGCTCCCCAATTTCTCTAAGGCATTTGAGATTGAGGTGGATGCATCAGGACATGGCATAGGAGGCGTCCTCTTGCAAGACAAGAAACCCATAGCTTATTTTAGCGAAAACCATAGTGGGGCTGACTTGAATTACCCTACTTATGATAAAGAATTGTATGCTTTAATTGGGATTTTTGATACTTGGTCTCATTATTTATGGCCTAAAGAGTTTGTAATTCATTCTGATCATGAGGCCTTGAAGTATTTGAAAGGCCGATCGAGACTCAGAAGACGACATGCAAGATGGGTTGAATTTATGGAGACCTTTCCTTAGGTTGTCAAGCATAAGAAAGGCATAGAGAATGTGGTAGCTGACACCCTTTCTCGCAGGTACGTTCTCTTGAACCAATGTGATGTGAAAATCCTTGGATTTGTAATGATTAGGGAATTGTATGCAAGTGATCCTCACTTTGCTGAAATTTATAAGAATTGCATGTCTAGGGGAGAAGTTGACTCTTACTTTGTTGATCATGGTTATTTTTTTAAAGCTGGAAAATTGTGTATACCTTCATCTAGCATATGTAGGTTGTAACTGAAGAAGTGCATGAATCAAGAGGACGTAAAGGGTTAGAAAAAATGCTTGAAGGCTTAAAAAACCCTACTATTGGACGAAAATGAGTAATTATGTGCTTAGATTTGTCAAAAGTTGTGTTGTTTGTGCTAAAGCCAAATCCAGACTTAACCCTCATGGCTTGTACCAGCCCTTGCCTATTCCTAGTTCTCCTTGGGAGGACATCTCTATGGACTTCATTGTTGGATTGCCTAGAACTAGGAAAGGTACAGATTCTATATTTGTGGTTGTAGATCGCTTTTTCTAAGATGGCTCATTTTATTCCATGTCACACAATTGATGATGTTGTGCATATTGCTGGTTTGTTCATTAGGGAAATTGTTAGATTCTATGACATTCCTTGTACTATTGTTTCAGATCGTGATGCTAAATTTCTGATTTATTTTTGGAAAAGTTTGTGGTCTAATTTGGGAACTAAATTGTTATTTTCTACCTAATTTCATCCACAAACTGATGGGCAAACTCAAGTTACTAATAGAACGTTAGGGGTTTATATTAAGAACTATTCTTAAAGCTAACCTCAAGCGTTGGGAAGATGTTTTGCCTTTTGTGGGGTTTGTTTATAACAGGTCAATCCATTCCGCCACTAAAATGACCCCTTTTGAGGTTGTTTATGGGCTAAATTCAAGGATGCCAGTGGACTTGACACCTCAACATTACAAGGGAAAGGAGAGCTTTGATGAATTTGTGAAGAAGCTACATGAGAGAACTAAGATACACTTGGAGCGTAAATCCATGAAGTATAATGCCCATGCTGACAAGGGGAAAAAACCGGTTGTCTTGCAAGAAGGTGATCTTGTTTGGGTTCATCTTAGGAAAGAGAGGTTTCCCAACCAAAGAAGGAACATGCTAGATCAGCGTGGTGATGGACCGTTTTGAATCCTCAAGAGGATCGGCCCTAATGCTTATCATGTCGACTTGATTGGTGAGTATAATGTCCATCTAGCGTTTAATGTGGTTGATCTTTCTCTTTATGTACCAGATTTTGATTCCGACATTGAATCAGAGACGATTCGAGCTCAAGTGGAGGAGAATATTGCAGTGACACCAGTCATGTCTCCTACCGACGTCGATGAGTTGATTCGAGTGCCTTTTGATGGACTAATTACAAGAAGTCGAGCTAAGAGGATTGCTCAAGGGATGACAACGATCTTAGTTCAATTGGCAGCTATGGTTAGAGAGTCCAACAAGAAGAGATGGGTTACTTGCATTCAACATCAATTGAGCCCAGATTCAATGGATTGATATGTTGGGTCGAGTTTCACAATTGAATAGGGCGCCACTTGCTATTTTGGGCCTTGTTCACCATTGTTTCCTAATTTAGATACATGAAATAACTTGTCTTACTTTAGCGATGAATTTAGTAAGTGACCGGGTAAGATAAGTTGTAATATGGGTCAAAGTCAACTCTTTGACTTGACCAATCTAAAGGAGGAAAATATTTTTATTGTTTTTATTTATGGAACAATTTTATTCAGTTTTCAATTAAGAGATTTCGACCACTAGGTGATGTTAGTTGGTTGATAATCTCTCTCCTATCTTTTTGTTATCTTTTAGTTTGTTAGAATTTGTTAGGAGTTTCCTTAATTAAATAAGTCAGATAAATCTTTTTTGATTTATTTAATTTAAGGGGATCTAGTTAGTTAGACCTAGATTATTTTATATTATCTTGGCAAGCAAGAAAAAGCCCAATAATACCCTTCTAGGGCCGGCTGGGACTTCTTGCCTTGCTCTCCAAGGAGTTGCTTTGTATTCTTATAAATAGTTTGCAATTTCATTAATAAAAATTCAGCTTGGAATTAGATAAACCCTAAATTGGTTTTATCTAGTTCCTGGGCCACAAAATTAACGTGTCTAGCATCCAAAGGGACGATCAACTTCTGCCTTCATTCGATTCTTCTTCTCTTGTGTTTGATTTAGTTTTGATTCATTGATTTGATCAATTAGTGCAGTTCTAGTTTGATTATTCTTATCAACTAGTTCATCAACTAGAATTAGCGTTCGAGTCATTCTAGTTGAACTATATATTTTGATTCATCTAAAGTGTTTTAAAATTCAGTTTCATTCATCATCATGTTCGAAATTTTATTGCTTGCATCATAAGTCGTTAACTTTATTAAGCAAATCAGGTTTGAATCGAGTTTACTGGCTAGATCGGGTCTTGTGTGGTTGCAATACTTGATCTACAAGGAGTAATCCGAGGCGATCACGTATCACCGTTGGCCAGAATCCGCGAACCCCAGACGCCAAGTCAGACCACCATCACCCAAGCACCAACGATGTCTGCCTTCTCTCTATGCCACCATCTTAGGTCTGTCCTAATCCAACCCATGCCTTTGAAGTCGGTAAGTGCAAGTTCGATTCTTCTCTCATTTGCTGAATTATTGATTGTGAGATCGATGTTGTCATTAATTAATTTTATAGGGGAAGCATACATGATTCTTCTACTGTGTGTGTTTGAATTTGGCATGGTAGTGCATCAATCGACTAAATTTTCACTTAAACTTGTAATGCCACAAGTCACATTATACTGAAACTTGATTTTGGGATGAAAGTTGGTACTTTGCTGAAGTTATTAGGATTCTTAATAATTGTTGATTATTGATTAGAGTGTTTTAACTTGAATCTATACGCCCATTTGTTGCTAAATTGGTTTGCTGTGAAATGTTAATTATGGATTTTTTATTGAATTAGTGACTTATGGGGGTGATTTTTCTGGTTCTGCATTTTGCTCTTGTTGATTGGGTGTGTGCTTAATTTGCGGAGACTCGATCTACTAAGTTTCTGATGTGGTGACATTGTAGTTGCTTTGTGCTGAAATTGAATGATCTGATTTTGCTGAGTTCATTGGGATTGTTGTTTTTGCCGATAGATTATTGAGTTTCGTATGGGATGCATTCTTGCTTAATCTGATTTTGAGTAGGAGTTCGTTCATGTTAGTTGATTGGTAAAGTGTTGTACTAGTGCTTCTGAATCCCTTATTACATGTGATTCTACAAAAATTGTGTGACATGGGTGCCTGATTGATTTGTTGAAAGGAGAGTTGTCCTTTTAGGCCGAGACTTGTGCTGATTGAACATTGTAATATGCTAAATTGTCACCTGCTGCTTCACTTACAAATTTGATAGTTCATCGGCTGACTCTTGAATGGATCTATTAAATTTATTAAGCAGGTGACAAATTGATCGGTCTTATGTGTTGGTGTTTTCTACTTGTTTTGGATGAGATTTTCTATTTATTACATTAAATTAGTGGTTGGCACGGGGTGTGTTTAGTTATTTGCTGCTCTAATTAGCTCTTTTAGACCTTCCTCTTTGTTTTGGAAGTTGTCTTTGTTGGATAGGCTTTTATATAAAGGAAGCTATGCTGAGATTTTCGAGCCTATAAGTAACTTATAACTCCTCTCTCGGATTCATTGAAAATGCCTAGATGCCTGAAATTATTTGGTGAGTTTCTTTTCCTCTTTCTTTTTCTACATTGGGGACAAGGTAGAATTTAAGGTTGGGGGAGAGAAAATTTCATGTGGAATTCCGTTTGCATTTTTTTATTTTCTTTTTCATGACATTTTCATGCATTACATTTTGCATATTAGGTGTTGGATATGAACCCCATGTCTTGGCTTTGTTTGTAATATTTTGAAAGAAATTCCATTAATTTCATTAGTTGTTGATACCCTAGATGATCTTGCTTGAACATGAAATAAATTGATATTTTGAAAATGCTTGAGTTGAAGTGACTTATGGTTATTCCTTGAGCTAATTTAATTTTGAAGCTTTAGACAAAAAGCCATGTGAGGTTTTTCTTAGCCTTTTTGGGAATTTACTTCTTATGCGTCCTCTTTCTTTTATGTGTGTGATTATCAATATGTTTGCTAACTCTAGAACTTGCGTTTAGACTCTTTTTTGAGGCCACATTTATAACTCTTGTGCATGACATAAAAATGATTAAGGCATTGTTTTCATTAGCCTATTATTCCCTTATCCACCCTGCATAATTATCCTCTTTTTGAAGCCCTTGTTAGCCTTTTATAAGCCTTATTTTATGAAACTCCACGAAAATAATCACGACCTTATTATTAGCCTCTTACCCATCCAGGAATTAGGATTATTATTTGATTAATTTTGTGGTTGTGAGCCAAGCTAGGGGGAGATTTACAGATACTTGGTGGTTGGGATATATGCTTTATTAGTGTTTTCTTTTCAGAGAAAAAGTGAAAATTTTGCAATGAAAAGATAAAAAATCAGAAAAAGCAATTAGGCAGAAAAAAAAGTTGGAATAAAAGACAAATGGGTGTTAGAGTTGAAAAAAAGAAGTGGGTTGGAAAGAAAATCTCTATGCTTGGTGGTAATTTGTGTTAATTTAGTTAATTCTATTTCTCGGATTAGCAACACATGACCAAAATATTTCCCTACCTATTTCTCTTTACCTTTACCCCATTACAACCCAATAAAAGACCTCTTAATTTATGTCATGTACTTGGTTTCTTGTGGGGGAGATTTAAGACGCTTATGCGAGCATATGGTGGTTTAGCCTTCAAATTTGAGACTGAGCTAAAACACTTACCTTAAACACATGAGTGAGAGTGATTCTTATATTTTTCCCAGTGAGGTCTAAAGTAGATAACTAGTTAGTCTCTTTGATAGTTATTTGCTTGCTTTGAGATGCATTGATAATATCTAAACCTTCATTGACTTGCTTGATTTTATGATCGGTTGAGACACCTTTGATTTTCTTGTGGAATTGATATTAGTTCTTGCTTGAGGACAAGCAAAGTTAAGCTTGGAAGGATTTGATAACTCCTAATTTAGTCATATTTTAGGGATTTAGTTGCATGTTAATTTAGGTCATATTCATGCATATTTTGCATATTTTATTTTTATTTTTATTTTAATATGCATTCGGAATTTATAGTCGTGCTTTGATATTTTCAGGCATTTTAGTACTATTTTTGGAGGATTATTGAAGGTGATCTTTATGAGCAATTGTGAAGCTAATATTTAGCATTGAGTTGGAGCTCAGCCAAGCTGATGACATGGGTATCGAACGTAGGTTTCACGTGGCTGATTTTTATTAAGGCTTGGGCTTTGGCCCATATTTTGGTTGTAAAGCCCATAAATAAGGAGATCGAGAAGATCTGATGAGGAGCCACTTTGCACTTGGAGAATTGGTGAAATACAACTAGATATATTTATTTAAAGGGAGGCCACGTTATAGAGAGAGAGATTAGCTTTATTATCATTACATTAGTTTAGGTTTAATTAGATTTAGTTTTTGGTTTTTGTTTGTGCCGCACATTAGAGACTTTGGTTTTCACGGAGGAATTCACCGGTTGATTTGAAGCTTGGTTGGGTTGTTAAGATTCTAGCCCCTTGATTTGGATTATTTACATAATTAAAACTAAATTTTCTTATTCTTTGATTGTATTGAATAATTCTTGCCTAGATTATATATTATGATTATGTGTTCAATCATGCTTGGCTAAATTCCTAGTTCTAGGGTGTTGGTGATCCATTCATTGTGTATTTAATTAAAGTTTTATTCTTTTCCTAAATTGAAATATATTTGATTCGATCCTAGGTTGCGTTATGCCGTATTTGCTTTTGCATATAGGATTCCTAGTAGGGTTTCAGACCGAGAGGAGATAAGAATAATAGGAGATTGATTAATTGAATTTATTGTTTGTTCATGCTAGATATCTAGGATTGGACTTGAGAATTATTTGCGCGAGAGCGACTTAATTTCTCTTGTGTGATTTCTAACTATCATAGGTTTATTAGGGTTTGAGTAATTTCAGCGGAGCGTGAGAGCGGATGTTGACATTATTTTTTCCTAATATCTAAAGATCCCAAAGGATCTAAATTAGACTTGCTTTGTGCGAGAGTGACTCCTAGTCGAGTTTGGGTACATGCACTTGTCGTCCAAGAGGAGTTAGTGTTTACCTTAGATAGTTGGTCCTTCAAAGAAATTCAGGCAGATTATAATTTTATTTATTGAAACATTGTTGTGGTAATCCTTAATCTTAGACACATCTATCCCATAGATATTATCCCATATATTTGCTTTATTGTTTGTTAGCTTTGTTATAGACTTCTCAATTCTTTCTTATATCTTGGCCTAATTTACCAGTAGAGTTTCGATTGGTATTACATTGGTCCTTGAGGTACTAAAATTGACACCGTTCACTTGCGGGTTAGTTTTGGTTGCATCATAAAGCTTGGGTCAAACTTTTATAACCTTGAAATACCCCGAGTTCTTGTGCCAAAGCTCAACAAAATCATCCCTAAGAACTCGGTGTAGAAAGTATAGTCCCGATCTTCTTGTGATCTTTCTTCTAGGGAACATATTGGACTTATGATTAGTAAGAAGCACTTGATCCTCTGGCTTGAATTTAAAATTTTCTTGATCGTTAGATTTTATTACCTTCATACACCTCAAAGTACATGGTAAGGGTTTCAACTCTAGCATTGGGACTTCTAGCTCGCCTAATGGGACCTTAGATGCAACTTTTCCACACACGGGAGATTCCAGTGGAACCTCTAAATCTGGATCTTGAAGCTTTTGTGGGGTAACTGATGTCGCACTTTTTAGTTGGTTTTTGTGGGTAGTTTTCTAGCTAGGTTGAGTATTTTCTAGGTTTATTATGTTGTTTTGCATATAATTCCGACCCTCTTTGGAGAATTGGAGTCGTTTGTGCTTGTTTGTTGTTTTTGTAGGTATTTGAAGCGTTGACGAGGAGATATCCAGGTTTTTCAATCTTTCTAGGAGGTGGTGTTAGAGTTGCCTTTTGGGGATGTTGATAGAAAGGCCGAGAGTCATTACAATTAAGGGTTTGATGATTCCAAGGTGAAGTTTGCAAGATGAAGGTGCTTTAAAAGGAGCTAAAGGAAGTCTTAGAAGACCAAGAGCGATTAAAGAAGAAACATTGAAGAAGAACCAAGCTTTGGAGCAAGTTTTGAGCAAAGAAGTGAAGAAACCATGTGCTGATGAGGTCAGTGACGACCCACTCTGGGTCGGTACCGAGCGCCTTCGTGTCTAGCAAAAAATAAACTTGTGCCTCAAGTTAGGTTTTAGTAAATGTTTTTTTATGGGCCTTTTTAAGATAGAATTTAGTTTCCTTATGAAGACATTCCTACCACTATATAAGGTTCTTTTAGGGTTAGTTTTTTGGGAGAACGCTCTTGGAGAGACGTTATTTGGAGAGCGAGAGACGGAACAAGTTTGCAAGTTTGTTTTCTAGGGTTAACTCTTATTCCAAGCTCTTGGACAATTTTTTAAGAGAGACTTGGATGTTTACTCGAGATTTGTAAGTTGTCTTTTCAATTGAAGTTTGTTTGGTTTTGAATTATGTCTTCTCATTTATTTTCGGTTGTTGATTGCGTAATGGATCTTGAGTAGTCTATTTTTCTAGGGTGTGGGTGAAACCCGACGAGTTGTGCATGATTAAAGCATGAATCTTTGAATAAACCATCCCTTTTAATCTCTATCCTTTATTCTTCTTTTTTGTTATCAATTCCTTGATGAAAGTTAAGGTATGTTCATGTTCATAATTGAATCGAAAGATTTAAATTGTGAATTTGGATAATATTTGGGTTGGAGCGAAAGTTAAAACCTTTAGAAAACAAGTAGGGTTGCAAGTTTAGATCTTTACGAAAGTTAGGATTTATGCTTGATTATTCAAGACGAAAGTCATTCATGGGATTATTTTTGGTTGAATTTGATTCATGTTTGCATGCATAGCTTGTTGTGGTGAATCCTTTGCTCTAGATCTTGATGAAAGAAATCGATGGAGGGATGATGGTGCAAAGAGATCGCCACGAGAATCCAAGGAATTCCGACAACAAACACCATGCAACTGACCCTTCTTCAACTGGCTGGATCTTCCTCGGCCGAACTCGGAATTGAGTGATTCCAATTCTAGAACTTAGATCTCTGAGTCTAGTTTAACCCCTCATAATTTCAGACCTAGATGATGAGTGGATTGAAAGATATGTTGATTTTACTGAGGGGGTGCAGAAACCACCGAGATGGATGATGGATCGAAATGGAGAGAACAAGGGGATATGAATGCTTGACAACTTGGATATGACTCACCAAGCTCTCAAGCAAACTAAGATGCCCGAGATTGTCGGATTTTACTCACCAATAACTTGAACAACGAAAAATTTAACGAACGAAAACAAGAACAAGAACTTGAATTGAAAGATGCAAGGAAAGTAAGCAACAAGGTTTTTCGTTCAATCTCTCCAAGAATGAGGAGGAGGAGGCCGACCTTAAACCTAACACAAAGCCTTACAAAATTAACCCCCTCACTTAAGGAAATTACATAAATTAACCCAAAATCCTGAAAGTTTATAAAGTGTCCTTAACCGTAAAAAAAGTCACTTGTCGGAACACGAGTCGAAAGGAGACTCCAACCTTCTTCTTTGTAAACCTTTGGAAACTTATGATCCATGAGCTACTCCTTGATCTTGTCAAGCATTGCCCTAGCATGTTCTCGAGTGATGCGCCCATAATAGAGCGTCATGCCTTGACTCGGCTCCTTAGCGCCTCGGACACCGGCCTTGGATATGTGTCCAAATGAAGACTCTCCCTTGTCGTGCAAATTGGGCTTGTCTTTAGGGATGGAATCTTCACTCAAATCATGGGGCCATGACTCGGTAGATGGAATCACATCAGATCTTTTTTATTTTGATTCTTCGAAGTTTATTTGTTACACGGATAGGTCGGTGACGACCCCCTTTAGGTCGGTATCGCGCTCTCAGTCCTTCCTAGTTTTTCCGGTATTTTTGCGTCGTGTGTAGGTCGTCTCCGACCTGGCGTTAGGTCAGTGTCGAGCACTTGTTGCATGTATTTTTTTTGTTTTGTTTTGTTTTATTTTTAGTAGGATCAATAGCTAGACTTAGATACTTCTAATTCCCGTGGACGAACCTGACTCTCTTGTAATTAGCGGGGTCTTGATTATAAATTTATTTGTTGTTAAGAAACCCTTCCAACAAATTGGTGCCGTTGCCGGGGATTTAGTTTAGTTTCTTTGTCTAGTTATTTTTCGGGTTTCGGAATAGCCCATACCCTTTTGTGTTTACTAATTCGTTTTCTCCTGATTGTTTGTGTAGGTGTATGCCCTCTAGTTCGCGAAGGGAAGTCGACCACTCTCCTTTTGGTTCCGAACTTGAGAGAACTCTTCACCACAGGCTAATAGAAAGACGAGCAATGGCCGACGTCGAGGCTCTTACTCGAGAAGTGTAGCAACTCCGCACTGAGATGCAGCACTTACAAATGGACCGAGACGCTCAGGCTACAAATGCGTTGCGGGCTCAGGCACAACTGGACGCGATTCCGCAAAACGCTAAACAATACATGCATCTTGAATTTAAAGTCCCCGAATTTGCTATTGTGCTCCCTGTGATCGAGAACGCTTTTGAGATAAAGTCACACTTCATCACTCTTATCAAGAGGTCTCAATTTGAAGGCAATCCCACCGAGTGCCCCATGGAGCACATCAAGAACTTCACTGACCTCTGTGACACCATTGTCGCTGATGATGTAGCGCTTGAATATGTGCTCTTGAAAGCATTTAAATGGTCTTTGGCCGGAAAGGCACTTACTTGGCTCGAAGGCTTACCTCCTAAGACGGTTTGTACATGGAAGGCGTTGCACGACTTGTTTCTGAATAAATTCTTTCCACCGGCTAAGACTACAGAGCTAAGAAAGCGCATCACTTCTTATCATCAACTTCCCAATGAGACTTTTGTGGAAACTTGGGAGCGGTTTAAAGAACTTCTTCGGCAATGTCCTACTCATGGACAACCACCCTATGTGCTTCAAGAGATTTTCTTTTTGGGGATCAATGCCGCCACAAAGGACCGCATCAACCTCCACACCGACTGCGGATTCATTTAGATGGATCCCGATCAAGCTTGAGCTTTGTTGGACAAACTCACCAACTATGATGCAATGTATGGCACCCAATAAGCCGTCAAGGTACCGATGAAGAAGCTTTATGATCCAAATGCCGAACCAATTGATCAAGATGTGAAAATTTCAATTTATGCAAGATGAGATAAACCGGCTCAAGAAGCAAGTAAGCCACTACAAATCCACCTCTCAATCTTGTCAAGAATGTGGTTCCCAAGCTCATCCTACCACTTCTTGTACAAATGTGGATCAAGTCCGGGCCGCTGAGGCTTATGCGGAGGAGAATTATATGAGAGGGCCTTACCGAGGTCAAAACAATGCTTATCGAGGGAGGAACAATAACAATTATCCTCAATGGAAGAACAATGGTCACGGTCAAGGTTCTCAACCCCAAGAACAGAGAGCCCCTCCCTATAGACCTCCCTGTTTCCAAGAGCCACCAACTTGGGCACAAGGACTCCTTGAAGGAATGAATGGCATCAGAACCGATCTTAAAGGAGTGAAAAATCAACTAGGAGACTTTGAAGCTTGGAGGAAGAATGTGAACTCTCAACTTGGTGACTTAGCGGCCCAAATTCCACGACCTCAAGGGCGATTACCGGGTCATTCCGATGAGAATTCGAGGGGTCAAATTGTTGCAGTCCATCTGAGAAGCTGAAAGAAGTTGCCGGATTGAGAAACAGGCAAGAGGCGGCGGACGAAGAGGACCGTCCTAGCTCAGAGGAGGTCGTTACCGACCCACCAAGGGTCGTAACCGACCCTCTCCCCATTATAGACAAGGTCGTCACCGACCCTCCCCATGTCGTGCCCGACCCTCTTCCCGGAATTCTTACATCCGTTCCTTCAACATCAACATCGAAGGTTCTTCCTTTCCCATCTAAGAAGGCTAAAGATTCCACAGACGGAAAATTCAAGCGTTTTGTGCAGGTTCTTCAAGGGCTCAACATCACTATTCCTTTTGCCGAAGCTTTGAATGAGATGCCCGTTTACACCAAATTTCTTAAAGAGATCTTGTCAAAGAAGCGGTCGATGTCCGAGCTAACCAATGAGGTGCAATCTCTAGAGCTCCCGGAGAAACTCGGCGATTCGGGTAAATTTGCAATTACTATTGGCATAGGTGCTCATCTTTTTAAAGATTTATGTGATCGTGGTGCAAGTGCCAGTCTTCTTCCTCTCTCTATATGGTCCAAAACCAACATGGGACCTCTGGAGCCCGTTGATATGAATCTCTATATGGCAAATGGCTCTTGTGTAAAAGCAACTGGAGTCGTTGACGACGTTCCTATCCAAGTTGGAAATAGTTTGTTCCCAACGACTTCATTGGGCTAGATATGCCTGAAGACCCTACGGTGCCAATCATTCTAGGCAGACCATTGTTAGCCACCGTAGCAGCACGTGTAGATGTCAGTAAGGGACTTCTCTCGTTTGATATTGGAGAAGAGAAGGTCGAATTTCAATTCAATCGGATCGTGAATGAAGTGGCTAGTTGTAGTATTGAGGAGCCTACCGACCCACCCTGGGTCGGTAACGACCCTCTTCTAAAGAAGTACGATGTTGGAGGTGGATTCACGCCTGTTGCCGAAGATTTGACACATTTTGCAGGGTCTTCAACGACCCCCTACACCTCGGTAACGAGCCACTTCCCGACTGATCTTGGTGAGTTTTCTTGTTCTTATCTAATCAATTATGGGCATGATCCTTTCTTATATCCTGGTTCTACATTAAATCCTACTGTTAGTCATATGAAGGAGTCAAAACCTCCTTGTTTTTCGGATTTTACTAACCCTGTTGTAGGATTACCGAGCATTCTTGTGGATGATCGAGGACCAAATATATTGGAGAGAAGTTATGATGTTTTTCATGCTAAGTATGGGGTTTCTTATGATCCCTTCCATGCTGGATGGCAGCCGCCCTGACTAAGCTGAGGTACTTCTCGTCTAGCTAATGACGTTAAATAAAACGCTTACGGGAGGCAACCCGCTTTTTCTTTTTCTTTTCGTTTTTAGACTTTTTAGCTTAGTTTATTTTGTTTTCATTAGTTTAGAGTAGCTAGGATTCTTGTCTTGCATCTCCACTAACGTTTTGTAGGGACCCGAAGTGTCGGAATGGGAACAAGAGATCTGTAACACGTTATAACGCAAGGGACCAAAGCCCAAGGGGTGGGGGACGACCCATAGGAGGTCGGTTACGACCCAACAGAGGGCAGTACCTACCACAATCAGCATGGTGCCGACCCTATGAACTTCACGATGGGACCTCATACTCACATGGTCCCCGACTACTCCCACCCCTATGGCTTTCATGGGTTCGGCGGCTCTCATTTTCAAGGACAAGGCACAAATCATACCAGTTCGAGTTCGGGTGGCAACCCCGATATATCCCTTCGCTCGGCTAAGATGGACGCCTTATGCTTCACCAACACCATCTCTACGGCGTGCTTAACCACCATCACAATCAGTTTGTCCACCACCAAAATGAGCTTAAGGATTTCCGCATTGAGTATTATGAAGACCACAAGCAAGATGTCGCAAGATGGAATGCTCAAGTGGAATACAACAATTGGTTGGCACAACAACTCTTCCCCGCTCCACCATCACCCCCTCATCCTCCTCAAGAGTGATTCTCCTCCTTTGCCAACGCTTCAAGGTGTCCAAGTTAGTTTCTTTTTCCTTTCTCTTTACTTTCTTAATCAATGGGGACATTGATGTTTAAGTATGGGGTGGTTTGGGAGATTACTTGTTTGAGTCATATGTTGTCTTGTGTTTTGATTGAAGTGTTGTTTGTGTTTAGCATTGTTTGAGTCTTTTTCTTTTTAATTTTAGATAGATAAATGCCCTATTTCTTAGATGTTCTAGGATGGAAATTGCTTGCATCATCATGTACAACCTATAACATGCTTTAAGAATTGCCTAAATCATGATCTTGCTTTTTGAATTTTGAGCTTATAATGGATATTGAGCGTGCATATTTTTAAGTGAAAGCAATTTAACAAAAATTGAACCTAAGTGAGATATTTTTGGCCTATAAAGGATGAACATCTTACTCCTTTCTCTTTTCATGTGTGATTACTATTCCAAATGCAATTTACCACTTGACAATGGCATGGTTATTTTAAACTTGAGACCAATGGAGATATGTTCATTACTTGATTAAATCAAATGATTTTGAACTTATTTTTATAAGCCTATCATATTCCTTTTCCTACCTATACATGATCCCTCTGTTTGTAGCCCCTTATTTTGAGCTTAAAGCCTATTTCTAGCTCCACAAAAAATTCCCTAGCCATGATAAGCTTGACCCCTTTGATCCGGGAATTAGGACTTAGAAGAAATTGTTGAAGATTGTTATGGTTTGATTGAGTGAAAACAAAGTGATTGTGGGAGGTAGATAAAGAGTGTTGTCTTTGGAAAATTAAAAGTATGAAGTGTTTTTGGCTCGAAGTGCACATATTAGGTCGTCACCGACCCAAAGAAGGTCGGTACCGACCCCCTGCAAAAAAAAACAAAGAAAAAAACGGGGATAATCATATGATAAGTACAAGAGTCCAAGGCCTTCAAAGAATAGAAGAAAGACAATAATAATAGGTGAAAAGGAGTGCATTGAAAAGTTTCAAGTGTTTGGTGATTGTAAGGAGAAAGAATGTTGGTTAAGTGATGTGTAGTCTAGGAGTTTTTGATTCCCGGATTAGTTAGCACCACAAGACCAAAATTTTCCACACCCTTTTGAATTACCAAGCCCCATTATAACCCAGTCGAATGGAGACTTCTTTGAAGTTTCCATTGAGCCCCCTAAGTTCATTTGATGATTTGACTTGTTTTGACTTCTTCGGTGGAGAGTTTGTTGATATAAGTTCCATTGACTATGAGGTTTTGTGTTTGGTTGAATCGAGTGATTATTTCTATACCCTAAACACTTTGAGAGTTGAGTGAGACACATTCCTTGGTGAGGTTGGATTGTGATTGCATAGAATGTTCATGTGTGCTATGATGTGGAAGTTGTTTGCTGACTATTCTACTTGTGCTTCTTTTTCTATAAAGGTGATTTTTGAAGTTTTATTGATTGGTATTGATGCATGTTAAGTGATTGCTTGAGGACAAGCAAGTCTAAGTATGGGGTATTTTGATGTCGCACTTTTTAGTTGGTTTTTGTGGGTAGTTTTCTAGCTAGGTTGAGTCTTTTCTAGGTTTATTGTGTTGTTTGCATATAATTCCGACCCTCTTTGGAGAGTTGGAGTCGTTTGTACTTGTTTGTTGTTTTTTAGGTATTTGAAGCGTTGAGGAGGAGATATCCCGGTTTTTCAAGCTTTCTAGGAGGTGGTGTTAGAGTTGTCTTTTGGTGATGTTGATAGAAGGGTCGAGAGTCGTTTCAATTAAGGGTTTGATGACTCCAAGGTGAAGTTTGCAAGATGAAGGTGCTTTAAAAGGAGTGAAAGGTAGTCTTAGAAGACCAAGAGCGATTAAAGATGAAACATTGAAGAAGAACCAAGCTTTGGAGCATGTTTCGAGCAAAGAAGTGAAGAAACCAAGTGTTGATGAGGTCTGTGACGACCCACTCTGGGTCGGTACTGAGCGCCTCCGTGTCTAGCGAAAAAGAAACTTGCGCTTTAAGTTAGGTTTTAGTAAATGTTTTATCTATGGGCCTTTTAAAGATAGAATTTAGTTTCCTTATGAAGACATTCCTACCACTATATAAGGTTCTTTTAGGGTTAGTTTTTTGGGAGAATGCTCTTGGAGAGACTTTATTTGGAGAACGAGAGACGGAACAAGTTTGCAAGTTTTTTTTCTAAGGTTAACTCTTATTCCAAGCTCTTGGACAATTTTAAGAGAGACTTGGAGGTTTGCTTGAGATTTGTAAGTTGTCTTTTCAATTGAAGTTTGTTTGGTTTTGAATTATGTGTTGTCTTTTATTTTCGGTTGTTGGTTGCGTGATGGATCGTGAGTAGTCTATTTTTCTAGGGTTGGGGTGAAACCCGACGAGTTGTGCATGATTAAAGAATGAATCTTTGAATAAACCATCCCTTTTAATCTCTATCCTTTATTCTTCTTGTTTGTTATCAATTCATTGATGGAAGTTAAGGTATGTTCATGTTCATAATTGAATCGAAAGATTTAAATTGTGAATTTGGGTAATATTTGGGTTGAAGCGAAAGTTAAAACCTTTAGAAAACAAGTAGGGTTGCAAATTTAGATCTTTATGAAAGTTAGGATTTATGCTTGATTATTCATGATGAAAGTCATTCATGGGATTATTTTTGGTTGATTTTGATTCATGTTTGCATGCATATCTTGTTGTGGTGAATCCTTTGTTTTAGATCTCTTTTATTTTGATTCTTCGAAGTTTATTTGTTACCCGGATAGGTCGGTGACGACCCTCTTTAGGTCGGTATCGCGCACTCAGTCCTTCCCGTTTTTCCGGTATTTTTGTGTCGTGTGTAGGTCGTCTCCGACCTGGTGTTAGTTCGGTGTCGAGCACTTGTTGCGTGTGTTTTTTTGTTTTGTTTTGTTTTATTTTTAGTAGGATCAATAGCTAGACTTAGATACTTCTAATTCCCGTGGACGAACCTGACTCCCCTGTACTCAGCGGTGTCTTGATTATAAATTTATTTGTTGTCAAGAAACCTTCCAACAGTAACATATGGCACCACTTTCTCCTTGGTGTGATAAGAAGATGTCCCATCCTCTTCAACCGGGCAGTTTTTTTTTTTGTCTCTTTATCTTCAATTGGCTCCACCTCTTCAGATTGAAGTTCCTTTCCATTCTTCGAATTTACTGCTAGAATTTGACCTTTTAGATTTTCTTTGGGGTGTCCTGGTAGAGTACCCAAATGCCTAAGAGCATTGGTTGTGTTTTGATCCACTTGAGTCTTTCTCATCTTTTGTGCTTGCGCAAGTGCTTGCACCTTATTAGACAACGCTTGCATCTCAACCATCATATTCTCCATAACAATCAACTCAGGAGATTTCTTAGGAGCCATTGGTGGAA
The DNA here is from genome assembly GCA_964016875.1 of Fallopia convolvulus. Classification (NCBI taxonomy): domain Eukaryota; kingdom Viridiplantae; phylum Streptophyta; class Magnoliopsida; order Caryophyllales; family Polygonaceae; genus Fallopia; species Fallopia convolvulus. The sequence continues at coordinate 42,884,561 of OZ024720.1, forward strand.
TTGGCATGGGGAGTTTGAGCTTGATAGCCCGATTTTCAACTCGAAGCGATGAGTTGTAACCTGTGGTAACATGATCCATGAGATCGGGCCACGATTAGTGAGCAATATGTACTCGCCAAGAGTAGTGGGGTTGTGGTGGAGGTCGAGCCTGATGCGACCCCCGTCATGGATGCTAGCCAAGAGGACGACGCATTCACACTTCGCTCGGATGGACCCATCACTCGTGCCAGGACTCGAGCAATCCAAGATGCAACGAGGTCTCTTGTGGCGCGCCTCTCCGCAGGCCATGGCGCGCCCTACACCGCGACCTCGCTCGGCACCGTCACCACCATCGGCGTCGAGGAACCTCGCGTCGAGCTCTCGGATCGACCTCGCCAAGGCGTGCCAACCTCGAGCATCGGATCGCAAGCCGAGGTCGCCTCCAGCCTTCGCCAAGACCTCGGAGCCAAACTTGAGGTTCTCGCATCGGACCTCGGGATCGAGTCTCAACTTGAGGTTCTCGGAAGCATCGGCGAACCTCAAGTCCTCGAGACCTCGCTAGCGCCGTCACCAGCGTCCCGCGTCGTGCCAGCGACCTCGCCAGCGCCCCGACGCGCACCGTGACTTCGCCAGCGCCGAGTCCCAACCTTGCCAGCGTCGCGACAGCCTTGTCGTGACACTCCAAGCACGGTCACGGACGACCTATCCATTTTTAGTACTTTTATGCATTCTTTCTATTATGGAACATTACTAATGTTAGTTTTACACATTTAGAAGGACATTTATGGGCCTTGCGCCGACCACTTTTGGACCGCGCCGTTGGGCCTCTAGCTTGCATGCTAGCCCTAGGCGCGCCGCCTCCTTTTAGGGTTTCTTTGCATTTGCTTCAGCCGCCTCTCTATATAAGGGAGAATAGGCTTATGTTTTCGATTAGCGCACATTTAGGGTTTAATTCAAGTTGAGGTTCTCCTTAATTCTATCCTAGTGCTTGCGCCGCCTCTCTATTCTCAAACAAACACAATTTCTCTCGAATTCTCCCTCTTGTTCGTACCAATTCACAATCAAATCAGCCTTCCGCTACGCTTAATTGAGACCCACTACTCAAGCCAACGATCGATCCGAGGCATCCCAAACAAGGGACGCATCAACTGGCATCAGAGCCAAGGTTTGAGTAAGTCTCGTTCAACCCTTCTAGTTCATTCTCACACGTCTTTCCGCCAATTCAAACCCTAGATTCATCCTCCACTTCGCATATCCGCCATCTAGGGTCCCAAATTTTTTTTTTCTTTGCTTCGTAATTCATTCAAAAAAAAATCAATCGTACCCTAACTCATTCGATCTATTGATTTTGGTGAAGTTGTTGCTTTGTCTTGCTAGTTGCATGTACTTAGGACTTGTTTTGCCAATTTCTCTTGTGCTTCGTGTGATTGTTTGCGTGTTGATTATCTAATTGTTGAATCGGTTCTAGAGGAGAAAACCTAGTCCGATTTATTTGTTTAAAATAAAAAAAAACTTGTTCTTCGACTACAAAGCCAAAGTAAGGTAACTAGTCGATTGGATTAAAAAAAAAACAAAAAAAAAATCTCGTGAAGATCACAAGCCAAAATAAGGCAAGATCCTTCACTTTTGCTTTCAAATTTCGCAACTTTCATTCATATCATTGCTTGCTTTGCGTTGTTGGTTTTGAACTTGCCTTGTCTTGCTTAGCTTGCATTGTAATTTTCGGATCCACTTCATTGATCGAGTTTGAGTGTGTTGGGACGTTGTTGGGACCTCTGGTTCTAAGCAACGGATCAACGATTCACTTCTCTTTAAGTTTTGATAATGACAAACACCATAGGGAACTAATGTGGTTTGTTCAAGTATTTCTAAGGAACACAGGTACAGCCAAGAACTCCTATGAATGACAAAGCCATTGCTAGCCACAATGAAGAGTTTCCATCAAGGGAACTCTGAAGAGGAAAGTTCCCATGAAGTGGGAACTCCCAGAAACAAACAAGAAAACACAAGCTTACAACGATGAAGAGTTTCCATCAAGGGAACTCTGAAGAAGTCAGTTCCCATGAAATGGGAACTCACATGTGAAGACAACGACCGTTCAGCGCAGATCGCGGGATTCTGTCTCAGACAGCCAGAGGGAACAGTCTGAGGATCAGACTGTCACGCTTCATCCAACGGTCCGATTGATTCAAGAAGTTGACCTAGTTCAAACCAAAGTCACATGTGAAGAAAGTACAACTTGGGCATCAAGCAAAGGGCATTTTGGACACAAACGAAAGATGCGACTGCCCAAGACAAATGGACTATAAAGCCAAATGAATAGTACTCGGTCTGAGTACTTCTCCCAGAACTTACAAACACCCACATCAGAGAAAAGAAAGAAAAGGAAGAGAAGTCCCCGCCGGCGAGTGTGTGATCTCGACGACGGTGAAGCTGAAGTTTCCTGGAGCAAGGGAACTGAGAAGTCAGCGTAAGGTTTGAGTTACTTGTGTTTTGCTGTTGTGAGCTTAGGAACTCAGTTGAGAGGATTTACTAGTGTTGCTAGAGTTAGGAAGAACTTGTAGGAACAGAGAAGTGTAAATCCGGCTGTGTAACTAAGGAACAAAGCAATCAATATAAGTAAGTCATTCAAAATCCTCCAAGCGGAGGTAGAGGTTTACCCATACAACTAGTTGGTTGTAGTGGGGTTCCTCTATAAAGGAACTGTCCCTTTAACTGTTTTTATTACTTGCGATTATTTACTTCCGCTGCCTTGGGAACAACTTAATTGCCAGTTCCCAAGCTCACTGCTAACCGATTACGATCCAACAATTGGTATCAGAGCTAGCGCTCTAGATTTGTGTTAGCATCGCAGGTGCCAAAATGGCTCAGGAACTTACTCAGGTGGGGAACAATACCAGCAAGCCGCCAAGGCTTATAACAGGAAGATTTGAAAGCTGGCAACGCGACATGAAAGATTGGATGCGTGGCCAAGACTACCAAGCCTGGTGCGTCATCGAAAGGGGGAACTTCGAAATCGATCCAGCTATTGTCAACGACCTCTCAAAGTGGGGTCCCAACGAGTACAAGTGCATGGAGGCAAACTACAAAGCCAAACAGTACCTAAAGAGGTCCATGTGCGTACAAGATTGTGACAGGGTTGCAAACCTTGACACATCCAAGGAAATGTGGGAAGCTATCCAACAAATGCACGTTGGGAACTCAGATCTCAGAGAAGATCTTCAAATGAACGCAAAGAGGGAGTTCTACAACTTCCAAATGGAGATGGGAGAGTCCGTCGATAGCTACCAATCCCGGTTTGAAGGACTTTGCACTAAGATGGAAGGATTGGGGATCACAAAAGAAGAAATCACCCACAAAATGAAGGTCCAACAGCTCTTCAATGGATTGACTGGAGAATGGGCAAACGAGAGAACGATGTTCAAGGAAAACCCAGAAAATCGAACACTTATGCTTCATCAAGTGTTTGGAAAGCTAGTGGGACATGAGAAGAGGAAGATCGATGATAAGGAACAAACTCGAGCTCATCGAGGGATCGCACTCAAGATCGAAAAGATGCTCAAATCAACCCAAGAACAACATGAAGACTCTGAAGAAGAAGAGGATGAAGAGCTAGTTCTTGTAACAAAGGCTCTTCGAAATTTCTACAAAGGAAAGTCTCAACGGAACAGTGGGAACTAGGGAAAGGGACAGAGTTCCCAAAGAAATCCCACAGAGAAGGATCTCTCAGAAGTGACTTGCTACAAATGCAACAGGAAAGGACATTTTGCGAAGGAATGTCCACAAGGAACTGAAGGCAGAAAGCAAGGAAAGAAGGCCTACATCGCTACTTGGAGCGATGATGAAGACGAAGATCCTGAAGCATGGGCACTCCCAGACATGTGTGGCATGGCCATAGGAGAAACCACTGGGGAACAACCCAGTGAGGTAACCACTGAAACTGTTCTTGATTCCTTGAGTAATTATGAAAAACCTGAATTGTTGAAAATTCTTTCAAGTCTTGTTAAAGATAACATAAAACTGCAAAACAAGTTGGAAAAACAGGAACACATAAATTCTCAATTAGTTTGTCTTGAGCCCTGTCCCAACTGCATATCCCTTCTAGAAAAACTCAAGTCTCATGTGTCTCACATCGTAGATCTAGAAAGAGAAATCAAAACTTTAGAGAAAGATGAGAACACCCTCCTGCAAAACCTGAGTAAGACTCCCGAACATCCTGAAGCCTCTAGTTCCCAAATTAAGTTTGTCCCAGCCAGACATGGCATAGGATACAAAGGTGAGTGCTCCAAGAACAGAAAGTCACCCCTGAGCGAACATGAGATCCATGAGTGTAGGGCCTTAGAACTCCAGTGCGAGAAACAGAAAAATACTCATCTCGAGGAGAAAATCAGGGTCCTAGAGAGTGGAAACAATGGTGAGAAAGACTACTATACTGGGAACTCTGGACATAGAATCTATGTCAAAATTGCTAAGGGAAATGGGTCTCGAGTGTACAACAAAGAAACCATGGATAGGAACCGTATCCAGAGACCACACCCAAAATACTACCTGGGAGAATACTACAAGACATGTTGGCACTGTGGTGCTCATGGGCACTACAAGGATGCATGTCCCAAGAAGAGAGCCCAAATCCCTAGAAGCCATGAGTTCCCAAACAGACAAAAACGTCATGCTCATCACCAAAGGAACTCCAACTCTCAAAATTCCAAAGACATCAACATTTCTGACTATATCTTAAATGAAAATGTTTTCCCTTGCAAGGGACCTGGCAAGAGTCATCTTGCTTGGGTCTCAAAACACTAACTTTTCCTTGTAGGTGGCTGTGAGAGGGAACAGTACATGGTTCATAGATAGTGGATGCTCGAACCATATGACAGGGAACAAGGATATCCTCATCTCACTCCACACTCATGCCGAAGGAGGCCACGTCTCATTTGGCAACAAGAACAAGGGAGAAGTTATTGGAAAAGGAGAAGTGCTGCTCAATAGATCTATTAAAGTTAGCAACGTAAATTTGGTAAAGGATTTGGGATACAATCTGATGAGTGTCTCCCAGATGTGTGATCAAGGGAACAACATCGTCACTTTCGACTCAGATGAATGTCTCGTCATCAACAAGAAGACCAACAAAGTAATTCTAAGAGGAAGAAGATACAACAATGTGTATGTGGTGGACACCAACTTTGAACCACCAATGAAGCTGTGCCTTGCGAGTTCCCAAGATGACACGGAACTCTGGCATCGAAGACTGGGACATGCTGGTGTAAATCAAATCCTGAAGCTTTATCTACAGGATCTGGTCATTGGTCTTCCACGGATCAATCTCGAAGGAGTCAAAATATGTGAAGCATGTGTTCGAGGGAAACAGACCAGGACCTCCTTCAAACCGAAGAAGGTGGTAAGCACAACCAGGTCCCTGGAGTTAATTCACATGGATCTCTGTGGTCCCATGAGAACAGCTAGCTACGGTGGAAAAAGGTACATGTATGTTTTAATTGATGATTTTTCAAGATTCACCTGGGTTATTTTCTTGAAGGCAAAATCACAAGCGTTTGAAGAATTTGAGCCCTTCATCAAAAGAACAGAAGTAAGCTTGGGGCTGAAACTGAAAGCAATCAGATCTGATCACGGAACTGAGTTTCGAAACTCGGAGTTCCTAAACTTCTGTGAGCAAAATGGGATCTCTCACAACCTTTCAGCTCCTCGCACTCCTCAGCAAAATGGAGTGGTCGAGAGAAAGAACAGAACCCTGGAGGACATGGCTAGAACCATGCTGATCGAAAGTGGAGTTCCTGAGTACTTCTGGACTGAAGCAATCTCCACAGCTACATACATCCTAAATCGAGCCATGACAAGGCCCCTGATCAACAAGACTTCCTATGAGCTCATCAAAGGGAGAAAACCAAACATCTCACACTTGAGAACATTTGGTTGCACATGTTTTGTTCACAACAACGGCAAAGACAATCTTGGCAAATTCGACCCCAGAAGCGACGAAGGGATCTTCCTGGGATACTCATCACAAAGCAAGGCTTACAGGGTCTACAATAAAAGAACCAAGAAGATAGAGGAAAGCATTCATGTCGTCTTCAATGAAAAGTCTGTAAAGATGGGAACCGAGACCCAAGGGAAGGGAACTCTGTTCAAGCTAGTTAGACAAGAAGACGATGATGATGACGAGGATGAGCCAAGGAAAAGGGATGAAGACTATCCAAGTGCAAGCCATATCCCACAACCAGGGAACAACGACGAAGGTCCAACCCTCACTGATCAAACCTCCCTTGAGGCTCCCTCCTCAGAAGAACTACAAGAAACCTCCAACTCTCTCGAGGTCCCCTCTTCAGGGAACAACTCTGCTGCCCCCCAAGACAATACCCTGCCAGAATCAAGTATTCAAGGGGAACAAAGAGGGAACCTGCCAGAAATCTCTGAAGAAACATCAAATGAAGAAGCTGGAGATGAGAGTTCCCATGACAAAGAAACACCGACTGAGGATGATACACATGCAAAGGAACTCACTCATACAAGAACCTTTCAACAAAGGAAGGACCACCCTCTTGAGAACATCATCTCTCCTCTTGTTAAAGGTGTGCAGACTCGTTCCTCTCTCAATAATTTTTGTGCTTTTAACGCGTTTGTTTCAATGGTGGAACCCAAAAATATCAAAGAAGCATTAAAGGACCCAGATTGGATTCAAGCCATGCAAGAGGAACTCCACCAATTCGAGAGAAACAAAGTTTGGAAGCTAGTTCCTAGGCCCAAAAACAAGAACATCATAGGAACCCGATGGGTTTTTAGGAACAAGCTCGATGATACTGGAGCTGTAGCAAGGAACAAGGCTAGTTTAGTAGCACAAGGATACAGGCAAGAGGAAGGGATTGACTACGATGAGACCTTCGCACCTGTTGCCAGGATCGAGGCAATCAGACTCCTCATCGCCTATGCTGCTCACAAGGAATTCAAACTTTATCAAATGGATGTGAAAACAGCCTTCCTAAATGGACATCTCAAGGAAGAAGTGTATGTGGCCCAACCTCCAGGATTCGAAGATGAGAAAATGCCCAACCATGTCTATTTCCTGGAAAGGGCCCTTTACGGACTCAAACAAGCTCCCCGAGCTTGGTATGACAGGTTTGCTCAATTCCTCTTGTCCCATGGATACATTCGTGGTTCCATAGACAAGACTTTGTTTTTAAAGAAAGAATCTAAAGACATTTTGATTGTGCAAGTATATGTTGATGACATTGTGTTTGGAGCAACTAACGAAACTCTTGTAGAAAAGTTCAAGGACCTCATGAGCAATGAGTTTGAGATGAGTCTCATTGGGGAACTCACGTTCTTCTTGGGACTTCAAATATCCCAAACAAAGGAGGGACCAAAGATCCATCAACAGAAATACATCAAGGAAATGCTCGTGAAGTATGGGATGGAACATTCAAAGCCCATTGACACTCCCATCTCACCAAATTCAAGGCTAAATGCAGATGAAACAGGTATCAGTGTGGATCAAAGGAACTATCGAGGTATGATCGGGTCCCTTCTCTACTTAACAGCTAGTAGACCTGATATCATGTTCTCCGTATGTCTTTGTGCTCGTTTTCAAGCTAACCCTAAGGAATCACACCTGAAAGAGGTGAAGAGAATTTTCAGGTATCTCAAAGGGAACAATAACTTGTGCCTTTGGTATCCAAGGAACAGTTCCCTTGAGCTCATTGCATACACAGATGCTGACTTTGCAGGGCACTTAGTTGACAGAAAGAGCACTTCAGGAATTGCCCAGTTCCTAGGGTCTTGCTTGGTTTCGTGGGGATCTAAAAAGCAAAACTCAGTTGCACTCTCCACAGCTGAAGCTGAATATGTGGCTGCCGCATCATGCTGTTCCCAGGTTCTATGGATTAAGTCACAACTCCAGGATTACGGTATGTCTTTTGGCCCAGTTCCCATACTCTGTGATAACACTAGTGCCATAAACATTTCCAAAAATCCTGTGCATCATTCTAGAACTATGCATATCGATATAAGGCATCACTTTCTACGTGACAATGTTGAGAATGGGAACATTTCGATGGAACACTGTAGAACTGAAGAGCAAATTGCGGATATTCTTACCAAAGCTTTAGACAGACGTCCCTACCAGCGTTTTCGAATGCTTCTAGGGATGATAACTCTAAACTAAACAAGTCCCTGTTTATCTCTCTCTCAATGCCTGACTAGTTTATCTAAAATTGCATAATAAGGAACTTGGATTCATTGCTTTCACTATGCCATGATTACTAGTCTAGAGAAAAATGTGTACAAAGGAACTCTATTTCTTTTGGCCCAAAATGATCAACCAGAGTTCCCTTTATCCCTCATTACAAGCCACCATGACGGTTGATCATATGACCCACCTTAAGCTAGGGACCAGACAAATGCTTCTCATGAGCCAAAACATTTCCTTTATCGAGTTGCAAATTGTCTGGTTCCCTTTGAGTTCCCTAGCCTCACAAAAAGATGAGTGTGAAGTTCCCTCAACCACTTCACTCTCCCTGACCTTGCAAAGATCATGGGAACTGCTGCATCTACAAAGGGAACACTGACTAATATTCAAAGAAAAACCGTCACTTGGGAAGCGGACTTTCGTGTCAGAAGCTCTGAAGCGTTACAGGCCAAGTATTCAAAATTTGAAAAGGACTTCCCAAGAGATTGTGACGCGTGTCCAGAAGCGTGCTTGAGAAGCTGAAACGGCGCCCCACGTTCATTGGGCAACGGTTATCGAGGTTATTCCACTTCCCTTTCTACCCTTCACCTCCTCTCACCTTTTAAAACCCCTCTTTGCCATTTTTAGGCCCTTTACTCCATCTTTCATCCCTGTCCTTCGTCTTCCCCAAATCCCTTTCACTCTCTTTTCAAGAAACCTCCAAAGCCTCCCAAATTCTTACAAAAATGGCCCCTCAACACACATTCGCACAAATCAAAGAGTGGGTACTTGCCAATCCTCGCACTCTCTTCATCACTCAACTGAACGAGATCGAGCAAGAACAAGACCCAACCATGAAGGATGTCCTCATTCAAGGGCTATACAATCAAGTAAGCCCCTTCTTGCCTCCTCCTCCTCCTCAGGTCGACGAAACCGTCTCCTGGACCTCTTCCTCCTCCGAATCTCTTCCTCTTCCACCTCCAACCACCAACACCTCCTCCGGAGTTGTCATCGTTGACAACTTCGGAGATGCTCGCCCCTCCATCAATGAAAAACCCCGTAAATCCAAACATCGCCACTCATCCAAACATCGCCACTCATCCAAAGATCCCTCAAAATCCAAAAAATCCAAACACTCCCACGACCCCTCCAAATCCAAAAAACGTAAACACTCTGAGGCCTCTGAATTTTCAGAGCCCAGAAAGAAGGCTTTCTTCCGCTTTGAGGACTACCTGAACTGCTCCAAGGAGAGTTCTTGTGCTCCCTACCCTTTTCCTTCCGACGATGGGAACTCCGAATCCCAGAGTCTACTTCCCTCTTCCTCCTCCATCCCTCCTCTTCAAATCGAGGGACCTCCTCCGCCACCTCCTCCAGTTCCCACCACGATGGGAACTCCAACATCCCAACCACCTTCTTCTTCCTCACCAAAACACATTTCCACCACTCCCATCTCTGCTTCGGGGATCTCTCCTCCACAGGACCACAGATCCCTTCCTCCTCCTTCTACTCAACTCACAACCCCTATTCCTTCTTCTCCTCTCCCCTCTTCCATCACGTCTCCCACCACCACCAAACTCCCCTCTCCCTCACCATCCAAAAGTACCGTCGCCCTCTCCTCAGACGACGACGATCTTCCTCTTTCTGTGGTCATCGGCAAAATGACCAAGGACCCTCCTCCGATCATCATGGGAACTTTGGAGGAGGAAGCCCAGCTCAAGGCCATCGAGGAAGAACTCGCCAGGGGTCCCTCTGAGCACACAGTCTCCCAAGGGACAAAGTCCCCAGAAAAGGTTGCTCCTCAAGAGCCCACAGAGACGAGGGACCTCGCACCAGCTGGAGGTGCTGAGGCAACAACAAGTCATCCTGGAGATGACGCGGAGGGCTCCGGTTCGAGCTCCTCCGAGGAAGAAGGGACCTCCCATGATGAGGTCGAAGAAGAAGAAGAAGCTCCAGCTATAAAGGAGCCAGCACGTATCCCTACACCTGGACACCAAATGGTGGTGTCCGCGAGTTCCCCACCACCAAGGGACCGCGTGCTTATGATCAAAGCGGCAGCACCCCCTCAGCAGAAAGGACCTCGCACGGTCTCTAGGGGGAACAAATCCAAAAGCAAGTCAAGAAAGGGGAAGGGGACCACCAAGCATCATGTCACTGAGCGCCGAAAGCTTCTCCCTCACCTCATTGTTTCCAAAGAGGTGCTAACTGAAAATGGTCTGGAGGAACTGTGGGAACTGATCCAGGCTCAGGGCTGGGAGAGACTCTACCAAGAAACTGTGCGAGTAGATCCCTCACAAGTGCGTCAATTCTACAACAACTTCACTATCACCAACGACGACACTCAGGGAACTCTCTCCCACGAAGGCGACGAATTCATTTTTACAACATCTACGATCCGTCTTCAACTCCAGGTCCCTGGTCAAGGGCTTAGCGAGGTACCCAGCAAGCTCTGGGGCGACTTCAACAGCGCCGAGGTGTACAACACAATTTTTGAGGGTCGGGTTCCCTCTAAGGTCCACTCGACGCATCATCTGTCCTTGGTCGCCAAGCTCGCTCACCAATTCATCATCAACGTGGTGATCCCACGCCAAGAAAAGCGCCTGGTCGTCAACATCCCCGATGCCATCATCCTCTACCACTTCCTCCTCAAGAAGCCCATAAATCTTCCCCGAATTATCCTTGGGCACATGGAAAAGTGCATGGCCTCCAAGTCCCACTCCCTTCCCTACTCCGGGCTGATCAAGAAGCTCCTACAAAAAGAGGGTCTCTACGATGCCTCTAAAGACGAAATCGAGCTTGGAAGGGAATTGGACATTACAGTTGCCCAGAAGATGAGGCACTCGGAGCCTGTAGAGGAGGAGGCTCCCCTAGAGTCTGGTACACAAGAGGGGAACTCTCCAGTGTTGCTCCGCATCGCCAACACCCTCGATCAGATCGCTAGGGACCAGGCAGTGTTGGCCAGAAAACAAGAAAAGCTTACACAAGTCCTTACGCGCCTTTGTGACGCCTTGTTCCCTCAGAGCCCATGATCTCTCCCTTCTTGTTCCCTTAATCCAAAAATGACCACAAATTGTACTTGGGTTCCCATTGTACATATTCTCTTAAGTAATGAAATGGTCTTTATTTTGATTGCGTGTTCCATTCTTTCCTAATATTGCTTTGCTTAATTTTCGATGATGTCAAAAGGGGGAAAGATAAAAAATGTGAGATGAGTTAAAAGTTTAAGTTATCACAGACCACGCATAAGCTAAGGGGGAACAATTGCATAAAAAGCCTAATAGGAACTATGTGTCTCACCAGAAGTGGCTCCCTAAATCTAAATGTCTCACTAAGAGTGACTTCCCAAAATCATACTTAGGAACTCATCAGCATATCATTCATTGAAATACTTGCATTTTTTTGTGATGGGTTTGTCATCATCAAAAAGGGGGAAATTGTTGGGACGTTGTTGGGACCTCTGGTTCTAAGCAACGGATCAACGATTCACTTCTCTTTAAGTTTTGATAATGACAAACACCATAGGGAACTAATGTGGTTTGTTCAAGTATTTCTAAGGAACACAGGTACAGCCAAGAACTCCTATGAATGACAAAGCCACTGCTAGCCACAATGAAGAGTTTCCATCAAGGGAACTCTGAAGAGGAAAGTTCCCATGAAGTGGGAACTCCCAGAAACAAACAAGAAAACACAAGCTTACAACGATGAAGAGTTTCCATCAAGGGAACTCTGAAGAAGTCAGTTCCCATGAAATGGGAACTCACATGTGAAGACAACGACCGTTCAGCGCAGATCGCGGGATTCTGTCTCAGACAGCCAGAGGGAACAGTCTGAGGATCAGACTGTCACGCTTCATCCAACGGTCCGATTGATTCAAGAAGTTGACCTAGTTCAAACCAAAGTCACATGTGAAGAAAGTACAACTTGGGCATCAAGCAAAGGGCATTTTGGACACAAACGAAAGATGCGACTGCCCAAGACAAATGGACTATAAAGCCAAATGAATAGTACTCGGTCTGAGTACTTCTCCCAGAACTTACAAACACCCACATCAGAGAAAAGAAAGAAAAGGAAGAGAAGTCCCCGCCGGCGAGTGTGTGATCTCGACGACGATGAAGCTGAAGTTTCCTGGAGCAAGGGAACTGAGAAGTCAGCGTAAGGTTTGAGTTACTTGTGTTTTGCTGTTGTGAGCTTAGGAACTCAGTTGAGAGGATTTACTAGTGTTGCTAGAGTTAGGAAGAACTTGTAGGAACAGAGAAGTGTAAATCTGGCTGTGTAACTAAGGAACAAAGCAATCAATATAAGTAAGTCATTCAAAATCCTCCAAGCGGAGGTAGAGGTTTACCCATACAACTAGTTGGTTGTAGTGGGGTTCCTCTATAAAGGAACTGTCCCTTTAACTGTTTTTATTACTTGCGATTATTTACTTTCGCTGCCTTGGGAACAGCTTAATTGCCAGTTCCCAAGCTCACTGCTAACCGATTACGATCCAACAGAGTGACCTTTAGCCTTGCCAATCCTTCAACGTGTGGTTTGAACACAAGGGTCGGCTTGACTTAAGCGAACTGTAACTCTTGTTTAGTTGCTTGTGAACTTCTTACTTGCTTCGATGACTGGTGTTACCATAGGTACGATGTCGGAGTCGGGAGACGGTGGAAACAACAACCCCACAGAGGGCCAAAACCCTACCAAAAATCGAGAGGCGTGGAACCCCGAAGCCGTGGCGCGCATAGAAGAGCTCGAACGCCTCTTGGCGGCGAGCCAAACTCTATCGAAGCACACCGTGCCACAGCAGCATGGCTTATCTTCCGAAATCCATGGCGTGCCAGGCGTATCCGCGGCGGACGTTGCTCGTGCCAACGCAAAGGGGAAGAAACATGCACAGCCTTCATCACAATTCGGCACCATGCAACGCATGGAGTCGATCAAAGAAAGTCGCCAATATGATAAGCACGATGGTGGTCCCCGGACCGCAGATCGCTATCAAGTGGCGCGAGACTATAGGGACACACGGGTGTATGACGTATATTCCGATGAGGAGTACAACTCTGAGGGGTATAGACGTCGACATACGAGTGGGGATCCCAAAAGAAAGAAAAAGAACAAGTCGTCGGCGTATGTGTACGAAACCCCAAAGCGGAAGCACGGGGCCAAGTATTACGACGCCGAGGCCTATAGAGTTGAGGACGACCTCGGGCATCAAAGTGCTCGTAGTCCGTTCTCGGAGTTTGAAAACGAGTACGATGAGTTCTTGGATTATTCTAATGAATCTTCGTTTAAGCATCCAAATGTGCAGGATCCGGAAGAACATGACAACCGGCCTTCGGATTGGATCCCACCGTCGCGTCTTGCCAAGCATCGCACCGAGTACGATCGAGTCTATGGCTTGGGTCGCACGCACGACGCGCATGGACGGCGCGACAGGGATCGAGACGATCGACGTCTGCGGAGGCCTTACGGTGGAGACGATCCGGACAATGGCGATGACGATCCGCATCGAGGACAGCCTCGGCATCGGCGCGACAGGCGCGCATACTCGCCTCGGCGTGCCAGCCCTAGGCGCGATCGAGATCACCGCGATGCCCAGGATCCATGGCAACAACGTTGGGATATCAAGGTAAAGTTCAAAAACTTTTCCGGTTCTTATGATCCTGATGCGTTTTTGGAATGGTTACAGGGCACGGAGCACACACTCCGTCATTTAGGTTATGAGGACGACGAGAAGGTGGAGGTTGTGACGCTCCATTTCGTTGGCGCCGCTAGGACTTGGTGGAACCGATTCGAGTCTGAAAGGATTCGAAAAGGAAAGCCCCTAATCCGTGAGTGGCATCAACTCGTCTATATATTGAAAAAGAGGTACATTCCAGCTGAATACAAGGACAAGATGCACATCGAGATCATACGCATCAAACAAGGCACAATGACGCCGGAGGAATACTTTTCCAAACTCGAAGACATGTTCTTCAAAGTGGGGATGAGCGTCTCACCATCCGTAATGAAGACGAGGTTCCTTTCGGGATTAAGGCAGTCCATTCAAGATAGGTTGGAGATCCTTCCAATTAAAGACATCACCAATTTGGTGCACACCGCCATGCAAATCCACAAACAAGAGATGCGCACCAAATCGGGATGGTCCAATTCAAGGTATGTGTCTAATTCTAGTCAATCCGGTTTAACTACTAATCGGTTTGCTCCTTCTTTGCCTAGCCCTTCGACAGGTTCCAAAGCAAAAGCCGAGGCCTCGCATGCCAAGGCTCCAGCCGCGCCACGCACCACCGAGCCGAACGCCGATCGAGCCCGTGACATGGCGTGCTACAAGTGCGGGGAACGTGGCCATATGCAACGGAACTGTCCCAACAACAAGAAGGTTTTCTTCACCACTCAGGGCGAGCCATATGACAGTGAGGAAGATGAAGAAGTTGAGCCGCATGAGATCGACGCCGCCGAGCTCGAGTGCGATCCATCGGATGCCCTCGGCATGGCCAAGCTCGGCCTAGTTACTCGGCGCGCCCTTAGCGTCCGCGAAGCACCACGCACGGACCAACGCGAGAAAATTTTTCACACACGATGTTTGGTCAATAATGTCTCGTTGAGTGTGATAATAGATTCCGGGAGTTGTGCAAATTTCCTCTCAAAGAAAGTTGTCTATCACTTTAAATTGCCGACCACGCCACACCCTCAACCATTCAAGCTTCAATGGATATCAAATGATGGAGGAGATTGGGTTGACAAACAGGTAATCTTCAACTTTTCCATTGGTCAATACTCGGATTCTATTTTGTGTGACGTAACGCCGATGGACGCCACGCACCTCTCGTTGGGGCGTCCATGGCAATAGGATCGTCGCGTGCTTCACGACGGGTATTTGAACACTTACATGTTCAATTACCACGGGAAGCGCGTGACTCTCTTACCTATGTCGCCTAGTGAAGCTCTACAGGATGAAGCCGAAAGGCAAAGACAAAAGGCTAGCGACAGCGGCACCGGCGCGCCAAACAAGACGCCAACGGCGTCCGCGGGCAAAAATGCGAATTCCACAGGCGCTCCTGGTGCCAATCCATTCAAAAACAAGTCTCATGATGTTCAAGAAGAAAAACGCCGACAGAATCTGGAGGAGGGTCGACAGTTTGCGTCGAGAGACATCGTTAACGCGCCGATCGCCGCCGATTTTGACAAAAAGGGCCTCAAGCAGATTTCTGACACTTCTCTCGGCGTTCCAAGCTCCAAACCTCTTAAAATTGAATTTCCACCAGATCTGAACAAAAAACGCCCAGGAGATATCAATTTGAGCAAAGGACCGCCGAGCACACCTCCTAGCGTCGCGCACCACGCCGCCGCTACACGAAAACTCGGATTCCAGGCGCTACGGGACGAATTTCACGGCGTTTCCAGGGGCAATCTTCCACAAATTCCAGGGGCTATCACATATCCAAAAATCAGTCCAGAAGCTGATAGGACGAGCACCGACGCCGAGCCACCTTTGCTAGGCACTTGCTAGGATCGCTTACTCTTAACCAGGCGTCGGGACTTCGAAAAATCTATTCAGGGGAGTCTTTCTTGTTTCATACTTGTTCCCCTTCTTTCCATTAATAAATCCGATATTTCTTCACTTCCCTCTTCTATTGTGTCTATTTTGAAGGAGTTTGAAGATATCATGCCGGATGAGCTTCCGAAGGGCTTACCGCCGATCCGAGGGATTGAGCACAAGATCGACCTCGTGCCAGGCGCTTCCCTTCCCAATCGAGCCGCTTATAGGACTTCACCAAGGGAAACCGAGGAGCTTCAACGCCAAGTTCAAGACTTGTTGGACAAGGGATTCGTCCGCGAGTCCTTGAGCCCTTGCGCACTGCCGGTGATCCTCGTGTCGAAGAAGGATGATTCGTGGCGTATGTGCGTCGACTGCCGAGCCATAAATCATATCATGGTGAAGTACAGACATCCCGTTCCACGGGTCGATGACATGCTAGATGAGCTCCACGGCGCCGCCTTGTTCTCAAAGATCGATCTCCGGAGCGGTTACCACCAAATCCGGATGCATGAAGGCGACGAGTGGAAGACCACATTCAAAACCAAACATGGTTTGTACGAATGGCTTGTCATGCCTTTTGGCTTGACAAACGCCCCTAGTACTTTTATGCGGCTTATGAACTATGTTTTTCGTAAATTTATAGGACGTTTTTTTGTCGTCTACTTTGACGATATTTTGGTATTTTCTAAGGACTTAGATTCTCACGCGAGGCACCTCAGGTTGGTGTTAGAATGCCTTCGCGAGCACTCTTTGTTTGTAAACTTGAACAAATGTTCGTTTTGCACGGACACGACGAATTTTCTTGGGTTCGTCGTGTCCAAGGATGGGCTAAAAGTGGATGACGACAAGATCCGCGCCATCCGAGAGTGGCCCACCCCTGCGACCCCAACGATGGTTCGATCCTTCTTAGGGCTCGCAAGGTTCTATAGGCGATTCGTCAAGGACTTTAGTTCCATCGCCGGGCCACTCCATAATCTGACCAAGAAGGCAACCACAATCAAGTGGATGCCGATTCATGCAGCCGCCTTTCAGGCCTTAAAGGATGCTTTGTGTAGCGCTCCGGTCTTGCAATTGCCAGACTTCACTAAGCGCTTTGAGATCGAGTGCGACGCCTCCGACTATGGCGTAGGCAGCGTACTCCTTCAAGAGAGACGCCCTATTGCATACTTTAGTGAAAAATTAACGGGGGCAACTCTCAATTACCCGACGTATGACAAGGAGTTGTACGCACTTATTCGGGTTTTAAAGACATGGCAGCACTATCTTTGGCCTAGTGAGTTCGTTATTCATACGGACCATGCGGCCCTTGCTTATCTTAGGAGTCAAACGACTGTAAACAAGCGTCATGCTCGGTGGGTGGAATTTATGGAAACATTTCCGTATATTATCGCTCACAAGAAAGGGAAAGAAAATGTTGTGGAAGACGCTCTGTCACGCAGGTATGTGCTTTTAACTCAACTACAGGCCAATTTGCTAGGGTTCTCCTTGATTAAGGAGTTTTATTTGCATGATCCTTTTTTCAAACCCATCATGGAGAACCTTGAGCAAAGTCGAAACCATGAAACTTTCTTTTTGGACAATGGATATCTCTACCGAGTCGGGAAGCTTTGCATTCCGGCCTCGTCTGTGAGACATCTTTTGCTCAAAGAGGCTCATGATGGCCGGGGCCACTTTGGCATAGCCAAAACCCTATCAGCACTTCGTGAACACTTCTTTTGGCCACACATGGCTGCGGACGTTCACAAGTATTGTCGGGGATGTGTGCCGTGCCAAACTGCAAAATCGAGGTTCCAACCTCATGTCCTTTATACTCCGTTGCCTATTCCGGGTACTCCGTGGGAAGATCTTTCTATGGATTTTATCACGGGTCTTCCGATGTCTAGACGCGATAAAGATTCGATTTTCGTGATTGTGGACCGCTTCTCCAAAATGGCACACTTCGTGCCATGCAAAGGGAACAACAATGCGACTAAAATCGCTAACTTGTTCTTTGAGCATGTCGTGAGGTTACATGGCGTGCCTCGCACTATTGTTAGTGATCGAGACACGAAATTCTGTAGCCATTTTTGGAGAACGCTTTGGGGAAAGCTAGGGACACAATTACTCTTTTCTACTTCTTATCATCCCCAAACCGATGGTCAAACTGAGGTGACCAATCGGACTCTGGGCACCCTTCTTCGGACGGTGCTCAAAAATAACCCACGCCGGTGGGAGGATCTAATACCATTTGTTGAGTTTGCTTACAACAGGTCCAAACACTCGGCCACCAAGATGACGCCGTTCGAGATTGTCTACGGCCTCAACCCTCACTCTCCGATGGATCTCACACCTCGGCCTTTGAAGAACGGCGAGCACATCGACGCCTCCAACAGTGCCGAAGCAATCCGCAAGCTACACGAGCGGACTAGAGTTCAATTGGAGCGTCGCGCCGCTCAATACGAGGCTCAGCACAACAAGGGTCGGAAACGCATGGTTTTCAACCCCAGGGACCTCGTATGGCTCCACCTTCGGAAGGACAGGTTTTCGGATTCAAGGAAGACAAAGCTTCATCAGCGTGGAGACGGGCCTTTTCGGGTCCTTGAGCGAATCGGAGACCACGTGTATAAGCTCGACCTCGAAGGCAAGCACTCGGTTCACTCCAATTTCAACATCGCTGAGCTCTCCCCTTATGTTGCACCCGCTTATGAGGAAACGGGGACGTTTCCCAGACAAGTGGGGGAGGGTGATGCAACCCCCGTCATGGATGCTAGCCAAGAGGACGACGCATTCATACTTCGCTCGGATGGCCCCATCACTCGTGCCAGGACTCGAGCAATCCAAGATGCAACGAGGTCTCTTGTGGCGCGCCTCTCCGCAGGCCACGGCGCGCCCTACACCGCGACCTCGCTCGGCACCGTCACCACCATCGGCGCCGAGGAACCTCGCGTCGAGCTCTCGGATCGACCTCTCCAAGGCACACCAACCTCGAGCATCGGATCGCAAGCCGAGGTCGCCTCCAGCCTTCGCCAAGACCTCGGAGCCAAACTTGAGGTTCTCGCATCGGACCTCGGGATCGAGTCTCAACTTGAGGTTCTCGGAAGCATCGGCGAACCTCAAGTCCTCGAGACCTCGCTAGCGCCGTCACCAGCGTCCCGCGTTGTGCCAGCGACCTCGCCAGCGCCCCGACGCGCACCGTGACTTCGCCAGCGCCGAGTCCCAGCCTTGCCAGCGTCGCGACAGCCTTGTCGTGACACTCCAGGCACGGTCACGGACTACCTATCCATTTTTAGTACTTTTATGCATTCTTTCTATTATGGAACATTACTAATGTTAGTTTTACACATTTAGAAGGACATTTATGGGCCTTGCGCCGACCACTTTTGGACCGCGCCGTTGGGCCTCTAGCTTGCATGCTAGCCCTAGGCGCGCCGCCTCCTTTTAGGGTTTCTTTGCATTTGCTTCAGCCGCCTCTCTATATAAGGGAGAATAGGCTTATGTTTTCGATTAGCGCACATTTAGGGTTTAATTCAAGTTGAGGTTTCTCCTTAATTCTATTCTAGTGCTTGCGCCGCCTCTCTATTCTCAAACAAACACAATTGCTCTCGAATTCTCCCTCTTGTTCGTACCAATTCACAATCAAATCAGCCTTCCGCTACGCTTAACTGAGACCCACTACTCAAGCCAACGATCGATCCGAGGCATCCCAAACGAGGGACGCATCAGAGCCCTTTCAACTTCAGCTCACTGATTCGCTTCCATTCGCTCAATTCTAGTTTTTCCAAATAGAAACATCACCTTTTCTCTCTATTTTGTTTACTCCCTCAGATTACCACCTCTCGATGTGCAACCTAAGGAAGACTCTAACAAGTTTAAACCTATTAGATTAAGTTTCTAAAATAATCATATTAGTTTCCAACTCAATACAATCAAAATATATTAATTTTGATCCGCTTCACATCGTTGGGATCAACCTAACCATGGTACTAGAGAACTTAGCCTAGAATAATTGAATTTATGATCAAAGCATTAAAATTAAACATGGAATAGAAATAAGAACAATAATTAAAAGAGAGAACTTACTAGAAATTCAATTAAAAGAACAAGTAGATCCAAAAGTGCCAAAATCTCCAATTCAAAGCAAGTAGAACTCAAAACTCTAGAAATTGTATTCTCTTTCTCTCTTTCTCTCGTGATAAGGCTTCTAACCTCTTCTTTGGCTTCCTAGCTTGCATTTTGATTTGTAATAGCTCATCCACAACTCTTGAAAGCTCTTGGAATCCTCAAATCTTCATTCCTTAATGTTAATTGTGACCTTTAAGATTCATCAAGATCTTTTCCTTGTGTCATCTTCTCCATTAGACTCCAAAACACCATGAAAAGACCTATGAAAGCAAAACAAACTTTTGTAGTCATACATACCGTGAATAATACGAAAATCAACACAAAAAACAAAACCTAAGCTAGGAGAGGATGAAATCTAATCCTAAATGCTCATGCAAAACAATGTAAAACTAGATGACATCAATTATCAATCATGGATGTTAAATCCGAAGAAGAAATCCTTATCAAATGTAGTTCAAAATCAACCCTTTAACCAAATAACCATGATTTTACCACCCTGACTCCAATGTTTTACATAAAACCACAACTTCCACAACATCGCCTCTTTCACCCATGTACCACCCACACCATCACCCTTGACCACTTGGACACAAAAATCAACAATAAAAACTTCGTTACTATACCCACATCTCACACCATCCAACAAGAAAGAACAACTCAGCAAAGAGGAGGAGAAGGACGAGCCTTATCTTTTGGTGGAAAGGGCGGCGCACAACAAACAAGAAGGTGGTGATGGAACAAGAAAATGAGAGGAAGGGAAGAATGAAAAATATGGAAGGGAAGGTGATGAAAGGATCGATGGAGGGGATGATGGTGCAAAGAGATCGCCACGAGAATCCAAGGAATTCCGACAACAAACACCACGCAACTGACCCGTCTTCAACTGGCTGGATCTTCCTCGTCCGAACTCGAAATTGAGTGATTCCAATTCGAGAAGTTAGATCTATGAGTCTAATTGAAGTCCTCAAAATATGAGACCGAGATGATGAGCGGATTGAAAGTTATGTCGAATTTACTGAGATGGTGCAGAAACCTCCGAGATGGATGATGGTTCGAAAATGGAGAGAACAAGGGGATATGGATGCTTGATAACTTGGATATGACTCACCAAGCTCTCAAACAAACTATGATGCTCGAATTGTCGGATATGACTCACCAACAATTGAACAACGAGAATTGAACGAAACAAAACAAGAACTTTGAATTGAAAATGCAAGGAAAAGAGAAGCAAATTTCGTCCAAGTCTCTAAGGGAGAAAGGAGGCCAAAAATGGGCCTTATAACCCTAATTCCACGCCTCTCTCAACTCAGCCACCCTCACTTCTCTCTAATTACATAAAACACCCTTAAATTTCAAGAAATTCAACTAAAAACCCTTAACAAAACATAATTCAAGTTTTAGCACTAGTCGAACCAATAGTCACAAGAACACTCCAACCTTCACCGTCATTAGCCATCGGAAACTTATGAGCCATGAGCTCCTCCTTGATTTTTTTCTAGTATAGACTTAGCTAGGGCTCGTGTGATGCGCCCAAGATAGGGTATGGCTCCTTGTCTCGGGTTCATAGCGCCTCGAACATCGTCTTTGGTTGCTTGTCCAAGTATTGGCTCCCCTTTATCGTGCAGATTGGGCTTGTCTTTAGGGATGGAATCTTCACTCAAATCATGGGGACATGACTCGGTAGATGGAATCACATCATCCTCCTCCCCTTCAAAAAGATTCGTCCTCGAATCTATCAAGCCTTGTGAGCTCAACAAAGAAGGTAGGGCTTCTAGCTCTCTTGGTGTGGCATTCTCCATGACAAAGACATCCTTCTTGGCCTCCACAAGAAAAGGAATGTAATCACCTCTTTGAGTGACTAAAACAGCCTCGTCCTCTTCATGGAGCAAGAAGGGCAAACATGAAGGAATCTTAGGAAATGCATCCATCCATGGTGTAGCCAACGAGTTCATGGAGCTAGGAGTAATGGTAGGACGTTGCTTGATTTTAGGAGACAATTCCACAACTTCCTCCTCTTGTTGCAATGTGTGCATCAATTCTATTGGACACTTGATGGTAATGAGTTGTTCCAATCCATGGAAAGGAGTCTCTCTTTTTGGTTGCTCTGTGTCACTCATCACTCTTTCTTGGAAGGAAGTCTCCTCTCCTTTACAAGGGGTCGTCCTCGAACCTTTATCCTCTTCTCGTGTCTCCTTGATCTTCACCACTTGAGGCACTTGTGTCCTCTCGTCCAGCCCTAGGATTCGGCGCTCCAAGGCATCCATGCGTGTCTCCATAGCTTCCAAAGATTGTTGCATGGATTGTTGGAAGGATTGCAACATGGCAGCCACCAAGTTGGAGGACTCCTCAACTTGTTCCTTATTCTTGTCATCACCTACACCTGTCATCGTAAAAACAAGGCAAAGATCAAGGTATAGAGGTCACACGAATTAATCACCAAGACTTGCCCGAGATGAAAATCCGACAAGTTGCAAGTAGGAGATGACCAACAAAATGGAACAAGAAAACCTCAAACACAACAACACAAGATGTCTCGTCTTGGTGTCGTTCCCGTATCCTAGCACCGTAACCAACAACAAGCATGTAATGACAACAAACAAGGCTGGTTTGGACCTCAATCCCACGTTTTTTAACTCAGCAAAATCAGCAAGACACACTTAAAACCAACACTAAAGAAAGGCTTAAATTCAATCAACAAATGCACCCTTTCAACTACCAACCTTTGAATGCTCTTTTGGTGTTCTATGGGGACGTTTTTGAGCATGGTTTTGCAGCCATGGCTGAGCACCCACTCGGCCAAAACAACAACAAGTTCAAGACCAAGAAACGACCACAACAACAAGACAACAATTCGGACAAGGCCGAACACAACAACAACAACGCAACCCTAAGGAGTTCGAACCTAAAACTTGCAACAAATGGAAATTCAAGGTCGGAACAAGATTTAGATGGCGATACCTTCGCGTGGCTCTGATACCACTTGATGAAAGGATCGATGGAGGGGATGATGGTGCAAAGAGATCGCCACGAGAATCCAAGGAATTCCGACAACATAATTCAAGTTTTAGCACTAGTCGAACCAATAGTCACAAGAACACTCCAACCTTCACCGTCATTAGCCATCGGAAACTTATGAGCCATGAGCTCCTCCTTGATTTTTTCTAGTATAGACTTAGCTAGGGCTCGTGTGATGCGCCCAAGATAGGGTATGGCTCCTTGTCTCGGGTTCATAGCGCCTCGAACATCGTCTTTGGTTGCTTGTCCAAGTATTGGCTCCCCTTTATCGTGCAGATTGGGCTTGTCTTTAGGGATGGAATCTTCACTCAAATCATGGGGACATGACTCGGTAGATGGAATCACATCAGAAGGGGTGGGTTTATATACAAGAAACAAAAGATGGCAAATTGAATTCGACTTGTACAAAAGATAAAGATCGTGGCACAAAAATCTAGAAGATATGACACGAATATTGAGAAAGGAAGAAAAGGATGGTGGGCCTATATAGGTAAACTAGGGACGTGTTAGTCCCGATACACATGTACTTATATGATAGATAATTAATATTCTTATTTCAAAAGTGAGATAAGGTTTATTTCAAATGGTTTGTCGGTTTGATTTTTTGTTCTTTTACCAGTGTTGTATTTTTTTTTGTCCTGTAATTATGTGTGTCATGTAAGCGTTTCGAGCTGGTTGGCTGGCACTTTGTTCCGCATCATGGATGTCACACCTATTTAGTTTTACGAATGTTTGCCTGATAAAAAACAAAAAAATATCTAATTTTGTTAATGTTAAAGTTCGAATTAAAATTTGTAAGGAATTTTAAAAAAATGTTATCGAGTAATGAGTTCGATAATATGTTCAACCAACACTTTCCCCTTGTTATAAAGGAACCGATCAAATAAAATACACAGAATTGCACTTGAAAATGCCAACACTCTCGAGTAAAAAAAGAGCATGCGCCTCACGTACCCCTTTTTTATGTTCCTTTTTCTTCTAGCTAGGGTATCATCTCCTGCATTGATGCAACCAAAAATAACCCACAAGCGAACGATGTCAATTATGTACCTCAAGTGTCGATCCCACAAGGATCAATGTAATACCAATTGTAACTCTACTAGTAAAATAGGCCAAAAATATAAGAAATAAAGGAAATCTATATCTAAGAGATCTAATAATTAAAAAAGGATAAAAAAATATAGAATAGATGTGTCTAAGGTTAATGATCACCACAACAATATTTCAATAAATAAAATTATAATCTGCCTAAATTTATTTCCAATTATTTGAAGGTAGTTATCTAAGGCAATCACGAAGTCCTTTCGAACGATAGCAACATGCCTAAACCAAACCAACATCCATTTTCGTGACTTGTCAATTGAAATCTAGACCTTTAAGCACTTAAAATTTAAGATTAAATAGAATCAACATCCGCTTTCGCGACTTGCTAACTCAACCCAACCTTAAGGTTTCTATGACAAATATTAATCCACAAGAGAAATCAAAACACTTCGCAATAAAGAAATATCAAGTTCAAATCCTAGGGTTCTTACAAGAAAAAGTATCTTTTAGTCTCAATTCCCTATCTTACAACTTATTAAAGTTTTCACCTTTCAGTCTCAAACTTTAACAAGTTCCAATTCATATAAATTATTATTCATAAAGCATCTAGGATTGGATCAAATATATTTCAACTCAGGAAAAGAATATGACTTTAATTACGCATTGAATGGATCACCAAAAACCTAGAACTATGAATTAAGCCAAGCATGATTGAAGATATAATCACAATAAATAAACTAGCCAAGAATTTTTCAATACAATAAAAGAGTAAGAAAACATAGTCTCAATTATGTAGATAATTCAAAACAAAGGGCTAGAACTTGAAACACCAAAACCAATCTCCAAACAAGCGGCCAAAAAATCCACATGAAAACTTGTCCTCTGCGACTCTCAAAACCAAACTAAAAACTAAAGACAATACTAAACCTAAAGCTAAACCTCCTATATATAATAACGTGGATTGGCTATATAATATAAAATATCTAAAACTTGCCATAAAGATAGCCTAACTAGGGGAGTAAGGCAGGTAGGAAGAGCGACATCGAGGGAATTTGGCCTTTTAGTGTCTTTTGACATGATGTGGGCCAAAGTCCAATTCTCTTCTCCTTGCAATTTTATGCACCTGATTGGGCCGCCTCCTCTACACATCAAAGGCCAATTTGACTTTAGCCCGCTAATTAATTGAATTGTAAACCACATCAACTGTCTCCCTCCAAATTGACTCTCTCCCTCCAAATTGACTCGCACACCAGCTGTAATCAGATAAAATGAGATCCAATTTGACTTAATTAATGGTGTAGTGGTTTAGACTTCTTTAGAAAAATCTCCAATAAATACCTGAAAAATATCAAAGCACGGGTATAGGTTCCGAATATAAAATAAAACAAAATTAAATACAAAATGTGCAAAAATGCATGAATATTACCTAAATTAATATGCAACTAGACCCCTAAATATAACTAAATTAAGCGTTATCAAATTTCTCCAAGCTTAAACCTTGCTTTTCCTCAAGCAAGAACTCCAAGAATCAAATTCCACAAGAAAATCAAAGGTGTCTCTACCCGTCATAAAATCAAGCAAGTCGATGGAGTTTTAGTTATTATCAATGTATCATCAAAGCAAACAAATAATCATAAAAAAGACTAACTAGTTATTCACTTTAGACCTCACGGGGAAAATATAAAAATCACTCCCACTGATGTGCTTCATGTTAAGTGTTTCGTTCAGTCTCAAATTTGAATGCTAAACTACCAAAAGCTTGCATCAGCGTCCTAAATCTCCACCACGAGAAACCAAGTATATAACATAAATCAAGAGGTCTTTTATTAGGTTGTAACGGGGCCAAGGTAAAGAGTAAAGGGTAGGGAAATATTTTGTTCATGTGGTGCTAATCCGGAAAAAAGAATTAACTAAATCAACACAAATTACCACCAAGCTTTAGAGATTTTCTTTCCAGACCATTTTTCTCTTCTTTTTTTTCAGCTCAACAACACCCATTATTCTTTTATTCATTCATTCAAGCACTATATTTTTTTACTTCATCTTCCTTTTCAACCATTTTTTTCCTTCTTTCTAACACTTGCTCAACTTCTTTGTCTTGTTCTTTTTTTCTCAATTTTTTTCATCTTCAAAAGCTATAACATTACCAACACACTAAACATGTAGTTCCCCCAAGCTTGGCTCATATTCACAAAATAAATCAAATAATAATACTAATTCTCGGATGGGTAAGAGGCTAATAATAGGCTCGGGATTATATTTGTGGAGCTTCCAAAAATAAGGCTAACAAGGGCTACAAACAGAGGAATTGATACTAGGCATGGACACGGGCCGGGCTGGGCCGGGCCCGGGCCGGGCCGCCACCGGGCCGGGCTGAGAAAAATGGAACCGGGCCCGCACAGGGGGTATCCGGGCTGGGAACGGGCCGGGCTACGGGCCGGGCCGGGCCCAAAGTTTGTGGCCCACACGGGTTGGGTTGGGCTGGGGGCGGGCCGGGTCGGGCTGGGGGGGCTGGGTTGGGCCGGGCCGGGCCGGGCTGGGGCCGGGCTGGGCCGGGCCGGATACATGTGGGCTGGCGGGCCGATTTGGGCCAGGCGGGCCGGGTTGTATTTGTGGTAGATTTTTAGGTATTTGTGCCTTTTGTGGTCCTTTGATTGAATCAAAACTAGCTTAGTTAAATGATCAAGTTAGAAGACATTAATGCCGACATGCCCTTGCCTCTTCTAACTTATGAAAGTATAATTTTTTTAAAAAAAAGATAGAACAAAGGCGGAGTATTTTAAAATGTATAAATTAAACGAATCTATTAAATTGTACATGATGTGCTAAAAAACAAAAAAAAGGGAATAAGGGAGCGGGCTTGTTCGAAATTATTAAAACTTTGATAAATAATTATCAAAATTAGAATAATTAAGATGCCTACGTATCTCGAAAGAATCAAAGCCCACGTAGTTCTTTACTTACCTTAACTTACCTTGTTGTTGTTGCTCATTCGTCAAAGTCTTCGGGGGTTTCTTCGTCAATTGCATCATTCCCACCACTTCCGGCGTTAGAAGAGTTGTCAGTGGCCATCCCTTCGACATCGTCCTCGGTCTCGAATTTTATTGCACTCATTTCGTACTCTTCTTGCGTCCTTTCCTCGGCACGATCCCAATCCTTCTTGCATATCAATGTCTTGACGGTTTGTGGATCAAGTCGGCATCTTTTTTCCGAAATTACTCTTCGACCTGCGCTAAAAATAGACTCGGACGCAATGGTAGACGCAGGTATAGCTAATACATCCTTAGCTATGTTAGCAAGTACAGGATATTGGTCGCAATGGTTTCTCCACCACTGAAGAACATCACATCCGTCGGGGAATTGATGTTCAGTGGTCAAGAAATCCATAATAATAGATCTTATAGGTGCAATAGAACCAGAACTAGGTGATGTTCGGAGTTTTTTGAAAATTAAAGATGCAATTTTGCTAGTAGTAGAAGTAGAAGATGAAGAGGGTCGATTAGTAGATGTAGGTGGAATATTTAGTTTTTCTGCATATTTATCATATAACTTAATTAATGTTGCAATGGCGAAATCAATATCAGCATACCAATTATAATCATTTTTTGAAAGGCCCAAAGTGTCATAATAAAAATCTAACATATTTTCTAAACCTTGCTTCTTCATAGTAGGATCTAATAATGCAACAATACAATATATAACAGGAAACTTGTTAAAATAAGATAACCATTTTGTTCGCATGTTTTCAATTATGTTACCTAATGATGGTTGCTTTACTTGCATTTCTTGCATGGCATATGTAATATTGCAACATTGAAAAATAACTAAATGGACGTTAGGCGTATAAACTTGTGAAAAAATCAGTGTTGCATCCTTAAAAGTTTTTAGAAGCTCACATATTTGTGTCGCGATCCCCCATTGCTCCTCGGAAATAAATCCGGGAGTACCATTCGGACCTCTATACTGCTCAGCATGCAAAGTGGTTATAACATTTTTATAAGTACAAGCAGGTTGTAACATATCAAAAGTGGAGTTCCAACGAGTTGGTGTATCCATACTCCATTTCCTAGGAAATAATCCTTGTTCTTGACACAAGATCTTATAGCGACGTTTTGCGGTACCGGTGAACCTAAGCCATCTAATGCACTCTCTAATCGGTCCAATCAAATCATGAAGATCTTTGCATGCTTCTTGAACAGATAAGTTAACAATATGCGCAACACATCTAATATGACAAAGATCTCCATTTAACAAAAGAGGTACATGTCTTTTAAATAAATCAATACATCTAGTATTAGCAGAGGCATTATCGAAGGAAAGTGAAAACACTTTTGCAAACAAATTAAATTCCTTAAGAATTCTAACAATATGATCATATATATTAGCTCCGGTGTGACTTTCAAACATAGGTTCAAAACCAATGACACGTTTTTGCAACAGCCAATTATCATCATTCCAGTGGGCAGTGACAGAGATATATGAATCGCCTACTCTAGAACTCCAAATATCACTTGTAATACACACACGACCATCATATTTCTCAAAAAATTGTACCAATTTAGATTTAGCCCTTTCATATTGTTGCACGCATCTACGTTTTAAGGTCTTACGACCAACTTGTTGATAAGCCGGTTGCAAAGATAATTTAGCAAATTTTTGAAAGTCATAGTCTTCTCCAAAAGAGAATGGTTTTTCAGATTTTGTAATATATTCAGCCATGCCATCAATCATTTTATCTCTATTGTAACAAAATAAGTTACCTCCAGCTTGAGAAGAGGCAAACCCGCCTATTTGGGTTTGAATTCCGCCGCTTGAACCACCTTGACCTTCAAGGACCATCACTTCGGGATGTAGCCTATTCAAGTGCCTTTTCAACGTTCCCGTTCCGCTATTCTTGGTGAATTTGTAAGAGTGACCCCTTCTAACTCCCCTCGCCTTGCAAATTAGACACGTAGTAATAAAATTGCCGGGGCTTTTCGGATCGTCGACTTTGTCGAAGTATTTCCAAGCAATAGAGCCAGAGGTCGTATCTTTTATCGTAGTCGAGGAGCTTCCCGCCTCTTGTGTAACACTTGCTTGAGATGGGATGAAACCTAAAAAATAAAATTATTTATATTATAAATGAAATAACAAATTATTTATATTATAAACGAAATAACAAATTATTTGTATTATAAATGAAATAAAAAAATTACTTACCGGGTTGATCTTCCATTTGAGCCCTTCCATGCGCCGCCAAATGATCAAATTCCTCTTGGGACAAACCCATATTACCTTGTCCCTCCATTTTTTATAAAAGGGGATTTTTTTTTAAAGACTAAGAATAAGCAAGAGATTATAACTTTTTTTGTTTTTTTTTTATAAAAGGAGAAGAAAATTAAATTCGAAATGTAAATAAATAAGGTAAACTTGTTTTTGAAAATTAATACCTTTTTTTTTTTTTTTTGAAAGACTAAATAGAGATTAAAAATAACAAAAGCAAGTAAAATGAGATTAAGACACTTTGTAGATTGTAAGACTTGTAGTAGAATAAGCAAGTATGAGATTGAGAGTTGAGAGATGAGGGATTGAGGAGATTGTGTGGAAAAAAATGTTGAAGATTGGGTGGTATTTCTAGAAGATTAGAATAGGAGAGGAATTTATTTTTTATTTTTTTTAAATCAAAGTAGCCGTTGGCTACATTTTTTTTTTTTTTTATATTTAGTGAACTAGTCGTTGCTCAACGGCTCTTTAAAAGAGCCGTTGCACACCGGGCCGGGCTGGTCCGGGCTGTAGGCCCGTTGACCAGCCCGTTGACTGGCCCGTCCGGGCCGGGCCAATATTCCTCGACCCGGGCCCGGCACTGGACCCGGGTGGGTTGGGCCCGTCTGGCCCACGGGCTGGACGGGCTGGGCTGAATGTTCAAAAAAAAGCGGGTCGGGCCGGGCCGGCCCGCACAAATGTCCATGCCTAATTGATACAAGTCAAGGGAGAATCCAAGTGAATGATTCGTTGAAGACGAATGGAGACCAAACACCAAGACCTTTACTAAGGTCCCGAGCATTCAAGTTCAAGAAGGTTTTCATGGATTTGATATCATCCTTTGATAATGCTCATCAATGGCGTCCAAGGCCACCAAGAAAAAGGATCAAGTCATGAAAGTTCGGAAAATTAAAAAGTCTGTCAAATAAAAAATAGTGCTCAGTAAAATGGTCATAAGTTGGGCTAGAAAATTGATCTCAAGTCCATTCAAATTGCGTTGGATAGATAATTAAAAGATATACAACTTTGTAGTTTACGATGAATTGAGAATCCAACTGAAAAGAGGCGAAAAATGGGATTTAGTTAGAGTTGTTCAAGTCTTACGTGAATCTTAACTTTAGCTTTAATACTATCTTTGATTAGTTTGTGTTGTCTTGCTTTAGCTTTAATCCTATCTTTAATTCTTGTTATCTTTAAGTTTGTTAAGAGTTTTCTTATTTTAAATAAGTCAAGTAAATCTTTATTTTATTTATTTAATATAAGGGAATTTGGTTAGTTGCATATATATTACTTTATATTATTTTGAGAAGCAAACAAAAGCCCAAAAATAACCTTCTAGGGCCGGCTAGGATCTTGCCTTGCTCTCCAAGGAGATACTTTGTAATTCCCTTAAATACTTCGCATTTATCATTCAATAAAATTTAGCTTGAGAGAGATTAAACCCCTATTGGTTTAATCTCTCTCTTGGGCCCTTAAAAATCCAGATTTCTTGTGTGATTAATTGCATTGATTGATCCACCTTGTTTTCATTCCAAATTTCAGAGTTGAGTTTATAGAATCATCAACTTGATTATTCTAGTTGGATTATTAAAGATCTCAGCTAGTTTGTCAATTGAAATATCGTTCGAGCCTTTCAATTGAACTATCATCTTGAGAACTTCTTTTCATTCGAATCTCCCTTCTCTTACTCTTCAATTTCAGATTTGTTCTTTGTTTCTTGTGTATCAAGTTTCGTTCCTCTCAGCAATTTCGAATCCACGAAGTACGAACTGCCTTTGTAACAAAGTTTTAAGAAACTCATTCGCACTATTGTCCGTCAACCTGTTGACAATTGTTATGTTCCAAAACAAGTTAAAGATTCTTCCCTAGCCAATGAGTCATTGTCAAAACAAGGTCTTAACGAAGAATGCATAGATGAGAAACTTCTCGACATAGTGATTGCTCCTGATTGGTGCGGAGAACCAATAATCTTAGAAGAGGTCTACCAATAGAACCATACTCTTGATGAAGGCCATTGGCCATCGACATCGCATCAAATTCAATCATACAACCTGTTGCAATACCTATCTTGGATACTTTCACGGGTCCGTCTCTTTCTGATTTCATGGATTTGATATTATCCTTTGATAATGTTCATCAATGGCATCCAAAACCACCAAGAAAGAGGATCAAGTCATGAAAGTTCGGAAAGTTAAGAAGCACGTCAAATGAAAAACAGTGCTCAGTAAAATGGTCATAAATAGGGCTAGAAAATTGATCTCAAATTCGTTGAAATTGTGTTGGATAGATAATTAAAAGATATACAACTTGTAGTTTACGTCGAAAGTAGAATCCAACAGCAAAGAGGCAAAAAATGGGATTTACTGAGAGTTGTTAAAGTCTTACGGGAATCTTATCTTTAGCTTTAATTCTATCTTTAATTAGTATTATGTTTATGAATAATTTCGGCCATAGGAGTTTGTTAGATGGCTGAATTGTCTTGCTTTATAATTCTTGTTATCATTAAGTTTGTTAGGAGTTTTCTTATTTTAAATAAGTCAAGTAAATCTTTATTTGATTTATATAAGAGAATTTAGTTAGTTGCATCAGTTTGTTCATCATCAATTTCGAATTTTAGGTTACTTGTCACGCAAGGCATTAACTTTGATAGTCAATTCAGGTTGGAAAGTTGATTACTGGAAAGATCGGGTCTTGTGAGGTTGCAATACTTGATCTACAAAGAGTAATCTGAGGCACGTATCAGGAATAGCATGCAGGGTAGTCAGGGAATAACAAGGTAATGAAAACAATGCCTCAATAATTTTTATGCCATGCACATATATATGAGGTCTCGAAAAAGAGTCTAATCACAAGTTCTAAAGATAGCAAACAAATTAAGAGTCATCCACAAAAGAAAGAGGAATCATGGGAATTTCAGTCCAAGAAAGGCCAAGATAACCCTCACATGGCTTTTATTCTAAAGGCTTCAAAACTAAATTAGCTCAATGAATAGCTATAAGTCACTTCAACTCAAAACATTTTCAAAATATCAATTTTTTTCATCCTTAAGCAAGATCAATTAAGGCATCAACAACCAAAGAAATTTCATGGAATCATTTTTTTTTTTAAAAACAATCAAAGCCAAGACATGTGGTTCATATCCAACACTTAATGTATGCAAATGTAATGCATGAATGTTATGAAAAAGCAAATAAAAAAATGCAAACAGAACCCCACATGAAATATTCCCTCCCCCAAGCTTAAATTCTACGTTGTCCCCAATGTAGAAAAAGAACGAGAAAAAGAGTCACCAAATATCCAGGCATTTAGGCATAGTAAATGAATCCGAGAGAAAGGCTAGAAGTGGTGTTTTGTGTTCATGAAAGTCACTTGAAAGGCTTCAAATTTTGAGCATAGTCTGCTTTAAAGTTCATAGCCTATCCAAAATAAGAAACTTCCAAAGCAAACACGAAGCTCAAAAACAGCTGATTCGCACAACAAGTTATCCTATAAAACCAAGAGAAACAACTAATATAACTAGCCAATGACATGCAACATAACTTCAAGCAAAATAATCAATCGAAACATGTTCCAACTCAGCAAATTAATAATGTGAAGGAGTAAACCAATCCAGTATAACTAATAACATTAACTTAATCAATTTCAGATAACAACCAAGCTTTGCTACCCAAACATCAACAAGGAGTTCAATAACTTAGCCATCAATCCAATCCACAAAATTAGCATACCACAAATTTCACGCAATAAACAATTACAGAACAAAAGTGACCTATTTTTGCATAAGTTTCAGCCATAAAATTGGAAGTTAAAGCACCTAAATGTAGCAGGTAAACTCAATCAAGACTCAAAATCCAATCAAAAGATGCAAGTATCATTCAAAAGCCCAAGCCAATCAAAGACAGACTTAGTAAGAAACAACAGCTTAATTCAGCAACGTGAATATGAATTCAATTTCAGCACAATGCAGTCATCACAGTAGCCAGTGAGCAACAACAACCTAGCACATTAAGACTTGTGTCAAAACATACCAACCAAGCAAAGCAAATCACTCAGTAAATTACTAATTTTTAGTAGCAATCCAATTCGGCTACCTCAAACCAGGTCTAGTCAATCAATTTTAGCACAAAGCGACTGTTGCATCCAAATGCTCAATTAATAAGCAAGTCGATCGAGTCACATCACCCAACATCAAGAGCATAAATACGAATCAACAAAATCAAGCTCCATAAGTCACCAATTCAATAGAGATTCCACATTAGCACTTCAAAACAAACCAAATCAGTAAAGCAGTATATATTCATCATTAATTAACATCAATGACAATTTGACAAGGAACTACTTTCAACAACATATTCAAACAACAAGTTCCTAACACAAAGAAAAACTAATAAGCAATTAAGCCCTAATAATTCCCAAATTCAAAGCAAACTCCTTGTATTTCTCAGCAAAGATACCATAGCAACAATAGCACAGGAGAACTCAGCACATCAGTCGGCAATAATTGACACGGGAAATCAATAAAAGAAAGAAGAACACACCTGTGCTTACTGGTTGTAGTCGAAAGAGCCCAAGGTCGAGGCAATGGAATCTGGGCAGCCCGGCATCGGACATTAGAGCAAGCCAACGGAGCTGTGCAGTCCTGGTGTGGTTCAGCGGTGCGGGAGAAGGATTGGAGCAGAAGCAGAGATAGCTTCTCGCGGTGGTGCTTCAGTGGTGGAGAGGCGGGCTTCGCTAGTGGAGACAGGCAGCCGTTGGTGGAGCAGAGGCGACTAGAGAGGAGCAGGAGAGGACGACGGCTTACTTCTATGCGCGTGGTGGTGCGACAAAGTGCTGATGCACTTGGTTTGCTGATGTCGCGCCGGAGGCAAGGAAGTCAGCTTGGGCGGACGGGATCTGCTGTTAGGGGCGGCGGACGGTGAGATTGAGGCGAGCAAAAGAATTGGAGGAGGCGGATAATTGGGAAAGAGAGAACTAGAGGGTAGAGGGAGGAGTCGGGCGTGTGAGAGGAAAGATAGGAGAGATGGAGGAAAAAGAAAACAGAAAAGCTCACTGCTCTCCTTATTTTTTTTGGATTTTCTTTTATATTTTTTTCGGGGTCAGTGCACGGGTTGTGAGCCAAATACGCACGCCCCTTAGCTGTTAACTAGTCCTAAGCGCACGATCGTGCTTATTGGATCCCGATATTTTGTTCTAAAATTAACTACAAATAATTGGGTTGCCTCCCAATAAGCACTTGTTTAAGGTCGTTAGTTTGACCTTTCACATCTGTTAAGTTTTCGGATCAGGAGGGTCGGTGGTACCCATCTTAATCGGATCAGGCTCCTTGTAACGCTTAAGTCGAATTTTTCTGACATTGAAATATTCCGAGTTCTTATGCCAAAGTTCAACAGAATCATCCTTAAGAACTCGGTTTAGGAGGTATGGACCAGACCTTCTTGTGCTCTTACTTCTTAGGAACATATTCGATTTATGATGATAAAGAATCACTTGATCCCCTGGCTTGAATTCAACATGTGCCCGATCACTAGCAACACTTCTTTTTCTCTTTTTTCGTCTACTCCGACCCTTCTTTTCTTGAATTTCTTCTACCTTTTTGTCTTGGATTTCTAATGTAGTTTTTGGTACCATAACTACATCACGCAATGTTTCATGAAGCTCAATTTGCATCTCAAAACAAGTATCTCTGATAGTCGTGGTAGCCTTTTGGATCATCTCAAATTCATCAACCATTGAGACCTCCTAGGTCACTTGCGTAGGCTCTCTTTTATCAACTTGTGGGTCGTCCCACTCTTTCTTGCCCCTTAAAAATATAGCTGCCCAATATTCGATGCGGTGCACCTCTGGAGGCTCAATAGGCAACTCTAGACTGACCAACCGAGCAACCTAATCTTCTAGCATCTTATTTTGTGTCGTCAAAGTAGCAACTTGAGTCTTCAGAAGGTTCACTTCACCTTCAATATTAGACAACTCTGTTGCTTGACTTTTGATTAACTGAAGGGCTTTTCCAACTATGTCGAAAATATTTTGGAGCAATATCACCCATCTAGGATTGTGGGAATTTGAACTGGCCTCATTCGCATTACCCAAAGTTATGTGACAACTTGTATAATCATGATTTGTAGCTCCACAAGACTCACAAAAGAGGTTACAAGTATTTGGGTTTGAAAAATCCAAATTAGGATTAAAATAATCATACCTCTGAGTACTTGTATTAAATCTAGGAGAAAGAGAGGAAAAAGAACTTACCTCATACATACCTGAATAATCCATTTATATTCGACTCTATTTAATTAGCCTGAAACAAAAAAATAAAAATATCAAAGCAAAAATAAAGACCTAAATTTACTAGTTATGAGATGATAATAGATATTAACAAATTGGTCCTCGGCAACGGCGCGAAAAGCTTGATGCAACCAACACTAACCCGCAAGCGAACGGTGTCAATTATAGTACCTCAAGTGTTAATCCCACAAGGACCAATGTAATAGCAATTGTAACTCTACTAGTAAATTAGGCCAAAAATATAAGAAATAAGGGAAATCTATATCTAAGAGATCTAATAATGAAAAAAGGATAAAAACTATAGGATAGATGTGTCTAAGGTTAAGGATCACCAAAACAATTTTTCAAAAAATGAAATTATACTCTGCCTGAATTTATTTCAAATTATTTGAAGGTAGTTATATAAGGTAATCACTAAGTCCTTTCGAACGATAGCAATGTGCCTAAACCCAACCAGCATCTGCTTTCGTGAATTGTCAATTGAAATCTAGACCTTTAAGCACTTAGAATTTAAGATTAAATTGAATCAACATCCGCTTTCCCGACTTGCTAACTCAACCCATCCTTAAGGTTTCTAGGACAACTATTAATCTACAAGAGAAATCAAAACACTTTCGCAATAAAGAAATCTCAGGTTCAAATCCTAGGGTTCTAATAGGAAAAAGTATCTTTCAGTCTCAATTCCCTGTCTTACTACTTATTAAAGTTTTCACCTTTCAGTCTCAAACTTTAACAAGTTCCAATTCATATAAATTACTATGGCATAAAGCGTCTAGGATTAGATAAAATTATTTCATTTTAGGCAAAGAATATAAGTTTAATTAAATACGCATTGAATGGATCACCAAAAAACTAGAACTAGGAATTAAGTCAAACATGATTGAAGACATAATCACAATAAATAAACTAGCCATGAATTATTCAACACAATAAAAGAGTAAGAAAACTTAGTCTCAATTATGTAGATAATCCAAAACAAAGGGCTAGAACTTGAAATGCTGAAACCAATCTCCAAACAAGCGGCCGAAAATTCCACCTGAAAACTTGTCGTTTGCGACTCTCAAAACCAGACTAAGAACTAAAGATAAAACTAAACCTAAAAGCTAAAACTCCTATATATAATAACGTGGAATTTCTATATAATATAAAATATCTAAAACTTGCCATAAAGATAGCCTAACTAGGGGAGTAAGGCAGGTAGGCAGACCGACATCGAGGGATTGTAAGATTTAAACATGTTTAAATCTTACATGCTTTGTATTCTTACAAAGCATCCTCAGGGACAGCATGAGGCTAGTCCTTCTGGTGATGGAGGAGCTCCAGAGTGGTATGATGAGATGCACTCTGCCATGGAGAACCTGAGTTTGAGGGTTGATTTTATGGTTGACCAGCAGAGCTACTTTATCAGACAATAGGCGGGCATGAGGAGTACATTAAAAGAATGTGGGGAGGAATGTCAGAGATATGTCCTTGACCATAGACCAGATGAGGGAGCGTCAGGAGGCATTTTATCAGCATTATTGGCCTCAGTACCCTCAGTATTTTCCACCTTCAGGTCCACCATAGTGAGTCTACTGTTTTCCTTTCCTTTATTTTTATCTGATTTATCTTTATTTCATTGAGGGCAATGAAAGGTTTAAGTATGGGGGAGGGAGTACTCACTGTGGTAGATATGTATAGTTGCATTTCAGTTTCTGTATTTTCAAATTCAAGTAAAAAAACAAATTAAAAAAACATTAAATCTTGTGATGAGTTGAAAACTCGAAAGGGCGGCTCAGGCAAAATTGCAGGAGCCCGGACCGGCATTAGGCTGGGGTAATAAGAGGCTAAAAAGATTGAAAGTGAGTTGGTGAGCTATTGAAAAATGAAATGAGCGATTAGGTGAAAACCCAAATGGGCGCCTAAGCAGGATGAGTGAAAAAAAAGAGTGCTTAGGATCATTCTTGTTGGGGCTAGGGGTTCATTGTTATGGGTTTTTACTTTGATCATTGATGTATTATTGTTATGAGTGATAGATTGTGCTAGGATTCTCATTTTATGCACTTTCATTCTCTTACATGGGTTCAGGTTGTGAGCTTAATTTTTGAGTGTTGTTTAGTTTTAGGTTATTTTTTCCCGATACTTCCTGTAGACCTTTGTTGCATTATCTTGTTTAATTTTATTTTGAGCTTACTCGAGGACGAGAAAGGTCTAAGTATGGGGGAATTTGATATGCTGTATTTCATATAGCATAAATAGGACTAGATAGTACATTTTATATATAGATTTAGGTCCATTTAGTGCTTATAATGACAAATGAGTAGAAGACCGAAGACTTGAAGAAATTTGAAGAATTGAAGTCGGGATTAGAAGACCGAGAAGTGAAGACCGCGGAGTAGAGCGCTTGCGGTGGAGCAAAGCAGCAGTACCGCGCTCGCGGAGGTATAAGGTCGCGATCGCGGAGTCAACGTTGACTCGAATTGGATTTTCTATAGGTCCGTGATCGCGGAGAGTGTTCACCGCGCCCGCGGAGGTCCACGTCAGCATAAATCCGAAGCGGCGATTGCTCTTTCTATCTATCTTTATTATAATTATTTTCGAGTATTTTATTTCGTACGCTTAGTTCTCGACTATTTAGACCTAGTTTTGGAGCTTTGTTTTGTATTCTCTCTTATACCTAGTTTTCATAATTTCAGACTTTGGTATTTTCTCTCCTATAGAGAACTAAACTCTTAGATCTTATTCAAGTTGAAGCTTTTCAGACTCAAGTTGTTGTGAGATTCTACATTACAAGTTTATTTCTACATGTTATTTCAATTCTCTTGTGCCTAATTATTATTGATTGTATTGATTTCTGCTTGTCTGGCCAACTTGTTGGAATTAATATTATCTATTGCTAGATCTAAGTTTTCTCGTGAAGTGTAAGACAACCATGTTTATTTCATTTGCATACTTGTAATTAAATCGTGCAAGAGTCTCCTTATTCTCCTCTCTTCTATTGTCGGACGCCCTTGGAGGATCTCTTCACACCTTTCGAAATCCGAACCACATCACCCTCACCTAACAAAGCACTCCAAGTTCATACCGGGTTAAGGAAGTCAAGGTGAGAACGACTTAATCGGGTTCGATCTTCTTCTTGTCTTTTCATCTTAACACCCTTGTCCATACTTGAGTCATTCTTTATTTCTTTCAAGTCCCATTTTCTTCTCCAACCTTCTTGTCTCTTTCTTGTGTTTGTTGACATACTAATCTTCAATTTGAGTTTTTGATCTTTTCAAAGCAGATTGAAACAACAAGCTCAATCACACCTTCGAGTGTGAGAGCGAGTGAAACACAAGCGAGGTGATTATTGTTTACACTAACGTTAACCATTTGCTTGCAGTGTTGATGTTCGCATTTTTAGTATAGTTTTTAATAGGTTTTCTTTGCTTATTAGGTTTAGTTTTGTCTAGTTTAGGTTTAGTTTTAAGTGTTTTTAGTTAGTTTTGCATAAGTCTACGAAAAGAGTGGAATCTACGCTATTTTGTGTATTTTGCAGGTTTTAGCGAGGAAAGGAGCTAAAAGGAGCTAAATTTGGAGCATCACAGTGAAGGACGGGAAAGTGCAAGATTTAAGAAGTCAGAGCTCGAGAATTCAAGAGGAGGTGTTGAAGAAAACTAAACCCCAGGCTCGTTAACGAGGATGTGAAGGGTCGTTAACGAGGCCACGAAGAGAAGATTTCGGAGTATTATTATTCACCGATCCCGAGCGGGAATTTATTTCCGTATCGGTTGAGTATCTTTTTAGAATCTTTATGGGTTATTAGAATATGTATTTTAGGGTTTAATATCTTTCTAGATTTTATTTCTATCTTTTAGAGATTGTTTCTATCTTTTTAGGAAAGTTTTTATCTTTTAGCCTTTTTAGTTTTTTTTAGGATTTTCTAGTATAAATACCCTTCTATCTAGCATAGAGGGGGGAGCTTAATTTTGGAGGAGATTTGGAGGAAGGCCGAAGGAGAGAGAACCGGATCGGAAGTCGGTGACGAGGGTCGGTAACGACGGTTTCCGAGGTTCGTTGATCGAGTGTGTTCGGTAATTGTTTTGTTTTGGTTTTCTACTGGATCTCTGTAAGACGATATTTTTTTCGTTATTAATTTAAGTTTGAGTTTTGTTTCAATGTTTGTTTTTATTGAAGTATTTAATTTCTTAATCATGAGTAGTGAGTAGTCTATTTTTCTAGGGTCGGGGTTAAGCCCGGCATAGTTGAGCATGTTTGATGAGTAAGATAGTGTGTTGAATGCCTTTTATCTTTATTGAGATTGTTTGTTGTGCTTAATACCGAAACGGGAGTTGAGGTAATTTGAGTTATAACTTGATTGAAAGAGAAAGTTAGTAACTTGAAGGTTGATATTGTTTGAAAATGAAAGTTTCAAGCTTTAGATCCAAGACAAGCAATTGAGTGAGTTAGTTTATGAAAATAGATTAATTTACTTGTTAAGTCAATGAAAGTTGATGACTCTATCTATTTAAAGGCATGATCTTATCTTCTTACGAATTCTTATGCTTGGCTATGTTGTGGTGTCCCTTATCCTAGATTTTTGTTTTAATTGAATTAGTTCTGATAAATCTTCGTTGCTGAATACTTGCTTCGGTACCGAGTATTAATTAGAATTTTATTAGGTCGTTAATTGTTATTTTTGTGTTCGGTGGTTCGGTAATGATCCTGACAAGGTCGTTAACGAGGCATCTCGTGAGTGATTGTGTTTGATTTTATTTGATTTTTATTAGATTGATAGACAAACAACCTTGCTTCCTGTGGAACGATCCTGACTCCACTGTACTCAGCGGGGTCTTGACTTATAAATTTATTTGTTTTTAAGAAACCCTCTCAACAAATTGGCGCCGTTGCCGGGGAAGCAACGAGTTGTTAGTTTATCTTTGGGATCGGGACTAGCCCGACCCCGTTTTTGTTTTTAATTTTTGTTTTCTTTGTTTGTTTTCTCAGTGTATGCCGGTAGGACGAAGAAGGCTTCAGTTTGATAGCTCCAGTTATTACTCAGAACCCGAACGTTCCCTGCACCGACGACTCCTAGAAAACCGAGCCATGGCCACAGCTGAAGAGATGGCTCGAGAGTTAGAGATCCTTCGGACCCAGATGGAGGCACTGAAAGCCGAAAAGGACGGCGCTGATGCAGACAAGGCTCGACTGTAAGAAGAGCTAAACGCCTATCCAAGGAATGCCAAGCAATACATGCATCCGGAACTGAGGGTGCCAGAATCTCCTATTGTGCTTCCTGCGATAGAGAAACCTTTTGAGATCAAATCTCAATTTATATCCTTAATTAAACGGGCTCAGTTTGAAGGGAAACCTGCTGAGTGCCCTATGGAGCATATTAGAAATTTTCTTGATTTATGTGACACCATAGCTGCTGAAGGTGTCTCGCTATAATATGTTCTGTTAAAAGCTTTTAGATGGTCACTTACTGGAAAGGCCCTGAACTGGTTAGAGAGCCTACCTTCTAAGTCTATCACGACTTGGAAAGCTTTGTATGATCAATTTCTTACAAAGTTTTTCCCTCCTGCTAAGACAACGGAGTTAAGGAAACGTATCACCTCTTATCACCAGTTGCCTAATGAGACATTGGTTGAAACATGGGAAGGATTTAAAGAGATGCTTAGACAATGTCCTACTCATGGGCAACCTTTATATGTATTGCAAGAAATCTTTTTCCAGGGTATCAACGCAGAGACCAAGAACCGCATCAACACACATACTGCGTGCGGTTTTATAGAGATGAACCCGACAGAAGCGTGGGAACTGTTGGACAAGCTGGCGAATTACGATGCTATGTACGGAACCCAGCAGGCTCCACAAACTCAAAAACGTCTCTATGTGCCCAATCGAGATGAAGTTGACCCCGATGTTAAAAATCAATTCTTACAAGATGAGGTCAACCGTTTGAGGAAACAGGTAAGTTTTCTGAAATCCTCTCAATCATGTCAAGAATGCGGTTCTTCTGCGCATAGTACTTCTGCTTGCACTAACATTGAGAAGGTTAGAACCGCTGAGACAATAGCTGAGATGAATTACATGAGAGGACCCTACAGGAACCAGCCTCATTATAATGACAGGTCGAACAACTATCAACCATGGGGCAATCAGAATACAAATCACAATTACATAGGGCCCCCACAAGATAGACGACCTGCACCATATCGACCTGGCCATCAGGAGACGCCATCATGGGTTCAGGAGATTAAAGAGAGCATCAACAGAGTGAACAACAAGGTTGATGACGTCCAAGCCAAACTGAACCGACAGGATAAAAGATGGGGAGAGTTCGATATTTGGAAGAGGAGTGTTGATTCCCAACTAGGAGACCTAGCTGCACGGATCCCAAGACCACAAGGGCAACTCCCGGGTCGTCCCGAGGAGAACCCTAGAGGCCAAATAGCAGCGGTACACCTCAGAAGCGGGAAGACACTACCGGAAAGAGTTCAAGCTGAAGAAAAGGAGGAACAAGATCTCGCCAGCCAGCTCGTTAACGAGCCAGCGAGAGCTAGTACCGAGCCTACAAGCCAGGATGACGAGGCTCCGAGGATTCATGACGAGCCCAACCCAGGTAAGTTTTCTAAACCGAGCCCTCCTCTCAATTCCAGGGTCGGTAACGACCCCATCAGGGTCGGTAACGACCCGCTGAAGACACCGAACGACCCCAATGTCGACCCGGTACTCTCACCTCTCGAGCCTAACTTAGTTCCGAGAATGGTGAAAACTCTTCCATTTCCAACTAAGGAATCTGTGGACTCTACTGAGAGTAAGTTCAAGCGTTTCGTTAAAATCCTTCAGGGCATTAATATTTCCATCCCATTCGCTGAGGCCCTAAGCGAAATGCCGGCTTACACAAAATTCTTGAAAGATATTCTTAGCAGGAAAAGATCTATTACAAAGCTGCAGGACGAGGTCAGATCAATAGCTCTTCCAGAAAAGCTTGGAGATCCTGGGAGGTTTGCAATCACAATCGGCATAGGCAACCACAAGTTCAAAGCTTTATGCGATCTGGGTGCCAGTGCTAGTCTTGTTCCGCTCTCAATATGGTCTAAAGCCAATATGGGACCACTGGAGCCAGTAGACATGAATGTGTACATGGCAGATGGGTCAAGTGTCAAAGCAACAGGAGTGGTTGATGATTACCCTATTCAAGTCGGGAAATTCTTTATACCGAATGATTTTATTGTTCTGGATATGCTTGAAGACCCTCATGTCCCCATAATTCTCGGGCGACCATTCTTAGCCACAGCAGGAGCAAGAGTTGATGTGCGAAAGGGACTCCTCACTTTTGATA
Source organism: Fallopia convolvulus (assembly GCA_964016875.1). NCBI lineage: Eukaryota > Viridiplantae > Streptophyta > Magnoliopsida > Caryophyllales > Polygonaceae > Fallopia > Fallopia convolvulus. The sequence continues at coordinate 42,927,230 of OZ024720.1, forward strand.
TAGGAGAGGAACGGGTGGAATTCAATTTAGATCAAAAAGCCAACGACCCAATTGGAGTGGTACAACTAGAGTTGACTCAACCCGAACTCGACACCACAGTCCCTACCGAGCCACCTATGCCGATCACTGATTCTCACATACACAAAGGTCCTACTACAGAGGTTACAGAAAAATCCAAACCACCTTGGCTTTCGGACTGCACTAACAATCCAGGGATATCAAGCTTACTGATAGAAGAAGAAGGTCCTAATTTAGCAATTCAAGTACACAGAGGCAGTAAAGCTACAGGCAAGGTATCTCAAGACCCTAACATGGCCAGACATGAACCACCATGAGACTAGCAAGAGAACTCGTCGGGCTAACGACGTTAAACATAGCGCTCACGGGAGGCAACCCGCTTTTAGAATAGGTTTAGTTTATTTTATTTTATTTTTATTTTTCTTTTTAGATTATTTCTTAGCTTTCTTTTATTTTTCTTTTTAGTTTTAAATAGGATAGAAATAAGCTTTTTTGAGCTAACAAGATTTCAGGAAAAAAGGGGTCGAAAATTCACTCAAGGAGGCTACGGTGGCTCGTTAACGACCCACCCAGGGTCGTTAACGACCCAGTTTGGACGACCCGATTCGTCACAATACGGGGCAGGTAAGTAAATCTAACCTAGTTAATTTTTTGTTCCTAACCCTAGCCGCCACCCCCCTCTCTATCCTTACCCCTCCTATAAAAACCCTTCTACCCCTCCCAAAATTCTACCACAATCTCTCCCACATTCACTCTCAAACCCAAAACTCTCTCAATCCCTTTCCCTTCTCTCCCACCGAGTCGGAAATCCCACGCTAACGACCACCGGAGACTCCATCGTTACCGGAGTTCGAAAGCCATTCACCATCGACGACGAGCTCGTTAACCACCCCGATTCCGACCCTTGTTCTTTTAATTCTCGGTTCTCCGGTATGATTTCTAAACCCTTGCTTGAAATTGCATGATTGATTATCCATAGGGTTAAATTTCATATCTTGAATCATGATTTTTAGGGAGATCGATGAGCATGCTTAAATTACGTTCTAAAAATTCTTGATTGTGCTTAGTTGTTCATGTTTTAGGTAACATTATTCATGATAGATTAGCTATTGTAACCCTTTAGTTAAGAAAGCATGAATTTTTCTTGTTCTAGATCTAAAAATTCGAACTTTGCATGTCAAAATTCCGGGAAATTTTTTGCATGTTAGGGATGGGTAATTGAGTAAGTATGGTGTGCTTTTACCCAATGAGGGAATTGTGGAGAATAATAGAAGATTGCATGCTTGATTTGTGCTAAATTAAAGGTAGATTTGATTTCGGAAATTTCTAGTTTTGCTCTCGGTGGGTCGTTAACGACCCACCGAGAGCAAACGACCCACCCAGGCTCGTTAACGACCCTGCACTTCATAGATGATCGATCCGAGCACAGCCTCGTGAACAACCCAATTGGGTAGTTTATGAGTAATTCTGAGGTTAAATTTGAGACCAAGTATGGGGTCTCATACCTATTATTTTTGAGTGGATCTTATCTTGGAAAATTTTCGATTATTTTGTAGGATCCATGGCTAGTTCAAGCAGACCCGCTACCCGAGCCCAGAAGAAGAGGAGGAACCACAGGTCTCCATCTCCACCCCGGGTGCACGATGTAATTTTGAGCAGTCAAAGCCAAGTACGGTGCTACCGGGATTTTTTGGAGAAGGACCATTACACCCGATGGTTCTCGAAGTCTAGCGCCGTCTCTACGGGCATCTACACGGATGTCAAGGACGCCTTCATCATCCTTGGGGCCGCACACTTATTGAAGCAAGAGAGCTTGCCACATTATCCGGCCCTCACATCCGAGTTCTTGGCCACCTTAGAGACCAACTTCTCGTCGAAGATCTCGGCGGGACGCATTCGGTTCCGGCTCGGTAACGAGGACCGTGACTTCACCATGGCGGAGTTCAATGCAATCTTGGAGCTCCCAAACCCGTCTAGAGACTATATCTTGAAGGACTACCGAGTGACCCGCACTTGGAGCTACATCACCGGAGAGGTTCAATCCTCCACCGCGGCGCTATCCGGGGCAACCATAGTCAACCCCATCTTCCGGATTATTTTGAGAGTCCTCGCCGCAACATTTTGGCCGAAGAAGGAGTTGAACCAGTCTACAAGGACGGAGGTCGCTTGCTTCCGCACCATCCTCTTCGAAGAGCCCGGCCCCTTGAATTTGGGGTACGAATGGCTCTACTATGTCGAGAAGTCCCACAAGTCCAAGGAGGTGTGGTGTGGCAATTTGGTTAGCCTCTTGGCTAAAAATTTTGGAGTTGATCTCACCCGTTACACACCGGCCCACGCTCAACTCCTCAACAAGAATTATTGGTATAGTGCCGGGATTTTCGTGCAAGCCGAGGGAGGCTATAAGGTGAAGGTTCGAGATCAAGTGGTCATACCTTCCCTTGACATGTACGAGCTACTCTACGTACCAAATTGGTACGAGGTGTGGACGGGCCAGCCTTACCCATTGGAGCCAAAACCGGAGGATGAGCTCTCACTTAGGCCATGTCACACCCGGTTTGAGCGGGACGATGTGGATGAATATGAAGAAGAAGATGAGCAAGAGGATACCGAGATCGTAGGCAATGACACCGAGGAAGTCGACACCGAGGGCGGCACTGAGGAGCTCAACTTTACAGAAGAAGGCATGGAGACGGAGGAATTAGGAGGCAACATCTTCGTCGACGAGCCAACCAGGGTCGTTAACGACCATTTCCAGCCACCGCCCAACACTGTTAACGAGGCAACCAGCTTCGTTAACGAGGTGCCGCAAGCTCCTGTCGACCCTCCACCAGCTCCTGTCGACCCTCATGCATATGGCTTAATGCCTTACAACCCGGTGATGTATCAAGACCATTTCCAGCCTCACTACCCACCACCTCCTCAGCCCGAGTACGCAGGATCGAGCATACCACCACCATGGGCCGAGGATCTTTCTGCACGGATGCAGCAGCTTCACCTCCAGACCGATCACATTCATCGGAGGATGGATAGATGGGAAACCGTCTACTCCGCTCGCATGTCGATGGAGGACGAGCGGCAACGTCAGAGAGAGGCGGAGGATGCTGAGCGTTGGAGGACGATGTATGAATTCATGGGGCACTTTGAGCACTATTTTCCTCCACCGAACCGTTGATCAAGCTCAAGATGAAGTTTCCTTTCCTTGTTCCACTTTTGTAAGTTTTATGTTTTTCTTTTTCTTTTTAATTTTTTGTTTTCTTTTCTATTTCTTTTCCATCTTCTTATTATTTTTCTTACAGTGGGGACACTGTAATTTTAAGTATGGGGTGGGAGAAAGTAGAAAAATTATGTCCTAGGTGTCTTTGTGTAGTTGTTATTTCTATCAAATAAAAAAAAATTGAAAATTTGAAAAATCCAAAAAGAGTTTAGAATTGATAGATATCCCTTCTTAAAGTTCTATGATAGCAATCACTAGTTTAATCATATAATTCCTCGCAAACATGTCTTTGAAAGTATAGCCGGATTCTTAAAATTAAAATTATTGTTTTTTAGAAGAGAATAGCATTAGATAAAATTGAGCACATATACTTGATAGCATAGATGATGCAATCCAACAAAAATCTACCTTGTGAGAAATTTTTGGCCTTATAGGGAGAACATTTATAAATCCCTCTTCTTTTTTGTGTGATTTACTCTCCTTATGCATATTATCTCTTGGAATTGTGATGGTTATCTATTTATTGAGACCCTTATAAGATTTTTAGTTCATTACTTGTGAAGATCATATGATAGAGAACTTATTTTTATGAACCCTATTATCCCCTATCTACCTTTACATTATTCCTTCTTTTGACAACCAATTTTGGCCTGAAACCTTTTATTTTTAGCTCCACAAAAATTGTTCCCTAGCCGAGATAAGCTTGACCCTATCCGGGAATTAGGACTTAGATTGGAGAGGTAAAGTTTTGTGTTTTCTTGAAAAGAAAAAAAGTTTCTATTTGCTTGAATTAAAGGATACTTGGGAAGGGTAGATTTGGAAGTCTCATGTTATTACATGTAAGAAAGGTCTCTTGATAAAAAGATGCACAATTAAGTTTTAAAGGGAAGAAATGTATACGGTGGATCGTTAACGACCCGGATGTGGGTTCGTTAACGAGGCAACGAGAAAGAAAAAAAATAGTAATAAAAAAAGAGATAAAAAAAGGGGAAAAGAAAGAGGAAAAGTTGAAGTGCATTTGTGTTTAAAGATAATATCGAGAGATTCTTTTATTTTTGGTTATGAGACTTTCTAGGATGATAAAAGGGTGAGTGAAAATGAGTGTGCATAATGTTGGGTAAGTTTGGTATGTTTCTTTTATGAGAGTTTTGGTTGTAATGTGAGTTTTTAGGAGTCTTTGATTCCCGGATATTATTAGCACCACATGACCAAAATATTTTCCACGCCCTATTGTCTTTTACCAAGCCCCATTACAACCCGGCCGAATGGAAGCTTCCTTGAAGTTTTTCATTGAGCCTAAGTTCTCTTGATGAATCTTTGCTTGTTTGGACAAATCTTGGGTGGAGAGTATTGGTGATATAAGTTCCAATTTCTATGAGTTTTTGTATATAGGATGAGTTGAGAGATTGAAATTATAAGCCCAAACACATGAGAGATGAGTGAAACACATTATATCCCTTGAGAGGTTGGATTGTATTATTTTATGTCTATTTAAGTGCATATATGTGTGAGGATGTTAATAGTCTTTTGCTATAATTTTCTTATGTGTAGATGTTGCTTTTTGAAGATGGCTATGTCTTGATAAGCATGATTTGTTTTGGTTTTGGTTAGTATCTTGATTATTGCTTGAGGACAAGCAAGTCTAAGTATGGGGTATTTTGATGTTCGCATTTTTAGTATAGTTTTTAATAGGTTTTCTTTGCTTATTAGGTTTAGTTTTGTCTAGTTTAGGTTTAGTTTTAAGTGTTTTTAGTTAGTTTTGCATAAATCTACGAGAAGAGTGGAATCTACGCTATTTTGTGTATTTTGCAGGTTTTAGCGAGGAAAGGAGCTAAATTTGGAGCATCATAGTGAAGGACGGGAAAGTGCAAGACTTAAGAAGTCAAGGCTCGAGAATACAAGAGGAGGTGTTGAAGAAAACAAAACCAGGCTCGTTAACGAGGCTGTGAAGGGTCGTTAACGAGGCCACGAAGAGAAGATTTCGGAGTATTATTTTATTATTCACCGATCCTGAGCGGGAATTTATTTCCGTATCGGTTGAGTATCTTTTTAGAATCTTTATGGGTTATTAGAATATGTATTTTAGGGTTTAATATCTTTCTAGATTTTATTTCTATCTTTTAGAGATTGTTTCTATCTTTTTAGGAAAGTTTTTATCTTTTAGCCTTTTTAGTTTTTTTTTAGGATTTTCTAGTATAAATACCCTTCTATCTAGAATAGAGGGGGGAGCTTAATTTTGGAGGAGATTTGGAGGAAGGCCGAAGGAGAGAGAACCGGATCGGAAGTCGGTGACGAGGGTCGGTAACGACGGTTTTCGAGGTTCGTTGATCGAGTGTGTTCGGTAATTGTTTTGTTTTGGTTTTCTTCTGGATCTCTGTAAGACGATATTTTTTTGTTATTAATTTAAGTTTGAGTTTTATTTCAATGTTTGTTTTTATTGAAGTATTTAATTTCTTAATCATGAGTAGTGAGTAGTCTATTTTTCTAGGGTCGGGGTTAAGCCCGGCATAGTTGAGCATGTTTGATGAGTAAGATAGTGTGTTGAATGCCTTTTATCTTTATTGAGATTGTTTGTTGTGCTTAATACCGAAACGGGAGTTGAGGTAATTTGAGTTTTAACTTGATTGAAAGAGAAAGTTAGTAACTTAAAGGTTGATATTGTTTGAAAATGAAAGTTTCAAGCTTTAGATCCAAGACAAGCAATTGAGTGAGTTAGTTTATGAAAATAGATTAATTTACTTGTTAAGTCAATGAAAGTTGATGACTCTATCTATTTAAAGGCATGATCTTATCTTCTTACGAATTCTTATGCTTGGCTATGTTGTGGTGTCCCTTATCCTAGATTTTTGTTTTAATTGAATTATTTCTGATAAATCTTCGTTGCTGAATACTTGCTTCGGTACCGAGTATTAATTAGAATTTTATTAGGTCGTTAATTGTTATTTTTGTGTTCGGTGGTTCGGTAACGATCCTGACAAGGTCGTTAACGAGGCATCTCATGAGTGATTGTGTTTGATTTTATTTGATTTTTTATTAGATTGATAGACAAACAACCTTGCTTCCTGTGGAACGATCCTGATTCCACTGTACTCAACGGGGTCTTGACTTATAAATTTATTTGTTGTCAAGAAACCCTCTCAACAAGTGTGTTGTTTGTGACCATGTCAGGAGAAGAAAGAGAATCCAATCAGGCCAAGAGCCCCGAGCCCATTCACCCCGAGTTGTTCAATTTGTTGAGCTCGCTCAATAACAACATTTTGTGCCTTAATACGCGCATGGATGCATTGGAGACGCTGGCGCTTGTGATGCCTCCACCGGGCACCAGGACAGGTGTCGTGCCTATGGCACACGAGCCAGCCGCAAATGTGAGCCAGGAGCAAGGGCAGGCTCATGACACTGTGCACACGGTCCATCCATCCAATGTGGACCCGAATTTTGCATCTACTTCCTAACATCAAAACAGGGAAGAACACTTAAACCTTACTCATTTCCATACTTCCGAAATTTTTGCTCAAAGAGTTCCCATTAGTCAACTACCCTCTCCCGCTAGGAAAGGGCGAAATTGTGCTAACAATTTTCAAGACATTCAGGGACCATGAAGAACTCAAGGCTGAGAAGATTACTTTGATGAATACGACGCCGAAGATGATGAGCAATGGGAGCGCTACTCAAGGCACGACAAGGGAGATAGGCATCCAAGGCGGCCTAGGGAGCCCGAGCAAGATGGAGTCGGAAAAATCAAGGTGAAGATCCCTGCCTTTGAAGACAAAAGTGACCCGGACGTTTACATGGAGTGGGAGACCAAGATCAAGCAAATTTGGAATTGCCATAATTTTTCCGAGTCCAAAAAGGTACAACTCTCTACCCTTGAATTTAGCGGTTATGCACTAATATGGTGGGATAACTTGGTGAAAGAAAGGAGGCATAATCTGGATGCACCTATATCTAGATGGGATCAAATGAAGGCGCTAATGAGAAGGCGTTTTATTCCACAAAACTATGCTCGAGAGCTACACCAACGATTAAAGAACCTAAAGTAAGGCTCCATGAGCGTCGAGGAGGTCTACAACACCATGCAAGTGGCAATGGTAAGGACCAATGTGGTTGAGGATGATGAAACCACAATGGCCAGGTTCCTTCGTGTTGTGCACTCTTCTTTAGCTAATGAGGTTGACTTGTATCCAAATTCTACTATGACTGAATTGTTGCATCTAGCTATGAAGGTAGAGAGAAAGAACAAGGCAAGGATCCCAAGAGGGAGAAGCATGGGCAACCAGCCCAATTCTTGGAGGAATAACCGTGGCCAACCCTCATCTTATGGAAAAGAGGCCACACGTCACAAGGGGAAAGGGAATGCAGCCAGCACCCAAGGTGACCAATTTGGCCGAGACAAGAATACCACGAGCAACCCACCATCATCATACAACAAGGGTGTTTCTAATGGAGCTTCAACGGTTTCAAAGGGGAGTAACTCTAATTTCTCTTCTAGAGCTAGGGACATTGTGTCTTTTAAGTTCCAAGGCCGAGGGTGATAAGGATCGAATCGGTGGAGTCGGTGCAAGGCCACTTCGAATGCTCTCTTCTTGGCGAGGAATTGGATGGATGGGCCTCGGAGATGCATTGATGGACGTGTGAGGGGTTGTGAAACCAGAGATGGATCATGGAAGTGGAGGGTAGTTGGATATGAATGATTTTAGGGCGTGGATATGATTCACCACACTCGAAACTCAAACTACGAGATTCAAGGACAAGGATGTGACGCACCTTGCTCTTGGATCTCAAGTGTGATACGATATTACTCACGAATCAAGATTGAAAACAAAGAAACAAACGATTTTATTCAAGGCAAAAATGCCTCAAAACATTGCCTAAACATGGCAAAACAAAACAAGGGTTTTCCTCTTCAAATTCAACATGTCCAGCTAAGGGAAAAAACGTCCCTTTTAAGAGAAAGAAGCTCCCAACAAAAGACTCTTCAAAACCAGCTATAATCACATAATTGATGGTAGTAGACCCTTGGAAACCAGCCATAATCACATAATTGATGGTAGTAGACCCTTGGAAACCGACATTAAAAGCACCTTCATCTTGGCACACAAGAGGCGTCTTGGTGTTGTAGGCGTTGGCATTGGAGGGGTCGGTCTCAACGTGCCGAGGATCGGTACCGTGGAGATGTAGCTCGGGACTATAAGCTTGGGGCTTGGAAGAAACTGCTTGCGCTTTCTTGGTCGTGGCGCGCCTGGCGCGCCCGGGTGGCTCGGTACCGACGACGGAAGGGTCATGAAGAAGCTCGGTACCGTGGGCAACTTGGCCATGATGATGTGGCACGTGAGACATAGTCACATCATCCTCCCTCCCTTGAAAAGGATTCGTCCTCGAATCTATCAAGCCTGCAAAACCAAGGACACATCGAGGGAAGCACAAGCAAGTATAATCTATGAAAGTCAAGTTAAGAACAACATTTCCATGTTCAATATGATATAATCCGATGAATGCAAAAACTACACACTTTCTAGGTCTTATTCTACAAGCATGAAACATACCATAGTTTCTCCCAAAGTGACATAGTGAATTCCAACTCAAGAAAGCATGGAAACTACGCATTTTATAAAATGACATGTGTTGAGATAGTGAACTATGATGAAAACAAGAATACTTAGGCCTCGATGTCACAAAATCATAAACAAGAAATGAAATTATTTGAGTAATTGAATGTGACATATCCAACACATATTCATGCTTATGGTTGAGAGGAGTGTAGGAAACTGCCCTGAGAGATGTAATCTTAGGACAAGCGATCGTCCCGGCTGTGTTGTGGACAACTTCTGATTCGAACTTGTTTGAGGACGTTCTCTGATCTCCGAACTCGGAATTGAGTGATTCCAAGTCCCACATGCAACTACAGAAGTCTACTAGACTCCTACCAAATTTCAGCACGAAAAAGCGAGAGAGCTGGGTGTTATGGCCATTCTTCCCAGGCTGCGCAGAGATATCCGAAGAACACATTTCCGACATTACCTCATCGTTGCTCTCGTTGAGTAGGAACGGTATACACGACGGTACCTTGGAAGTCACGTCAGTCCATGGAGTAGCTATTGAATTCATCGAACTTCTCTTGATGATAGGCCAACATGCATGTCGTGGTGGAGCTGGACATGGAGTAACACTCGATGAAGGGTTGTGCCACGGTTTGGAGCTCGTTACCGAAGGTTTGGAGCTCGGTACCGATGGGTTAGAATGGGACCTCTCGGTGGAGAAGAGGGGAACAAAGCGTTCTTGAAGTGCACGCTTAAGCTCTCGCCAAGTTCGGATCGGCTGGAGTCCATCACGTCGTCGAGCCACCTTGTATTGTATCCACCAATTGTAAGCAAAGTCGATGAAATGGACGGTGGCGACGACTATTCTTTTCTCATCCTCATAGCCATAATAGTCAAACACGATTTCGGTCTTAGCTATCCAATCGAAACATGCGTTGGCTCCGGTGGTTCCCGAGAAGGTTTGGATTTGGAGCTTGATTCCTTGGTGGCGCTCCCCCCCCCTTGTTGGCACCCATCAATATAAGCGGGCTGTTGTTGCCACGCCTCTTGAAATGGAGCTCGATAGGCCGCTTGCACATGAGGCGCGCCTTGGACACCTTCGCGCTGAGGGTAGAGATGGGTCGTGCCCGTGTGCGTCGGTGTCGTCATAAGTATAGCCATACCGCTCATTGCCTACATTGTTAGTGTGCGAAGGCAACAGAATATTATTTGGAAAAGTAGAAGGAACAAATTCAGTCCTTACCCCGGAAGACGTCACAAAAGGTTGGTGGAAATTTGACCCCGAAAGATGGCCTTGTGACGCTGGTTGAACATAGGAGGTAGAACCTTCTTCCAAATGTATGCCTCGAGTGGTGGAGATGATCGGCTCTAGATGAGAGCTCACTCCAAGTGACAAAGGTGGTTCTCGGTTGATGCTTTGTGCATTGGTGGCACTAGCTTGGATGAGTTCGTCATGCCTTGTCAACATTTGCTCAATGTCATCAAACCTAGAACAAAAAGAACGAAGATCTTGTTGCATAGATTGTAGCATAGCAGCCACGGATGAATCGGAGTTAGCATCCCGATTCCGAGGTGAACCATCATTCCCTGCATCCGACATCTTGCACAAACTTCACCAAACAAGTTAAATCCAACAAGCAAGTGGTACTTCGAGCCACACACAACCAATTCTCAACTTAGACTCGAAAAGTGCCAAACTTGCAAGTGTTAGGACTTTGGTGTAAAACGAACAAGAAATGGCTCAAAAGAAAGGCACAAGCAATGACAATGCAATACAAGCAACAAGTCTGTCTATCACTCGAATTTAGGAAGCTACTAGGTACCAAGTTTACAAACAAAAGATAAACAAAAGAAAAGCTTATGCAACCCTAGGACCCTTTTAGGAATTTCTTTCTCACGGGGTCCGACTTATTCTGTGCCCGACCCCTTATTAGCCTTTTGGCCGCCGAGCAAGGTTTTTCTAGCCCCGCTTCTTTTTCTTTCCAAGTCCGAGTTTTGATTTCTAAGGCACAATTTCAGCCTATTACAAACAAACATACAAAGCTTCAAGTCAAGCAAGACTTACACCCCTACTCGGTGTTTCTCTTCTTTTTTTTATACGCCTTGGTACTTTTGCCGTATCCTAACCCGAGTGAGTACACAATATTGTAAGCTTGATTTTCAGTTTTTATGCCAACATGCTCGAAATTTTTATGGAAAGAAGGACAAAAATCAGCCAAGAGGTTGCTATTAAAGGGCGAGTTAGTTGAAAGGCCAAGGGGTTACTCTTGCTATTTTTTGTCTTTAATTCATTCAATCAAGGAGTAAAAGCTTTCTTCAACCTTTGGACAACCCTACAACTCAGTTTTGTCGTCCCTCAATGGTAGGTTTAAGCACACAAGGTCGAAGACACGAAACAATGCAAGCAAGCAAGTTCGGTAACAAGTTTTAGGGTTCGGTTTTGCAAGGGATTTTATGGCACGACTTGTGAAGGTAAACACTTGCAAAATTCAAGCAAATTCCAGATCTAAGACGAGAGAAAGAAGGTGTACCTTGCGTGGCTCTGATACCACATGATAAGGATCGAATCGGTGGAGTCGGTGCAAGGCCACTTCGAATGCTCTCTTCTTGGCGGGGAATTGGATGGATGGGCCTCGGAGATGGATTGATGGACGTGTGAGGGGTTGTGAAACCAGAGATGGATGATGGAAATGGAGGGTAGTTGGATATGAATGAGTTTAGGGCGTGGATATGACTCACCACACTCGAAACTCAAACTACGAGATTCAAGGACAAGGATGTGACGCACCTTGCTCTTGGATCTCAAGTGTGATCCGATATTACGCACGAATCAAGATTGAAAACAAAGAAACAAACGATTTTATTCAAGTAAAAAATGCCTCAAAACATTGCCTAAACATGGCAAAACAAAACAAGGGTTTTCCTCTTCAAATTCAACATGTCTAGCTAAGGGAAAAAACGTCCCTTTTAAGAGAAAGAAGCTCCCAACAAAAGGCTCTTCAATAACCAGCCATAAATACATAATTGATGGTAAGAGACCCTTGGAAAACCGACATTAAATGCATCTTGATCTTGGCACACAAGAGGCGTCTCGGCGTCGTAGGCGTTGGCACTAGAGGGGTCGGTACCGACGTGCCGAGGCTCGGTACCGAGGGGCACAGGTTCGTAACTAAGAGCGCCATGGTCGGTACCAACGTGTCGGGGCTCGGTACCATGGAGATATAGCTCGGGACCGTAATCTCGGGGCTTGGAAGAAATTGCTTGCGCTTGCTTGGTCGTGGCGCGCCAGGCGCGCCCGGGTGGCTCGGTACTGACGGAGGATGGGTCATGAAGAAGCTCGGTACCGTGGGAAACTTGGCCATGATGTGGCACATGAGGCATAGTCACATCAGAGGGCACATGATGAAAGATTGTCCTAACAAGAAAACACTTTTAATCAATCATTTAGGCCAATATGAATATGAAGATGAAAATGAACAAAATGAGCCTATTGATAATGATTTGCATGATGATGATATTGATGATGAAATTGAGTATGAATCTAGGGAGTCTTTAATTGCTAGATGCACATTGCATGTAAAACCAGCCCCATGTGAAGATAATCAAAGAGAAAACTTGTTTCATACTCGTTGCTTGATAAAGGGTAAAGTGTGTAACATGATAATAGATAGTGGTAGTTGTTGCAATATTGCTAGTAGTGAAACCTTAAAAAACTACAACTATCCATGACTGAACACCCTAGAACCTTTAGGCTGCGTTGAATGAATGATTGTGGTGAACTTAAGGTCAACAAGCAAGTGTGTGTATCTATTAAACTAGGGCATATGAGGATGATGTTCTTTGTGATGTAGTTCCCATGCAGGCTTGTTACATATTTGGGATGTCCATGGCAGTACGATAGGAGGATCATGCATGACGGTTTCACCAACCAAATCATCTTCACTCACAACGGCCAAACAATTGTCCTCAAACCCATGATGCCAACTCAGGTTGCGGAGGTGTTTGAGAAGAAACATGCAAGTAAGAAGATAAGTGGTGATGATGATGGGGAAAAAGGGAAGAAGGGGAAAGCTCGGGGAAAGACAAGCCAACCTAATAGCCCTCTACCCACCTATGCTCTTTAGGCTTCCAAGAGGGAGCTAGAAGAGGAGTATTTAGATGGGGAAACTACTTTTATGATTTTAGGCAAAGAGCCGAGTTTGCTAAGCGAGGAGTTGAAAGCATCACTTCCCCCACGCATTTTGGGTCTCGTTGAGGAGTACAAGGACGTATTCCCCGATGAGATACCGGCTGGTTTACCTCCAATTAGAGGAATCGAGCATCAAATTGATCTCATTCCCGGAGCATCTTTGCCTAATAAGCCAGCCTACCATATGAACTCCACGGAGACCCAAGAGGTCCAATCCCAAGTACAAGAATTATTGGATAAGGGATACATTAGGGAAAGTTTAAGCCCTTGTGATGTACCGGTGTTGCTAGTGCCTAAGAAACACAACACATGGCATATGTGTGTCGATTGTAGGACCATTAACAACATAACGGTAAAGTATAGGCACCCCATCCCTCGTCTAGATGACATGCTGATGAATTGCATGGAACCACTATCTTTTCAAAAATAGATTTAAATACTGGCTACCATCAAATAAGGATGAAGGAGGGGGACGAATGGAAAATGGCCTTCAAGACCAAGTTTGGTCTATATGAATGGCTTGTTATGCCATTCGGGCTTACAAACTCCCCGAGTACTTTTATGCTCTTAATGAATCATGTGCTTAGAAACTTCATAGCGAAATTTGTTGTAGTTTATTTTGATGATATTCTCATATATAGTAGGTCCCTAAATGCTCATGAGTCACATTTAAGGGAAGTACTCTCTACATTAAGATAAGAGCACTTGTATGCCAATTTAAAGAAATGTGAGTTGTGCACTAATCATGTCACTTTTTTGGTTTTGTAATGAGCTCTAAAGGATTGTAAGTGGATGAAGCCAAGATAAAGGCAATTCAAGAATGGCCGACGCCTACCTCCAGTTGCCAAGTCAGGAGCTTTCACGACTTAGCAAGATTCTACCGGCGCTTTGTTAGGGATTTCAGCACCATAGTTGCTCCCTTAACCGAGATTATTAAGAAGTAAAATGAGTTCAAGTGGGAGAAGGCTCATTTCTATCTTTGCCGGACTTCACATGACCATTTTGAGGTGGAATGTGATGCAGTTGGCATTGGAATTAGCGGCGTTCTCATGCAAGAAGGTAAACCTATTGCCTTCTTTTCTGAAAAATTAAAAGGTGCATGTTTAAAGTACTCGACATATGATAAAGAATTATATGCTTTGTTTCGAGTGTTAAAAACATGGCAACATTATCTTTGGCCTAGAGAATTTGTCTTAAAAACTAATCATGAATTCTTGAAGCATTTTAAAAGTCAAGATAAATTGGATAGGAGACATGGTAGATGGATTGAGTTCATAGAGACTTTTCCATATGTTATTAAGTATAAAAAGGGCAAAGATAACGTTGTAGCCGATGCACTCTCGAGGCGTCGTACTTTATTAACCACATTAGATTCTAAGGTGGTTGGCTTTGTTTATATTAAAGATCTATATGTGGATGATGCTGATTTTGGTGATGCTTATAAGAGTTGTAATGAAAAAGGGTCAGATGATAAGTACTACATTCATGAGGGATTTTTATTTTGCATTGATAAAGTTTGTATTCCTAGATTCTCTTTGAGATTGTTACTTGTTGATGAAGCCCATAAGGGTGGATTAATAGGTCATTTTGGTAGGGATAAAACTTATCATATGCTGCGTGCTCATTTTTATCGGCCTCATATGCTTAGAGATGTTGAACATGCTCTTAAGAGATGTATTGAATGTTTAAAGGCCAAATCTAGGTTAAAGCCTCATGGACTATACACACCCTTACCTATGCCCTCAGCCCCTTGGGAAGATTTGTCTATGGACTTTATAGTGTGGTTACCTAGAACTAAGAAGGGGAGGGATTCAATCTTTGTGGTTGTAGATCGTTTCTCTAAAATGGCTCATTTTTATAGCATGCCATAAAACTGATGATGCCTCTAATGTAGCGACTTTATTCATTAGGGAGGTTGTTAGATTACATGGTGTGCTGAAAACCATAGTAAGTGATAGGGATGTTAAGTTCCTTACCTACTTTTGGAGAACTCTTTGGAATAAGCTAGGAACTAGGTTGTTGTTCTCTACCTCTAGTCACCCACAAACCGATGGCCAAACCGAAGTGACTAATAGAACCTTAACCACCATCCTTAGAGCCATTATTAGGAAGAACTTTAAATCGTGGGAAGATGTCTTACCTAATGTGGAATTTGCCTATAATCGTACCATGCATTCTTCTACTATGCTTACTCCATTTGAGTATGTTTATGGCACTAACCCGCTAACCCCTTTAGATCTTACCCCATTTCCAATGAGGGAGAAAGAAAGTTTTGATGTAGGGAAACATATTGATTTCATTAAGGAGATGCATGCAAGACAAGGGATAAGTTGGAGCAAAGAGCAGATAACAATGCCAACCGTGCCAACCAAGGACGTCGTAAGATGATATTCCAGCCAGATGATCTTGTTTGGGCGCACCTAAGGAAGGAACGGTTCCCCGAGCAAAGCAAGTCAAAGTTGTCACCACGTGGAATTGGGCCTTTCAAGGTCTTGCAACGCATGGGAGACAACGCCTACAAGCAAGATTTACCCAGAGAGTATGGTAGCGTGAGTGCAACATTTAATGTGGCAGACATAACTCCCTATCTTGCTTTGGATGAAGATCTTGATTCGGGATTGAATCCTTTTCAAGAAGGGGAGGATGATGAGGGACCATCCGCAAAGCCACCACCAAGCACGACCATTCTCTTTGATGGTCCATTGACTCGGGCTCGTGCCAAGAAGCTCCAACGAGATACATTAGCATTTGTGGCTTATCATGTGGCCAAGGAAGCAAGGAGTGCTACTGAGATTAAGCCACGAGCCGTGAGCCTAGTGAGCATTGACACCAATGGTCCGAGCCAAGGCATGGGCGCGATGAGCCATGGAACAAACACTAGCCGCGGCGCTGCGTAGGCAACGCGCCCAGCGCGTGCGCGCGCCTCTTTTTGGGCCTCTAGCGCGCGGTGTCATTTTGGCCCATTCCTCATATTGGGCCATTATTTATCTCTTTTTAATTAGATTTATTTGTTATTTTTATTGGGAATTTCAAGACATATAAATAGTTAAGGATGTGCATTTTCAGATTTAGACAACTCATTATTATAATTGCTTTCTCATTGAATAGAGAGAAAACTGAGAGCTTAGGCTTTCAATAGGTGTGTGTAAATTTGCAGCTTGGTTTGCTTTGATTTGTGTCAATCTCAATGAGGAATGGTGCCTATCAACATCCACGAGCCCCCTTCTCGTGCTTCAAGGTTGGATCCTTGTTGTGTGGGATTGTAAAGGGTTGGTTATTCGTCCATTCGATTAGGTTCTTGTCTTCCATAGGCAAGGGTCTTCTAGTTGTCTCAAATACTTGATCTTCTAGTCCTATTGAGTCGTCATTTCTGTTGTTGAGTTATAAGTCTTTGTGTTCATCTTGTTCATGTCTTGTTTGTATCAAATTTGACCATTGTTGTTTTCTGTTTTATTGTTCGCGTGTGTGAACGTCGAAGATCGGGCACCAAACTGCTTATCCTCGTATCATCATTAATTACGTTTACTATGTTTGAACTGATATGAATTTGTTATTTAACTATTATAGTGGAATTATTCTTATTTCAGCATTCTGTTTTCTTATTCACTTCTCAATTTAGTACAATAGCATTTTTCCTCAATTTAATACATTTTTAATGGTCAGTCTAACTTTTAATCATGTAAATAAATCACTCATGATTTATTTTTTTCCAATCATCTAAGATGTTCATTTACCATGTCATGCAAACTAGCTACAAAATAAAAGAGAAGCAACCAAACCTGTCATTAGCATGCATATACAAATTGGTTTATAAAAACATTATCGTGATCGCTTTGCACTCACTATTACTATATAGTACTAATAATGTTACACACCACAAATCATTCCTTCACCTCTTATAATATCTACACAAAATTGTATAGATCACAAAGCTGCACACACTCAAAATCGCCAACAACCAATAATACTTACCAATCCGAGCTTACTTATTATATACTAAAAACACATATTCGTTTGGATCCTACTATTGATCAGTTACAAAATCTTGCTATTCATATTCTCGCACATTATCTATCTTGATGTAACTTTAATTATTATTTATTAAAAACACAACTTTTTTTTACATCAGTTAAGAGATTATTTGCATTTTTCTTTGCATATTTAGGTATCTTTCTTTTATTTTACTTTGAGTAAAACGACCCCTAGTAAGGATTGGATGACTATAACTAATTACGTTAACAACGAATCATATGAGTATGGGGTTAATAGTTTTTTAGATTATGCTTTCGAAAGCATGGGAACCAAGACGATTCGATGACCTTGTCACAAATGCGTAAATATAGAGTCTGGTGATCGGGAGGAAGTGCTGGAACATCTATTAGTTTTTGGAATAGTACAGGGATATACCTTCTGGTATCACCATGGTGAGATGTTTGATGAGCCTCAAACAGAGTCCGACGGTGATGATGATTAAGAGGGGAATGAAGATGAAGATGAAGTGCATGGTCTTTTGAGAGATTTATTCCCACAACACAATGATGATGATCCTTCTACTATAATACAAAGTCGAGGAGCCTAATGCCGATACGAAGAAATTTTACAATCTCTTAAAGGATTCACAAGAAGCTGTCTGTGAAGGTTGCAAAAGTTCAAAAATGTATACATTGTTAAAACTTCTTCATATAAAGACTCTTGGTTGTTGGAGTGATGAATCATTTACAATGCTCTTGCAATACTTAAAGAGGGTGCTTTTGCCCGGAGGATCAAAACTACCTGATTCGTATTATGAATCAAAAAAGATTATGAAAGATCTTGGGTTATCATAGGAAAAAATTAATGCATGTGTTAATGATTGCATGCTCTACTGGATGGAAAATGGGGATTTAGACGCATGCTAAGTATGTGGTGCATCAAGATGGAAAATTCATAAACATAATGGGGAAAATAAATGTATGAAAAATGGTAGAAAAATACCTCAGAAGATATTGCGACACTTCCTTTTGAAAAATAGGTTACAAAGATTATTTATGTGCTCAAAGACGGCTTCCTTGATGACTTGGCATCATAAAAAAAGAAAGGAAGATGGTACAATGAGGCATCTTTTTGATGGATCAGCGTGGGCGACATTTGATAAAGATCATCCTGATTTTGCTACAAATCCTTGCAATGTTAGGCTTGGGCTTGCTAGTGATGGTTTTCAACCCTTTGCAAATTCAAGGACATCATACAGTATATGGCCAGTTGTACTTATCCCATATAACTTGCCCCCCGAGCTTTGTATGAAGCAGTCTAATATGATGTTGTGAATGCTTATTCTAGGCCCTAAAGGCCCCGACGATGTAATTGATATATACTTGCAACCTTTAATTGAGGAACTAAAGGAGCTATGGGAAGTCGGTGTTGAGACCTTTGAGTTAGTAGTGAAGTGTCATTTTCAGTTGCGTGCTGCTTTGATGTAGATCAAGTGTCATTTCCTACATATGGAATGCTATCTAGATGGAGTACTAAGGGATATATGGCATGCCCATGTTGTTTAAAGGACACACGTTCGAAAAGGCTAGCCAATAGTAGTATGATATGCTACATGTGTCATCGTCGATATTTGAAAAAAAATCATAGGTGGCGAAAGGATAAAGATTCGTTTGATGGGACTGTCAAGTTAGGTATTCCTGGAAAGTCTTGTTCAATTGATGATATTCTTGAGCAGCTCAAAGGTCTTGAGAACATCATATTGTCCAATGATCCACAAGTGAAGACTAAAATTTCTCATGAGCTTAGAGGGGACAATTGGAAAGTATTTTCTTTGAGCTTCCATACTGGAGGTCCTTGGAATTAAGACATAATTTAGACGTGATGCTTATTAAAAAGAACATATGTGATAGTATCCTTGGGACAATCATGAATATTAAAGGGAAGACCACAGATACTATAAAATCACATCTTGATTTAGAAGAGATGGGATTGAGGTCCACGTTGCACCCTATAAAAGTAGGGAACAAATTTCAAATGCCCTTGCTCCATATAATCTATCCACTGTTGAGAAGCGACCTTTTTTTAACTTTTTGAAAGATTTAAAAGTTCCTGATGGGTTCTCATCGAATACATCTTACTGTGTCAACTCCAAGGAAGCTAAAATTTCGGGTCTTAAAAGTCATGATTGCCATGTTATACTCGAACATCTACTTCTTTTGGCAATACGTGGTCTTTTGACTCCGCTTGTGTGTGAAGCGTTGACTGAATTATCAATGTTCTTTACTATATTATGTGCTGAAGTACTGAATGTGGCTGAATTGGAGCAACTAGTCTCAGATTCCTATCACTCTCTGCAAATTAGAGAAGATCCCCCCCCCCCTCCTTCTTTGATGTTATGATGCATTTACCTATTAATTTAACAGTTTCAACATGTTTCTACCAAAAAACAATTTCTAGCATGTTTATAGTTTTTCTTATTTTATATGTATTTAATTTCTTATATTTTGAAATCAATAGGTGAAGTCTCTACCAAACAGAAAGTTGTGAATGAAAAGAGGAGAGGAAGAAACAAATGCAAGGAAATTGCAAAGTTATAGCCCGGTGAAAAGTTAGATGTAACTTTCTATAACAACCGAGCTGTAGGGAAGAACCATCAAGTGTTTGCAAGGCATTTGGGAATCATAGTGAGAGACACAAATATATGCCCTGTGAGAGTGCATAAATGGAACGACATCGGAGAGAATGTGAAAAATCAAAGTGACGGTCAATTTCTTGTTTTATATCTATTCCTTATTTATTCTTTGGTACTGACCTTTTATCAAGTGATTTAAAATAAATCTCACTGTTAAGTATGGATGAATAAAAAAATAAGGACATCTATTCCTAAATACAAGTATTCAATATTTTTATCAATATATATAGTAATATCTTTGCAAAATAGATTAATTAATTTGACCATTTGCATCATTACTTCTCTTCTCTGACCTTTAACTGAACCATTGAAAATGTAGAAGCTTGATGGATAGCTATTAACTTCTAATATTGTATATAGACTTTTGTAGTGTAGTCTTTCTATTTTCTCTTTTAGGGTTGCTTTGGTGCTCATCAGTTTTCAGAACATCATAGATTCATTTTTAACATTTAGCTTTTTGTTGTGTTTTTTGGAATTTGTATTATAAGGAATGTTGTTCATAGCTTCATGGATTAGTGTATCAAACCTTTGACCTTGTACTACAACAATTAGATGTAAAATGATATTTTAGAACCCTCTTGTTGTGTCTCTTAGTTGTGCACTTGTACAACATCGATTAGATGTAAAATGACATTTTTGAACCCTTTTGTCATCTCTTTTTCTTCTCTATTCAATCAAGGGATTTCCTGTGGCCAATATATTTATGTCAAATGAAAAGAGCTCTTTTAGTGCCAGCAATAGGCTATCATGATCGTCCTGAGATGCCCATCACTTTGTTCATTATAATGGAGGTTGGCTTGTCTCTATATTCCAAAAGAATATGTTCTTTCTATCTTTTTGAAATTTCTAAAGTGTAATGTGCTCCATGATGTATAAGATTCGAGCATGGATATAAATATAGCCTAAATTTACAAGTCTTAGTGTAACACCCCGACTTCCGACGAGGCGCTACTAGGGAATAGACCTTACAAGGTACTATTTATTAGGTTGACAACTACACTGTAGGACCTTACAACTCGGGCACGACGAGAAAATCATAATAAAACATCCAACCTTTATTTAATGAAAACTTAGAAAAATGTAATTATGCATGAATCCCCGAAAATTATAAATACTCAATTACGTCATAACGCCTACTGAAATTGAACTATCTGAACCAAAAGATAATAACCGAAAAAAAATACCAACTCCGTCTAACAAATATTAAAACCAATCTTCTAACTATTATAAATAGACTAGGATAAACCAATCCCACTATGACACGCGCTCTTTACCACTCCGGCCCGCCATCTTGCCTCGGTTCCTGCACGGCTCCCTGATTCATACCTGGAACTGAAAAATGTTCCCCGAAGGGTCAGCGTCTAATCTACCAAGCTAGAAAGAATATGGAAACTGTAGAACGTTTTGAAATCAGTTATCTAAAGTCAGCATACAAATCCACAATCGCAACCATAACTCTAGAGGCCAATACCTAAATTAGTTATATCAGTCACACAAGTCACATACGCATTTACAATCACAGTCACACAACAATGCAATTCTTCCTTCGTCCACAATCCGTCATCCAAGGCGCTTCATCACCGCGCCGAGTGCAGAGGCAGGCCCTCCCACTCCACTTCCCAATCTCCCTTCTAACTCCGGGCTAAGCCTCCACTGGAGCGCTTGCCAAAAACACACAGATAATAATTTTCGTTTGAAGGGGTACGATTTTCCCAGTCACACGGGTCAAAGTAGCCAACTCTTCCTCAACACCAGCTACAATGGGCCGTGTCGGAAACGGTACCAACACAGAGAAAACGTTCCAAAATAATTTCCGATAAAACACATTTAAAATCATTCATGCACACAACATACAAGGAGTTCAAATCAATTTAAAAGGTATTCGGGACTAGTTCCCAAAACCCGCCCTACAATATCGATACGCAATCTAACAAGGGAGAAAAGAACCGAGCAAGTCGAAAAACGACTTACCTCAAATGAAGAATTTTTCTGATGAACATGGGCAACTAAGAACTCGGGCAAGAATGGTTCCTAAACATGTCAACGACATAATTAACGTTCAAATTCAACTTGTAATCTAACCAATTAATTAGCTAATTGCCTACACTATTTAAACTAATCTAGATAATGGTGAATATAAACGTACGTATGAGCCAAATTATACCAATAAAACACAAATATTAATATGAAGAAAAAGAAAGGTTAGGTTCGACTCATACTACCTCTCAACAATATTTAAATCAACACCCATTATTTTAGGGACCCGACTTAGGAAGTGACCTAAACTACCGTTATTAAACCTGCTAAACTCCACATTCTCCTAACTATACTAATTTATACGTACATGAAGAGACCCTCACTTGATTTTTTTTTTTAAACTAACCCACACTACGTATTAGATACTACCTAGGACTATTTATACTAAATTAATACTCCACCTAACAATCTACTAATTAGTATCAAACCACGTTCAAAACTCAGTCCAACATTAAACCACCCAGCCAAACTGATTAAAAGTAAATGGCCCAAGTTAACCCGCTTAAACCTACTAACAAGACTTCCTAATTAACAAACAATTATGCGTTTGAGTCTTGATCCCCAACTAGCTATCCAATACCATACTAATTAATCAATTTAAACTCGATCCCCGCTTACAACTCAGCCCCCCCTATTTACCCAATAACCGAAATAACCTACCAATTAATAAAAGTCTAATTATATGGAAATAAGTAATCGGCCTACACTACCTAAATCAATACAAATTAAACAAAACTAACTGACACCTAAAATAACACCTACATACCCAATTATAAATAGTCTTTCAACCAAACTCATGCAAAATTATATATACCCCTTACGAATTATATACTATTTAATTATTAGGTTATCCATCTTATCTCACTTAATTAATCCTAATAAAACTAATCTAACAAAGACCAAAACTAAAATTAAACCTTAGTAATTTAACCCTATTGCTAATTATCATAACTAATTAGCATTAAATTAATTAATATAACTATTTACGTGTATTTCTACTTCTAACTAGATACAATAAATAAATAAAAACGGCTCATGGATCACCAAACATAATTTATACAAACCAAAACCGATTAACAAGCAACCCCAGTTTGACACACTCGCTTTCAAATTCCTATTTAAACCGCACAAAGTCGGTCAACGCCTAAGCTTAGCCTTACGAATTATATACTATATAATTATATAATATTTTAATTAAGAAATAGAATTTTCACCATCACCAGATCGAACTAATTCCACAACTGCCCAGATTTCCCCAACTCGTACCACAATTCCCGACCGGACAACCCAACTACGGAGAAGATAGCTTGGTGGAGCGACTTACTGGCGGGGACGAGCGTCGTGATTGAACAGCGACCAAGGTGTCTTGGTGAACTGCGGAGACGAGTGTAATTCACCGAACAACGATCGAGACGTGAGGCGATCCGAGGCTTTTGCAGTGACGATGGCTCGCTAGTTCAACACCATGCGACAAGACCACACCGTCGTCGGCGGCTACTACGATTGGAAAAGGCAACAAGCAACGACGAACTCGGCCCGGCGGCGGTGGAGATCGACGACAACACTACGACCACAGATTTAAGAGTTGGTCTTGTTCCGAGTCCGGTGGTTCAACGCCGGAAAACGAAGGAAGGTGCGGACTTGCTTCGCTTTCAAGGGAGAGCGGCCGAAAGAAACATGGAGGAGTTGATATGAAATTTTGGTTGACGGCCAAAATCTTTGACTGATGCTAGGGATATAACGAGGAGATCAACGAGTAGAAGATAGAATATTCGGGGTTAAGATGACATTGTCCGCGTAACGAGATAATTAATTTATTTTAAAAAAAATGGAATTTGGCTTGATTGTTCGGATTAGTCTCGATAGGATCAAAACGAATTGACAATATAAGGGAGAATAAAATATAAGATATATGAATGAAAAACATATCAAGACTTATATAAATTGTGACTTGTGAAAAGATATCGAATATATACTATACCATGGAAAGGAAACCGAATGTAATTCGATGGTTCGCAAAACAGGTAATTAATTCGTTTTTCGGGTTGCTTGCAGAATAAGAACTTAATTGCTTAGAAAACAAGAAACTCGTTCTTTCGACCTAGAAGGAAAAACGAATCCGAACATTACATACTATTCCCCTTAAGAAAGTTTCGTCCCGAAACTTAGGGACGAACGAAGGAAAAGATATTCGAGGTTTTCACAATCCTCTCCCCCTCAAAGAGGGTTCGTCCTCGAACCAGAATTTCAAAATATCCTACGAAATAGAATATATAAAATTAAGGCCCTAATAAACAAACAAAAACAATCTCGTTTTCATGAACAACGTCCAAACAAAACAATTATCCAAACAATCAATAAAACAAACAGTCATAAACAAAGCAACAAAATCCCGATTCAAACAACCGAACAAACCTAATGAACAACTAAAGGTTGCCATGTCCTGAAAACTAAACTACTAGCAGCTAAACCATACTATCAACCGATAATTAGAAATCTCAAGCTAGGTCGTCGGGTGGAGCGAAGACATCCGATCCTTCCATTCCCTTCATCTCAAATACTCGAGTAGGAACTGCGCCCGTGTTACTAGCTCCTGCACTCCGACCAACACTCTGATCTGGTGTCTGTCGTGCTGGTGGCCGATGGTGGACTCCCCGATTTCCCGCCCCCGGTACCGATCCCTGCGAAGGCGCGCCAACCGTACAGAACCTTTGAAGATGTCCGGGCTTCCCACATGTAAAGCAATCCTTCACTGGACTAGGACACTGGTTTCTCAAGTGCTCAGCG
The DNA here is from genome assembly GCA_964016875.1 of Fallopia convolvulus. Classification (NCBI taxonomy): domain Eukaryota; kingdom Viridiplantae; phylum Streptophyta; class Magnoliopsida; order Caryophyllales; family Polygonaceae; genus Fallopia; species Fallopia convolvulus. Next base: position 42,951,676 of record OZ024720.1, read on the forward strand.
TTTCCACAGTTGTAGCACTGTCTCTGATTCCCGGCAGTCCGACTCTGCTGTGATTGTTCTTGGCGTCCCGATGGCTGGAACTCAAGTCTACTCTGCGGGTACTGTCCAAACTGATTGTCACCCCTAGAAGTCGCTGCAGTTGTCATTTTCCGTCTCTTACCCCCTCCTACCTGAGCATCCACCTGTTCCGGTCTCAGAGTGGCCATAGCATACGCCAAAGCAGACTGTTGAACCTCTCCCAATGTCATGAGTCTAAGTCCAGACACATAAGCTCGCAAATGCGGCTGCAACCTCTTCAAAAAGGTCGCAATCTTCAACTCCTCAGTAGGGGCAGCATTTGGCACCGCTGCCAACTCTTGATGAAACTTCATAATAGTCTCAGATACTGTGATATTTTCGGGTCCAGCATCCCGAAAAGCAGCCTCTTGAGCCGCCCTCACTACCGGAGGACAGTACTGATCTCAAATCCGTCTCTCAAACTCCTCGAAAGTCACCTCATTCCGGTGGTCCCTACACAATTCCCACCAGTCAAAAGCGCTCTCATGTAGCAGACTCTGTACTAAGGACATCTTCCGCTCCTCCGGTGCCTTAATGGAGTCCAACGCGGATTTCACCCTCCTCAACCACTGCTCTACGTCAGAATCCTGAGCTCCAGCAAAGTTCGGCACTCCAGTCTTCCTAAACTCCGCGAGCCATTTGTCAGGCTGAGGCTCGCGATACTGTATCCTTGGTTCGACCACATGATCAGCTACCACTGGTCCTCGCGAATCTGGCATTGCTCCTAGCTGGGCAGCCAAAACAGAGTCTGGTCCTGGTGCCCTTCTCTCAGCCTCTTGTTGCCTTGCAGCTGCGTTCAGATTCGGTGCAGCTCCCGCACCCATCAACGTCTGCAATAACAGCTGAATCGCAGCAGTCACCTCTGGGGCCAATCCTGCTGGTGATACTCCTCCTCCCACCTGAGCCCCGTTTGCTGGGAGACCTCCTCCAGCGACAGAGGCACTGTCCTCTCGATGAACAGCAGCAGCCACATCCTGACTCTCAGCAACCTCCTCCTGATGGTTATCCTGGTGTACCTCTGGCTCAGCAGCTACAGGGGCCTCTCCTCTACCCCTGCCACGACCTCCTACTCGGCCTCTACCGCGACCTCTTCCGCGGCCTCTTCCGTTAGCTGCAACAGCTCTAGCTCTGGTTGGTGGGGCCATCTATAATAGAAAGTCCCACAGTCAAAACTTAAACATTCTATTTTTCAACCTAATTCTTACTATTCTACGTGAGGTTCTTCGGCTGATGGGGCGGAGTCGCGACGTGTCACCTACCCCCCTATATGCAACATGTCTACCCCAGTAAAACATTTGAAAACACCGGCCGGTTTTGGTTTTAAGTTGGACCTCGGGTACTCTTTGTTGGTCGGTTCCATGTGCCCTGTTGTCAACCTGGCTCTGATACCAATTTGTAACACCCCGACTTCCGACGAGGCGCTACTAGGGAATAGACCTTACAAGGTACTATTTATTAGGTTGACAACTACACTGTAGGACCTTACAACTCGGGCACGACGAGAAAATCATAATAAAACATCCAACCTTTATTTAATGAAAACTTAGAAAAATGTAATTATGCATGAATCCCCGAAAATTATAAATACTCAATTACGTCATAACGCCTACTGAAACTGAACTATCTGAACCAAAAGATAATAACCGAAAAAAAATACCAACTCCGTCTAACAAATATTAAAACCAATCTTCTAACTATTATAAATAGACTAGGATAAACCAATCCCACTATGACACGCGCTCTTTACCACTCCGGCCCGCCATCTTGCCTCGGTTCCTGCACGGCTCCCTGATTCATACCTGGAACTGAAAAATGTTCCCCGAAGGGTCAGCGTCTAATCTACCAAGCTAGAAAGAATATGGAAACTGTAGAACGTTTTGAAATCAGTTATCTAAAGTCAGCATACAAATCCACAATCGCAACCATAACTCTAGAGGCCAATACCTAAATTAGTTATATCAGTCACACAAGTCACATACGCATTTACAATCACAGTCACACAACAATGCAATTCTTCCTTCGTCCACAATCCGTCATCCAAGGCGCTTCATCACCGCGCCGAGTGCAGAGGCAGGCCCTCCCACTCCACTTCCCAATCTCCCTTCTAACTCCGGGCTAAGCCTCCACTGGAGCGCTTGCCAAAAACACACAGATAATAATTTTCGTTTGAAGGGGTACGATTTTCCCAGTCACACGGGTCAAAGTAGCCAACTCTTCCTCAACACCAGCTACAATGGGCCGTGTCGGAAACGGTACCAACACAGAGAAAACGTTCCAAAATAATTTCCGATAAAACACATTTAAAATCATTCATGCACACAACATACAAGGAGTTCAAATCAATTTAAAAGGTATTCGGGACTAGTTCCCAAAACCCGCCCTACAATATCGATACGCAATCTAACAAGGGAGAAAAGAACCGAGCAAGTCGAAAAACGACTTACCTCAAATGAAGAATTTTTCTGATGAACATGGGCAACTAAGAACTCGGGCAAGAATGGTTCCTAAACATGTCAACGACATAATTAACGTTCAAATTCAACTTGTAATCTAACCAATTAATTAGCTAATTGCCTACACTATTTAAACTAATCTAGATAATGGTGAATATAAACGTACGTATGAGCCAAATTATACCAATAAAACACAAATATTAATATGAAGAAAAAGAAAGGTTAGGTTCGACTCATACTACCTCTCAACAATATTTAAATCAACACCCATTATTTTAGGGACCCGACTTAGGAAGTGACCTAAACTACCGTTATTAAACCTGCTAAACTCCACATTCTCCTAACTATACTAATTTATACGTACATGAAGAGACCCTCACTTGATTTTTTTTTTTTAAACTAACCCACACTACGTATTAGATACTACCTAGGACTATTTATACTAAATTAATACTCCACCTAACAATCTACTAATTAGTATCAAACCACGTTCAAAACTCAGTCCAACATTAAACCACCCAGCCAAACTGATTAAAAGTAAATGGCCCAAGTTAACCCGCTTAAACCTACTAACTAGACTTCCTAATTAACAAACAATTATGCGTTTGAGTCTTGATCCCCAACTAGCTATCCAATACCATACTAATTAATCAATTTAAACTCGATCCCCGCTTACAACTCAGCCCCCCCTATTTACCCAATAACCGAAATAACCTACCAATTAATAAAAGTCTAATTATATGGAAATAAGTAATCGGCCTACACTACCTAAATCAATACAAATTAAACAAAACTAACTGACACCTAAAATAACACCTACATACCCAATTATAAATAGTCTTTCAACCAAACTCATGCAAAATTATATATACCCCTTACGAATTATATACTATTTAATTATTAGGTTATCCATCTTATCTCACTTAATTAATCCTAATAAAACTAATCTAACAAAGACCAAAACTAAAATTAAACCTTAGTAATTTAACCCTATTGCTAATTATCATAACTAATTAGCATTAAATTAATTAATATAACTATGTACGTGTATTTCTACTTCTAACTAGATACAATAAATAAATAAAAACGGCTCATGGATCACCAAACATAATTTATACAAACCAAAACCGATTAACAAGCAACCCCAGTTTGACACACTCGCTTTCAAATTCCTATTTAAACCGCACAAAGTCGGTCAACGCCTAAGCTTAGCCTTACGAATTATATACTATATAATTATATAATATTTTAATTAAGAAATAGAATTTTCACCATCACCAGATCGAACTAATTCCACAACTGCCCAGATTTCCCCAACTCGTACCACAATTCCCGACCGGACAACCCAACTACGGAGAAGATAGCTTGGTGGAGCGACTTACTGGCGGGGACGAGCGTCGTGATTGAACAGCGACCAAGGTGTCTTGGTGAACTGCGGAGACGAGTGTAATTCACCGAACAACGATCGAGACGTGAGGCGATCCGAGGCTTTTGCAGTGACGATGGCTCGCTAGTTCAACACCATGCGACAAGACCACACCGTCGTCGTCGGCTACTACGATTGGAAAAGGCAACAAGCAACGACGAACTCGGCCCGACGGCGGTCGAGATCGACGACAACACTACGACCACAGATTTAAGAGTTGGTCTTGTTCCGAGTCCGGTGGTTCAACGCCGGAAAACGAAGGAAGGTGCGGACTTGCTTCGCTTTCAAGGGAGAGCGGCCGAAAGAAACATGGAGGAGTTGATATGAAATTTTGGTTGACGGCCAAAATCTTTGACTGATGCTAGGGATATAACGAGGAGATCAACGAGTAGAAGATAGAATATTCGGGGTTAAGATGACATTGTCCGCGTAACGAGATAATTAATTTATTTAAAAAAAAATGGAATTTGGCTTGATTGTTCGGATTAGTCTCGATAGGATCAAAACGAATTGACAATATAAGGGAGAATAAAATATAAGATATATGAATGAAAAACATATCAAGACTTATATAAATTGTGACTTGTGAAAAGATATCGAATATATACTATACCATGGAAAGGAAACCGAATGTAATTCGATGGTTCGCAAAACAGGTAATTAATTCGTTTTTCGGGTTGCTTGCAGAATAAGAACTTAATTGCTTAGAAAACAAGAAACTCGTTCTTTCGACCTAGAAGGAAAAACGAATCCGAACATTACACTTAGAAACTGATTTTACCATAGAAATCCTTTTATGTTGTGGTTAAAATGCAAAAAATGAACTTTACAGATCATTTCAGGTGTTTGATTAAGTAGAGAGATTCGAGTTGAAAGGCCGTTGAGAGTTATACTGCTGAAAACTACATGATTGATGTATCTCAATTGTGAAAGAAGAATGCAATGAATATCATATAATTTGTACATCTAATCTCATACATAAAAAGTAGCACTAATTACACAATGGCCTTTGATCAAAAGTCTATATTAATTTGACCATTTTCAATGCTTGATATATATTAGAAGCGAACACCTAATCCTGATGTGTTGTAATCATATGGAGTATATAACATATGTATCGTTGTTAGAATTCATCTAACAATAATCTAATTATCAAGCATGAACTTGATTGATCGATAGGTATAAAATATATATATTGAGTTGTTAGAAAGGCAAGAGTATATGTTGGGACGTTGTTGGGACCTCTGGTTCTAAACAACGGATCAACGATGTTATTCTCCGAGTTTTGATAATGACAAACACCATAGGGAACTAATGTGGTTTGTTCAAGTATTTCTAAGGAACACATGTACAGCCAAGAACTCCTATGAATGACCAAAAGCCACAGCAGGTCACAATGCAGAGTTTCCATCAAGTGAACTCTGAAGAGGAAGGTTCCCATGAAGTGGGAACTCCTAGAAACGATCAAGAGAACACAAGCTTACAACGATGAATAGTTTCCATCAAGGGAACTCTGAAGAAGACAGTTCCCATGACATGGGAACTCACATGTGAGGACAACGACCGTTCAGTGTAAATCGCGGGATTCTGTCTCGGACAGACCGAAGGAACAGTTTGAGGATCAGACTTTCACGCTTCATCCAACGGTCCGATTGATCCAAGAAGTTGACCTAGTTCAAACCAAAGTCACATGTGAAGAAAGTACAACTTGGGCATCAAGCAAAGGGCATTTTGGACACAAACGAAAGATGCGACTGCCCAAGCTCACCGGAGTATATAGCCAAATGAATAGTACTCGGATTGAGTACTTCTCCCAGAACTTACAACCCGGCCGAATGGAAGCTTCCTTGAAGTTTTTCATTGAGCCTAAGTTCTCTTGATGAATCTTTGCTTGTTTGGACAAATCTTGGGTGGAGAGTATTGGTGATATAAGTTCCAATTTCTATGAGTTTTTGTATATAGGATGAGTTGAGAGATTGAAATTATAAGCCCAAACACATGAGAGATGAGTGAAACACATTATATCCCTTGAGAGGTTGGATTGTATTATTTTATGTCTATTTAAGTGCATATATGTGTGAGGATGTTAATAGTCTTTTGCTATAATTTTCTTATGTGTAGATGTTGCTTTTTGAAGATGGCTATGTCTTGATAAGCATGATTTGTTTTGGTTTTGGTTAGTATCTTGATTATTGCTTGAGGACAAGCAAGTCTAAGTATGGGGTATTTTGATGTTCGCATTTTTAGTATAGTTTTTAATAGGTTTTCTTTGCTTATTAGGTTTAGTTTTGTCTAGTTTAGGTTTAGTTTTAAGTGTTTTTAGTTAGTTTTGCATAAATCTACGAGAAGAGTGGAATCTACGCTATTTTGTGTATTTTGCAGGTTTTAGCGAGGAAAGGAGCTAAATTTGGAGCATCATAGTGAAGGACGGGAAAGTGCAAGACTTAAGAAGTCAAGGCTCGAGAATACAAGAGGAGGTGTTGAAGAAAACAAAACCAGGCTCGTTAACGAGGCTGTGAAGGGTCGTTAACGAGGCCACGAAGAGAAGATTTCGGAGTATTATTTTATTATTCACCGATCCTGAGCGGGAATTTATTTCCGTATCGGTTGAGTATCTTTTTAGAATCTTTATGGGTTATTAGAATATGTATTTTAGGGTTTAATATCTTTCTAGATTTTATTTCTATCTTTTAGAGATTGTTTCTATCTTTTTAGGAAAGTTTTTATCTTTTAGCCTTTTTAGTTTTTTTTTAGGATTTTCTAGTATAAATACCCTTCTATCTAGCATAGAGGGGGGAGCTTAATTTTGGAGGAGATTTGGAGGAAGGCCGAAGGAGAGAGAACCGGATCGGAAGTCGGTGACGAGGGTCGGTAACGACGGTTTTCGAGGTTCGTTGATCGAGTGTGTTCGGTAATTGTTTTGTTTTGGTTTTCTTCTGGATCTCTGTAAGACGATATTTTTTTTGTTATTAATTTAAGTTTGAGTTTTATTTCAATGTTTGTTTTTATTGAAGTATTTAATTTCTTAATCATGAGTAGTGAGTAGTCTATTTTTCTAGGGTCGGGGTTAAGCCCGGCATAGTTGAGCATGTTTGATGAGTAAGATAGTGTGTTGAATGCCTTTTATCTTTATTGAGATTGTTTGTTGTGCTTAATACCGAAACGGGAGTTGAGGTAATTTGAGTTTTAACTTGATTGAAAGAGAAAGTTAGTAACTTAAAGGTTGATATTGTTTGAAAATGAAAGTTTCAAGCTTTAGATCCAAGACAAGCAATTGAGTGAGTTAGTTTATGAAAATAGATTAATTTACTTGTTAAGTCAATGAAAGTTGATGACTCTATCTATTTAAAGGCATGATCTTATCTTCTTACGAATTCTTATGCTTGGCTATGTTGTGGTGTCCCTTATCCTAGATTTTTGTTTTAATTGAATTATTTCTGATAAATCTTCGTTGCTGAATACTTGCTTCGGTACCGAGTATTAATTAGAATTTTATTAGGTCGTTAATTGTTATTTTTGTGTTCGGTGGTTCGGTAACGATCCTGACAAGGTCGTTAACGAGGCATCTCGTGAGTGATTGTGTTTGATTTTATTTGATTTTTATTAGATTGATAGACAAACAACCTTGCTTCCTGTGGAACGATCCTGATTCCACTGTACTCAACGGGGTCTTGACTTATAAATTTATTTGTTGTCAAGAAACCCTCTCAACAAGTGTGTTGTTTGTGACCATGTCAGGAGAAGAAAGAGAATCCAATCAGGCCAAGAGCCCCGAGCCCATTCACCCCGAGTTGTTCAATTTCTTGAGCTCGCTCAATAACAACATTTTGTGCCTTAATACGCGCATGGATGCATTGGAGACGCTGGCGCTTGTGATGCCTCCACCGGGCACCGGGACAGGTGTCGTGCCTATGGCACACGGGCCAGCCGCAAATGTGAGCCAGGAGCAAGGGCAGGCTCATGACACTGTGCACACGGTCCATCCATCCAATGTGGACCCGAATTTTGCATCTACTTCCTAACATCAAAACAGGGAAGAACACTTAAACCTTACTCATTTCCATACTTCCGAAATTTTTGCTCAAAGAGTTCCCATTAGTCAACTACCCTCTCCCGCTAGGAAAGGGCGAAATTGTGCTAACAATTTTCAAGACATTCAGGGACCAAGAAGAACTCAAGGCTGAGAAGATTACTTTGATGAATACGACGCCGAAGATGATGAGCAATGGGAGCGCTACTCAAGGCACGACAAGGGAGATAGGCATCCAAGGCGGCCTAGGGAGCCCGAGCAAGATGGAGTCGGAAAAATCAAGGTGAAGATCCCTGCCTTTGAAGACAAAAGTGACCCGGACGTTTACATGGAGTGGGAGACCAAGATCAAGCAAATTTGGAATTGCCATAATTTTTCCGAGTCCAAAAAGGTACAACTCTCTACCCTTGAATTTAGCGGTTATGCACTAATATGGTGGGATAACTTGGTGAAAGAAAGGAGGCATAATCTGGATGCACCTATATCTAGATGGGATCAAATGAAGGCGCTAATGAGAAGGCGTTTTATTCCACAAAACTATGCTCGAGAGCTACACCAACGATTAAAGAACCTAAAGTAAGGCTCCATGAGCGTCGAGGAGGTCTACAACACCATGCAAGTGGCAATGGTAAGGACCAATGTGGTTGAGGATGATGAAACCACAATGGCCAGGTTCCTTCGTGTTGGGCACTCTTCTTTAGCTAATGAGGTTGACTTGTATCCAAATTCTACTATGACTGAATTGTTGCATCTAGCTATGAAGGTAGAGAGAAAGAACAAGGCAAGGATCCCAAGAGGGAGAAGCATGGGCAACCAGCCCAATTCTTGGAGGAATAACCGTGGCCAACCCTCATCTTATGGAAAAGAGGCCACACGTCACAAGGGGAAAGGGAATGCAGCCAGCACCCAAGGTGACCAATTTGGCCGAGACAAGAATACCACGAGCAACCCACCATCATCATACAACAAGGGTGTTTCTAATGGAGCTTCAACGGTTTCAAAGGGGAGTAACTCTAATTTCTCTTCTAGAGCTAGGGACATTGTGTCTTTTAAGTTCCAAGGCCGAGGGTGATAAGGATCGAATCGGTGGAGTCGGTGCAAGGCCACTTCGAATGCTCTCTTCTTGGCGAGGAATTGGATGGATGGGCCTCGGAGATGCATTGATGGACGTGTGAGGGGTTGTGAAACCAGAGATGGATCATGGAAGTGGAGGGTAGTTGGATATGAATTATTTTAGGGCGTGGATATGATTCACCACACTCGAAACTCAAACTACGAGATTCAAGGACAAGGATGTGACGCACCTTGCTCTTGGATCTCAAGTGTGATACGATATTACTCACGAATCAAGATTGAAAACAAAGAAACAAACGATTTTATTCAAGGCAAAAATGCCTCAAAACATTGCCTAAACATGGCAAAACAAAACAAGGGTTTTCCTCTTCAAATTCAACATGTCCAGCTAAGGGAAAAAACGTCCCTTTTAAGAGAAAGAAGCTCCCAACAAAAGACTCTTCAAAACCAGCTATAATCACATAATTGATGGTAGTAGACCCTTGGAAACCAGCCATAATCACATAATTGATGGTAGTAGACCCTTGGAAACCGACATTAAAAGCACCTTCATCTTGGCACACAAGAGGCGTCTTGGTGTTGTAGGCGTTGGCATTGGAGGGGTCGGTCTCAACGTGCCGAGGATCGGTACCGTGGAGATGTAGCTCGGGACTATAAGCTTGGGGCTTGGAAGAAACTGCTTGCGCTTTCTTGGTCGTGGCGCGCCTGGCGCGCCCGGGTGGCTCGGTACCGACGACGGAAGGGTCATGAAGAAGCTCGGTACCGTGGGCAACTTGGCCATGATGATGTGGCACGTGAGACATAGTCACATCATCCTCCCTCCCTTGAAAAGGATTCGTCCTCGAATCTATCAAGCCTGCAAAACCAAGGACACATCGAGGGAAGCACAAGCAAGTATAATCTATGAAAGTCAAGTTAAGAACAACATTTCCATGTTCAATATGATATAATCCGATGAATGCAAAAACTACACACTTTCTAGGTCTTATTCTACAAGCATGAAACATACCATAGTTTCTCCCAAAGTGACATAGTGAATTCCAACTCAAGAAAGCATGGAAACTACGCATTTTATAAAATGACATGTGTTGAGATAGTGAACTATGATGAAAACAAGAATACTTAGGCCTCGATGTCACAAAATCATAAACAAGAAATGAAATTATTTGAGTAATTGAATGTGACATATCCAACACATATTCATGCTTATGGTTGAGAGGAGTGTAGGAAACTGCCCTGAGAGATGTAATCTTAGGACAAGCGATCGTCCCGGCTGTGTTGTGGACAACTTCTGATTCGAACTTGTTTGAGGACGTTCTCTGATCTCCGAACTCGGAATTGAGTGATTCCAAGTCCCACATGCAACTACAGAAGTCTACTAGACTCCTACCAAATTTCAGCACGAAAAAGCGAGAGAGCTGGGTGTTATGGCCATTCTTCCCAGGCTGCGCAGAGATATCCGAAGAACACATTTCCGACATTACCTCATCGTTGCTCTCGTTGAGTAGGAACGGTATACACGACGGTACCTTGGAAGTCACGTCAGTCCATGGAGTAGCTATTGAATTCATCGAACTTCTCTTGATGATAGGCCAACATGCATGTCGTGGTGGAGCTGGACATGGAGTAACACTCGATGAAGGGTTGTGCCACGGTTTGGAGCTCGTTACCGAAGGTTTGGAGCTCGGTACCGATGGGTTAGAATGGGACCTCTCGGTGGAGAAGAGGGGAACAAAGCGTTCTTGAAGTGCACGCTTAAGCTCTCGCCAAGTTCGGATCGGCTGGAGTCCATCACGTCGTCGAGCCACCTTGTATTGTATCCACCAATTGTAAGCAAAGTCGATGAAATGGACGGTGGCGACGACTATTCTTTTCTCATCCTCATAGCCATAATAGTCAAACACGATTTCGGTCTTAGCTATCCAATCGAAACATGCGTTGGCTCCGGTGGTTCCCGAGAAGGTTTGGATTTGGAGCTTGATTCCTTGGTGGCGCTCCCCCCCCCCCCCCCCTTGTTGGCACCCATCAATATAAGCGGGCTGTTGTTGCCACACCTCTTGAAATGGAGCTCGATAGGCCGCTTGCACATGAGGCGCGCCTTGGACACCTTCGCGCTGAGGGTAGAGATGGGCCGTGCTCGTGTGCGTCGGTGTCGTCATAAGTATAGCCATACCGCTCATTGCCTACATTGTTAGTGTGCGAAGGCAACAGAATATTATTTGGAAAAGTAGAAGGAACAAATTCAGTCCTTACCCCGGAAGACGTCACAAAAGGTTGGTGGAAATTTGACCCCGAAAGATGGCCTTGTGACGCTGGTTGAACATAGGAGGTAGAACCTTCTTCCAAATGTATGCCTCGAGTGGTGGAGATGATCGGCTCTAGATGAGAGCTCACTCCAAGTGACAAAGGTGGTTCTCGGTTGATGCTTTGTGCATTGGTGGCACTAGCTTGGATGAGTTCGTCATGCCTTGTCAACATTTGCTCAATGTCATCAAACCTAGAACAAAAAGAACGAAGATCTTGTTGCATAGATTGTAGCATAGCAGCCACGGATGAATCGGAGTTAGCATCCCGATTCCGAGGTGAACCATCATTCCCTGCATCCGACATCTTGCACAAACTTCACCAAACAAGTTAAATCCAACAAGCAAGTGGTACTTCGAGCCACACACAACCAATTCTCAACTTAGACTCGAAAAGTGCCAAACTTGCAAGTGTTAGGACTTTGGTGTAAAACGAACAAGAAATGGCTCAAAAGAAAGGCACAAGCAATGGCAATGCAATACAAGCAACAAGTCTGTCTATCACTCGAATTTAGGAAGCTACTAGGTACCAAGTTTACAAACAAAAGATAAACAAAAGAAAAGCTTATGCAACTCTAGGACCCTTTTAGGAATTTCTTTCTCACGGGGTCCGACTTATTCTGTGCCCGACCCCTTATTAGCCTTTTGGCCGCCGAGCAAGGTTTTTCTAGCCCCGCTTCTTTTTCTTTCCAAGTCCGAGTTTTGATTTCTAAGGCACAATTTCAGCCTATTACAAACAAACATACAAAGCTTCAAGTCAAGCAAGACTTACACCCCTACTCGGTGTTTCTCTTCTTTTTTTTATACGCCTTGGTACTTTTGCCGTATCCTAACCCGAGTGAGTACACAATATTGTAAGCTTGATTTTCAGTTTTTATGCCAACATGCTCGAAATTTTTATGGAAAGAAGGACAAAAATCAGCCAAGAGGTTGCTATTAAAGGGCGAGTTAGTTGAAAGGCCAAGGGGTTACTCTTGCTATTTTTTGTCTTTAATTCATTCAATCAAGGAGTAAAAGCTTTCTTCAACCTTTGGACAACCCTACAACTCAGTTTTGTCGTCCCTCAATGGTAGGTTTAAGCACACAAGGTCGAAGACACGAAACAATGCAAGCAAGCAAGTTCGGTAACAAGTTTTAGGGTTCGGTTTTGCAAGGGATTTTATGGCACGACTTGTGAAGGTAAACACTTGAAAAATTCAAGCAAATTCCAGATCTAAGACGAGAGAAAGAAGGTGTACCTTGCGTGGCTCTGATACCACATGATAAGGATCGAATCGGTGGAGTCGGTGCAAGGCCACTTCGAATGCTCTCTTCTTGGCGGGGAATTGGATGGATGGGCCTCGGAGATGGATTGATGGACGTGTGAGGGGTTGTGAAACCAGAGATGGATGATGGAAATGGAGGGTAGATGGATATGAATGAGTTTAGGGCGTGGATATGACTCATCACACTCGAAACTCAAACTACGAGATTCAAGGACAAGGATGTGACGCACCTTGCTCTTGGATCTCAAGTGTGATCCGATATTACGCACGAATCAAGATTGAAAACAAAGAAACAAACGATTTTATTCAAGTAAAAAATGCCTCAAAACATTGCCTAAACATGGCAAAACAAAACAAGGGTTTTCCTCTTCAAATTCAACATGTCTAGCTAAGGGAAAAAACGTCCCTTTTAAGAGAAAGAAGCTCCCAACAAAAGGCTCTTCAATAACCAGCCATAAATACATAATTGATGGTAAGAGACCCTTGGAAAACCGACATTAAATGCATCTTGATCTTGGCACACAAGAGGCGTCTCGGCGTCGTAGGCGTTGGCACTAGAGGGGTCGGTACCGACGTGCCGAGGCTCGGTACCGAGGGGCACAGGTTCGTAACTAAGAGCGCCATGGTCGGTACCAACGTGTCGGGGCTCGGTACCATGGAGATATAGCTCGGGACCGTAATCTCGGGGCTTGGAAGAAATTGCTTGCGCTTGCTTGGTCGTGGCGCGCCAGGCGCGCCCGGGTGGCTCGGTACTAACGGAGGATGGGTCATGAAGAAGCTCGGTACCGTGGGAAACTTGGCCATGATGTGGCACATGAGGCATAGTCACATCAGAGGGCACATGATGAAAGATTGTCCTAACAAGAAAACACTTTTAATCAATCATTTAGGCCAATATGAATATGAAGATGAAAATGAACAAAATGAGCCTATTGATAATGATTTGCATGATGATGATATTGATGATGAAATTGAGTATGAATCTAGGGAGTCTTTAATTGCTAGATGCACATTGCATGTAAAACCAGCCCCATGTGAAGATAATCAAAGAGAAAACTTGTTTCATACTCGTTGCTTGATAAAGGGTAAAGTGTGTAACATGATAATAGATAGTGGTAGTTGTTGCAATATTGCAAGTAGTGAAACCTTAAAAAACTACAACTATCCATGACTGAACACCCTAGAACCTTTAGGCTGCGTTGAATGAATGATTGTGGTGAACTTAAGGTCAACAAGCAAGTGTGTGTATCTATTAAACTAGGGCATATGAGGATGATGTTCTTTGTGATGTAGTTCCCATGCAGGCTTGTTACATATTTGGGATGTCCATGGCAGTACGATAGGAGGATCATGCATGACGGTTTCACCAACCAAATCATCTTCACTCACAACGGCCAAACAATTGTCCTCAAACCCATGATGCCAACTCAGGTTGCGGAGGTGTTTGAGAAGAAACATGCAAGTAAGAAGATAAGTGGTGATGATGATGGGGAAAAAGGGAAGAAGGGGAAAGCTCGGGGAAAGACAAGCCAACCTAATAGCCCTCTACCCACCTATGCTCTTTAGGCTTCCAAGAGGGAGCTAGAAGAGGAGTATTTAGATGGGGAAACTACTTTTATGATTTTAGGCAAAGAGCCGAGTTTGCTAAGCGAGGAGTTGAAAGCATCACTTCCCCCACGCATTTTGGGTCTCGTTGAGGAGTACAAGGACGTATTCCCCGATGAGATACCGGCTGGTTTACCTCCAATTAGAGGAATCGAGCATCAAATTGATCTCATTCCCGGAGCATCTTTGCCTAATAAGCCAGCCTACCATATGAACTCCACGGAGACCCAAGAGGTCCAATCCCAAGTACAAGAATTATTGGATAAGGGATACATTAGGGAAAGTTTAATCCCTTGTGATGTACCGGTGTTGCTAGTGCCTAAGAAACACAACACATGGCATATGTGTGTCGATTGTAGGACCATTAACAACATAACGGTAAAGTATAGGCACCCCATCCCTCGTCTAGATGACATGCTGATGAATTGCATGGAACCACTATCTTTTCAAAAATAGATTTAAATACTGGCTACCATCAAATAAGGATGAAGGAGGGGGACGAATGGAAAATGGCCTTCAAGACCAAGTTTGGTCTATATGAATGGCTTGTTATGCCATTCGGGCTTACAAACTCCCCGAGTACTTTTATGCTCTTAATGAATCATGTGCTTAGAAACTTCATAGCGAAATTTGTTGTAGTTTATTTTGATGATATTCTCATATATAGTAGGTCCCTAAATGCTCATGAGTCACATTTAAGGGAAGTACTCTCTACATTAAGATAAGAGCACTTGTATGCCAATTTAAAGAAATGTGAGTTGTGCACTAATCATGTCACTTTTTTGGTTTTGTAATGAGCTCTAAAGGACTGTAAGTGGATGAAGCCAAGATAAAGGCAATTCAAGAATGGCCGACGCCTACCTCCAGTTGCCAAGTCAGGAGCTTTCACGACTTAGCAAGATTCTACCGGCGCTTTGTTAGGGATTTCAGCACCATAGTTGCTCCCTTAACCGAGATTATTAAGAAGTAAAATGAGTTCAAGTGGGAGAAGGCTCATTTCTATCTTTGCCGGACTTCACATGACCATTTTGAGGTGGAATGTGATGCAGTTGGCATTGGAATTAGCGGCGTTCTCATGCAAGAAGGTAAACCTATTGCCTTCTTTTTTGAAAAATTAAAAGGTGCATGTTTAAACTACTCGACATATGATAAAGAATTATATGCTTTGTTTCGAGTGTTAAAAACATGGCAACATTATCTTTGGCCTAGAGAATTTGTCTTAAAAACTAATCATGAATCCTTGAAGCATTTTAAAAGTCAAGATAAATTGGATAGGAGACATGGTAGATGGATGGAGTTCATAGAGACTTTTCCATATGTTATTAAGTATAAAAAGGGCAAAGATAACGTTGTAGCCGATGCACTCTCGAGGCGTCGTACTTTATTAACCACATTAGATTCTAAGGTGGTTGGCTTTGTTTATATTAAAGATCTATATGTGGATGATGCTGATTTTGGTGATGCTTATAAGAGTTGTAATGAAAAAGGGTCAGATGATAAGTACTACATTCATGAGGGATTTTTATTTTGCATTGATAAAGTTTGTATTCCTAGATTCTCTTTGAGATTGTTACTTGTTGATGAAGCCCATAAGGGTGGATTAATAGGTCATTTTGGTAGGGATAAAACTTATCATATGCTGCGTGCTCATTTTTATCGGCCTCATATGCTTAGAGATGTTGAACATGCTCTTAAGAGATGTATTGAATGTTTAAAGGCCAAATCTAGGTTAAAGCCTCATGGACTATACACACCCTTACCTATGCCCTCAGCCCCTTGGGAAGATTTGTCTATGGACTTTATAGTGTGGTTACCTAGAACTAAGAAGGGGAGGGATTCAATCTTTGTGGTTGTAGATCGTTTCTCTAAAATGGCTCATTTTTATAGCATGCCATAAAACTGATGATGCCTCTAATGTAGCGACTTTATTCATTAGGGAGGTTGTTAGATTACATGGTGTGCTGAAAACCATAGTAAGTGATAGGGATGTTAAGTTCCTTACCTACTTTTGGAGAACTCTTTGGAATAAGCTAGGAACTAGGTTGTTGTTCTCTACCTCTAGTCACCCACAAACCGATGGCCAAACCGAAGTGACTAATAGAACCTTAACCACCATCCTTAGAGCCATTATTAGGAAGAACTTGAAATCGTGGGAAGATGTCTTACCTAATGTGGAATTTGCCTATAATCGTACCATGCATTCTTCTACTATGCTTACTCCATTTGAGTATGTTTATGGCACTAACCCGCTAACCCCTTTAGATCTTACCCCATTTCCAATGAGGGAGAAAGAAAGTTTTGATGTAGGGAAACATATTGATTTCATTAAGGAGATGCATGCAAGACAAGGGATAAGTTGGAGCAAAGAGCAGATAACAATGCCAACCGTGCCAACCAAGGACGTCGTAAGATGATATTCCAGCCAGATGATCTTGTTTGGGCGCACCTAAGGAAGGAACGGTTCCCCGAGCAAAGCAAGTCAAAGTTGTCACCACGTGGAATTGGGCCTTTCAAGGTCTTGCAACGCATGGGAGACAACGCCTACAAGCAAGATTTACCCAGAGAGTATGGTAGCGTGAGTGCAACATTTAATGTGGCAGACATAACTCCCTATCTTGCTTTGGATGAAGATCTTGATTCGGGATTGAATCCTTTTCAAGAAGGGGAGGATGATGAGGGACCATCCGCAAAGCCACCACCAAGCACGACCATTCTCTTTGATGGTCCATTGACTCGGGCTCGTGCCAAGAAGCTCCAACGAGATACATTAGCATTTGTGGCTTATCATGTGGCCAAGGAAGCAAGGAGTGCTACTGAGATTAAGCCACGAGCCGTGAGCCTAGTGAGCATTGACACCAATGGTCCGAGCCAAGGCATGGGCGCGATGAGCCATGGAACAAACACTAGCCGCGGCGCTGCGTAGGCAACGCGCCCAGCGCGTGCGCGCGCCTCTTTTTGGGCCTCTAGCGCGCGGTGTCATTTTGGCCCATTCCTCATATTGGGCCATTATTTATCTCTTTTTAATTAGATTTATTTTTTATTTTTATTGGGAATTTCAAGACATATAAATAGTTAAGGATGTGCATTTTCAGATTTAGACAACTCATTATTATAATTGCTTTCTCATTGAATAGAGAGAAAACTGAGAGCTTAGGCTTTCAATAGGTGTGTGTAAATTTGCAGCTTGGTTTGCTTTGATTTGTGTCAATCTCAATGAGGAATGGTGCCTATCAACATCCACGAGCCCCCTTCTCGTGCTTCAAGGTTGGATCCTTGTTGTGTGGGATTGTAAAGGGTTGGTTATTCGTCCATTCGATTAGGTTCTTGTCTTCCATAGGCAAGGGTCTTCTAGTTGTCTCAAATACTTGATCTTCTAGTCCTATTGAGTCGTCATTTCTGTTGTTGAGTTATAAGTCTTTGTGTTCATCTTGTTCATGTCTTGTTTGTATCAAATTTGACCATTGTTGTTTTCTGTTTTATTGTTCGCGTGTGTGAACGTCGAAGATCGGGCACCAAACGGCTTATCCCCGTATCATCATTAATTACGTTTACTATGTTTGAACTGATATGAATTTGTTATTTAACTATTATAGTGGAATTATTCTTATTTCAGCATTCTGTTTTCTTATTCACTTCTCAATTTAGTACAATAGCATTTTTCCTCAATTTAATACATTTTTAATGGTCAGTCTAACTTTTAATCATGTAAATAAATCACTCATGATTTATTTTTTTCCAATCATCTAAGATGTTCATTTACCATGTCATGCAAACTAGCTACAAAATAAAAGAGAAGCAACCAAACCTGTCATTAGCATGCATATACAAATTGGTTTATAAAAACATTATCGTGATCGCTTTGCACTCACTATTACTATATAGTACTAATAATGTTACACACCACAAATCATTCCTTCACCTCTTATAATATCTACACAAAATTGTATAGATCACAAAGCTGCACACACTCAAAATCGCCAACAACCAATAATACTTACCAATCCGAGCTTACTTATTATATACTAAAAACACATCTTCGTTTGGATCCTACTATTGATCAGTTACAAAATCTTGCTATTCATATTCTCGCACATTATCTATCTTGATGTAAGTTTAATTATTATTTACTAAAAACACAACTTTTTTTTACATCAGTTAAGAGATTATTTGCATTTTTCTTTGCATATTTAGGTATCTTTCTTTTATTTTACTTTGAGTAAAACGACCCCTAGTAAGGATTGGATGACTATAACTAATTACGTTAACAACGAATCATATGAGTATGGGGTTAATAGTTTTTTAGATTATGCTTTCGAAAGCATGGGAACCAAGACGATTCGATGACCTTGTCACAAATGCGTAAATATAGAGTCTGGTGATCGGGAGGAAGTGCTGGAACATCTATTAGTTTTTGGAATAGTACAGGGATATACCTTCTGGTATCACCATGGTGAGATGTTTGATGAGCCTCAAACAGAGTCCGACGGTGATGATGATTAAGAGGGGAATGAAGATGAAGATGAAGTGCATGGTCTTTTGAGAGATTTATTCCCACAACACAATGATGATGATCCTTCTACTATAATACAAAGTCGAGGAGCCTAATGCCGATACGAAGAAATTTTACAATCTCTTAAAGGATTCACAAGAAGCTGTCTGTGAAGGTTGCAAAAGTTCAAAAATGTATACATTGTTAAAACTTCTTCATATAAAGACTCTTGGTTGTTGGAGTGATGAATCATTTACAATGCTCTTGCAATACTTAAAGAGGGTGCTTTTGCCCGGAGGATCAAAACTACCTGATTCGTATTATGAATCAAAAAAGATTATTAAAGATCTTGGGTTATCATAGGAAAAAATTAATGCATGTGTTAATGATTGCATGCTCTACTGGATGGAAAATGGGGATTTAGACGCATGCTAAGTATGTGGTGCATCAAGATGGAAAATTCATAAACATAATGGGGAAAATAAATGTATGAAAAATGGTAGAAAAATACCTCAGAAGATATTGCGATACTTCCTTTTGAAAAATAGGTTACAAAGATTATTTATGTGCTCAAAGACGGCTTCCTTGATGACTTGGCATCATAAAAAAAGAAAGGAAGATGGTACAATGAGGCATCTTTTTGATGGATCAGCGTGGGCGACATTTGATAAAGATCATCCTGATTTTGCTACAAATCCTTGCAATGTTAGGCTTGGGCTTGCTAGTGATGGTTTTCAACCCTTTGCAAATTCAAGGACATCATACAGTATATGGCCAGTTGTACTTATCCCATATAACTTGCCCCCCGAGCTTTGTATGAAGCAGTCTAATATGATGTTGTGAATGCTTATTCTAGGCCCTAAAGGCCCCGACGATGTAATTGATATATACTTGCAACCTTTAATTGAGGAACTAAAGGAGCTATGGGAAGTCGGTGTTGAGACCTTTGAGTTAGTAGTGAAGTGTCATTTTCAGTTGCGTGCTGCTTTGATGTAGATCAAGTGTCATTTCCTACATATGGAATGCTATCTAGATGGAGTACTAAGGGATATATGGCATGCCCATGTTGTTTAAAGGACACACGTTCGAAAAGGCTAGCCAATAGTAGTATGATATGCTACATGTGTCATCGTCGATATTTGAAAAAAAATCATAGGTGGCGAAAGGATAAAGATTCGTTTGATGGGACTGTCGAGTTAGGTATTCCTGGAAAGTCTTGTTCAATTGATGATATTCTTGAGCAGCTCAAAGGTCTTGAGAACATCATATTGTCCAATGATCCACAAGTGAAGACTAAAATTTCTCATGAGCTTAGAGGGGACAATTGGAAAGTATTTTCTTTGAGCTTCCATACTGGAGGTCCTTGGAATTAAGACATAATTTAGACGTGATGCTTATTAAAAAGAACATATGTGATAGTATCCTTGGGACAATCATGAATATTAAAGGGAAGACCACAGATACTATAAAATCACATCTTGATTTAGAAGAGATGGGATTGAGGTCCACGTTGCACCCTATAAAAGTAGGGAACAAATTTCAAATGCCCTTGCTCCATATAATCTATCCACTGTTGAGAAGCGACCTTTTTTTAACTTTTTGAAAGATTTAAAAGTTCCTGATGGGTTCTCATCGAATACATCTTACTGTGTCAACTCCAAGGAAGCTAAAATTTCGGGTCTTAAAAGTCATGATTGCCATGTTATACTCGAACATCTACTTCTTTTGGCAATACGTGGTCTTTTGACTCCGCTTGTGTGTGAAGCGTTGACTGAATTATCAATGTTCTTTACTATATTATGTGCTGAAGTACCGAATGTGGCTGAATTGGAGCAACTAGTCTCAGATTCCTATCACTCTCTGCAAATTAGAGAAGATCCCCCCCCCCCTCCTTCTTTGATGTTATGATGCATTTACCTATTAATTTAACAGTTTCAACATGTTTCTACCAAAAAACAATTTCTAGCATGTTTATAGTTTTTCTTATTTTATATGTATTTAATTTCTTATATTTTGAAATCAATAGGTGAAGTCTCTACCAAACAGAAAGTTGTGAATGAAAAGAGGAGAGGAAGAAACAAATGCAAGGAAATTGCAAAGTTATAGCCCGGTGAAAAGTTAGATGTAACTTTCTATAACAACCGAGCTGTAGGGAAGAACCATCAAGTGTTTGCAAGGCATTTGGGAATCATAGTGAGAGACACAAATATATGCCCTGTGAGAGTGCATAAATGGAACGACATCGGAGAGAATGTGAAAAATCAAAGTGACGGTCAATTTCTTGTTTTATATCTATTCCTTATTTATTCTTTGGTACTGACCTTTTATCAAGTGATTTAAAATAAATCTCACTGTTAAGTATGGATGAATAAAAAAATAAGGACATCTATTCCTAAATACAAGTATTCAATATTTTTATCAATATATATAGTAATATCTTTGCAAAATAGATTAATTAATTTGACCATTTGCATCATTACTTCTCTTCTCTGACCTTTAACTGAACCATTGAAAATGTAGAAGCTTGATGGATAGCTATTAACTTCTAATATTGTATATAGACTTTTGTAGTGTAGTCTTTCTATTTTCTCTTTTAGGGTTGCTTTGGTGCTCATCAGTTTTCAGAACATCATAGATTCATTTTTAACATTTAGCTTTTTGTTGTGTTTTTTGGAATTTGTATTATAAGGAATGTTGTTCATAGCTTCATGGATTAGTGTATCAAACCTTTGACCTTGTACTACAACAATTAGATGTAAAATGATATTTTAGAACCCTCTTGTTGTGTCTCTTAGTTGTGCACTTGTACAACATCGATTAGATGTAAAATGACATTTTTGAACCCTTTTGTCGTCTCTTTTTCTTCTCTATTCAATCAAGGGATTTCCTGTGGCCAATATATTTATGTCAAATGAAAAGAGCTCTTTTAGTGCCAGCAATAGGCTATCATGATCGTCCTGAGATGCCCATCACTTTGTTCATTATAATGGAGGTTGGCTTGTCTCTATATTCCAAAAGAATATGTTCTTTCTATCTTTTTGAAATTTCTAAAGTGTAATGTGCTCCATGATGTATAAGATTCGAGCATGGATATAAATATAGCCTAAATTTACAAGTCTTAGAAACTGATTTTACCATAGAAATCCTTTTATGTTGTGGTTAAAATGCAAAAAATGAACTTTACAGATCATTTCAGGTGTTTGATTAAGTAGAGAGATTCGAGTTGAAAGGCCGCTGAGAGTTATACTGCTGAAAACTACATGATTGATGTATCTCAATTGTGAAAGAAGAATGCAATGAATATCATATAATTTGTACATCTAATCTCATACATAAAAAGTAGCACTAATTACACAATGGCCTTTGATCAAAAGTCTATATTAATTTGACCATTTTCAATGCTTGATATATATTAGAAGCGAACACCTAATCCTGATGTGTTGTAATCATATGGAGTATATAACATATGTATCGTTGTTAGAATTCATCTAACAATAATCTAATTATCAAGCATGAACTTGATTGATCGATAGGTATAAAATATATATATTGAGTTGTTAGAAAGGCAAGAGTATATGTTGGGACGTTGTTGGGACCTCTGGTTCTAAACAACGGATCAACGATGTTATTCTCCGAGTTTTGATAATGACAAACACCATAGGGAACTAATGTGGTTTGTTCAAGTATTTCTAAGGAATACATGTACAGCCAAGAACTCCTATGAATGACCAAAAGCCACAGCAGGTCACAATGCAGAGTTTCCATCAAGTGAACTCTGAAGAGGAAGGTTCCCATGAAGTGGGAACTCCTAGAAACGATCAAGAGAACACAAGCTTACAACGATGAATAGTTTCCATCAAGGGAACTCTGAAGAAGACAGTTCCCATGACATGGGAACTCACATGTGAGGACAACGACCGTTCAGTGTAAATCGCGGGATTCTGTCTCGGACAGACCGAAGGAACAGTTTGAGGATCAGACTTTCACGCTTCATCCAACGGTCCGATTGATCCAAGAAGTTGACCTAGTTCAAACCAAAGTCACATGTGAAGAAAGTACAACTTGGGCATCAAGCAAAGGGCATTTTGGACACAAACGAAAGATGCGACTGCCCAAGCTCACCGGAGTATATAGCCAAATGAATAGTACTCGGATTGAGTACTTCTCCCAGAACTTACAAAAACCCACAACAGAGAAAAGAAAGAAAAGGAAGAGAAGTCCCCGCCGGCGAGTGTGTGATCTCGACGACTGTGAAGCCGAAGTTCCCAAGGACAAGGGAACTGAGAAGTCGGTATAGGGTTTGAGTTATTTATAGTTTGTTGTTGTGAGCTTAGGAACTTAGTTGAGAGGATTTACTAGTGTTGCTAGAGTTAGGAAGAACTCGTAGGAACAGAGAAGTGTGAATCCGGTTGTTGTAACTAAGGAACAAAGCAATCAATACAAGTAAGTCATTCAAAATCCTCCAAGCGGAGGTAGAGGTTTACCCATACAACTAGTTGGTTGTAGTGGGGTTCCTCTATAAAGGAACTGTGTTTTTTACTGTCTTTCATACTTGCGAACTGTTTACTTCCGCTGCCTTGGGAACAACTTAATTGCCAGTTCCCAAGCTCTTTGCTAACGTTTACGATCCAACAATTGGTATCAGAGCTTGTGCTCTAGATTTGTGTTAGCATCGCAAGTATCAAATGGCTCAGGAACTTACTCAGGTCGGGAACAACACTAGTACGCCGCCAAGGCTTATTACAGGAAGATTTGAAAGCTGGCAACGCGACATGAAGGATTGGATGCGTGGCCAAGACTACCAAGCCTGGTGTTTTATCGAGAGAGGCAACTTCGAAATCGATCCAGCTATAGTCAACGACCTCTCAAAGTGGGGACCCAACGAATACAAGTGTATGGAGGCAAACTACAAAGCCAAACAATACCTGAAGAGGTCCATGTGCGTACAAGACTGTGACAGGGTAGCAAACCTTGACACAGCTAAGGAAATGTGGGAAGCCATCCAACAAATGCACGTTGGGAACTCAGATCTCCGAGAAGATCTTCAGATGAATGCAAAAAGGGAGTTTTACAACTTCCAAATGGAGATGGGAGAGTCTGTCGATAGCTACCAGTCCCGATTTGAAGGACTTTGCACCAAAATGGAAGGCTTGGGGATCACCAAAGAAGAAATCACCCATAAGATGAAGGTCCAACAACTCTTCAACGGATTGACTGGAGAATGGGCAAACGAGAGAACAATGTTCAAGGAAAATCCGGAAAATAGAACACTCATGCTCCATCAAGTGTTTTGAAAGCTAGTGGGACACGAGAAGAGAAAGATCGATGATAAGGAACAGACTCGAGCTCATCGAGGGATCGCACTCAAGATCGAGAAGATGCTCAAATCAACCCAAGAACAACACGAAGACTCCGAAGAAGAAGAGGATGAGGAGCTAGTTCTCGTAACAAAGGCTCTTCGAAACTTCTACAAAGGGAAGTCCCAAAGGAACAGTGGGAACTGGGGAAAAGGACAGAGTTCCCAAAGAAAACCCGCAAAGAAGGATCTCTCGGATGTCACATGCTATAAGTGCAACAGAAAAGGACACTTCGCGAAGGAATGCCAACAGGGAACTGATGGCCGGAAGCAAGGAAAAAAGGCCTACATCGCTACCTGGAGCGATGATGAAGACGAAGATCCCGAGTCATGGGCACTCCCAGACATGTGTGGCATGGACATAGGAGAAACCAATGGGGAACAACCCAGTGAGGTAACCACTGAAACTGTTCTTGATTCTCTAAATAACTATGAAAAACCTGAGATGTTGAAAATCCTTTCAAATCTTGTCAAAGATAACATAAAACTGCAAAAACAAGTTGGAAAAACAAGAACACATAAATGCTCAATTAGTTGGTCTTGAACACTGTCCCAACTGCATATCCCTTCTCGAAAAACTCAAGTCCCATGTGTCTCACATCGTAGATCTAGAAAGAGAAATCAAAACTCTAGAGAAAGATGAGAACACCCTCTTGCAAAACCTGAGTAAGACTCCCGAACATCTTGAAGCCTCTAGTTCCCAAATTAAGTTTGTCCCAGCCAGACATGGCATAGGATACAAAGGAGAGTGCTCTAAGAACGGTAAGTCACCCCTGAGTGAACATGAAATCCATGAGTGTAGGGCCTTAGAACTTCAATGTGAGAAACAGAAAAATGCTCATCTTGAGGAGAAAATCAGGGTCCTAGAAAGTGGGAATTGTGGTGAGAGAGATTATTACACTAGGAACACTGGACACAGACTTTATGTCCAAATTGCTAAGGGAAACGGGTCACGGGTGTATAACAAGGAAACCATGGATAGGAACAGGATCCAGAGACCACACCCAAAGTATTACTTGGGAGAATACTATAAGACGTGCTGGAACTGTGGTGCTCATGGGCACTACAAGTAAGCATGTCCCAAGAAGAGAGCTCAAACTCTTAGAAACCGTGAGTTCCTAAATAAACAAAAACATCATGTTAATCATCAAAGGAACTCCAACTCTCTAAATTCTCAAGACATCAACATTGCTGACTATATCTTGAATGAAAATGTTTTCCCTTGCAAGGGACCGGGCAAGAGTCATCTTGCCTGGGTCTCAAAACACTAACTTTTCCTTGTAGGTGGCAGTGAGAGGGAACAATACATGGTTCATAGATAGCGGATGCTCGAACCATATGACAGGAAACAAAGATATCCTCATCTCACTCCACACGCATGCCGAAGGAGGCCACGTCTCATTTGGCAACAAAAACAAGGGAGAAGTTATTGGAAAAGGAGAAGTGTTGCTTAATAGATCTATCAAAGTTAGCAACGTAAATTTGGTAAAGGATCTGGGATATAATCTTTTGAGTGTCTCCCAGATGTGTGATCAAGGGAACAACATCGTCACTTTCGACTCAGAAGAATGCCTTGTCATCAACAAGAAGACCAACAAAATAATTCTAAGAGGAAGAAGATACAACAATGTGTATGTGGTGGATACTGACTTTGAACCAACAATGAAGTTGTGCCTTGCGAGTTCCCAAGATGACACAGAACTCTGGCATCGAAGACTGGGACATGCAGGTGTAAATCAAATCCTGAAGCTTTATCACCAGGATCTGGTCATTGGTCTTCCACGGATCAATCTCGAAGGAGTCAAAATGTGTGAAGCATGTGTTCGAGGGAAACAAACCAGGAACTCCTTTAAATCCAAGAAGGTGGTAAGCATAACCAGGTCCTTAGAGCTAATTCACATGGATCTCTGTGGTCCCATGAGAACGGCCAGCTACGATGGGAAAAGGTACATGTATGTTTTAATTGATAATTTTTCAAGATTCACCTGGGTTATTTTCTTGAAGGCAAAATCACAAGCATTTGAAGAATTCGAGCCCTTCATCAAAAGAACAAAAGTAAGCTTGGGGCTAAAGCTGAAAGCCATCAGATCTGACCATGGAACTGAGTTTCAAAACTCAGAGTTCCTGAACTTCTGTGACAAAAATGGGATCTCCCACAATTTCTCAACTCCTCGCACTCCTCAGCAAAATGAAGTTGTCGAGAGAAAGAACAGAACCCTGGAGGACATGGCGAGGAACATGATGATTGAAAGCGGAGTTCCTGAGTATTTCTGGGCTAAGCCATCTCTACAGCTACATACATCTTGAACCGAGCCATGAGAAGACCCTTGATCAAGAAGACATCCTACGAGCTCATCAAGGGGAGAAAACCAAACATCTCCCATCTAAGGACCTTCGGATGCACATGCTTTGTCCATAACAATGGCAAAGACAATCTTGGAAAATTCGATCCCAGAAGCGACGAAGGGATCTTCCTGGGATACTCATCTCAAAGCAAAGCTTACAGGGTTTTCAACAAAAGGACCAAGAAGATAGAAGAAAGCATCCATGTCGTCTTCAACGAGAAATCCGTAAAGATGGGAACAGAGACCCAAGGGAAGGGAACTCTGTTCAAACTGGTCAGACAAGAAGAAGACGATGATGATGATGATGATGAGCCAAGGAAGAGGGATGAAGACTATCCAAGTGCAAGCAACATCCCACAACCAGGGAACAACGACGGAGATCCCACTCTCACTGATCAAATCTCCCTCGACGTTCCCTCCTCAGAAGAATTACAAGACACCTCCAACTCTCTTGTTCCCCAAGACAATACCCTACCAGAATCAAGTGTTCAGGGGGAACAAAGAGGGAACTTGCCAGGAATATCTGAAGAAACACTCAATGAAGAAGCTGAAGATGAGTGTTCCCATGGCAAAGAAGCCTCCACTAAAGATGACGTAAGTGCAAGGGAACCCACTCATACAAGAAACTTTCAACAAAGGAAGGATCACCCCATTGAGAACATCATCTCCCCTTATGATAAAGGTTTACAAACTCGCTCCTCTCTCAATAATTTTTGTGCTTTTAACGCGTTTGTTTCAATGGTGGAACCCAAAAATATCAAAGAAGCTTTGAAGGACCCAGACTGGATCCAAGCCATGCAAGAGGAGCTCCACCAGTTCGAGAGGAACAAAGTTTGGAAGCTAGTTCCTAGGCCTAAGAACAAGAACATCATAGGAACTCGATGGGTCTTTAGGAACAAGCTCGATGATACTGGGGCTGTAGCAAGAAACAAGGCTAGGCTAGTGGCACAAGGCTACAGGCAAGAGGAAGGAATCGACTACGATGAGACCTTCGCACCAGTTGCCAGGATCGAGGCCATCAGACTTCTAATTGCCTATGCTGCTCACAAGGGATTCAAGCTTTATCAAATGGATGTGAAAACAGCCTTCCTCAATGGACATCTCAAGGAAGAAGTATATGTGGCTCAACCCCTAGGATTCGAAGATGAGAAGCAACCCAACCATGTCTACTTCTTGGAGAGGGCACTCTACGGACTCAAACAAGCTCCCCGAGCTTGGTACGACAGGTTTGCTCAATTCCTCTTGTCCCATGGATACCTTCGAGGTTCCATAGACAAGACCTTGTTTTTAAAGAAAGAGTCTAAAGGCATTTTGATCGTGCAAGTCTATGTTGATGACATTGTTTTTGGAGCAACTAACGAAACTCTTGTAGAGAACTTTAAGGACCCCATGAGCAGTGGGTTTGAGATGAGTCTCATTGGGGAACTCACGTTCTTCCTGGGACTTCAAATATCCCAAACCAAGGAGGGAACTAAGATTCATCAACAGAAATACATCAAGGAAATGCTCGTGAAGTATGGGATGGAACACTCCAAGCCCATCGACACCCCCATCTCACCAAATTCAAGGCTCAATGCGGATGAAACAGGTATTAGTGTGGACCAACGGAACTATCGAGGTATGATCGGGTCCCTTCTCTACTTAACAGTTAGTAGACCTGATATCATGTTCTCCGTATGTCTTTGTGCTCATTTTCAAGCTAACCCTATGGAATCACACCTGAAAGAGGTGAAGAGAATTTTCAGGTATCTCAAAGGGAACGATAACTTGTGCCTCTAGTATCCAAGGAACAGTTCCCTTGAGCTCATTGCATACACAGATGCGGACTTTGCAGGGCACCTAGTTGATAGAAAGAACACATCTGGAATGGCCCAATTCCTAGGGTCATGCTTAGTTTCATGGGGATCTAAAAAGCAAAACTCAGTGGAACTCTCCACAGCTGAAGGAGAATATGTGGCTGCCGCATCTTGTTGTTCCCAAGTTCTATGGCTTAAGTCATAACTCCAAGATTACGGTATGTCTATTGGCCTAGTTCCCATACTTTTTGATAACACTAGTGCCATAAACATTTCCAAAAATCCTGTGCATCATTCTAGAACTAAGCATATAGATATAAGGCATCACTTTCTACGTGACAATGTTAAAAGTGGGAACATCTCGATGGAACACTGTAGAACTGAAGAGCAAATTGCGGACATTCTCACCAAAGCTTTAGACAGACGTCCCTACCAGCGTTTTCGAATGCTCCTAGGGATGATAACTCTAAACTAAACAAGTCCCTGTTTGTTTCTCCCTCAATGCCTGACTAGTTTATACAAGATTACATGATAGGGAACTTGGACTTATTGCTTTCACTATGCCATGATTACTAGTCTAAAGATAAATGTGTACAAAGGAACTCTATTTCTTTTGGCCCAAAATGATCAAACAGAGTTCCCTTTATCCCTCTTTACAAGCCACCTTGACGGTTGATCATATAACCCACCCTAAGCTAGGGACCAGACAAACGCTTCTCATGAGCCAAAATATTCACTCCTTTATCGAGTCGCAAATTGTCTGGTTCCCTTTTGAGTTCCCTAGCTCCACAAAAGGATGAGTGTGAAGTTCCCTTAACCACTTCACTCTTCCTGACCTTCATAAGATCATGGGAACTGATACAAACTAGCAAGGGAATACTGACTTATCTACAAAGACGAATCGTCACTTGGGAAGCGGACTTTTGTGTCAGAGGCTCTAAAGGGTTAAAGGCCAAGTATTCAAAATTTGAAAAGGAATTCCCGAGAGATCGTGACGCGTGTCCAGAAGCGTGCTATGGGAGTTGAAACGATGCCCTACGTTCATTGGGCGACGGTTATCGAGGTTTTCCACTTCCCCTTCTACCCTTCGCCCCTTCTCTCCTTAAAACCCTCATTTGCCATTTTTGTGATCTTATTCCATCTTCCATCTCTTCCATTCTTTTTCTCCACATCCCTTTCACTCCCTTTTTCAAGAAACCTCCAAAACCTTCAAAAACCTTACAAAAATGGCCCCTCAACACACCTTTGCCCAGATCAAAGAGTGGGTAGTTGCCAACCCTCGAATCCTCTTCATCTCTCAATTACGAGAGATCGAAAAAGAGCAAGACCCCGTCATGAAAGACGTCCTAATCCAAGGGCTTTACAACCAAGTAAGCCCATTTTTGCCCCCTCCTCCTCCGGCAGATGACACTGCGGCCTGGACCTCTTCCTCCTCCGAATCCCTTCCTCCTCCCTCAAACACCTCCTCCGGAATTGTCATTGTTGACAGTTTCGGATATGCACGACCATCCATCAATGAAAAACCCAAAAAATCCAAACATCGCCATTCATCCAAATGACGCCACTCCTCCAAAGACCCCTCAAAAACCAAAAAATCCAAACATTCCCACGATCCCTCCAAATCCAAAAAACGCAAACATACTGAGGTCTCCGAATTCTCGGAGCCCAGGAAAAAGCCCCACTTCAAGTTTGAGGAATACTTGAACTGCTCTAAGGAGAGTTCCTGTATGACCAAACCTCCTTACGCTTTCCCTTCTGACGATGGGACTTCCCAATCCCAGAGTCTACTCCCTTCTTCTTCCTCTCTCCCTCTTCCCATAATTGAGGGACCTCCCCAACCTCCTGCCACGAAACAACCCACTCCTCCACCACCTCCTTCTGCTCCCACCCCAAAGGGAACTCCACCTCTTCACTCCCTTTCGTTCCCACAACAACGGGAACTCCAACTCCACCTCCACCTCACAAAACTCCTTCTCCTCCTCCCTCACCAAAACGCACATCCACCTCTCCCATTCCTACCTCGGGGATCTCTACTCCCCAGGTTACCAAAATCATTCCTCCTCCTTCTACCCAACTCTCTACTCCCATTTCTTCTTCTCTTCCTTCTTCCACCACATCCCCCACCACCACAAAGCTCCACTCTCCCTCACCATCCAAAAGTGCCGTCGCCCTTACCTCGGACAACGATGATCTCCCTCTCTCCGTGGTCATCGGCAAAATGACCAAGGACCCTCCTCCTATCATCATGGGAACTGTGGAGGAGGAGGGCCAACTCAAGGAAATCGAAGAAGAGCTCAACAGGGACCCCTCTAAACACACTGTTGACCAAGGGACCAAGTCCCCAGAGAAGGTGGCTCCCGAAGAGCCCACGAAGACAAGGGACCCCGCATCAGCTGGTGGTGCTGGGGGCAACAACAAGTCATCCCGAAGATGACGCAGAGGGCTCAAGTTTGAGCTCCTCCAAGGAAGAAGGGACCTCCCAAGATGAGGTCGAAGAAGAAGAAGAAGCTCCAGCTGCTAAGGAGCCAGCACGGATCCCAACACCTGGAGCCAGCACGGATCCCAACACCTGGACACCAAATCGAAGCGGCTGCACCTCCTCAGCTGAAAGGACCTCGATCGGTCTTCAGGGGGGACACGTCCAGGAGCACTACAAAGAAGGGGAAGGGGACCTCTTCCATAAAGCACCATGTGGATGAGCGCAGGAAGCTCCTTCCTCCACTTATCGTTTCAGAAGACGTGCTAAACGACAACGGCCTCAGGGACCTGTGGGACCTGATCAAGGCCCAGGGCTGGGAGAATCTCTGCAAAGAAACTATGAGAGTAGATCCCTCACAAGTGCGTCAATTCTACAATATCTTCACTATCACCAATGACTGCACTCAGGGAACTCTCTCCCACGAAGGCGACGAGTTCATTTTTACCACGTCAATGATCGACCTTCAGCTCCAAGTCCCAGGTCAAGGGCTCAACGAGTTGCCCAGCAAGCTCTGGGGCAACTTCAATAGCGCCGAG